>CM046844.1:15212919-15877919 GCA_025618425.1 Heliocidaris tuberculata | reverse complement strand
AATACAAATTATATCATACATTAACAAAAGGTAAACATGTACATGTACGTCATTTAACTGAATTTAAAAGTCTTAAAGTAGGTAACTGGTATTCAAAGCCAATCACAAAAAATAGTGATCTACTAATCAATGTAAAGGGGAAAGCATGTAGAAGACAATGGTATTCATTATTACTCACATAGATTAATGAAAATTAATCAAAACACGGTTTTGGAAATACCTCTCCATATTCTACAAACCCAGAAGTTGCCGGCAGCGAAACAGCGATTTCTGCGTGACGCATAGTTACTTGGGCAATCCACGTTCCGAGATTGCTGGCTCGTATAGCTAATACGTGCTATAAACGTCCAGACGAGGATGTTTTATAGACTTAGTTTTAGTTATATAGGTCTATATGATGCAAGCACCACAAAAAGACAACTCAGCTATACCGTAGGTTAGTAAGAAATAATGAAAATAGACCCAACTTAATTTGGGGCATGATTTCTGAGGAATTAGTCTAATTGAAATACGGAGTCTACCTTCTCGATGATTGCATTCGATGTATGCATACGAAAAGCCAAAGTCTGTATATTTATCGCGTAGATCTAGCGTTATTAAACTGAGATTTAGCTGTTTACAGATGGTAAAACACACCAGTCGATCATTTAGATAGAAGTACTTGAGATGAACATAAAAAATATCTAGATCTACAAGAAGTACAGTTTCTACTGATACATATTTTTTTCTCGATCTATTGTCTGATTGTAAGATTTTGAAAGGTTTGTTTACGTTCATCAGCTAGATAGCTTCATGATGCAAGCAGCGCTAGCATGCAGATAGAGCAGCAAGCTATTGAATTTCGTGCATGATGTGAGATCTTGATCTTCAGTATCTAACGTAATTTTATGTTGATATTTGATTCAGCGAAGTGTTGTAGTGTGATTTCAAAAACAGATTTTATTCTAGTTTATTGTTCAATTTTATTTTTTAAAAGAAGGTAATAAATGAAATTAAAAATAAAACTGAAGTGACGAATGCACGATTGCCCGTGAATTTCTACGGGTAGCGTTAGATCTAGCTAGGTCTATGAGATTTTTACGTACAGTTACGTTATGTCTCTATCTCATTCACTTGTCCATGCGTGCAACATCCAGCGCTGAGCCTTAGATCGTAGATTAGTAGGCTCTTTTTCATTATTGTGAGCTCGATTTTACCCTTTACTTTATTTGAGGGAGAAGTTTAAGATCCCGTAGTTTTGTATTTGTACTTGTAGATGTTCGGCATCTGCTCCGGTTCATGTCGGTAAGCTAGGGCTGCGGCAGCTGGAACTTCAGGAACAACACGGCTCGCAGCTTGAGGAGCATTCGACGACTCATCATATTATCCTAATTTACCTTCATCAATGTCACTTTATGGTCCACTACTTGAGCTGATACTTTCGCTTTCAACCTATTCAAAATTTTCGATTTCAAAATCTAAGTCTAGGGCCCTCTTGCATGAAGAGTTGCGATTAAACGCAACTCAAAAAATTAAACGCAAGTCCCAAATACGCGATCCTGATTGGTTGAAAATCGAGTTGCGTTTAATTTTTTGAGTTGCGTTTAATCGCAATTTTTTATGCAAGAGGGCCTAGAACTATCTCTGCCATTGTTGACTCTCAGATTTGCAGTACCCGGGTAGTTTTTTAACACACAAGTAAATGTAAGCCACGGAGTGCTCGATCGCGATCGGCGACGTGCCCAAGTAATTACGTCACACATTTCTGTGTTTTTCAGAGACGTGTTTGGGGGAGATTTCGGGAGGCCGGGGCGTCTTAGTAGTTTTTGATTGGCGATTTCTGCGCTCCAGATTTTTTTAAAAATTGGGGATTAGCGTAATAATGATCCCCATGTCATTACCTTTACACTGATATCAAATTTAACCATATTTATGATCAATGAATACTTACTTTAAGATTTGCTTAATCCAGAGTAGAAGAAAAACGAAGACCGGGAAAAAGGCACCTAATCCAAAGAACAAACTAACACTTTTGATCTTGTGAAAAAGGAAAGATTTTATTTACATCCCCCGTCCTCCCCCACCCTTCACACTGTAAGGTTATATCACATATTTACATTCAATTTAATTATTACAATTCAATCTAATTATAACAATAATTACATGGCAATTAAACAATCACAATTCCTATAATCATAATCAAATCCTTGATCGCAATGTATTTTTATGGCCGCGCCTTGTTTGATGCACTGATCCCACTGTCACACCTTCACACATACACACACGCACACACACACGCACGCACACACACCCAAACACACCCACACACAATCCACAAACACACACAAACACAAACACCACAAACACACACCACAAACACAAACACCACAAAACACACACCACAAACACAAACACCACAAACACACAACCACACCCTGCTTCCTTTCAGTGTTAGACTTTGTTGACTTTCTACTTTGTTCAAGCTGAAACCTAAAAAAAAAAAAGAAAAAAAAAAATGATATATGGCCTATTCAAAACAAAGAAAATTTCAACTCCTCGCATTTCTGCAAATGTACCTGTAATTTGCCTCTCTTCTTCCCTAATTTATTTTCATTTTCTCTATAACTATTAATCATTCTTAATGTATGTTCTAAGCTCAAAGGGTGGAATCATTCCCTTTGACCTTGCAGAAAAAAATAATATGTTTCAACAAAAAAAAATTACTGTATTACACAGATTTATCCTTGCAGATTTCCCCGATAGCCCAAGAAATATCTGATCCCATGACCCAAGTCCAATTTCAGATAGCTGCAAATGTCCTACTACTTCTTCCCAAAGTGTATGAACTATTTAGCATTTAAGGAACAAGTGTAGGTATGTTTCAGCCTCTTGTTTACAAAAGGAGCATAAATTATCCGATATAAAATCAAACTTGAATAAATTCTCATTAGTATAAACAGTTCCATGTAATAATTTAAATTGGAATTCTCACAATTTGCTACAAAGGATGGAGCTTTTAACTCTTAAAAATATTTCTCTCAGTTCCATGGCGGTGAAACTAAACTGACTATGTCCATCCCATACCTGTAGAACATAATCATTCTGCAGCTGTTTATAATTATAAATTTTCCTTGATTTAAAATCAGACAACGATTCAACATTTTCTGAAATTTTAAAATAAATATTATATTTAGATTAGTATCGATGAACATAAAATTCCCCTCCTTATATTTATCTGGAATTACTGAACATATGTCATGTATTTTTAACAAGCTATTACCTTTAATTCCCATATTCCACAAATGAGTATACGTTTTCATATTTCTGTTGTCCATAAAATCCCGAAACATGCATATCCCCTTTTTAAACAAATCTTCATCATAAACTGTTTCATTAGTACACACATGTGTATTATTGAATCCGATAGGGTTATGTTTATCTTCATAAAATCTACATTCTTTTATTCAATATCCTTTATAGCCACAGGTTAAAGCGACAGGCTGATGCTAGATATCACTACCAATTCGTCATACTTTGCATTTTCAGGTGATGCCGATGGCGCCTGTAAATTCCTCCCTGTCTCAGAACTACTTCGACCTCCTTCCCCGCTGCATCCAGGTAACTGTTCTCTAAACTCCGCCAATCGAGACCAGAAAATAAGTGGATTGATGGTCTGGTTAAGGCATATAACAAGTTGAAAGCGACATTGTTCACGATATGGAACCAACCTGTTCCTTCAAATACCTCCAACCCTTGCAAAAGCTGTACTTTACTCATAGGAATCCAACACGCGCAAGTCGAGCCGACAACAAGAGCGAAAGTTAGAAGAATCCTCTTGTGAAGTTGGACTCGTCGCTGAAGAAAACTGTTCGACTGTCCAGTACTTTGTGATGTGCTCGTTATTCTCTTATAAACTAAGCTGTAGGACAATACCGTTACCAGAAGGGCTATCCAGATGATAACAGTTGAAAAGATTCTGCTATAAACAGTGACTGGTTTGTCATCAGGGTGTATATTGTACCGACTAAGGACCAGCCTAGAACACAGACTAATGTCGATCGAACTGGGGTGACGATAGCGCGATTTCCAAATAAATCAACGCGAAAGATGATGAATCGTTGTACGGAGATAGCAAGTGTGCTTAGAATGTACATCATCAAACCCGTGTTGAAGAGGGGCTGAGCTCATTTTAAGTCCATCATCTGTAAAAAAAAAAAAAAAAAATTGAAATAAAATAACATTAACATGTAGTGTAACAATACACTTATAATGGTTTCCAAAGATGATTAAAGTTTTTGAATTGTTGATGCTGAATAATTTAATCAAACAACAATGAACAGAAATGCTATTGTCCGCTTCTGTTCGTACGGGGCTCAGCCGTATGCTTCTCATTTTGGCCCTTGTGCAAATATTTGATTAGGTCTATTGACTTTTTTCTCTGAGCCCCTGTTGGTAATTTCGAAATATGAGGACTTTTTTGTGATACCCTTGTAGTCCAATAGTTTTAAAAAACAACAAAACAAAACAAAAAAGAAAAACACACCCCCACCCCAAAAAATTTACTTACCCCTTGACGAAGTCTAGGTCCATATGTCATCAGAATACCTAGTGATGCGACACAGTCAGCGAGCGACAAGTTAAAAGTGAATGTATTTTTCTATTTTCGTAACGTTTCGTGACCCATTATGGCACAAATCGAGAGAAAAATTAATCATTACCCCTACAGCTGAAATGGATACAGAAAAACTATGCGACATGATATCTGTTGAATTCATATTTGGTGATTAAAACGATTATTTAGTTAGAAATTTTCACACAGCAGTTTGAAGATCAGTATAAAATTCTGGTTTGTTGTCTTTAGGTAAAGTAGACTTCAAGCCAAACGTTAAAAGCAAGCCCAAAACGAATTAAACGCAATATATAACCGTCGCTTAAATTCCCGCATCGAGTGGCAAATGACAATACCATTTACCATCATTCGTGAGCCCATGGCGTCGAGGCATATTAGTGAACTGTCAATGGCCGCCCATTAGCAAACTGTTAATTAACACATGCGACATAGGCTGTATTCATACTCACATACACCTGCCGAAGGAATAAAAAGAAACATGTTTTTTTTTAATGTAGTAAAAAAGAAATCAATTTATTTATTATTTCATTATGCCTCCGCCGACCTAAGGTGGCGCCGGACTCATTATGTTTTCGGGTTGTCCGACCGTCCGTCCGTCCCGCTTTCTCGTTCTCACGATAACTCAAGAACCACATAAGGTATGAACTTCAAACTTGGTGCTAATATGTATCACCATAATTTTGGGGTACGTAGTCGAAGGACAAGGTCACAGAGGTACATTTCTGAAATTTCAGGTGTTGGCCTCGTCACTCGCGATAACTCAAGATCCATTTGAGGTATGAACTTCAAACTTGATGCTAGTATGTATCATCATAAGAACACGATCTGATTAGATTTTGGGGTTATGTTGGTCAAAGGTCAAAGGTATTCGAGGTCATTTACCATAAATTTCATTTAAAAAAAAACTTGTGAGGTATGAACTTGAAACTTGTTGCTAGTATGTATCACCATAGGAAGACGGTCTGATTCACAGAACTAAAGACGTAGAAAGCTCATACCCATTCCCAATGCACAGATCGCGGTATAGCCGTCAAACCCGCTGGAGGATTCGCTCGAGTGCACACGCCGCCATATTGCTTAGTCCTCGATCTTTTCAACTTGCCCACCAGACCGTGTGCTTCTCAATGCCTATTTATATTATATCGGATCTTCTCTATCAAAATAAATGGTCTTGTGCCTTCTTCACTTGAAATTTTGGAGTTGGCTTTTCCACCTAAGTTCAGTTGCTTTTCATACATAAGTAACGTCAACTAATAACATGTACATTTTTTTTTTTTTTTTTTGGAGGGGGAAGAGGTTGGTTCTCTTTCAATTAAGACACAAAGGTTAAATTTTTATTCTCTCAAGTTCAAGATAATATTAAACAGTTTTTTTTTTCTATCAATATCATTTTTAGTTCTCTTTCAAGAAGGCAGCCTGAGTTCATTTGTTCACCGTCATCCTTGACACCCCCTCGGAAAAAAAAAAAAGCAAAATACATTTTCATGTAGGCCTACACGTTAAAAAATATATACTTCCTCTTTTGTATCATGTAGATGACTTGCATAACGTTATACTTTTTGTACAGTGTCATCTGGTATAAAAAGGCCTACGAATTCGTTTTGATTTAAGGGTTTGTTCAACATGCTTCTGCCATGTTTCCTTTTATCTTTAATGATAATCCTTACATAAGTCAGGACTTTATCAAGTAAAGCATAATCATCATAGAACCTCAACTTCTACCACTATTTTGGGGACTGCCGGTGATTTTGAATACAAGTACAGCACTTGTGCAATAAATTGTGATTCAGTGTTTTATATGTACAATAAGAAATATTGCTGCAAATTTCACGTGATAAATAACATTTTGGCAAAGAATTAGTCGAAAAATCAACTTAAGGCAATTTCAATAACCATGTCCATTGCCTATTGAAATAAGCGAACATTACAATGACGTATTACGTTATCCGAACAGGGTATTGAAATTGCCCTAAAGTTGATTTTTCGAAATCCTTTGCTGTCGAGTTCTTTGCATCAAATTAGAACTGTACTGACTTGTTTGCAGTTAACTCATGGCTCTCGAATTTGATCGGCTGGGCAAAGATAAGTGATTAAATCTTGCTTCCAATTTGGCAGTTGTGACAAGCGCTTCGTTGGGCTTGATGTATTTTTAGTGTTCTCATTTAGAGTGGGAATCTATATCCTACCAACCTTCAACAAAACACAGATGTCTGGATCATAACAGTGATCTGTAAAAACAAGAATTTTCTTGAGGGCTATATACATGTATATTGCAACGTACTGAAATCAAACTCCTACAAGTAAAAGACTTGCATAGTCAGGAGACTACAATAATATAAATTTCTGCTTTCAATCAAGTTATTTGCCAAAGCCATGAGAACGGCGATGGCAAGTTAAGCAAATGGCTACAAAATTTGATTTTCTTGTCATTTCAGTCACCAAAATTGTTTGAAATGGTAAATAAATGTATTATAGAAAAAAAATTATCAAAATGAGCAACAAGAGTGGATGATGACTGCACTTCTGTAATAAGCATGAAAATGCCAGAAGCAACATTTGATAACACTCCTGGCAATTTATTTCAAGTATTACAAGAGAAATTTCCCTCTTTTTTTTTTTTTCTTGGTTCATTTCAATAGGCCTACTAGCATTAACAAAATCGAGAAATTTCAGTAAGATTTTATATCACCCTAGTGTTATATTCCAACGATCAAACATTTTATACTGAATGTCGTTGACGCGACGTACGAACTGCATGAATCTGGAGAGCGAAGGACTAACCAAGATGGCGGATATCACGTGATCATGTACGAGCGACGGCTACAATTTCGCACCCGCACGAGCCTTCTACGTCTTTAGGAGTTCTGTGGTCTGATTAGATTTTGGCATACTTTGGTCAAAGGTTAAAGGTCATGGAGGACATTTACCATGAGATTTCAGGTTTTTGCCTTAACACTCTTTTGAGCTCAATTTGAGCTATTAACTTCAAACTTGGAACTGATTGGATTTTTGTTCACGTCTTGGTCAAAGGTGACATGTCATAGAGGTCAATATATGATATGTGAAATTAATGTTTTTTAGATTTGTTATCACCATATGTCAACTATTTTATATTCATCACTAGCATGACTAGGAGGAGGAGGTAAAGTGATCAGACTTTTGGGATATGAGGTGTAAGATCAACTGAATTTAGGCGGAGGCATATAGGAGACGCAGTCGCATTCATCTTTTCCATTTTAAAATATCTTTTGGTTTCACATTTCGCTTCAGCTAGAGCAAAAACACGTACTTGTTCCAAAACCAGAAAGAGAGCACGCACAAAAACGTAATTGAAGACAACATAAGAAAAGTCATAGGGAGTTTAAAAGGGGAAGCGAAAGGATGTATGCCATGCCCGTGTTTGATGGAGAGATGGGAGATGATGGGTTGCCATGGAAATGGATGACATGAGTCATGGTTGAGAGTAACGAGACTGGTAGCGTCGTTAGATTTCAATCTACAGTCTCAGCTGGTCCTTTTTTTTTGTGGATCTTGAGTTTCCGATGTATTGGCTTTCTGTCACTTCATTGTCTTTTTCTCTGGCAAGACTTCTAAGTGTCACTAGCTGGGGTTAGAAGACAAATGCAGGATTTCATGTCTCTGATGAAGAAGACTTAGAAGAAAACGGATTGCTTCAACTCTTTGGAAGCTGCATTGTTTCTTCCAGAGGGGAGAGAGGAAGGATGCTAGACTGGCAACCATAAGATCAGGAGTAAATATATAGTGACCTTGTACTAAGTCATCATTGATCATAAGAAGTAGGTGCACACACCCACATACAAAAGAGAAAGATTAGTAAAATAATTTTAGCATCGGCTGCGTTAAATCAGCACTGTCATGTAAGATTTAAAAAGAAAAGAAAAGAGAAAGTCACAAAAGAGATTTTTTTTGTTAGGTTTCTTTAGGTGGTCTGTACGGTCGCTAAACGGATGGGTCTTGAACTGACTCCAGCCGACATCGACCGCACTCATCGCCTTGGACCAAGCCAGGGTACCAAGCCAGCTGATACAGATGGTAACAAACAAGTTGCTGCTGCTGGTGACAAGCCAGATCCACGGTCGATAATCGTGAAGTTCGCAGCATATCGTACCAGAGCCCTTTTTATGGGAGCGAGAATGAAGCTCAAGGGCTCTGGTATATATGTCAACGAGGACTTGACGGCCAGGAAGCAGAAGCTTTTCCATGCAGTTAGGCACTGTGATAAAGCTGTCAAGGCTTGGAGCATTGACGGCAGAATATTCGCCGGTCTCACCAACACCAGTGGCAGCGGTCGTCTAACCAAAAAGCTGATAACTTGCGAAGCAGATATTGCAAACTTATGACTGAATTTCACAGACTAGTAACTCGATACTTGCAAAGCCTATTCATGGCAAATATGTTTTGTATACAGATTTTTTTTTCTTGCCTTTGTTCATTTTATATTCCCCCCACTTTCCTACTTTATTTCTCCTTCACTTCCTGCTATTTCGTTTCAACATGTATTTTGTTTCTCAAGCTGTTTCCTTTCCCCTGGAATCTAAGTATGTTAATGTTCTTATGTGTATTCCTTATCCTCTCTATCTCATGTCAGTTGGCTACTTGATGAATCACAAACCGTACAGTACAGTATGTATTTATTTAGTCTCTCAATATGGCTGAAGCTCAAGATAATGTATGCAGTTTTTTTGAATCCAATGCAAGTACCTTGGAACAATATGATGAAAATGATGATCAAATTACAATAAATTGTAATTATTGTACCGAAAGTCAATTTTTTGATAGGGTCTGTGGTTCAGAGAGTAATGAACTCACTTTAATTCACTTGAATATTCGTAGTATGTGTAAGAATTTTGAAAATTTCAATGTCTTCACCAAGCGTATTAGCTCAGGATTTTCAGCAATAGGTGTTTCTGAGACTTGGTTTCCTACTGACTTCGATACTAGCTTATATTCAATTCCGGGTTATAATCTGGTTTCTAATAATAGACAAAATAAAAAAAGGTGGAGGGGTGGCTTTAAACATTCCATCTGTGATGGATTATCAAATATGTCATGAGCTTACCATTATGAATGATGTGTTAGAAACTATATTTGTTGACGTTTTCATACCAGGAAAACGGAATGCTGTTTTAGGTGTCGTTTATAGGCCGCCGCAAAGTAATCTAAATCTCTTTATAGATGAAGTACACAATATTCTGTCAAATCCACTACTTAATAACAAGACACTTTTACTAATGGGTGATTATAATCTGAACTTGCTCACTTGCGATGGAAATAGCTGTATTGACGACTTTTTGAACCTCTTGGTGTCCTTTTCCTTGATGCCTTTAATCACAAAACCTACAAGAATATCTGATAATTCCTCTACTCTCATTGACAATATCTTCACTAATTTACAACCCTTTCCAGATGCTGGCATCATAATTTCTGATCTGTCTGACCATTTTCCTATATATGCCAAGATTCCACTGAGCAAACCGTCTTTCATTACTTTGCGAAATAAACCTGTTCGTAGGAGTAATCCCGAGAATATTGCTAAGCTCAAGGAAGCCCTAATTGCAACTGACTGGAGTGATGTTTTATTTGATCAAAATGTTGATAGCTCTTTTGATAACTTCTTTAGCAAATTTTGATTGTTGTATGATGAGAATATACCTCTATGTAAAAGGAATAGCAGAAATCGCAGGAAAATACCCCGAATGCCATGGATTACAAAATCGTTATTAAAATCAATCAATAAGAAAAATAAGTTATATTATAAATACAAGACAACTAAATCAGAGCAGTCACGTATAAATTACACTAGATATCGGAACACCTTAACTACAATATTACGTGTTTCAAAGAAAAATTACTATTCCATTCAGTTTCAGGCAACCTTGAAGGATATAAAAGGAACATGGAAGGTAATCAAAAATATTTTTAAAAGCAATAGTAAAACATCCAGCGTAAGATCTTTGGAAATTGATGGAGAATTAGTAGACGATACAAAATCTATTGTTGAAAAATTCAATAATTATTTTTGTAGTATTGGTCCGAATCTGTCTGAGGGCATACCAAATTGTGATAAATCATTCCATGACTTCTTAAAAGAACCTAATCAGCAAAATTTGTTTTTATTGCCAACAAATGAAGGAGAGGTACTTAGTATTGTAAATTCTTTGAAGATTGGAAAAAGCCCTGGTTGTGATAATATCTCCAACAGTAGTTAAAAATGTATCAGCAGGAATTGTGCAGCCATTAGTGCATATTTTTAATCTGTCAATGGCAAATAGCATTGTACCCAGGAATATGAAAGTTGCAAAGGTTGTCCCTATTTTTAAGAAGGGTGACCCAAAATTGTTGACGAACTACCGACCCATTTCCCTATTAACATCTTTCTCTAAAATTCTTGAAAAACTTATGTACTTGAGAACTGTAAAGTTTCTCAACACGAGTAAAATTTTTTCCAATTTTCAATTTGGCTTCCGTGAGAAACATACTACCACCCATGCTATATTACACTTTATCAATAAAGTTTCTAATGCTCTGGACAACCATATGCATACAATTGGAATATTCTTGGATTACTCTAAGGCATTTGATACAGTAGATCATAAAATTTTGTTATGTAAATTATTCCATTACGGGGTCAGGGGTGCAGCCTTGAATTGGTTCAGGAGCTATTTAGCTGACAGACAGCAATTTGTATCCATTAATGGTTGTGCTTCAGCATTACAAAATGTCAGCTGTGGAGTCCCGCAAGGATCTCTTCTTGGTCCTCTTTTATTCATTCTTTATATAAATGATTTTCAATATTCTTCTGATGTATTATCCTTTATTTTGTTTGCAGATGATTCTAGCATATTTTTTTCACACAAAAATGCACAAGTCCTTTTGCAAACAGTTAACTCAGAGTTACGTAATATTACTGCATGGATTCATGCAAACAAACTGTCTCTAAATCTAAAAAAAACTAATTATATGATATATAGCAATACGCTCAAGATGTTTTGATAGACAGGGTAGCATCAACTAAATTCCTAGGTCTCCATATTGATGAAAAACTGACATGGAAAACTCATATAAATAATCTATGCAAAATATTGTCAAGGAACACTGGTGTAATTCGTAGGTTAAAGTCTGCTCTCCCTCAAAGCATTTTACTTATCCAACCTTAATTCTACCTTACATTAATTATGGTGTGCTTGCTTGGGGCAAGTCTCTTAAAACGCAGTTAGATAAACTGTTCTTGATTCAAAAGACAGTAATAAGAACAATCTGTAATTCTGACTTTCGTGCTCATATAAATGCTCTCTTTTATCATCACAGAATTCTAAAGGTAGAAGATATTTATTATATGCAACTGGGTTTCTTGATGTATGATCTTAACTCAGGTGTACTGCCACTGGCATTAGCCAAGATTTTCAAGAAAAACAATCAAATTCACAATTATGCCACAAGACGTGCTTCAGCATTCCACTTACCCCATGCAAGGACAAAGTTTACTCTCAACACTTTAGCTTGCACTGGACCAAGGTTTTGGAACTCTCTTGACTCAAGCATTAGTCATTCTGTCAGTATATATGTCTTCAAACGTAAACTGAAGTTATACTTATTGAGTAATTACTTTGTTGATTCTTAAACTATGCTCCAAATTGTGATGCTGCCGTGATTCATATTTGAACATGATCCATTCCTCAATCTACTACTGTATAGCAACTGCCAACTTAACCTTTTCTTCTTTCTTTCCCTTTCTCGCCTATAGCAAGCTTTTCTAATTCTCTCTCTCTCTCTCCTTCTCCCACCCCCACTTTCCATTTCTATAACCCATGTTTTTATCACTCTTCTTGCCTCCTTTTGTACATAGTCTTTTCTCCCCACCCTATTTTATGACTCAGTTAAACCATGTTTATAGTTATTTGTTTTTAGTACTCAAGCGCTTTAGACGAACATTTCTTGTATTAATTTTTCTACTATATAACCAGGCTAGTCGTTTTCTACTATATGATATTGCTTTGAGGGACCTGATTTTACAAGCTTAGATATGAACTTGTTCTTTACTATTGTTCCTTTTATGTACTCTGTCACATGTTATTAATTTGTTAAAATTGTATTACATCCATTTGGAAGAAAGACAAATAAACTTGAAACTTGAACTTGAGTAATCCAGGAATATGGCTGCTTTCTGAAAATTCCTCGCTCTCCAATTCCATTTCCTGTTGTTTTTTGTCTCAGTTCTTTTTCTACTTCATTTTTGGCATACAGTCTATATTGTCTTCTGAGAGCCAAGGCGTTTGCCCGTAAACTACAGAATCAATTCTCTCTTCCACCTCCCTTCTTCTAGCTTTCAAATGACAATTATACTGTTCTTAGCAATGCTGAAGGAAATGGAATGTATGTAGAGTAAATAGGCCTATGCATGTATTTTTGGCTAGTGGTATAGCAATAAGTTGGAATGTCTTGTACAATTTCAGAACAAACAATCTTGGATACCCACTACTTCCTCTTCAATAAAAGCTCTTGCTTTGGAGTGGACATGGGATGAGGGAGATGTGCTTAGCATTGATGTAGCAGTGCCGTCACCAGCTTTTTTCAAAGGGAGGGGGGGGGGTGCCTTTTGGAAAAAAAAGACAAAACTTACCAACTCCAATGTCAGGCAGTGGTGCTGGTGGCGCAGATATGAGCTGTTCGACACTACACAATAAGAACATGTCGCCCTTTTCAAAAGACACCCCCCCACCCGGCGACGCCCCCCCCCAAATATTTAAAAACAAAATTTTTTTGGTCAAGAGAGGGGTGCGTTCGCACCCTCCGCACCCCCCCCCCTGGCGACGCCCATGTGTAGATACATATATGTCATCCTCTCATGTTTTTATGCCTCCGCGCCCACCGAAGCCGCCCACCGAAGGTGGTGCCGGAGGCATTATGTTTTCGGGTTTTGCGTCCGTCCCGTTTTTTCGTTCTATAGCGATAACTCAAGAACCACATGAGGTATGAACTTCAAAGTTGGTGCTGGAATGTATCACCATAGGAAGACGATCTGATTAGATTTTGTGGTACGTTGGTCAAAGGCCACAGGTAATTGAGGTCATTTACCATGAAATTTCAGGTTTTTGCCTTGTTACACCCTCTTGAGCTCAATATGAGCCATTAATTTCAACTTGGAACCATGCAGTATTCATCACCTCAGTGAGACGAACTGATTAGATGTTAGTTTACATCTAGGTCAAAGGTGACAGTCATAGAGGTCATTATAATTATGTGAAATTAATGTGTGTGGGTTTTTTCTCGCTTTGTTATCACTATATAATATCTCGACTAATTTGTATTTATGACTAGGAGGAGATAAAGTAATCAGACTTTTGGGTTATAAGGTGTAAGGTCAAATGTCAATGGGGTCTATTAACATGTAATTGTAGGCTTTTTATTCTGGTTATCACAATATTTCAAGAACAGTTTGAGCCATCAGATGAATTTAGGCGGAGGCATATAGGAGACACAGTCGCATTCATCTTGTCAATATATTTATTCATTTATTCATTTATGTTATTAAGGAAGATTTCTATATTCTTCACCACCTTTGAATTATGTGAGCGATATCATGAAAATAATAGTTGTTTAGACCTCGGCGTATATAATCTAGAAAAACCACGTACATTTGTATAGCAAATATTTACAATCTTAACTGCTTGTTTAAACATGTCATTGGGGTTGACGGACGTGAATCAATAAGATCTGATGATAATAAAGCCTTTTAGGTATGAAATACCTTTTTCCTCGGTTGACAAAATAATTATCAAGGATAGAAATTATAAAGAAGTTTCCCATTTAAAACTCAACAATCACGGCTTAAGATAATTGATGTCATTTGCGTATGAGACAGGGGTTGGGCATGGGCGGAAATCTGCCCTCAGAAGTGGGGGGGGGGGGGGACACATTTTTGTTTTCCACTTTGCTGTTCTGCAGAGTAACAAACACAAACACACACCCCCACACACCTATATACATATATATATATATATATATATATACACATATATATACATATATATATACATATATATATATATATATATATATATATATATATATACATATATATATATATATATATAAACATATATATATATACATATATATATATATATATATATATATATATATATATACACACACACACACACACACACACGCATGGGGTATTGGGAGTAACCGCCCCCCCCCCCCTACCTAGATCCGTTAGTACTCCAGTACATGAATAAATGTGCGTGCATAAATATAAATGAAAACATTCTAACTCGAAAGGAATGCCAGAAAATAATTGTGAGTCTCTATTACTCATTTGCTCAGTCTCATCGGTCGCACTTTAAATGTTAACAAACATGGTAGTTTCATCCCCATTTCTCTCCCACATATTCATTTGTCAATGTTTAAGGCAGCCTCTACACAATCAGTTCTTCTTCCTGGTCAGCATGATTGTGGTAGCGATCACAATCATTTAGTTCATTATTCTGTCCCTTTCTAAATTTGTTTGATTACAGTTGCTTCCTTGAGTGTACTTAATTCATCCTATTAGATACTTGTTTTATTTATTAGTAAACGAATCAGTAATAAATAAGGAATGAGAAAATGGTTGATACATAACGTAAGCTCACAAATAAATAAACAATCTATGCAACAAAATTTGAATAAAGTCAGTAAATTGTACATCTTTATTTAAGTAGACCTTCAATACCTTATAGGTGATGCACATAGATTGCCTTTCTTGTCTACAGCTAAATGCCGTCATGAATTCCCATACCTTTTCTTCTGAAAATTTTGCGAATATTCTTCATTCATTGCTGCTTAGTAAATAAAGACAATATAATCAAGAAACCAGTGTTCTGTGTATTCTTCAGTACAAAGTTGTTCAACAGTTAAAAAGGTAAAACAGTGTCTACTATATAAGACTAAGTCTCTTTATAGTTAACATACAAAATAGAAAAGTACTCTGGATTGAAAGACCAATGATTATAAGTTAAAGGTCCTGGGTAAGAGTGTAGGAGGGAAGAATGCAAAAGTGCTCAGTTATGAAGTGAAATGGCAAAGAAATATCTCGGATAGTATCACAGAAGCCCAACTATGGCAAAGCTTTGGAAAAATAGTCAGTGGAAAAAGAATATATTTAATGATAATAGTGTGAGAGCATTACTGTAACGCTTCATTTTCTTTTATTTTCTTTGTTTATATTTTCACTCATATCTCGGATAATATGAATCAGATTGGTATGAAATTTTCAGAGATTCTCCTCCATGCATAAACAATGAAACTGACGTACAATCCTTCATTTCGCATATAGTTTTGCACTCTTCCCCAGTACCTTCAGTTATTGCCAGGCTTAGCTTTGCAGCATGAGATTTGTATACTTAGTACACTTGTAACTCTCTCACGTTTCTTGTATTAGTGTACGACTTTATTACAAATTAAATATTATAGTAGAAATTAACAAGTCAGAACCTGATCTTCATGAATAACCTCTCTTCATATACATACATAATATTGTGTGCAGACAAGGCGTCGGCTTATCGATTACAAGTTCACAACTTAAGCATTTGCAACGTTTGCAGTCTAGTCTTGAACAGTTTTCTCCAATATAAAACATACATGTAGTACATCAGGTACTTAAAAGCTGTAATCACTAATGTAGCAAACCATTCTCCCATTTAACAAATGAGATATTGATATAGATATATGTACTTGGACTGCACCGTCAGTGGAAACATGAAAATTTAAGTTCAATGATCACATGTTCACTTTACATACTCTATTCCTGTTGTATTAATTTTTTTTCGAGCAGTAATATTTTATATGTCAAATACTTTCACACTCAGTCTGTTGACCCTCTTCATTTACATGCTAATTGCATAATGAATATAAAAAAATATCAGAAACTTAGTTGTTGCGGTGTGAAAGTTTAAAGGCAGACATTGTGAGCACCTGATTTAAAAATAATTCATGTCAAGATGAGACATGTATATGAATACTTGCATATGTACTCAAAAACTCTTAAACCAACAAAAATTATAAACAAAACCCTATAGATACTGATCGCAAACAGAGGTTTGATTATTTATTATAGTAGGCGATAATAATTAAAACGACCGTCTATGGGGGAACACATGCATTGTAAATCTGGTTACTCAATAGATTTTCGGCTTTTCAAAGCACTTAATGAAAGTTTTGAAGCACAATTTTTTCAGGGTTTCATTTTTAGACCTTATCAAAGACACCAATAAGCAGCAGAACCATAGAACTAAGATTTTTTCACTGGAAACAATGTTAATCAATGCCTTTAAGCAGTGAAAGTACATGTATTTTACAATCCCATGTTTTCCCCTCTTTGTTTTACTATTTCATTTTTTCCTTTAGTACAAAACTAGTCAGGCACTCGAAACATGCTCTATATTTTTTAATGGATGACAGAAATTTCATGTCCAGATGTGACACAGAAATGCAGCATTGCAATGCACTGTCATATATACATGTAGGTGTATGTACTTGGACTGCACTGAGCACCGTCAGTAGAAACATGAAAACTTAAGTCAAATTATCACATGTTCACTTTACATACTCTATTTTGGTTGTATTCATTTTTTTTTAGCAGTAATATCTTATATGTCAAATAGTATCACATTTAGTCACTTGACTTTCTTCATTTACATGTTATTTGCGAAATGAATACATATACCAGAAACCATGACCAGAAACTTAGTTATTGTGGTATGAAAGTTTAAGCAGTGAAAGTACATGCATTTCACAATCCCATGTTTTCTTCTCTTTGTAGTACTATTTCATTGTTTTTTATCCTTTAGTACAGAACTAGTCAGGCACTGGAACATGCTCTTTATTTCTTCAATGGATGACAAAAATTTCTTGCATGTTCATCAGTTTGTCTAAAGTAGATGTAAGCGTACTGTATAGATAGCTCCTAGACACGTGGCGATCGATGTCACTCATCAATTGGCTGGCATCATAGAGTAAAATACCCATGGCTTGCATAGCGAGTTCGAGTCGTACGCTGCAAGCGCTTTTTTTTTTTTTTTTATACACAAGTTCTTTACAAAAAGAAAATTATATATTTCGAAATTTGAGGATACATGTACATGTAGGTAATTTCGGTTTTGAATGATGTATTTTTTTTTCATAATAAAAGACCACAAATTGTGGGGGGGACATTTGATATTGTGTCCCCTACCTTCCAAATAGTGGGGGGGGGGGGGGACGCGTCCCCCCCGTCCCCCCCGGGATTTCCGCCCATGGGGTTGGGGGCTGTTTGCTCTGTATATTTCGGTTTCCATGCCGGTATACTAGATTCAAAATATCAGCTTCAAATATTAGGCCTACTTATGTACAGACATATCAAAATATCAAAATTTCAATTTAACTGAAGGTAATGGTAATATTTTGCAGTAGACTGTATTTTCGTCGCCATCGTGCCATGTTGGCGAAGTGTATCCACTAAATATTTTACTTATTTTGTACCTCGTACACAATTAACTTTAGGCAATTTGTGTAATTGGCATATCAAAATCTAATGTGTTGTTCATCTTATGCAATATAACCTGTGATACTACGAACGGAGGTTATATCAGGGAATTATATTGTATCACAGGTTGCCGCTGCACAAGATTAATAACACTGGTGGGGTTGGGTGCAGCGCATATTGTGCGTAAGTTGTCTTGTGCTCTTCAATATGCCTATACATGTGGCAATTTGGATTTAAAAGTATACAAAATGGTGCACAGAGTTGCTTTTTCAGCAACAAAGCTGAAATTGTTCGGAGACCACGAGGGATCGCAAATCCACAAACACTTCAACGGAAAGAGCTTTTCTAGGTTCATGAAATGTCAAGTCGACTAATTTGATTACTATACCCCATTGTATTGTCAATAGAGATTTTGTTTGGATTATGTAATATATCGTTGTACTGTGTACCCTTTTCAATAGGTGACGCACAAGGATATTAAAATTGCCGTATATAGGTTGATTTTTTTTTCTCGAAAGTCTTTGCGATCGTGTTATACAGAATATGAAATAAAAGCAGAAATGAGATTACATAATTAGAATAAGTAAAATAATGAAACATCTTACATCTAATTAAATAGGCGGATTGTATTACATGTGCAGGGTCCTCTCTCTAATCAGTAAAGATCATTCTTATTTAAAGGAGAATGAAACCCTGGGGAAATATTCATTTTAATGAAAAGAGAGGATAGAGAGAAGCAATTAAAAAAAAGTTCCATCAAAAACGGTTACGAAATGAAAAAGTTATGAAAGTTTGAAAAGTCTCAATTTACTTTCTATGGCGATCCTTAAATTGGCAATGTTGCTTCAAAATGGCAGGTTTAGTAGTACAACTCTCAATACGTTTTGTACACAAAATTTCATATTTTCTCCATTATCTCTAAAGATGCTGCTTGTCTTTTTGTGAACTGAACATAATTAAGTCGAATACATTTTCCCATGATATATCTTGAGCTAAGAAGGAGACAAGCTGCACATTGAGAGATAATGGGGAAAATATGAAATTATGTGTACAAAACATATGGAGAGTTGTACTACTAAACCTGACACTTTGAAGCAGCATTGCCAATTTGAGGATCGCCATAGAAAGTAAACTGAGTCTTTTCAAACTTTCACAACTTTCTCATTTCGTAACCGATTTTGCTTGAACTTTTTAAAAATGGCTTCTCTCTGTCCTCTCTTTTCATTAAAATTGATTTTCCCCAGGGTTTCATTCTCCTTTAATAAAGCTATATTTCACAGAGAATCGTGTTGACCATTACATATTATCCCAAAACATATTTGAAGTATCCTGTTTGAAGAAACCATGCCTTAGATATTATTATATTCAATATGTGCATTCTTGAACCTCTTAACCTATTCCAATCCTAGTGGATATGGTAAATTAATTGCAGGACGAAGAATATGATTTAAAAAATTATCAACTGTAAAAAGATACGACTAACTCTGTTTTGAATTTTCCTCGGACGATCAGTATATTTCTTGCAGTATGAATATTAATGACAGTAAGTACTGTTTAAGACTTTATTTAGTGCCATGTTGGCGAAGCGTATCCGATGATTTCAATATTTCACTTATTTTTTTCAATCGTTAAGTTTGAATGAAGAAACGTGTTATAATATATTTTTAGTGGTGTGATCCCTATAATCTCACCAAGGGTGTCAGTTTCGTCAAATTGTGTCTCTACCCCTTCTGCACCCCTCTGCCATCTTTACAGCTTGATAATTTTCTTCCGTTGTATGTGTGCTTCTTCTTGTTTAATTAGTTAATCTCCCCAAGCATTTCTGTAGTCTTTTATAAAGTGATTACTTGCGGTTTCCTTTTCCCCCTAAAATCGTTGAGTTGTCGATAAGGTTCAAGTCTTCAATCTAGGCCCCTTGGGGGATCGCTCCATCACTTTTTGCTCTCTGGATGCCTCTCCTTGCGCACGTATAGTTCCTCCAGAATTGAATAGGATTTGAAAAAATTTTTTCCTGAATATAATGGGGTTTTCCCTCAATTTCAACCCCTTTTTCATTCAATTCATCTATATTCATTTTCACAAATGTCAAAGTTACTTTAGCCATCTGTCATTCAAGTTGATCAGCTAGTGATCAGTCAATATACATGTCCATTCGTGTTCGTCAGATTTCATTTGAATTCGTCTCCCCTGACGATCCACTACAGAATGTAATGAATGATCGAATTCGTCTTTATGCAACCAATTTCGAAAGAGTTTCGTTCAGATTCGGATAACGCTTGGACGAAATTGATTGCAAAATGACATTGATTGATGTAATCGTACGTTACCAGCGGGGGATGACGATATATTGATTTGACTTTGACGAAATTGGAAAAAAAATGATGAAATTGATTTGACAAAGTACGAAAATGAATTACCAAAGACGAAATTGACTTTGAGACGTGCGGGATCACGAAGTTTCGGAACGAAATTAAAGGAAAAAAATAATTATATAAAATGGAGTGTTAAAATAGACGGGAAAACCTATACTAAGTTGATCCTGGCCTAGAAGCTGGAATAAGTAGTTAAACAAATATCGTGACTGTTCTTTATTATTTGTTGTTCTGGAATTGCACGTTAAGAAAAATACACCACCTATTTAATTTAACTGACATAATGCCTGTGAGCTAGATATCGAGCTTTGATTGTTGCAAAAAAACAACAACAAAAAACAACAAAAAACAAAAAAACACACCAAAAAAAAAAAGGGGGGGGGGTTAAAAAGTATTGACGTATTTCTTTTTCTAAATAGTACATTAAAATGGTCTGAGGCTATCATTTGATTTGGTTACACCCTATCAGATGATTGAACAACTAAACATTGTTTTAACAATCACATATGGATAATATCAAATTTGTTAACTTGTCGCAGGTGTCTAATCAATTTCAATGGTTCTTTAAATTTTATAAGAAATGAAAGAGACATGAATCACCAATTGCGTTCAATAAACATCTCGCTTTCTCCCCCCTCTACATACATATGTATGTGTGGGCGTGTGTGTGTGCGTGTGTGTGTGTGTGTGTGGGTGAGGGTGTTTATGTTTTTTTTCTTTTTTTTCTTTTGCAACTTTTATTGGTTTTCATGATCTACATAACAAAAATCACATTACAATCAAACAAACTAATCAATGATTGACATATAAAGAACATTAACAATCTTGCAAACAAAAAAACAACAACAACAACAAAACAATTTAATGGTGGGTAACAACTTTACTACTGGGACCGTCTACAACAGATGTTCAATAGGGGACCACTTTCTATAATGAAGGTGTTTTTTATTCTTTCCCTTTGCAATAATTAATTCTGTATATTTGATGTTTCAAATAAGAGCAATAAGACCTCCTAAATTGACTACCGAGTTTTTACATTTCTGATTATATATGTATCTTTTATATAACAATACTAGATGGTTCAACAATATCCTGTGAGGTCCTTTCCAGTCTTTTATGAATCCCAACATTACTCTTCTCTGAGTAAAATCCTCAAACGAAGCATAGAATTTTAATCCAATTTTGTCCACAAACTCATGTCTTAACTTTGATACAACATTGCAGTCATAGAAAACATGTATTGGAGTTTCAAGGGATGTCTGACAGAAACAACAACGTTCACTTTCCACGATTTTCATTTTGTACAATCTGTCGTTAGTGTACAAAATGTTGTGTAAAAGTTTAAACTGAAAAGCTCGCATTTTAACTTCTATTGTACATTGGAATGGTAACAAATAAATTTGGGACCACTCCTCCTCTTGAACCCCATACTGGATAGAAAACTTGTGTTCACAAACGGATCTAGCTTTATACTCACTTACAAAATCTATATATATATTCTTGGTCTTGAACTTGTGAATCTCTGATGACAAAAGTTCTAATTGTTTCTGTTCTTCATCTACGTTACTCCATAGCATTTCAAGTAGCAAATGATTAAATGTACTCTTCCACTGTCTAATTATTGACTGCACAATTGCCATATATTTAATACAATACAAGTTTGATACCCCTCTTTCTTTCCAAGATTCGAATTGAACAATTTTGCCATTAGGATTGAAAATTTGATAAACATAGTATAATCCTGCATCATGTAGAGGCTTGCAATATAAAGATTTGCTATCCACTAAAATATGTTTGTTATTCCATACACACTGCATGAGTATACTTGTCTGGTTTGTTTCATCCCCTCGAAATTGCCGATGTACATCTAGTTTCGACCATGCTTTTAGCATATTACAAAAGAATGTAGGAATGCTGTGTGTTTGTAGATATTTTATAGAATAATTGCTCATAAATATTGTTTTTCCACCAAATCTCTTTAAAACAAATTCAAACAATAGTATCCAGTGGTGGTTTGTTCTTATGAAATATCTTTGAATCCATTTAACTAGCTGAGAATCTACCATACACTGTATATTAGGAAATTTAAGACCACCTTCAGAATAATCTGCAAACATGTTCGCCCTTGATATTTTGTCTGGGCCTTCCCATAGAAAAGAAAACATCAACCTTTCAACTTCCTTTAAAAACTCTCCAGGCATTTCAATATTTGACAATAGATATATTATTTTTGACATGACAAAAGTTTTCAAAATTTGAATCTTTCCGATCAATGTCAGGCCTCTATTCTTCCACTTTATAAATATACCTTTTATTTCGTTCAAACGACTGTCAAAATTTCTTCTCTTAGCTTCTAGTTTATCAAAGGAAAAATATATTCCTAAGATTTGAATACCCTTCTCGGGCCATTTAATGTCGTTCACCTTTCTCCAAGGTGTCTATCCTTTCCAATCCACATTCCTTCTGTCTTGGTTTTATTGATACAAAGACCGGATATCAGTGAAAATTCATCAAAAATTTGAAACAATAATTTAAGTGAATCAGTATCTCGACAAAAACATGTTATATCATCAGCGTACGCTGTATATTTTATTCTTTTACCACCTACTTCAAAGCCTCTAAAACTTTCACTATTTCTTATTCTCCTTAAGAAAGGTTCAAACCCCAATATGAATAGGAGGGGAGCCAGGGGGTCACCTTGACGTACTCCTCTTGAGATTTTGAAATATCCTGTAGTAAATCCATTTATCAATACACAACTGCTTATGTCATTGTGTAGTGTTTTTACCCATTTTATTAAAGATGGCCCAAAATTATATGCTTCTAAACAATTGATCAGATATGCATGACTAATAGAATCAAACGCTTTAGTCAAATCTAAAGCTGCAATGATGCCTGGTATATCTTCCTCTTCAGCATAGTACATTAGATCAGATATCAGCCTAATCCCCTCACCAATGTATCTTCCTTTAATAAAAGCAGTTTGCTGGCTGTCAACCAATTTTCCTATAACTCTTGATATTCTTTTCGCCAAACACTTTGATACTATCTTTGCATCTACATTTAAAAGTGTAATTGGACGCCAGTTGCTCAGAATTATCTTGTCTTTGTTTGGTTTGGGGATTAATTTATTCACTCCTTGTCTTTGTGAGACAGACATGAGTTCCTTTTCATATGCAAAATTAAAAGCTTCAACCAAATGTTTTGAGATCAAAGGCCAGAAAGTCACATAAAATTCAACAGTTAGTCCATCGTTTCCTGGAGTTTTGTTTTTTGCCATTTTTAACAGTTCGTTTCTAACTTCAGAACTTGTTATCTTGCCTTCACAAGAGGCTTGCTCATCTTCTGTGAGTTGTTCAACCTTAGTTTGCTCAATGTACTCTTTACAAACTGTTTCAGACACTTGATCTTTATTCTCAAATAACTTTTGAAAGGATTCTTTTACAAAGTTTTGAATTTCTGTTGCCTTCTCAATGTTTCCATTGTTCGTATTTAATACCTCAATATTGGTTTTTTCTGCCTGACCTTTCTCTAGTGACAAAAAATATTTTGTACTCTTCTCTCCTTTCTCATACCAAGTACATCTTGACCTCAATATTGCCCCATCGGCAAAATAATCATATATTTTATGTAATTCCTGCTCAATTTCCTTTTTTCTTTCCCTGGCATGATCTCTCCTTTCTTGATCTATCTCATTTATTTCCTTCAGTTCTTTTTCCAATTCCTTTCGTCTCTCTTCTTTCTCACATTTTTTCTTTTTTGAGAATGGAATAGTGAATTCTCTTATTTTAAACTTCAACCAATCCCACAAAATTCCTTTATCACTCATGTCTTCATAACTATTTACCCATATGGGGTAATTCTTACTGAGGGCTTCAACATAATCTTTATCATTCAATAAGCTATTATTAAATTTCCAATACGATGGGCCAGTAACCTGTTTCTTAATCTGTATATGCAAGCTGACATAATCATGATCAGATAACACACTTGGTAAGATATCATTTTCCACTATCTTACTTTGCAAGGGTTCATGGATTAACCAAAAATCTAATCTTGATTGCACATAAGGATTGTATCTTCTCCATGTAAATTTCTTTGTTCTCAAGTTTCTAGACCTCCATATATCAATCAATCCAAACTGTTCAAAATTTTCAACAAATAAAGAGGAGTGTTTCCAGATTGCTTTCATTGAACCCCCTTCCCTATCAAGCTCTAAATTTTGAATAAAATTAAAATCTCCACCCAACAAGAGAACTTGTCCCACATCAAGGTGCTCTTTAAGGGCTAGTTCGACATTCTTAAAGAATTCCACATGATCTTTTTCATTGTTTGGCGCATATATATTACATACAACATAAACCTTCTTATAAATTTCCACTTTAACTAACAGAAACCTTCCCATTGTATCCTTCACTGAGTCCAATACTGTGATATCTGGAGTTTTTTTCAAAATAATGCATACTCCTCAACTCATAGATGTTCCATGACTAAGAATGATATTCATTCTTGTCTGATTCTTCCAGAATATTTCATCTTTCTCTGTTGAGTGTGTCTCTTGTAATAATATGATATTTTTTTTAAACTTAAGCATAAAATTGAAATATCGTTTTCTTGTTTTGAAATCCCCTAATCCATTAACATTATGTGTCATTAATTTCAAGTCCATATTTCGAGTTTAGTTTCTCTAAAGGTCCCACCAAATGAGGGTGTTTATGTTGGTGCAGCCCATGGACACCTAAGGCACATGTTGTCTCCATCTCCATCGCGAGAGGCGAGTTGGCTCAGTCGGTAAAGCGTCTGCCCGTCGAACCAAAGATCGTGGGTTCGAATCCACCCCGGGCGGATGACTGAAGCCTGCGTTGTGTGTTAACGTGCCTCTCCCTTGTTTCATAGACGCAGGCTATGTTACAGTGGAAAACACTCCGTCCCTCGGATAGGACGTTAACTGGAGGCCCCGTGTAGAGGACAGTCACCACCTTTGCACGTTAAGAACCCACTACACTCCTCGAATAAGAGTAGGGGGAAACCCCGGTGTAGTGGTACACCTGCACATCCCAATCAGTTATATCGGGAGGAGAGACCCGAGGGTTACAGTGATTCGGTTTGCTTTTCCCCTCCCAGGCACAGGTGACGCCAAATACTTCATAATAATAATAATAATAATAATACTTACTGAAGTTATAATGATAACGATAATAATGATAATAATAATAATAGTTATAAAGAAATTTTTATATAATTCCCTACGCGCTTACAGAGTTTGTATTAGTCAATAATACATAAAATAATATTACATGATTAATCTACAAGATTTAAGTTTACAGTACATAATTAAAGTAGTTTAACAGAAATGCATAACGTCGTACGATGATGAAAAAAAGAGATATAATAAATGGTGTAAACTTATGAACACAGGAATATAATAGTTGAATACTTAAGACCTTATTGTTTTACAGTAGTAATACATTACATTATTTTACATAAACTAATCATATAACAAACTACTTGGTGAACATAAAGGACTTCAGAAGTGATTTGAATCATGATAATCATGATAATCACACCTGGGTGCCATTGCATAAAGACTTACTATTATAGTAACTTTGCCATCAATGGTAACTACCATGGCAACGTTGCTCAAGAGCCAATCAAAATCCAGTATTCCATGAAAAGTTACTATAATAGCAAAGTTACTATAATAGCAAGTTTTATGCAACGGCACCCTGAAATATCATTTTTAAGGAGCATTATAACCTGTAGTCAGATGAAGACGTGTGTTTGTTAACGCGTTATTCTATTCTTTCTTTTGCTAAACACATTTTCGCAGGGATTTCGTCGACAGGTTGCTCATAAGCGGAGAATGTTCTCAAAAATGGATTAGTAGTAAGCCCTTCGTTTATGATCAGATGGTAGATAGGATGTACATTTCGTGAAGTGTTACTGTAACACTGTAACTTTACAGCTGATGACATGAACATAACACCAAGGACCTATATTCGAAAAGATTTTGTTCTGTTACTTTTTGTTTATCTAAAAAAGTTCGTTGGCTTGCTTATGCCCTTTTTTGTAACCTTCCTCCCTTTCAATCAGTGATTGGTATCCCTGACTCCCTGAGGAAATGAAAAATCTTTTATTTAACCTCTAGTTTCTTCCAAGAGAAGGTAAATGTACTGACAAAATGCTGTGAATGTATACTCGATGTTGAAGACAGTAATTACGGACGTGAAGATAGAAATCAAGGATGTTTGCATGCATGATTTAATAGCGTGCTTAGACGATGATTTATAATGATTATCTTTTTCGCTCTGATATGGCCTTCAGTATCCCTTTTTTTTTTTTTTTTTTTTTTTTTACGCATTGCCAACTACCCTTGTGAAATTATTGAGCAATCGTGACTGTTTATTGAAATGCGACTACTAAACAATATCCATGCCATGCCAATTGACCTGTTACCGGCTTTTGTATATAACATCTTCAAAATAAAACATCACTTTATTTAAAAATACTGATTGATCTGTTCCCCGCATGTGCCAGGGTATTATCTTCAAATAAAATCTAAGGTATTTAACAACTTCTTAGCTCAAGAACAGTTCTCTGACTGCTTCAAACTTCTCACCAAGGGGTTTCAAACTTCGTAAACTGAATTACACACATATTTAACTATCATCTGTAAAATGAACATGAAAATGAGTATACTCAGTTCAAGTGTTCTCTTCGGTCGCCATCTTGACCATCATGACTGTCCGTCATTAAACTGCAATGCTCACTTGCTTGAATTGATCACCTGAACTTTCACCTGACCTGGACCCTTGTGTCCATGCATGACCTGTCCATGCATGACCTGTCCAATTGACCTTGACCGTCCCTATACTGACTATCGACATGTTGACTGCCCCGACCATCCTGGTCCCGGTCCATCAGCCACCTTGGCTTTCCCCTGTCCACACACCTGCCCAGACTGTTTACATGTTGGTCCGATCCCTCAGCCAAAGAGGATTGAAGCTCAGGAATCCTCACCGTTGCTGACTGTGCAATCCCACTCCTGACACCATTGAAGCGATCCCACAAACGACACGATGAGACGCTTGTTACGGTTGTCAAGTGGTCTTTATTTGATAACCGAACGCAGAACAATAAAAACCAACAACAACAACAAAAAAAACCAACAAAAAACCCCCCTTGATCGGTCACTCCTCAGCGACAATCAATGGTCCCCCACTGGCAAAAAGAAAACAAATTACCCCAGCTCTCCAAAAGTCGCTCAGTGGTGGGGGTATCACATTTTTGGGGTCCACAATTCTCTGATAAGCAACAAAAAAAAGAAGAAAAAAAAAGGTCTAAAAGGGCGGAATTATTTTTTTCTGTCAAAAGTTGTCAGGGGCAGTCTGCCCCCTGCCCCCCCCCCCCCTTGGGTACGCTAGTCGTTTTAACCCTTTCGAGACAATTGACCACATTTTGTGGTTTGGCCCAATAACTTTTGATTTAGAGCCTTAAAAAATATACCAGATGCATGAGCAGAAAGAGCAAAAAATTCTGCACATACTGTGTCCATTTTTGTTGCATGATCATATTACGTTTGATGCCAGGAATTTTAAAAAGGAGAATAAGATTGAACATCCTTAAATTGGCAACACATTGAGAGATTCAAAATCATTGTTTTTTGTCCAAATTGGCAACTTTTTCAACTTTTCGACAAAGTTCCTAACCATGTATATTATTTTCAAGACATTACATCTTATTAGAACCATGTAGCACTAAAAGAAAAATATTATTGTTGCCAATTTGCAGAACAAAATGTGATCAATTGAGCTCTTAAATAATTCCTGTCCTGAAAGGGTTAAGCCCATAATTCACTACCATTTTAAGCCCGGCTCACGCGAGGCGTTGGTTCATGAGTGTCGATCAATCCAACTATGGGTGCGTTTTTGCTTACTTTCCGAAGGCAGAATGAGCGATTGAAACGCTCATGTAAAACGCAGTTTCACGGGGTACTGTTTATTCTTGTTTTATTTCTCCAGGCGATGGATTTGCAAACCTGCAATGCGCGTGCTACGTTGTTCCCGGGATGGCAGGTCAAGCTGGAGCGCGCATTTTTTCCAAAGTTTTGAGTTTAATACCGCACCTTACTATACTATACTACTAGTTACAAGCATTCCTTTTGCACACATGCGATATGCAGGCACAGGCGCAGATTTTCACGTGAACCGGAAACACGTTTATATGACGTCAATATAAACCCGTTTACAAACGATCGTGCGTTTTATATGCTTACCCCAAAACCGTCTTTTTGGAGAAACGCCGATTCAAAACGCACCTTTTTGTGAGTTATACGATCGGCGTTTTAAATCGGCGATTATACGAAAATGATTAACGACGCAACCTGTTTTGGACTAAACTCATTTTGACCTGAAAATTGTGAGTATAAACGCACTCTACGTCTGTTGCCCGATCACTACTGAATTCTGTCATTCTCCGGTTCCCGTTGGCAATGGGTTAAATTCAACAGAATTCACGCTGCAGTAAACACCCGACGCGTGCGATTGACCTGGCAAGCATTCGAAGCTCCAGCGTTCTTTTCGTATTCATTGGATTTGTATACAAAATGTGCTCGGGACTCTAGTTATCCCAACGAAGAGGGTTCTTAAAAGGGAAGTCCAGTCCAAAAATTATTTGGTAACACGATAAAAACTAGTTTCGAAAAATAAACTCAAGGGCAATTTCAAACGCCTATTTTACTGCCCATAGAAATTAGGTTCGGATTACGTAATACGCCATTGTAATGTTCGCACATTTCTAAAGGTGGTAAACAGGGCTTTTGAAATTTTCTTGAGTTGATTTTCCGAAAATAGTTTTTATCGTGTTTGGTTTTAATTGAAGCAGAAAAATCAGACCTACATATCAAAAAGTTTAAGGAAAATCGGACAATTCATGCATAAGAAAGTTATGATTTTTTTTTAGTGGCATGAAAATCTAAGGAAAACAATGAAAATCACTAGTCAAATTGGCAACTCAGTCATGAATTTGTGACGTCATTGACTCAAAACTTACCAAATATTTTGTTTATATTGATAATAGAAATTTGAGAAAGTTGTCCAAGAATATGATTTTCACAAAACTTGAACCAAGATATGTATAGTAATATGGTTTTGCATGTATAAACCTTTACAAAATATTTCACGAACCCCAAAATATTGAGATTGTTTTCAAAATATTACATTTTCAAAATATTACATCTTCATAATCACCCATTTTTTGTGTATATTATATAAACAAAATCATATTTTCATATTTACAGAAAAATGATATACTCTGTATTACATGTATTAATGCATACATGCAAAAACATTTTACTATAAATATAAGTTGGTTCAAGTTATGAGGAAATTATATTCTCGAACAAAAATTTAAAATTTGTATTGTGAATATAAACAAAGTAATTGGTGAGTTGTGAGCCGTCACGAACTCATGACTGAGTTGCCAATTTGTCTAGTGATTTTAATGATTATTGTTTACCCTAGTTTTTCATGCCACTAAAAAAATCGTAACTTTCTTATCAGTTGTTTGATTTTCCTCAAACTTTTTTTGATCTGTAGGTCTTATTTGTCTGCTTCAATTAAAACCAAGTAATTTTTTGGAATGGACTTCCCTTTAAGACAATCTGCAAAACCTGTATAACCTTATGGTATTTTTTATAATATCATGTTGTTCCCTTATCATGCCACTCTTAGATTATTCCGATGTTGCATGGTCAAATACCTCTTCAAAAATACTTGATTAACTGTTAAAGCTGCACAATAGAATGGCTAGAACGATTCTGGGTGCACATCCGCAAACCCATATACATGTATTACGGTCTTAAATTGGCAAGAAATTCCAGTTCGATGAAAACAACATAGAATGATCCAAGTGTATAAATGTAAACGATCTCGTACCCGATTACTTGAAATATTTGTTCAACAGACCGATTCATTCGTTTGACACAATATTCCGAATTAATGGCTCTCTTAATGATACATTAAGATTTTTTAACAATGCTACTAGTCGTACTTTTGAATACATGGGATGTACAGGATGGAACAGCCTTATTTTGAATGAAAGAAATAGTTGGTCGTTGAATGCTTTAAAGTTGTCACTAAATAACCCAAATTAATAGTTGATATACATGTCACCATCAAAATGTTGAGATATGATCAACACCGGAAAATGTTATTTTCTAAAACGTTTTCAAATCACTCATTTTTAATGTCAGCTTTAAGTAGTAAGTTTAAGTTGATGTTAAATCGTTTTTTTTTTTTGGTTTTTTTTTTTGTGTATGTGTTTGTATTTGTTTTTATCTTGGTTTTGTTTTGTGTTTTTCAAAACTTTAACATTTTTCGTCAGTCTAATTATTCTTATTTTGTCTTCAAATGTATAAACGTAAAATGATTTATTTCTTTGTTTCTAATTTCTATTCGGGATTATATTATCTTTGCTGTATGTCAATCAGTCAAAAATATTGTCATGTACATAGTAAATGCTGACAGGGCCGTTGTGGAAAGCAGTTCTGAAACTGACAATGTTACCCTGTATAATTAAAACTGCAAATAAATTAATAAATAAATAAAATAGTTTTGAGCAGAGTAAAAACCGAGATTCTTACCGCAAGACGAGCGCACCTTGGATACAAATCCAAAATGCGAAAAGAACGATGGAGTTTCGTATGCTTGTCAGTACAGGTCAATCGCCCGCGTCGGGTGTTCACTGCAGCATTTGTTGCATTTAACAACAGTTAGAGTGATCGACGCAAGAGGACCAAGCCTCATGTGAGTCGGGCTTTACTGTCCGCTGTACACGAGGCGCCATTCTGTTGACGTAATACTGCGTCAGCTACAGGTGTCATGTAAGAGTGACGTCGTACAAAAGTGAGTGCAAAACTAACAAATGGCAACAGTGCGATGAATTACTGACGCATGCACTAATTGCTTACGCTTAATTATCGTATAGGTAATAACGCATTTGAAATGACGTCACCTAATGTGCAACAGGCATTATCGGACAAGTGCATTTTTGCATCACCATAAATTTGCGCCTTTTGAGTCTTACATGGAAACTGGTTTTCACGAAGTCTCAACCTGCCCCTAAAACCTGAGCCTCAGTAGTCCTATATCATTAAATTGGGCACGTCTCACTGGCCAGTACTGTACATATCCTAGTCTGGACACCCTAGAATTTGACTGATTCTAATCTCATACCACTCTTTTTGATTACATGTTATTTCCTGACTATAAATTGTCTCGATAATGATGTCCCATATAAACAATATAACCCCTTGAAAACATGAATAGTGAAGAATTTGTGATGTGATTGTGCCGATAACATCTCTACGTGGTATCTCGTTATATGATCTCATTGCGATCTTGGGACACTCATGTTCTGTAGAGAAACACTGATGGTTGATGTCCCCACCGTTAGATCGGTCTCCTGCCTGGTACTTCCACGACCTGCCATCATGCAACCGCGTAGCTGATCCCTAAACTCTGTAAGTCGAGACCAGAATATGATTGGATTAAGCGCCTGGTTCAAGCATATAATAATGAAGGAGATTCTGTCCAGGAGTATGAACCAATCTCTATCATCGTATAGTTTCAACCCGGCCAAGATCTCTGCTACAGTTAACGGGATCCAACACACGCAAGTCGATCCAACAACGAGACCGAACGTTAGAACGATCCTCTGGTGAACTCGGACACGTTGCTGGAGAAAACTGTCCGACTGTCCGACATTGCGCGATGCCGACGAGATTCTCTGATAAACGACGCCATAGCATGTTGCAGTAACAACCATTGCGAACCAAATGGCAGACGTCAAAGCGATTTTGCCAATGATCAAGTTTTGATGTTTGAAGTAAGCGCCTGTGTAATAGAGTGCAAAGACAAAGAGCCAGCCTAAAACACAGACCAAGATGGATCGACATGAGGTAATGATATTGCGATTCCCGAATGGATCAATGCGGAAGATGATGAATCGTTGTACAGCGATAGCAAGTGTGGTGAGAAGGGACATCACCAGGGCAACGGCGAATATAAGCTCTGTCCATGGTGTCGGCGTCAGCTGTAAAAATATGAAAACAGCTTGAAGGTGTTTTTAAAATTAATAATGAATATATACCAAAAAGTAAGTTCCCCCTGACACTTTTCTGTGTAACTCGAGAAATAATTGATGAAATATGTTAATTCAAAAAGCAAAGTATGCAGAATCTTCTCTCCTACATTTATTTGTGAACAAATGATTAAGTTTTCATAATTAAATTTTTATTTTCATTGGAGTTGGTACAAGGCAAATAATCGCATTTGTGTTTCATAATATAATGCAAGTTTTTGTGTGTATACTCTTTCCAATTCTTTTCATCTTTACTTCATGGGAAGACGACTTATGTTTATATAATTTTTGACTGCAATTTTATGACTTTGAATTAGAAGTTATACCCCTGTACATGAATACAATAAGTGAATAGAGTTCACACGTGTACACCTTGCATTGCATTACGAAACGCAAAGTGCAGATTTTTTAAAATTATGAAAGTTTGAAAAGTCTCAATTTACATTCTATGGCGATCCTCAAATTGGCAATGTTGCTTCAAAGTGACAGGTTTAGTAGTACAACTCTCCATATGTTTTGTACACAAAATTTCATATTTCCCCAATTATCTCTCAAGGTGCAGCTTGTCTCCTTTTTAGCTCAAGATATATCATGGGAAAATGTATTTGACACAACATATGTTGAGTTCACAATAAGGACAAGCAGCATCTTTAGAGATAATGGAGAAAATATGAAATTTTGTGTACAAAACATATTGAGAGTTGTACTACTAAACCTGCCATTTTGAAGCAACGTTGCCAATTAGGGGATCGCCATAGAAAGTAAATTGATACTTTTCAAACTTTCATGACTTTTTCATTTCACAACCGATTTTGATGGAACTTAAAAAAAAATTGCTTATCCCTCTATCCTCTCTTTTCATTAAAATGGATATTTCTCTAGGGTTTCATTCTCCTTTAAGGTGAAAGAGGAATCAGGGGGCTCAACCGGATCATATGCCCCTTTTTAAAACCAGTGTGGCATACGGTACCTTAAGTACTTAAAGGGGAACTTGACTTAACTTTGCTTGTAGAATAGGGTTTTCGGCAGTGGCGTATCTAGGGGGCAGAAGGGGCACGTGCCCCGGGCGGCACTTGAGGGGGCGCAAAAGTGCAAAAGATAGAAAGAGAAAGGGATAAAAGAAAGAAAAATTATGGTCCTTAATGATTATCCACCCGAAATTCAGTGTAAATTGCATAAGAATTAGTATTTTAAAAATGCTCAACATGTTGAATTTTCTGAACCTCGGTCCCTTTGCTCCCTCGCATATGTTTCTTCGGGATCTCGTAATTTTACTCCCCCAATATAGAATTTAGTTTATATATTGCTTTTCAAAATTCGTAATTTTCTAACTCCCTTTTCTTTGCTCGAGAGCATACATTATGTTTCATCAGGGTCTTGTTAGATTCTGCGCCCCAATCTACATGTAGAATAAAAGTGCTTATTACAGCTAGCATTTTCAAAATTCGAAAAAGAAATCCATCTCTCGTTACCTTTCTAATTTCTCGAATGTGTTCGATTTTTTGGTTTATTTTGTGTTTCTAAGAAAAAGAATCTATTAATAGAATTGCGTTTTCCTGTTTTCAATATTTGAAAAAACTCCGACGCCCGACTGCTGTGCTCTCTTGCTTAGGAAATTGCGTTTATGTTGGGTAAAAAGCAAAAATTTCTACCGCTGGGTCGCTTTGATCCCTCGCCTGTTTTTCATCAGACTTTTTCTACCAACCCCGGGTTCAGTGCATAAGAAATCATATTTACGTAGTCCTGTAATTTCTTAATTCTAAGCGGGAAACATATGGTCATGTGGTTTTTATTTTTGAGCTGATAAGTTATGGGGTGTGTGTGTGAGGGGGGGGGGCGCAATTTTATTGTTTGCCGCGGGCGCCACAATCCATAGATACGCCACTGGCGTTTGGTGTGGGATAATAATTAATAAGGAAAGTACATTTGGCATAAGCGCTTCCAAAGTACTTTGGCTATATAATTACTTGGCTGTATAGCCGCCCTGCTTTGCCCTGCAAAGATGCTTTAACGAGAAATTCAAGGAATTTCCTTTTACAGAAAAATATTTACCTCACCTTGGAGGAGTGTTGCTAATGAAAGTGTTTACTTAAAGGACGTTAATCTGCTTTGATTGTATCTTTGGTTAGTTGTACCTCAATTTTTTTGAATATGTATTTTTGTCAAGTGGCTTATTTAACTACAGTTACTAGGGATAGGTAGGGTGAGAACATACTGAGCATATTATATATTAAATATCACAAAAAGAGAAGAAGGTGTATTTAGATCATTCCCCCTTTTGTTGACCAAAGTATTGTTCATTTCACGGCTCTTTCGTACACGTTTACACAGTTGTAATATATCTCTTCTTCCCACATTAAGATTTCGAAATTTCTTACTCCTCTTAGCGATCTTCAGTCATTTAAAAAAAAATCAGATTGTATCTTAAAGGTACAAATATGACAGTAGTTGATTATGCAAAACGCCGTGGGGGCTAAATAAATAAATAAATAAATAATACGTGTTTCTAAAACATTTTTTGGAGAAATGCCAAAATTATAGTTTAAGCTCCATTTTTTTGAGAAACATTTTTTCGAGATAAATACTTAAATTTTGCAAATGTATTCGAAATTTCAGTCTCCCTTAGAAATTTTAGTAGCTCATTCTTTAAAGATAGCGATTTGAATCTTTTGCATCAAATTGTTTCTACTCGGGTTTCCAAAGAGAGAGAGAGAAAAAAATTAGGCATGCAAACATGTCATGCAATAATCACACAGCGCTAATCTTTGATTTACAAGTATTTACAATTATCTTCTGTACCTGTCAGATTGAACAGCCAGATTAAGGATAATAAATTATTCATGTCTTTGCACTTTCCCAGATCATGCAAGCATCACAAATTTTCTATACAAATTTCCTATAGTACGTGCGTTCGCAACCGGGCGGAATTTTTTTCATTAACTTTTTCTTTCCCTCTAACGTTACTGGAATTTTGCGAAGTGTGATTTTGAAAGTACGTATCAATGAATTGTGGAGTATCATTTTCCAGCAGTTTATCTTAGTTGGATCAAGATTACTTACGATATAGGAACTGGGGGGGGGGGGGGGGGGGGGAGGATAATAATATACCTTTTAACCATGTTTTTAAAAATAGTTTTGTTGGTAGATTTGGAATATAATCCATAGAAATAAATCGATTTAAAAGCTGATGTGAAAGTTGATGTAGATATTATTGTCCCCGCCGAACGAAGTTCGCGAGGGGACTATGAAACGGGCTCCGTACGTGTGTGCGTGTGTGTGTGTGTGTGTGTGTGTGTCCGTCCGTCCGTCCGTCCGTCCGTCTGTCTGTGTGTGCTCAAATGTTAGAAAATGCTACTTCTCCGTCATTTCTTGGCCGATTTTGATTCCGATTGTTTCATGTGATAGGGCTGGGTAGGGGCTTCCAAACTTCTACACAGAATTTTGAAATTCATTAATTATGCAAATTTATGCAAGTTTATTCAAAATCGACGAAAAATGCTACTTCTCCTCTATTTCACATCGGATTTTGATTCCGATTGTTTTATCTGATAGGGCTGGGTGGGGGCTTCCAAACTTCTACACAGAATTTTGAAATTCAATAATTGTGCAAATTTATGCAAATTTATTCAAAATTGACGAAAAATGCTACTTCTCCTCTATTTCACATCGGATTTTGATTCCGATTGTTTTATCTGATAGGGCTGGGTGGGGGCTTCCAAACTTCTACACAGAATTTTGAAATTAATTAATTATGCAAATTTATGCAAATTTATTCAAAATTGACGAAAAATGCTACTTCTCCTCTATTTCACGTCGGATTTTGATTCCGATTGTTTTATCAGATAGGGCTGGGTGGGGGCTTCCAAACTTCTACACAGAATTTTGAAATTCAATAATTATGCAAATTTATGCAAATTTATTCAAAATTGACGAAAAATGCTACTTCTCCTCTATTTCACATCGGATTTTGATTCCGATTGTTTTATCTGATAGGGCTGGGTGGGGGCTTCCAAACTTCTACACAGAATTTTGAAATTAATTAATTATGCAAATTTATGCAAATTTATTCAAAATTGACGAAAAATGCTACTTCTCTATTTCACATCGGATTTTGATTCCGATTGTTTTATCTGATAGGGCTGGGTGGGGGCTTCCAAACTTCTACACAGAATTTTGAAATTCATTATTCATGCAAATTTATGCAAATTTATTCAAAATGGCTGAAGGTTCATAATGTTTTCATGTTTTATATTTCAGTTGTATACATGCATTGTTGGTATTCTCTTCTTTTGCATGCAGTAACATTATTATTTTATTCACTAAAGTTTTTCACTGAAGTTTTAAGGTTCAGGCTAGTTAATTTCCACAGATCTGCACTTCCGGCGGGGACATTTATTACGCATTGCGTAATTTACTCATTCACTTGTTATTATTATTACCATTATTTTTCTCATAATCACTTCATAATTATCACAAGATGTCATCATTATCTGTTAACTATGTGTCCAGTTTTAAGTAGATAATCCGCTATTTATGTGGAGTATATACACAATGTATTATATCGTGGCTCATGAAAACTTCTTTGCATTCAATTTTCTTTTTCTCTTTTCCCTTTTCTTTTACTTCTTACAAGTCCTCTCACCTTTCTCTTTCCGTTTCACTTTCACTCTTAGGAACTTTCTTCAGTTCCCAAGAGTATTAACATACATCATTGTACATGTATATACAATTCGATGTCTTATTCAGTTACTTACCATTATTCATTTAAGATTAAAACGTCAAACCATATAATTCTAATGTGCAGCATAAAAGTAGTAAATTGAACCGAATGTATAATAGTTTTAATATTAATTGAATCCACCCTCAATGTGTTTTAAATGGGGAAAAATATTTTTTTAATGTAAATTTATGTATTTTTTAACGTCTTAATGTATTATATTCTGTAATATGTCTTTTATTTATATGTTATACAGTAATAAGTAACCTTGAATTTATGTACTTCCCTTTGTTTTATGGGCCTTTGATAAACGGTCAGGTAAGGTGCGTGATTTTCGCGTAAATTTGCAGTTCAAAAATGAGAGGGAAAAGTTATGGTATGCGCGCGGCTCAGATCTAGGCCTACACCATAGACATATTAAAACTTGACTGTGGGTGTAGAAGTACAATTACATGTATGTGCGCCCCGAGCTAATATTTGTAATGTGGCAGTATAATAACGTAATGACTGATGAGTTGATGTGACAGTGGATTCTGAAAATGAGGAAGTAGTTCATCCAACAAAACCTGTTTTTATTCCAAGGCCAAAAAATCAAGTTTGCCTATGAAGCTATTATTGTTAAAAAGTAAATGTACATGACAGAAGCAATCATGCACTTAAAATAGTACTGCGCAATCGCTGCAATTGATGCCTGCATGCTGCGGCCCGAAACGGCGAAGGCCGCACACGATGGGTCCGAAGGTAAATGCAAGCCAGTCTTCGCTGTTCGGGCGCATACCAAAAAGTGTGTTGCATTCTCAACCATGCGCGCGCGCGTATCACTTTCCCTCTGCGATTCCCTCCATAGAACCCTGTACATTAATCATGAAAAACGTAAATTTCAACTTTTAGAAATACTTATATCTTTTTCACTTTTTAACAATTTAATTCAGTTAAAAAGGAATATGAATATTGAAGAAACAAAGAAGCTGCTGAGCATAAAAATGTTATCATCTCATATGTAGAATTCTGGCCAATTTTGTTTGAAAACGGCCTTTTTATGTTGCCTCACAAAAACGTAGAACACCCAAATTACACGTGTTTCTATGGGGAAAGTAATCGACTCGCAGTGACAAGGTAATTTTGTTAATTGGTTAGCAGTGCTGTTAATGGTGGGAATTAACCAGTTAAAAGGTTTCTTAAAAGAGTAAGAGTTCTAGGTTTGACCTTTCTTATTTTGACTTCTACTGGTTTTGTAGAATTCTGGCCTTTTTATGAATTAGTTATGAAATATTTTGTGTTTTTAGACTGATTCTGTGCGCGCGCACCACTGATCTCTACAGAGATCAGTGGCGCGCACGTGTCATTCTGATGACATTCAGGCTACGCGCAGATGCAAGAAATTGCGCGAAACTTATTGACATGCTCAGCTGGACAAATCCACTAAGACCAATTCCAAGATTAAATATGGAATAACCATGTAGCCTACTCCGAACAGCTTACCTGCGGGACTTCCTACAATAGGTCTTGCGTGGATTACCGACGACTTTTTCCACGAAGACCATACATAAGGCAGAGGGAAATGAGCATTGTTAGGTATACCGATAGATCCATGTTGGATTAAATATTGGTGTTCTTTTAATACCTAATTCTTTACCTCCTTTTAACTTTTACGTTGTTCCCGTCCGTGTGAGCCTTCGTCGTTTTGGGCCGCGGCGTGCAGGCCTGGCTGGGGTGAAGGCATGGTTGCATTGCAGCAATTGCGCCATAATTTTTTCCCGTAAAGTGCATGACTTCCTGCATGCATTTTTTAAACAGTAGGTGTTTCGTTATTTGCAAACTGGATTAGGCCTTGGAATTTGAACAGGTTTTGTTTGATAAACCGTTATCTACTTACTCATTTTCAGAATCCATTGTCACATCAACTCATCAGTCATCATGTTGCTATACTGCCACATTGAAATATTAACTCGCATGGGCATGCGCTTGTAGGATCTAGTGCATGTACTTCTAGGCCGCGCCGGCGCCCATATAGACAAGTCCCGGCCATACTCTAGGACCAGCTTTATGCCGCGCGCATGCTGGTGGAGACTTGATAAACGGTATTTTTTGTTGTTGACTGTTTGAAGATACCATAGTTTTTTTCTCTCATTTTTGAACTGCCAAATTTACGCGACAATCACGCGACTTTAACTGACCGTTTAGCAAAAGCCGTTTTATTAATAATGAATAAGGTGATGTTGAAAAAAATACGTAGATGTGTGAACAGAATACTCGAGTCAAGAGACGTTTTCATAACTAACTTTTTGCTTCTCCTAGGGAAGCAATATATTTTCAGATGCAGAAATCTAGGAAATGCACCATCCGTTCGCCATTTTCTAAATTATGATAAATATTTCCTCACCGTTGAAAAATATATTGCTGAAAGACGCAATAAAACAGACACACATGAAACGAAATGGGGTTTTATTTCAGAAATTTTAGAAAACCATTATACGCTGATGTCGGGATTGTTCTTTTTTTATATATACTTATAAAAGATCCATTATTTCTTTGATTTGTCTTTATGTACTGCAAAATGCATTATATGTTTTGTTTGATTTTCTCGATTGAGAAAATATGATTGGATCAATAAAAACTTATTAATTATAAAAAAAAAAAACTTGGGTTTTCTTAGGGATTTTGGTCGGTTGCTCCCCCTCGCATACTGAAAGACTGCCTATGCTATCACGGCTATAACGGTAGAACTATGTGCCCCAAAATTTCAGTTGTTACAAAATTAAATATTCGAATAATTTCGTTGTATTGTGGATATGCCGATATAATTACTTAATTGTATATCATTTTGCTTGGGAAACATGGATGTTTGATCTGTGGCACGGTACGACTGAAATATGCATACATCAAGGGAAGACAAAATTCAAAAAATAATAATCCATCCCCCCCAAAAAAAAATGAGAAGGAAAGATAGCAAGAGAATAGCAAATGAGGTGGAAGCTGGTTACTTACCCCTGGGTGAAGTATAGGCACGTAAGTCATCACGATACCTAGTGATCCAATGAAATCGCAAAAAGACAGATGAAAAGTGAAGATATTTTTCGGTTTTCGTAACGTACTGTAGCCAAGTATTGCAGCCATTGAAAGAAAGTTCAATATCACCGCTAGAGTTGAAAGTGCTACCGGAAAAATAAAGAACACAATAGCCATGGTTGTCATTAAAAAATACTTCTCAGATTATCTTGCGACTATTTTATAAATCACTTCTATATCACTGAATCAGTGATGTTCGAGTGTCATGGAAAAGATACCCGCGCTTTTGCCTACTTAAGAAAAGAGGCAGATTTACTTAAACGTTCATATATGATGTTTTATTTCATTAGTATAATGTGTGTAACAATTCTCAAATACTGTCTTCGAAATCGTTCTCAAAACCCTTCCCCGGAAAAGTCGGAGGCCTATATCTTTTTTAAAAGACGACGATGGCGAATAAGCAGTTTCTTGTGTCCAGAGTACAGTCAGTGGTAAGAGTCATTTCATTTAATACTTCCTCAGACCAAATCCAAGTAAAAGAAATGGCAATAGGGGATATTATAATTAATTTCATCATGTGACGTACGCATGGGCGTTGGCATATCTTGAAAAGTGCGAGTGATCTAAACCAAAAAAAAAAAAATATATATATATAAAAAAAAAAAAAAAGTTGCCACCTAATCCTTAACCTGCAATATTTGTGGATGAGGATTGGGGTGGGGGGGGGGGGGGGGGGTAAGGAAACCTTAAGTTCAATTGAAATTTCATTTAAAAGGGCATTCGAAAGTTTGCCTCGCACAAACGAAGCTTTGTCATGGACATATGATAATAAGCAATTGATAATTTCATGAGAGATTATTACTGAACATAAAGAAGAAAAGGGGGAATGTGCGAGCGAGCGATATTGAGATAGAAGACCTCGTCTAAATGCGATATACTTAAACACCCTTACTTTTTATCTTGTTCAAAATTCTGATCTTGAACAGTGAGGTACATGCACTATTCCAGCTTTGTTATCAGTGCATTTACCTCACTCTTTAAGTTGGCTGCAGATTAGCATAATTATTTGTCATTTGTCTCTCTTACACAATAATAATAATGATAATGATACAGAATGATAACATCAAGGTTGAGAATGCTGATTGGACAGAATTATACAAATGACAACTGTTTTAGTATCTGTCCCCAGTCTTGAACACATAACGATTCACATACCATTGTACTCTTGATTATTATGCTATACATGTATATTACTATGTATCTATCTGTATTTTTATTGATTATTACCTGTATGTATATTTTCAATTGCAATGGCATGTAAACAAGACGAATTTCCTTATGTGGACAATAAAACATATTTTCAAAATGGACAAATTTAAGACATGCGACCGGGCGGAGTGAGCGAATGATTTTGAGAAGGATTTTTTTTTTTTTTTTTTTTTTAGAATCTTCTCAGAAAACATTTTACTCCAATGATGAGAGTCAAAAGGGAATTAACTCTGTGTTAAAGTTGATATACATTATCTCTATCATAAATAAGGGTATACTTACAATTTTTGAAAAAATATCTGCTTGCTATCAACATGTTCAAACTGTTACTGCAATTATGAAGAAATATTTACGCGTTTCAGTACCAGTTTGTTGTGTCTGCATAAGGGGTATAATATCTGTATTCTGCACTATTTCCCAGATACGAAATATCATATTTATTTTTATCAGTGGCTAATCCGGGATTTTCCAAAAAGGGGGACAGGCATTTTGAAAAATCACGTACGTCCTCTAGGGGCATTTAACATGGACTTGAGAATCGTTATAATGCACAAAAATGCATAGAAAATAAAACAACAACAAGAAGGAAGATGCCATGCATAAACACACGGGGTTAGATATAAAACTTTAAGATTTGAAATCCCCCGAGACTTATAGAGATGCAAAATGTTCTTACATTTGATGGATTAAACAGTGCATAGACAGGGAAAATGCTATTTAAAAACCACAGGCCTGTTATTTTGCACAAAGGCTTAACTTTAAATCAAAATTTGATGGATAAAATACTGGATATACATCCGGAGTGGCTGTTTTGGAGGTTTGGGGGTTCCGTCTCCCCACCCTATAACATTTTGAAATTAAAATTTCATTTTTTTTTTAAAATGCACAATTGTTTCTGGTTTTGAAGGAAATTGATGGATGAGACGCTGCATAGACACACAAGGCGGGTGAGATTCAGGATGGCTAGGGGTGACCCTCCCGCCCCTAGAAAATTTTAAACTTAAAACTGCCAGGCGTGATGAGATGAACAAATATTCTTATTTTTTATTTCTTTAATTATTTTTTTAAATGATGAATGAGAAACTGCATGTACACCCGGGAAAAACTCTGTACTTCGAAAACCCCAGGATTGTCATGATGCACAGATGTTCTTAACTTTAAATGAATATTGATGGATAAAACACTGGATATACAGCCTGGGTAGCCGTTTTAGAGGAAGACTTCCCTTCCCGCACCGAGAAATTTTAAAGATTTTATTGATAACTGCTAATCGTGTTGTGATGCACAGATTTTAACATGGATGAACAGCTGCCATATACAGCCGCGGTTGGTGTGGGATGAGAGGGAGGGGGGGGGGGGGGGGTGGGGGAGTCTAGACTAATATACCGTCAGAAAGCGTGAGGGATGATTTTACAAACCGCTTATACGTAAAAGTGCATTCGTGCTGCATCCCCCGCTATTTATCCTCCTGGATTTATCTGAACATTTGTTGAGTTTGGATGAACATGATAAAGTGATGAAGCCCAGGGGGGTGATTCACTAACTGGGATCGATATCATTCCTAAAATCAATTTTCGGGATTGATTTCATTCCCAGCTTAAAATTAATTCCACCTTACTGATTCACTAAATCGCTTTTAGGATGGAATCAATTTTATCATGAATATATATGAGCGCAAATGAATATTTACGAGCGCACTCATTCCAACCAATCAACGTACTCAAATTTCAGTCACCGCCCCTCAGTCACCCGACCTAATTCTCTACTTAGCGCGTAGCTAGTGCGCGTTACCTAGCTACTGCATTAATTGCGCGCACGCATCGATTGCACAAAACACAGGGCTAGGGGCTATGGCTAGGGGCCATGGGTGTGCAGCGCAGGCAGGAACGGCGTAGCCGCGCCCGGGTTGGGGTGGGCGGGCATGCAGTGGAGTGGCCGTTTGTGATTGTTTAGGAGCGATCCGGATCACTCCCAACCTTAAAATCAATTCAGAGGCTGGAATCAATCCCAAATACCTTAGTGAATCAGTCACTAAAAGCGATACCGCTCTTAGGATGGATATTGTTCCTAAAATTGATTTTTTCTTATTTGGGATTAATTTTAGCTGTTAGTGAATCACCCCCCAGGTCTCTGGTCCATCATTTTGACACATTACATTCTAGACACCCCTTTAATTGGCTTGATCCTCCTTTTCGCTTCATCTTTTTTACTTTGCCTTTTCAACGTTCTTTTTCCTTTTTTTTTAAAACTTTCTCTTTATTCCGTTTTTCAATTCTTCCACATTTTTGAAATAATTTTAGTTGGCCGTCAACGTTATAAATTTGAGAATTAGTACGAACAAAACCTTACAGTATCTTTCAACAAAGATAATGCTGAAAGGCAATATTATAATTTTTATTTCAAATCTATAAAGTAAGATAACACCGAAACGGTGCCTTTGGATTACGACCATCTGTAAGTATTGTAACTTTGCATTGTAATCAACTCCATGCAAAAATAAGTTTATTGACGAATTCAGTGTCCTAAAATCATCAAAAAGTTATTCTTACGAAATGCTAAATCTGCAAATTCTCTCCTAGAATTGAGGCATACAACACAACTGGTAAAATGAGATTAAAAAAAAAAAAGAAAAAAAGAAATAAAAAAAAAAGAAAAAGAAAAGAAAGAAAATAAAAGGAGAACTTTGTATCGCAGTGAAAGCAAGTCGTAGAACAATACAAAATTTCATCTTGGTTGCCTAGCTTGCAACAAATAATGCTTCACATGATATATTGTTTAGTAAAACTAAATGTCTACGATAATAACTCCCCCTGAGAAAGTATTTTAAAATGCCCCCTGCTACGTTTATCGCAATTATATCCTCGCTCAAATCAATGTCAATTGAAATGAGTTGACAAAAAATGTTCCAGCTCTCTCTACTTCTCTTGAAGTAGAGTCATGCGACATGGAAAAGGGAAATTATTGTCAGTGAAGAAGCAATTTTCTTTTTGAATGTACACAGACTGGTTATTATCTCCATGCAAAAATAAGTTTATTGACGAATTCAGTGTCCTAAAATCATCAAAAAGTTATTCTTACGAAATGCTAAATCTGCAAATTCTCTCCTAGAATTGAGGCATACAACACAACTGGTAAAATGAGATTTAAAAAAAAAAGAAAAAAAGAAATAAAAAGAAAAAAAAAAAAGAAAAGAAAGAAAATAAAAGGAGAACTTTGTATCGCAGTGAAAGCAAGTCGTAGAACAATACAAAATTTCATCTTGGTTGCCAAAAAAATGTTCCAGCTCTCTCTACTTCTCTTGAAGTAGAGTCATGCGACATGGAAAAGGGAAATTATTGTCAGTGAAGAAGCAATTTTCTTTTTGAATGTACACAGACTGGTTATTATCTCCATGCAAAGGCCTTCTTGAATTTAATCAGTTTCCATCTCCTGCTAAAACTGGGCATGGAGATAAAAGAACGGGAATGATTTCTTTTCATCTCTTACAAATGAAGCTGCAATCGCGGGTGATCATTAAAAAAGTAATGAACAATAAAATTCTTCAAGTGCTCAGAATCCTGACCTTGCAGTATAAGGAGATGACGTAAAATAAAAGTCATAACATGTTCATAAATGAGAGAGAGAGAGAGAGATGGAAATCATTTTGAAATGAATGAAAGGGAAAAATGTCACAAATATTTACACTAAGTGTTTCAAAAAGGCACATAACTTGCCTGAAAATGGAAAAAAAATGAATACCTGTAGGTCACTCTTTTCTTGTATAGTGGAAAACTGTAAGGATTTGATCTTTTTTTATGGGGGGCTGGAGCTTCCCCAAGTTCCACGACCCCCCAAAAGGGAAAAAGAATAAGAAAGGGGGGGGGGGGGGAGAAAGAACGAAAGGAAAGAAAAGGAAAGAAAAAGAACGAAAGAAAGAAGGAAAGGTGAAAAAAAAAATTTTAATTGATCCCTGGCTAGGGAAAATTCATTCTTATTATTACAGTAGGACGCCTTTTAGAATATATAAATGTTTGAATTTTCTTAGTATCTCCCCTTCCATATACATTTTATGCTTATATTTTGCATGTAACATTATATTTGTTTTATAAGGAGGGGAATTTTGATCAAAGTAGCCCCTTTTACAATAAGCTTATACACCATCGTGAAATTTCTTTCGAAACACAGGGACGATATGTGAAATATAATGTGAAATATTATGTGAAATATTACAGCGAGCAGGGGCGCAATTCGGGGGGATGGACTGGGTGACACGTCCCTGGGAAATTTTGAAAATGAGTAATAATGAGTTAATGCTATAGCACATTATTTAGGCTCTGAAGTGCTCTAGAATTCAAAGTTACACTATTCGAAATGGAAAATCCTGTCATTCGGTCGCTCCGCTCCGCTCCCTCCTACACCTAAAATTTTACTTAAAGAAAATCTACAAACAGGTATTACATAGGCAGAGCTGAATAGTCCCCCGAAAATTGAAAGTCACAAAAATTTGATTTGAGCTGCCTATCCCAATAAGAGAAGAGATAAAACGATGGATATTAAGCCCAGACTTTGATTTACCTGTGTGAAAAAAGTTGTCTTCAATGCAAAGTTTCAGACTACAAAAATGTAAAACTTTCCAGCTCGACACCCCTTTGAAAGGATTGATATCCGAGTCTAGTATGTATGCGCTTCAGAAAATGTGTCAGTTCTTAATGGGTCAGCCCCTTCAAAATTGTTGGCTCATTGCGTCACTGGTCACCATGGATTTGTTGAAGGTTGCCAGGGGGAGGGTACCCTTGTAAAAGATTTCAAACCAACTTCTCTTCCATGATTTTACTTGAAAATCGAACATGATCGATAACTATCAGATTGTTCTTGAACTTGAAAGCCCATATAATGTGAATAGTTTCTAAAAATTAAATACATGTCGTAATCAAACCAATTAAGACTACTTAAATGTCGATAATCACTGGTCTACGAGGCACCCCCAACCTCACGATATCTGAAATTTTTAGTATTCGGGCAGCGATTTTGTATAATTCTGTGCTTTTTATATCTTATGTTGTATATTTTGTTGAAAAAATTACATTGTCACTATGATGAAATGTCATTTTTTTCTTGCTGAAAAAAAAGAAAAAAAAAAAAAAAAAAAAAAAAAAGACACCCCCCCCCCCCTACAAAGAAAATGTGCACTGAAGCTTACGTAAATAAACTCTTCGGGAGCGTATTTGAGTTGGTCCTTCTCGACTGATGCACCGACAATTGTGCGCCGCTTGGCAGCGCGCCCCCTATTTCCATATGAATTTGCTAGTTGGGGCATAATTTTTTTTTCCTGTAGATTTGTATTTTCTCTTTGCCTGTACTTTGTTTTACGAAGTTTGTTTCTCTGTTGAATTGTTCATTGTTTTTGCGTGTCTTTAATTTGGTTATATTTCTTTTGATCCGTCTGGCTCAATTCGATGGTATCGAGCGCTCAAATTTAGACCAAAGAGTCTATTTCACTTAGATCTGGTACCTTGATGTACCTTAAAAAAAAAAAAAAAAAAAAAAAAAAAAAGTCATTCCTCCAGCGGCTCCTCGTGAAAACTAAACCAAGGCCCTACTTGGATGCCGTGGCATAGCGTGGGTTTTGTCACTTAGGGACACGGGGGGGGGGGGGGGGGGGGGGTGTTTCATCAAGTGTCCTGTCGGTGATTTTTACCGACAAATTTGCTCTCAGCCAATCAGATGCAAGGATTTCAGTAGCTTATAACAGTTATTGCAACTTGTCATTGATGGCAAGTTTTATGAAACAGAGCCCTGGTCGCCACTGGGAGAGGGGGCACGAATCATCCTTTAATGTGAAGGAGCAAATTAAAGCGACGCGAACGAACAAGGGGGGGGGGGGTGTTAGGGGGTCTAATTTTCTTTTCATACTGTCTTTTTCTATCTCCATTTCCCTTTCTTCCCTTTTCCCAGTATCCTTATGTCTCATTTTTTCTCCCCTTCGATAGTGGGAGGGGGGGGGGGGGGGTGTGGCTCTTGTGCCATCTCCAATTGAATGGTTTAGAACTTTAAGTAAATGTCAACCTTTTGCAGTGATTGGTTCGTCATTTTTGTTATAATAACCTGTGAATTCAATCATTTGCAAAAGAAATGTACGCCTTTGCAGTGTGTGTGTTTCTGTTAGTTAAATAACTTTTGAACCAACGAAGTTCATTTCCAGAAATCCCATATTTTCTGATTTGTATGAAAAAAATTCACGATTAATAGTATCAAACCATTTTGATTTATCTAAAAAGCATGCGCCGACCATTTCATGGTTATTAAGGGCCTCATACCAATCACCAACAAGGCGATGAAGGCAAGTAACTGTAGAGTGATGTATAAAAAAGGCATACTGATCAACAGTTATAAGATCAATTTAGAAATTAAATAGGAATGCAAGTTTGTCTGAATCAGTTTTTCCATAATTTTAGCAATATGGCACACAATCGATATTGGTCAATAGTACGAGTATGAACCTTTCAAGCCTTTGCCTTTATATATGGGTGTAACCAGGGGCGGCGCCAGGGTATTTTGATAGGAGGGGCAAGACGACCTAAAGATGACGTCATATTTTTTTTTTCCATTAAATAACAGGGGTAATATAGAGTTATATGTTTAAGACCTTTCTTTTTAATACTCCGCTTTCTTCTTTCTTCCCTTTTCTTCCCTTTTCTTCCTCCTTTTCATCTTTTCAGTCTTCTTTTTTTTCTTTTTTCACTACTTGACAAATCATAGGGGGGGGGGGGCGGTCGCCCCCTCTGCCCCCCCCCCCTGTAGCGCCGCCCCTGGGTGTAACTCTGGAATATTTCCAATCATTAAATATTCCCCCATATTTTACATAATAATTAAATATAAGAATCAATGATTTTCGTGCTGCTAAGCTGAGTAATTTCGTGTCAAAGTCTGAAATATATCTAAGTTGCTATCACAACTAAGATAAAATTTTAAAAACCTCACTCTCTGAAATAACTTTCAATGAATAAACACATTCTGGATTTTCCATGCAGGGAGCTTATACTCAAAAGAATTAGCAATAGGGCGTCCTACGTTTGAAAAGTAGTAAAATTTCATATTACCAGTTGCCATATTCAAATCTTTCAAAATTTTGTTGTTGGTCGTTTTAAACTTCGAAGAAACGTCGAATAAAATATTTCTTTTTCGCTTCACAGCTGGAAGTTAAAACCATATTTCTACCCTTCTGATAATCATCTTTTAATTCCTCATTATCATCAGACTTATCTTTTAAATAATCACGTTCATACTTAAGTTCTAGAATATCACTATTCTTCCAAGGGTTAAATCGTTTTTTCACCCGGACTTCTGTAAATGGAGCATGCTTATTACAGACAGACAAAAAGGCTTGTTTCCATCTGGACCATATCAATATTATCATAATCATTGTCAATACAATTACAAAGAATCACACAATCACGAACATCATTAAGAAAATCAGACTTATCGAACTTTTTAAAATCTCTAAATCTAGCAATTTTATGATTTATATATTAAATAATGATCACTCAGTCCAATTTTGGCAACATCACAAAGCACGTGTTGTTCAGGTACTGTGGTGAAAATGAATTCTATACATTTCATTGCATTTGGAAGAGTTAAGAGCTACTGTCTGAGAGAATCAGGCAGGGGTCGGAAGATGGGGGTCGGCAAATTCGACTCATATTTTAAAGTTTGATCAAGTCCTTGAAGCATTTTCAAAAATAGCTATGAAACCGCTCCACCATTCCTATCTTTGATTTTACCACCCCACCCCAAAATGCGCCCTCTGTAGCCTATTTTTACACTTTTAATTTACAAAAAACGCCCAACTTTACGTAAATGTTTCACCTAGGTAAAATGACCCGATCTCTTTGAAATTTTAGCCACAAACTATATTTACCTTGTTGGTGCTTCTGATATATAATTTAATAATAAATGATTAGACTAAATGGTGATTTTTTTTTTTACTTGGAAAGTTCTAATTTTTTTCGATTTTTGAGAAATTAAAAAAATGCAAATTTACGGTAAATTTATAACAAAAAATGTAACAAAAATGGCCCAACTTATTATGAGCTAATATTTGGTCAGAAAGTGTATTCACGTATCCAATTTTGATTCATGATTTCAAAAGTGTGGAGTGTCTTACACTTTTTATGCACATGTCTGTTAAAAACTACCATTTTTTTAACCTCTGACAATTTTTTTTTAAACGTGTTTTTCAATGCTAACGTTGACAAACAAAACAATACGTGACCCAATGTATTTTCAAATCATACTTGGGCATGTTGGGCCATCATAGCGCTATGTTCCATATCTGAATTTTAAAATTATTGAGTATTTTTTTTTTGTTGTATTTATGTCAAAGTTTCCTTACAGTATGCCAATTTTCTCATTTTTGAAAATTTGCAAGAAAAAGACAATAACTTTAACATTAATTCGTCTTAGGCTAATACCAATGACCTAACCAATTTTTAATCAATACTTGGTCACAGAGTGCCTTCATAGTGCTTCTGTCGATAACTGATTTCAAAAGTGTGGAGTAATGTGTACTTGCTATGTAAAAATACACCTAAGATATGCCATCTTTCACTTTTTTTTTTTTTGAAAATTGATATAAAAACGTTAATTGAAACCTAAATTCATATCGGGCTAATGTCAATGACATAACCTATTTTCAATTTCGAGGGCGTGGAGTAATGTGTGTTTAATATATAAAAATAAACCTAAAAAATCATAAATTTTCCCTCTTTTTTAAAAATTGAAAGAAGAAGAAAAAAAACGTTAATTTCATCTAAAAGTCATCTAATGCTAAAATCAATAACTTACGTATGTATTTTGAATTTATAGTTGATCACAGAGTGTCTGCAAAATGCTACTTCCAATACCTCACCTGATTTCAAGAGGGTGTAGTAAGGCTTGAAAATTGTGCACCGTTTTGTCTAAAAGCACCAAATTTGGCTCATGTGTTAAGAATTCTATTCTGAACAATATTGGATATGGAAGCACTTTCAAAAACGCAATTTTGAGGGAATTTTGGGCTAAATTGTAATGGAATTCCTGTACAGTTCAACAAACAATAAATCGCCTGTAAAAAAAAATAATCGGACCCTACCAGATGGGAGTCTGTACCACGGCCCCGATCAATTCAATGAGAAATTCGGTACTTCCAGTTATGGCCGTGCTGTTCTAGTATTTTTCCCGGGTATTTTTAGGACGAATCCTTAACGGACGAGAAGTTTTACAGAGATATAGACGAAATGCGCTTATTGGCTTGCTGCTAGGCCGACGTTATTTAGAGTTGACAATCATTTCTAAAAATGTGATCCAGACGTTTGATTCGTCTAAAAAAAGCCTGGAATTTGGGTTGGAAATGTCGTAAAACTAATAAGAACAAAATTAGGATATGGTGCTTGAAACAGTTTTATGCAAATTTTAGTCCAATGTTTCTATACAGCAAATACGATTGTTTAACGGACTGCAGAATTGTCTTATTATAGGAGGGAAAGTTTCCACTTTAAGGCCTACCTAAACTAGAGCCCTTCACAATAGTCAATAGGCTCAAACATTATCATGAAATTTCTTTTCAACCTGAATGAAGGCCTGTGCAATAATTCTGTGAAATAATTCTGTGAAATATTACTACTGACAGGAGCTTAATTCGGGGATGGACTTGATGACAAGTCCTCCGGAAATTTGGAAAAAAATGGAGGGAGGGGGATGTTTAAATAACTTAAGCCTTCATCATACTATTGAAGATCTGAAGTGCTCTAGAATGAAAAGTTTTACAATTCTAAATGGTAAATCAACTCGCTTGATCGCCCCCCCCCCCCCCCGAAACGAAAAGTCACAATATTCAGAATTGATGACGATGTCAGCCGCCTGTTCTAATTGAAGAGAGAAATGGGGTGTAATTACTCTTAGGCTTATAGACTTTGAATTACCCATGTAAATAAATTGGAAAGCGTCAAACTAGAAACTCAAAGGTTTTCTATATCATTTATAAAGAGGTGTCAAGAAGGGCGATGGTTTTATTGTGCAGAGTCGTCTTATTTATGGAAGGGGCGGGGATACCCCCATCCATTATAAAATTATTTATATGCGAATATAATTATTGCGTTCTGGCGCTCTTGATAGAAAAATCTTATATTCTTCTTGGCTCAGCCACGTCACCTCAAAATTTTCGGCTCATTACGCCATAAGGCAGTACACCTATATATGGAAATAGCGATGCATAATTATGCCTCCTTGTGACTCCCCTCCCCTCTCTCGTCCAGTGGCGTATCTAAACCTTCGCGAGGGGCAAAATATTTGACCCTATGGTGATCCAGAAAAAAATTGGCTAGAACGTCAGCTGTTTCTTCCATTCATATTTCCACAATTTACATTGCAATCATGATTTTCATTTAATAACCTCCTTCCATTTTTTGATCCATTGTAGTTTTATTAGTATTGGCACAGTATACATACTAGCTAATTGCAAACGAGCGAAGCGAGCGGAAAAAAAATGCCCTCATTCCATCTTGATTGAAAGTGTTTTGATTCTTTCTCATTCGTGCAAAAACCATACTTACTTGTATATTTCAAGATATTGCAGAATATATTTAAATTAGATACAGAGGAGTTCAAATTCCCCATTGTCAGATTGTTTGGCTTCATGATTGTGTGTCACAATATTAGCAATGCTTATCTTTTTGATGGTTGGCTGAGCATCTACTCCAATTCCATATTGTTAACGAATTGTTCCTTTATTTAAAAGCAATTTGGATACAATTTACATAGAAATGATTGATTCACATGCAGTGACTGAAAATGAGTGAACCTTTTGTTGTGGTTGAGAATCTGTGGGGGGGGGGGGGAAGGGACAAGTTACCCTACTTGTCACCTATCAAAAACGCTATAGTGGTCCCGATTATTATGGAGGTGTGTTAATACACATTGTGACTTATTACCATCCTTTGTATAATGTTGATTTTTACGTAATTTATATTTATTTATTTATTTTGTCTTCTTTATTTTATACTACAGGGTTGGCCGGGTTCAGTTATTCAAAACTTTCCAAAGGCGCCCTGCAGTTTAACACACATCAATTTACATGAAAATACAAAATATATAACGATTAGGAAACATGGTAAATTACAAAAACTGGAGAGTGAATTAATGGTATTATATTTGAATAGTAATGATATCATTCCACTGAGCGAAGATTTAAAGCTTTGTATATATTTCTTTAAAACTTATAAACGGATATACACGAGTGAACTTTACCAGGGAGTGCATTAAACAAATTGGCTCCTTATGCAAAAGAATTTCTTTTATATTCTGTCTTTGGGCCGTGCAGTTGGAGGGGCATCTTAGAGAATAACTTCTTGAAAGGAGCTTTTGTCGTTCATCAGTTTATTCAGCTTCGTATACTCTTCTTAAGAGGCCCCTTTCTCATTCATCATTCCACTGAGTGAAGGCTTAAAGCTTTGTATAGTTTTTTAAAACTTATAAAGGGATATACACGAGTGAGTTTTACCAGGGAGTGCATTAAACAAACTGGTTCCTTATGCAAAAGAATTTCTTTTATATTCTGTCCTTGGGCCGTGTAGTTGGAGGAGCATCTTAAAGAATAACTTCTTGAAAGGAGCTTTTGTCATTCGTCAGTTTATTCAGATTCGTACTCTTCTTAAGAGGCCCCTTTCTCATTCTCGTACTCGTTTTTCCAATATTATCATTTAGGAAGTCATGATGGTTCTTCTTTTCCCTGGCTGTTAAAATAATCAATTTTTTGTTTCATAATTCATCTTCTTCATGTTCCCCTCTTATTCCCTTTCTTTTTTTGCCTCATAATACTACCAGTATCAAAGTATAGGCCCCTATTTTATATCAGGAACCACAAACAATTGCTTGTTTACGTGGAAGGTTTGAAATAGAATATCATAGTCCTTATACAACCTATTCAAGTCTTAAAATGACTTGCTCTTATAAACATGAACGATTTACGCGAATCATTCTGAACACCTATTATAGCCTTTCTGTCTCTCTGGACCCAGACCTAGTACTACACATACCCTATGTACAATTCGACCAAAATAGACACGCTCTTATTGTGTTAATGTTACCACCTTTGCGCTAACACAGTGATATTCGGAGCTCTAGGGTAGTGTCCGAATATCTAGGTGATCGAGTTATCTACTTGAGTAGGTTTTTTAATTACAAATTCCTTCAAAATTACCCCATAAATTAATTTTTGGAAGTGCTTCCATATCTAATATTGTTCAATATGTATCATTCAACAACTGTACCAGTTTTGGTGCTTTTAGACAAAAGTGCACAATTCAGCCAAATTTATGCCGCCGTACTATAGTGGAGTAATTTGTACCTTGTAAAAAAAATTATATGTAAAATGGGCTTAAAATATGCCAATTTCAAAATTTTTGGATTAAATATGAGAAAATCAAGTTTTAAGCTCTGATAATTCAGTAAAACCCAATTTTAATGACCCAACGCCTGTTAACTAATCTAGGAATGTCCTGGTCACAGGATGCCTTAATAATTACTAATTTTGATATTTCATTCTTTTAAGAAGTGAGTAATCATCTCTTCCTATGTGAAGTTGCGCTTTAAAACATGCCAGTGTTCACATTTTGAACAAAAAAAAGGTTTATCAACCCAAATTTAATACATAACTCCACATTGATTTACCCAATACTTGGTCATAGACTGCCTTCGTAATTTCACTTTTGATAACTTGATACGGAATTATGCTGCGCATCTTATATAAACAAGAGTTTCACGTTGTTATATTTACCAATATGAGAAATGGAAAAAAAATAGTTTTAATCCTATTCCACCAAACCTATGCAAAATTGGACAGAAAGCATAATTTATGCAATGGTGAAATATTAATGCAATTCAAGTGGACGACGATAATATTTAAATGGTTACATGTCGGTTATCCAGCTTTTATAATTCCAAAGGTTCGTTGATCCAAAAATTCATTAAATCAAAACTTCGATAATTCCGAAGGTTCGTTAATCCGAAGTTTTGTAATTACGGAAATGGAATGGGGTTCCCAATTCCGTAAATGAAACAAAACCCTAATATCATTTTCCACAAGTACGAGTACAAATTTTCAGTAGAATATTCATACATTTACAAGAAATGTACCACTCATTCAAAAACGACATTTCTTCAGCTTTTCGCGGAAATTATCTATTTTAAGCGGGTGGTGACCAAAGAAATTGAAGCCACTCCACGGATTTGAAACCTGGAATGGATTAACCTAGCTCTGGCCCACATTTAATGGCAAAAACCAACTTTAAAAAGGTTCGGCCATTTGAGATATACTACTTCAAAAATGACCTACAATTGGTATTTTTTTTCAATTTTCTTGAAAATGGGAAAATTGGCATTACCCCTGTAGTAATAATGAAATGATCCAACAATCTGTTTTTAATATTGTCTATACAGATCTTAAGAAGAAGGATGGAAGGAGAAATCCTGCAAGTTTCGTTTGAATGGCATAATCATAAACACATTTTTACTAGTTCCATTGCTTTTCAGTAGAATAATCATACAATTACAAGAAATGTACCACTCATTCAAAAACGACATTTTTCAGCTTTTCACGGAAATTACCTATTATAAGCGGGTGGTGACAAAAAAAAAAAAAAAAAAAAAATTAAAGCCACTCCACGGATTTTAAACCTGGAATGGATTAACCTAGCTTTGGCCCACATTTAATTGCAAAAACCAACTTTAGAAAGGTTAGGCCATTTGAGATATACTATTTCAAAAAATGACCTACAATGGGCATTTTTTTCAATTTTCTTGAAAATGGGAAAATTGGCATTATCCCTATAGTAATAATGGAATGATCCAACAATCTATTTTGAATATTGTCTATACAGATCTTAAGAAGAAGGATGGAAGGAGAAATTCTGCAAGTTTCGTTTGAATGGCATAATCATAAATACATTTTTACTATGAATGAAAATTCATACATAACTATAGGGTCTACATGGGACCATTTTTCCCTTGGCATGCTTGGGGTTGTCCATTGAGTACTCTAGGTATGTTTACATGTACAAATGTGAGCAAATGTGAAAAAATAACATATAAATAACCTTTCCGACCATAAAATGACTTTTTTACCGTAGTTCCGTTGCTTTTCAGTAGAATGTTCATAAATTTACAAGAAATGTACCACACATCGTGCTCATTCAAAAACGACATTTTTTCAGCTTCTCGCTATAATGAACTATTTCAAGCGGCTTGGGACAAAAAAGTAAAAGACACTCCACAAATTTGAAACCTGGAATCGATTAACGTAGGTTTGGCCCACATTCAACACCTTATTTTAAATATTGTCTATACAGATTGTAAGAAGAAGGATAGAAGGAGAAATACTGTAAGTTTCGTTTGAATGGTATAATCCTAATTGAATTTTAATCTGAATGAAAATTGCACTAAATTTCAAAATTCATGTCCTTGATAGGTACCAAAAAGGGCTATTTTTAGGGGGTAGGGATAACTATGAATGAAATTATGAATAGAAAATTTAACATCATTTTCGTAGGATATACCCTGTATATACCACAACTTCAAAATATAAAAGAAATCCGCCGGCCCCCATCTTCCGACTTTTTTCAAATCTGTCTCATTCTCTCAGACAGTAGCTCTTAAAAGTAGTTCGCGTGGTTACATAGGCATTCAATAATGAACAACGGATTATTACCAAATACATCGTTAAACTTATAATCAATATTGAAATCTCCCAAAACAATTATTTCGTTGTCTTCCAATACCTTATTTGTAAAATGATCAGACGGGTTCGAATAAAAATCAACGGTAGTGTCAGGAGGTCTGTAAATGCAATGCACACAGGTCTATAAAGCTCAGTCATCCCAGGCTTTATCATCACAAATGTGGTATATAAAGGAGAATACAATTTCCCTTTTTTATGATGTATTGCATTAAATCTAGTTTTGTATATTTTAGTTTGTTGCTGGAAAAAGTCGGGTTTCCTTTTTTAAGAAACACACTGTAGTCATTTTACAGTATTCATAGTTCGGACAAGAAGAAAGGATTTCCACAGCTTTAAGTATAAAAATGTAAGCTCTATGGTCAAAATCTCTGAAGCAATGAACGTTTTCACTGGGTGAGGCCTACCGTAAGATTTCTATTATTGAACTACCATCCAACCTACAATTCACGTAAATTCAGTGTGCTAGCAAGGTTTTATTGTTAGTGTGGCAAGCTGTGTACTTTGCTGTCTAGTAGCTATCACCGTCAGGCCCAAAGTCTTTGTATTAAAGACTTTGTATGAAATACGTGATAGGATCAGTTCTAAGTGAGTATGCTTTACCGTATGAATCATAAAAGTTTCAAGTACAATTGTGTGTTGTTTTTGTTGTTGTTTAAAAAAGAATAAAACTAGCCATATTTGTTCCAGCAGGTTGGCATTGTGAGAAATGAAAATAAGAGAATAATGGTTGCGTAGCTTAAATCAAAGTTCCCCAGAGCTGTCCTCCCTTTTTGAAATTTTTGCAAAGGTTGAAAAAATGTCTCCGCCGGGAATGGAACCCGGGTCGTTGGCTTAGACCGCCAATGTCTTAACCACTAGACCACGGAGACGGTCCAGTGATTTCGGCGACACCAGATTAAGTTGACCGACAGACTGACAAATCTTCAACCTCATTAATTACTTCATTTGTCGGGGCAGGTGAGTTTTCAACAGAGACAAGCCGCATGCCTCAGCTGGATCCAAGCGAACGCTTTGAGATACATGTATCTGGTGTGATGGGCTGTAGATATAATGGAACGATGTTTTGATGTGAACGTCCTCGGGACGAGAGGTTGACGAGATCGAGGAGATTCAACATGGAGTTTTATTAACTTACAACCGGTTTTCCAGAGTAATCTGTTGTTGTGCTGTCATCGTAACTATAAGACAGGGAACCTGGGATACGGGCAAGGGGCGACCCGTAACATTAGACAAGATGGGACCTTCATCTCACCCCCTGTGTGAAGACGCCAGCTCCAACCAACAACCAATCCCCTCTGGCTGTCCGTTGCTAGGAGCTCCGGACTCTATGATGCTAGTCAACCCTGTACTGATGGCTCCGGATTTCAACCAGCCGTTCGTCCTGATGGTAAATGCGAGTGGTATGGGTGCTGGAACTGCTGGTGCAGTGTTGACTCAAAAAGATGTAGATGGAGTCGACAGTCCCATATCATTCTTCTCAAAGAAATTCTTTGAAAGTCAGAACAACTATTCTACTGTTGAGAAGGAAACACTAGCCTTGATACTTGCACTTGAACATTTTGACATGTACGTCTGACTCAGTGGATCTCAACATCCAGTCAGGGTAATAACTGATCATAACCCCCTGACACTTGTCAACTTACCTTTAGAAAATGTGAAGAAGATCAAATACTTGGGTGTTATGCTCGACTCCGGTTTGACTTGGTGTGAACATGTTTCTACTATTGTTTGTAAAATATCTCGGGCAATAGGTTGTATACGGAGGATTAAGCATTTACTGTCATTTAAAATTATGAAGAATCTGTATTTTGCTATGATTCTACCTTATATTGATTACTGTGGTACATCTTGGGGAAGCTGTGCAAAAATCCATATGGATAAGATACAAAAACTCCAAAATAAATATGCCAGAATGATTTTGAATAAAGATCATTATACATCGCAACGTTCCTTGTTACACACACTGAAATGGCAATCAGTTGAACAGCGTATGAAATATCAATATTGTGTTCTTGTTTTTAAAATACTAAATAATCTAATACCGACTTATCTAGAATCATTGATATGTAAACGAACCGTAAATTATAGGACACGTTATTCTTTAAAATGCCCCCTCCAACTTCCCCACGCTAGGACAGAATGTAAAAGAAAATTCTTTGCATATGTCGGGGCCAGTTTGTTTAACGGACTCCCTGTAAATGTTCAGACTTGTACATCCCTGTTTACATTTAAAAAACTATGCAAAGCCTTACATCTTGATGCAATAGAATTGTAATAGTGCTATCCATGTATCTATCTTTTAGATTACCATTTATCCACTCTCAATATTTGTTGTTAGTAGTTTATAATGTTACCTAATTGTTAAGTATTTTGCATCTTCATGTAGAATGATGTTTGTTAAACTGCAGGGCGCCTTTGTAAAGCAGTTTTATAAAACTGAACAGGCCAACCCTGCAGTATAAAATAAATAAAACAAAATAAATAAATAAATAAATATAACAAAATGAAAAACAAAAACCAAAGACTGACACGATGGAGTTTGCTGCTCCAAGAGTACAACTTGGACATTCAACATGTGCCAGGAAAGGACAATGTTATTGCAGACGCTTTATCTCGCGTGTAATATTTGGACAGAATTGAACTAACCATGTCAACAATCCTACTGGAGAGTGAACTGCCCTAGTGTGAAATTATCTACTTGTACTTGGACAGTTGAACATTTCTTGTGAATAAACTGGAATTGCATGTGAAGAAGAAAACCAGGGCCCTGTAACATAAAACTTTAGATTGATCGTACGATTGATTTTTACGATTTGCAAACAGAGACTTATTGGACTCAGTATAAAGTTCTATGTTTTTCTTATGTTTGCCTTTCAGATATATTTTGTACATGTACAATGTATTTCAGTACATGAAATGATAACTGTTTTTTTGTTTTGAAAAAGGAACATGCATGGGAGTATTCTGGTGTTAAATTCCTTTAGCATAATTTTGGAGGGATAGAAAGAGGGAAACAAATGATTTCTCCTTTTGTTTGTGCATGTTTGTCAAATTCAAAACAGGAAATACATAAATGTATAAATTCAATTTATATGTCTTATGCAAACTATGTTGCATGTTATTATTGACTAAAGGAATTGTTTAACAAAATGAATTTGTGCCTTTTTTGGTAATCAGAAAAGATAGGTATTTTCTCATCCTTTTGGTCTGTGGAAAGTAGGTGATAAACAGATAAGATAATTTATCTACCCAACTGTATGAATATCTTTGTTATCAAAGTGTGCAAGTTTACATTAACTGTGGAAACTTTTACAGATCATGTATATTGTACAGATCATTATTGTCTTATCTTTCAGCCAAGTCTGTTATATTTGCTGAATGTTGTTTATTGTTTTCATCGCAGGAAAAGATGTTTCACTTAAAATTGCAAAGAAGCAACAGTAGTGACACATGTATTGATATTAACCTATTATATGTCTGGTTAACTTCTCTGCAATTTTTTTAAAATTTTGTTGTTATGTTTTACTTAAACAGAAGAAGAGATTGAAACTTCTGATTTATGTACAATTTGAGCAATACTGCAGTTATATATCAAGTTGATTGCTTTTGTATGTCTGCTAGCATATTTACATGCTATTTCATTAAGTTTAAAGACAGAAAATTGTGTTTTATGCCTCTTGCTAGCATCTAGAACACAATTTCTGCATTTATGATGAGCCTTGTGCTATTTTTAGTAACAGCTCGCAAGCCAATGCTGTGTTTAGATGCTTTAGAGTCGTTTCTACGCCTTTTGCATTATATTTAGTTCACATTATTGCTAAAAACGTCTAGTTGAATCGATTCAGTCTAAAGGAATCGATAATAAGAATTTTACTAACCATGACGAAAAATGTATATTTTCGTAAGAGTTTGTTTACTGTGTAATGAAGATGTCTTGTGTTCGTTAACAGTTCGTTATATTAGATCTTATGTACATACTTTCTTCGTTACACTCCCAAGTATGTTTTTTATGGAGGGGAGTGTGACGGGCTGTAGATATAAAGGAACGATGTTTTGATGTGAACGTCCTCGGGACGATAGGTTGACGAGATCGAGGAGATTCAACATGGAGTTTTATTAACTTACAACCGGTTTTCCACAGTAATCTGTTGTTGTGCTGTCATCGTAACTATAAGACAGGGAACCTGGGATACGGGCAAGGGGCGACCCGTAACACTGGCCCGTATCCGTGGTCTAGTGGTTAAGGCATTGGCGATCTAAGCCAACGACCCGGGTTCGATTCCCGGCGGAGACACTTTTTCAACCTTTGCAAAAATTTCAAAAAGGGAGGACAGCTCTGGGGAACTTTGTTTTAAGCTATATACGCAACCATTTTTCTCTCATTTTCATTTCTCACAATTATATTATTTCCACGAGAGTTGCCAAAGCTGTTGTATATTTCCTTACAATTATATATATATATATATATATATATATATATATATATATATATATATATATGTGTGTGAGTGTGTGTGTGTTTGTGTAAGGGAAAATCGAAGGACCGGAACAGTAGTTTCGTCCTAGATTCAGAGCGAACGATGCATTTTCAATTTATCGTTCGCTCTGAATTTAGGACGAAACTACTGTTCCGGTTCTTCAATTTTCCACAAAGACTGGACGGGCGTCCTTTGTCATGTGCAATAGACCGGTTCTGTAATGTATACCATGTATGTATACAAATTTATGCACACTTCTTCTCTGAGCACGTAGTGACGAGCTATTCCATTAACCTGCTTTTGATAAATGAGCCTCAATGCTTGGAATCCAGTTTGCATGCAGTACTTGTTGCTATGTCCGGCAACTCTTCGGCAAGCTTTCAGGTTGTCAAGAACAACCTTTGTTTGAAAGGTATGTATAAAATTTGCATACATTACAGAAGCGGTCTATTGTTAATCTCCGTCCTAGAATCCCGCGTACGTTGCTGAACGAAAACCCCCTACTATCTCTGTGGTACAAACTTATCCAAAATAATATCCAAGGGAAAGTCTTTCGTGTAGTTCACAATATGTACTCGAATTTGAAATCAAGCGTTGTTCATAACAACGAAAGATCACCTTTTTTCAATAGTACTATCGGTGTCAGACAAGGGGAAAACCTATCTCCTCTCTCGTTGCTATTTATCTCAATGACTTTTGAAGCATTTGTCAAGCAACGATAGGGGTATTGATCTGTTATCTCCAAACTTGAAAATGCTAATGTTTGATAACAACACAGATGTAATTTTGAAATCATTTTCATTATTGTATGCAGATGACACTTTGTTATTAGCACCAAATGAAGATGAGTTGCAGTTGGAAATAAATGCTTTAAATGAATACTGTAAGGCATGGCCCCTCAACGTTAACGTGAATAAAACTAAGATGAATATTTTCTCAAGATGTAAAGTTAGGAAATTCAGGCCTTTTGTATTAGTTGAAGAAATCGTAGAAATGGTAGATGAATATATTTATTTAGGAGTTATCTTTCATTACAATAATAGCTTTAAGAAAGTCCAAGAAAAACAAATTACTCGAGCAAAGAGAGCCATGTAAACTAAGATGATGAAATCGAGGAAATTAAGATTATCTTTAGATATTTAATTAGATCTTTTCGATAAATTAGTTGAACCTATTCTAATTTACGGATGTGAAATTTGGAGGTTCGAAAATCTGATACATATGAAATATTGCAAACAAATTTTAAGAATGATGAAAAGTTCACTGAACTATATATATATATATATATATATATATATATATATATATATATATGGCTCTCGGTGAACTGGGAAGATTCGAAATATCGCTTATTATTAAAGAAAGAATGATTAATTTCTGGTTTAGAACTATCAATGAGAAAGAAGTAAAATATTCAACTATTACATGTAACATTCTAAAAATGCTTCATGACCTTGGTAGAATATACATCTCCTTGGGTAAAATACATTGGCACGTATTCTGATAGCCGGGTTTAACTTTACCCCAGTCTAGGTGTGGTAATAACCCTGGTTTAAGTCGCCATATTTAACCCTGGGTTAATTTGGTATTCCGATAGCGAGGTTTAGTTTAACCTCAGTCTAAGTGTGGTAATAACTCCCTCGAAATTTAGACTCGCGCAGGGGGTAGTTTAAGTTGGGTTTAACTGTGTCGCGTAGCCAGAACGTTGCAGTTACCGGTGATCTCGGTTAGTGGAGCGAAACGAAATTCTCGCAGACCTGGCATGAAAAGGTCGTTACCGAACATATTCTAACGCTGGACCCTAAATTATTATTTTTTGCAGCGAACTTGCCTGTATTAGAGTCCAGATCTACAAAAAGGCGGCCATTTAACAAAATGATGAAGAACATATAGATTATTCTAAACAAATTCTAATTTGCTTTTGTGTGTGTGGTGTGTGTGGTGTGTGTGTAGCAAGTAACGTTACCGTACTTAGAGTTTGTGTTTGTTTGTGTTAGTAGATTTCTATCTAAATTTTAACTAAAGTTACATCTAACTGTTATTACGTTACTCGTTAGACTCGAGAACTTCCCGAGATGTCACATCAAACATAGACCTAAGTTAACGTTATCTAATTTAGAGTCTATGATCTATTCCTTTTCAGTTTTTCTTAATTATGAAGGGATTTAAACATGGATCTACAAGTAACTTCTCTTTAGCTTAACACCCCCTCCCCCCAAAAAAAGGACATATAATTTCCTATCATGTGATACAGTGGCGGATCCAGGGGGGGGGGGCAATCCCGGCCCGTGCCCCCCCCCCCTTTGAGGGAAACAATGCAATGTGCCCCCCCCCCCTATTTGCGATTGTGCCCCCCCCCCTTTTCGACCAGAAAACCTTTTTTTTTTTTTTTTTTTGTTGTTGCTTGTCAGAGAATTATTGAGGGGAACTGGACCCCATAACCCCCCCCCCCCCCCCCACTGAGCGACTTTTGGAGGGCTGGCGAGAGACCAAAAAAATATGGGTCTCCCTCCAAGCAGTTTCCCAAAGTTGACAATCCTGCATTTGTGTGCCCCCCCCCCCCCCCTAATACGAAATCCTGGATCCGCCCCTGATGTAATACCAAATTCATTTCAAACTGCTAATGGGATTAGGCCTACATTGTTTAGTTAGTTTGAAAATAACCCGTGCGTTAAAAAAATGAGTCCATTTTTGTGCTGATTATTCAGCATAAAAACAGCTGACAGATTTGACCATGTTGACCAACAAAGTTAGACTTAGACCTAACTTTTTTTAGCTGGAACTTAACATCAAGTCTAGTCATGAACGGTTTTATAATTATAATCTTTATGACCGTTTTCAAACAAAATCGCGCATTGGTGCCCATATAGTGCCTTGGAGCTCAGGAAACGTGTACCTCATCAGCGCGGGATCGCATGCAATCTCCGGCGGGCCTGCACTAGGTCATGAATATTCATTTCGTGCATTACGCTCACGTCTTGAATTAATGTGGTCGGGTTGGTGCTTGAACAGTGTCTACCTTATATTTCATTCATTCAACTGGTCTCGCCCACCACTCGACATTATCAGCGCATATTTTAAGAAATGTTTTTTTTTTTACTATTATTATTATTTATTCATCTCTCATTTTACTCACAGCCCTTGGATGTCATAGTTGAAAATCGTTCTTGTAGGTTCGGGAATATTATATTCTTGTCATCAAAGATGAATACCGGCATGAATACAACCGAGGAACAGGAACACGACGTAACGGCTATTGTGGAAAAAGGTTTTCCAGTGGCGATTTCATCTCTAGGGGTGATACTCAACTTGTTGTCAATATCTGGCATTCTTGGGCGCAAACCGTTACGAAGGTGGAAAAATATTTTTACTCTGAACTTGTCGCTCTCCGACTTCGTCGCATCGTTGGGAATCCTGATCAGCTACGTTCCCAGGCTCCACCAGGGGGTTAGTAATAACAAGACATGTTTCATCGCCTTCCCTTCCCATTACTCCATGCTCTTATATCTGATTATTAAAGTGTAAACTACTAAACTACTACCACTAGTAGGCCTTTTGCTTTCAACAACCTAGTATTTCTATTACTACACCGCTGCTATTTTCACCTTCCACAACCACGTTCAACTCGACTTCCTCGCCTTTTCTCTCACTTCTTCCATGCTGTTATGTCTGATTGTCTGATTAACCTACCAATCGAAAAAGGAAGATACCATCGCCCTCACAAAATACCAGCGAATCACTGATCTCTACGTAAAGAGATCAGTGCAGCGAATATACGTTTTTGTGAAGAATGTAGAATGTAGACAATAGGGGACGAATTCCATTACGTCATGCAATATGTGAGAAGTTAAGAGTAAGAAAATAACTGTTTTGATAATCTTAAACAACTAATTGATTACTCTGAAAACAATTTTGAGAAATTCATATTTATAACGTCACTCAAAGAAGACGCTCTCATACAAGAATTTACGACACTTAAAAAAAAAAAAAAAAAAAAAAAAAACAACACGGTTTATGGGTATCATTCGACAGAATATGTTATTCTTTACCATGAAATAAATTTCCAAATCACATATATAGGTTATAAATTTTGAATTAGAAGCTACCAGTGTTGGGTTTATTTTATTTATTTATTTTTTATTTTTTTGATATGCACTTTATATACCGCTTCTATTGCAACGAAGTGTAACAGCTTGACTTCTATAACTTTCCCCCCTTCTCCATGTTCTATCATATTTCTGATTAACGTGTAATACAACTATTGCTTGCTCTATTATGGTGATCCGCCTTTGCACTGCTTTTACCACCACTATTGCTAATCTGCTGTTCGTGCTGCTCATATTACTTTTGCTCTTACTAGTGCTTAGTAACTCTTTTCCCAAAAAGTTTCCACAAACACAAAATATCCATTGAATAGTATGGAATATAAAGCCATCTTGACCACAACTAAAGCTGCGTCCCAAGAGGCGTCTTCTTATTCAATTTGACCCCACGCTGCTTCAAAGTTATGTTTTACAAATGGGTAAACCTAGACATCGTTTGAAATTTCCTGTTTAAAGGAAAAACAAACCACTCGCTCTTTACAGAAGTCACGAAATCACCCCCAAATATATGAAATATTAAAATCGTTAACGATAAAAGAGCCTTTGATTTTATTGCATTGCAGATAGAGGACTTACCATGGTCTGAACCGATGTTCACTACTGGGTTGATAATGTCCATTCTTAGCACTCTTGTCATCGCTGTCCATCGTTTCATCATCGTTCGATTCGATCCACTCGGAAATCGTCAGATCGTTACCCCATGTCGTTCGATTACTGTTTGCGTGATCGGCTGGGTCACCGTCGCTGCAGTCTACACCGTGGCATTTTACCTTGAGGGTTCAGACCCAATCATCAGCAGAATCGGTTCGACGGTTGCTATCTGGGTGTCCTTGGTGCTGACCTTATTGTGCTACATCTTTATCTATTGCAGAATTGCGTGCGCGTCGAAGCTGAGCGGTCTTACCGAACAAATGCTCGGTGTCAACAAGAGGATCCTTCTCACGTTCGCGCTCGTTATCGGATCGACCTTCTTTTGTTGGATCCCGATCAGCTTGATCCTGCTCTTGGAAGGGTTGGGGATATTAGAGGATGCCAAGTGGGTCGGCATCTTCGATATAATTGCTTTCAACCTGCTATGCTTTAACCAGGTCATCAATCCGCTCATCTACTGGACCCGTCTGACCGAGTTTCGGGATCAGCTACCGTGCTGCGGGAGAAGGCGTCTTCCGGAAGATGAGCAGACGATCACGATGTCTAATGTCAGCCTACATGACAAAGAGGCCAATAGATCAATTCGTAGTTAGGATATAATGGCATCAACCAAAATAAACAACAGGGTTGAAAAAACATATAGAGGTCCTATTCGTCCTAGCCTAGGCTTACTAAAATACTGGTGCTCAGTTGTCTTGATGGATACGTTAATACCTGGGGGGGGGGGATTTGATGACGGTCATTCATTATTTCGTCAAGAGTTCTCAATTGACTGGGCGGATTTCTGTATTAGTCTTTAATTACCGATTTCTGATTCATCATCAGGAATAGCATCAGGGACAGTACAACCCCTGTGAGTTTGAAGAGCAATAACAATAGATTTACAAACTCAACATTTTGAAATCATTTAAATCTTTAAAGCTAGGGGTCATAAAATAGAATATATTCAGGAGGAGTCGTTTTATGGCGATGGTTTGATTCGTCAATGGCACTGGATATGCCGGATGGATTCAGTGACGTACCAAATCCGTTAAGGGACCCGTATTCGATGTAATACCGGGAATAGCATTTCTTTGGATCTACGATACATGCTTATGGTGTGCACCGTTTGTGATAGAAAAAAAATGATTACATAACTTTCATGAGCATGTACAGCGTATTTTCCCCTGTGAATTTTACAATTTTCAGGTATAAACTTTTTATCTGCTCATGTGCAGACTTTAGATATTATTAACTGGCTGATCCTTCAGAGACGCAGGTTAAAGGATTGCGTCGTCGGTCTGCCAGATTGCGCCATGGAAAGTCTCACTTGCAAACGCCGCGCAAACCTTGCGAAGTGCACACTAGCTACAACCACAGACTGCCAAATGAAACGAAGTTTGTGTTGGAGTATTAAGCGAACTTAATGCATGTGTTGCAAATCTTTTATTTGTCAAAAAACTATATATCAAATAATAACTATCACTTCCAATGGAAATTAATTCAACAGTGATATACAAGGAGGGAAATAATGTAGTCAACCCTGCTTTTTTTAATGTTACATCATAATTATTGACTTAAAATTACATTCATGTAGCAAAAACCCTTCCTTTTTAGTATGTAGCTTGTTTACTGCTTATAACGTATGCTTGTTTTGTATGATATATATATGTTGATATTTCTGATTTTATTTTTCTTTCATTGATTTATTCATTTTTTAGTGAACTTCATCTCCAAAAAATGAAAGGGTGTAGAATTCATTTGAAGCTTGGTGTCTGAAAATAGAATGATAGAGGTTTAACTAATGGAATCTGTACTGCATCTGTATATTAACCGTTATATACTAATGATAGATAGATAGATAGATAATCGGTAATCCTTATTTTGTATTTTAAAAAGTTGTGATATAATAAGATGAAATACTATAAATTGAAGGTTGGAACTGTTGATTATTTCCATATATTTTTTATGTCATTTTCAGCCAAAACTCATTTTACACGTTTCAAATAGGAGGTGAAACTAACAGTACTGTATAATATTTGTTTAATTTGCATGTTTATGAAGAAATGTTATGATATATTTTTTTATGAAGAAGAGTGTGAAATGTAAATAGTTTTAAAAGTTTGTACATGTATGTTTTAAAAAGTTTAACATAGATGTATTCTATTGATATAGATGTACTAATATATCGGTTTAAAATTACGACATCCCAGTAGACCTGGGCCCCGTTTCATAAAACTTATTACATGTATCAATAAGTACTGCCACATATCTGTGACAAATTTGCTCTCAGCCAATCGGATGCAAGTATTTCAGTAGATTATAACTGTTATTGAAACTTGTCATAGATAGCAAGTTTTATGAAACGGGGCCCAGAAGACAGACCTACCATTTCGGTCTGGTGTATCCTCAAATAGGCCCACGAGACTGTCGGTCTCGTGCGACGTCGGTTGTTGTGGGTCTTCTGGCAGCTTTTCAGAAAACCCACAAGACAGCCATTGATGGTCTTGTGGGCTGTTGTCTCCTTGGCCGCCAGTCTCATGGGCTGTAACCGTTTGAATTGAATGGAACTGTATACTGTCTTCTTCTTCTCCCAACACATATTGACCTGGTAGTTCAGATACTCCTTCTTGAGTAAATAGTTGACCTTATGGAGTTGTCGAGTCATTCCATTCTAAAATTCTGTACCCCCCCCCAAAAAAAAAGGGGGGGGGGAGATAAAGGTTTTTAAAAAGATAGATAAATAGAATGATAGAAGTTTGTTTAACTAGTAGGACTACATGGTATCTTTGTTTATAAATTTGCATATTTACAACACTGGGATTTTATTATGGTAATAAATAAAGAGAGGTTATTTGCATGGAAACCTATTGATTAAGTTATTTTTACCTTTTTTTGTGTCAGTTTGGTTAAGATTTCTTCTTTTTTCTGTTATTAGAAATTATAATGCATTATGCTTTTACACGTAGATTTTCAGCAGTTCAAAGAGTGATTAAGCAAATTTTTTCTGACTTTACGCAAAGGTTCGTGAAAGTTCTCTGTCAAAACTACATCATTCATGTCATACTTGATAGATATGGTCAAGTGACTAGCCATCTGTTGACCGTTGGTATACATCCTACATTTAAACATAATAAGCATATACATTTCTGTTGAGCTTTTGATAACGAAAGTACCTAGGCAATTGAAATCCATTTGTGGTGAACAACAGAGTTAGAAGGACCAAAGATAATGTAGGATATACATAATAGTTCACTTAAGGTCTTTTGAGCTCGTTAAATTTCTGAGGAAGAATTGTAATGTTATGCATTCTACAATCTCATTTTTTAAAAAGAAACGTATGCACTGTAATACTTGGGAGAAAAGACACAATTTACAAAGTTCAATAGGGGTCATTGGAGGTCACTGAGCTACTGTATTTGTCTACGTAATATATTTAATTATGACGTAATGAGTCATGCTGCTGAGGGGGTTATAACCAGGCCCCTAAAGCTCCGCCATCTTGTCGGGGTCCATTAGAAGGCCCGATAAGCACCTTTGCATAATTCATGAGCGTAAATGCATGATTCATTTTGTAAGATGCTCCCCGAGAGTAGCATTAGTTTGTACGCGGTATGAAACACATTACGCGCATCAGCTTAGAGCATGCGCAGTAAGAAAGGTCAAATTCAGTAATATATGCATTTATGGTAATGTATTCATCGCTTCAACGTACAGATTCGGCGAATCAGCGTCGGTAATTTCTAATTGTGGCAGACGGTACTCGGTCAATGCACTTTAATCGTAATCGATCTCCGAATAAAAATATATCGCTTTGCAAATTTGTAAACAAGTAAATAAAGCTAAAAATGTAACCGGACAGACCGAATCAAATCTAATCATGGATACAGATAATGTAAAAGTAAATGTAAAGTACTTGACACGTCACCAGTGGCATAAGTCTCTTTTGTTGTTGATATACTTAATACCGGTAAATATATTCATTTGATATGCATAAAGGATAAATGATAAATAAATGAATAAATAAATGAAACATATATGTATAATGAAAAAAACAAAAACAAAAAACCCCTCTTGCAGTGTAGGATTTTTTTTCAGGGATGGTTTTCACAACAGAAAGGATGATCTTCATTTGGGGGTGAGGGAATGGGGTCCTTTAGTTAATTGAGGTTTTTCTTTAACTTTTTAGTTAGTCTTGATATAAATGATTTTTTGTTTTTAAAGTGTACGTTTGTTCTTTTTTAGAAGGGATTTTGAATTGTATTAAAAGGAACAATCCACTAGCGTAGCTGAGGGAGGGGGGGGGGGGCAGGGTGCCCCCGACAACTTTTCCTCCCTTTTTTTTTTCTTGTTTGTCAGAGAATTATGGAGGAAAACATGTGATACCCCTCCCCCCCCCCCCCGAGCGTCTATTTTGAGGGCTGCGGAGTCTTCATGTAAATGATCTTTTTATTTTTATTTTTAAAAATAATATAAGTGTACATTTGTTCTTTTTTGAAAGGGATTTTTTATTTTATTAAAAGGAACAATCCACTAGCGTAGCTGAGGGGGAGGGGGGGGGGGCAGGGGGCATAATTTTTTTTTCTTGCTTGTCAGAGAATTATGGAGGAAAACATGTAATAACCCACCCCCCCCCCCCCCCCCCCCCCCCCCTCCGAGCGTCTATTTTGAGGGCTGGGGGGAAAAAAGTACCGCACTGAGCGAGTTTGGGGAGCTGGCGAGAAGAAAAAAAATACGGGTCTCCCTTCAAGCAGAGTTTTAGAATTTAGAATTTTTTGTTTTTTGTTTTTGCTTGTCACAGAATTATGATTATGGAGGAAAACATCTGATAACTCCCCCCCCCCCCCCCCCCCCCTCACTGAGCGCCACTGGAACAATCAAAATACCGGGAAGAATTATCTTCTAACTTTTACTTTGCATTTGTGAGTAAAATTTATATGTTGCCATTCACTAACGTACCCAAGGGGGCCGGGGGCAAGGGGGGGGGGGGGGGGCAGAGTGCCACCTGACAAGTTTTGAAGAAAAAAAAAGGTTATCGGGTTCCTGAACAAGATTCTCGACACCCCCCACTGAGCGACTTTTGGAGGGCTGGCGAACAATTTTCGGAACTGACCTCTTTTTTTTTTCTTTAATGCTTGTCAGAGAGTTATGGAGGAAAACTGGACCCCATAAAATCTGATAACCCCCCCCCCCCCCCCGATCCACTAAGCGACTTTGGGAGGGCTGGCGAAAAAAATTTCTCGACCCCCCCCCCCCCCCCGAGCGACTTTTGGAGGGCTGTTGGGGGGGGGGGGAATTGTCGCCATTGATAACCCTTTTTTTTTTTTTAACCCCTCTTGACGCCAAGGTCCAGACGCCACTGTTGCCATTCCTTTCCAGCTTTCATGCCTGTAAGTCACCACTCAATCACAATTAAGTCTTATACAATACTATTCATTTCCATCAACTTATGATTGACCATTCCAGTCAAAGCTTATTGTCTTCACTCTCCCTTTCACATACGCAGGCATGACAGGGGTGTCGCTAGAGAATTATGAATGGGGCAATAGTAACTGTGCCAAGAAAAAAAATTCCCACAAATTTCCAACAATGAAAAAGTAAAACTGAAGTTTATATTTTTATATATTTTTGGACATACCAAAATACTGACAGTTTGAAACGTTACAAATATTAAGGTGTATTGCCATCCCGCCACACCAGTTGTGCATCCAGGATTTTGTAAAAGATGGGGCACACATTGCAGAAAATTCTCTGACAAGTTGAAAAAGGTCATTTCAAAGGAGGCGGGGGGAGGGGGTACAATCTTGAAGTTGTATACTGAAGGTATGTCACTCTGTATCAAGGGGGGCATGGGCCGGAAGTGCCCCCTAAATCTGATACTGCCCCCTTCCACCCCCACCCCCTCGAGCGATACCACTGCTTTTTCTCTCATTTTTTATCTTTCTCATTCCATTCTAACTCTGGCTTACCTTTCACACAAACTTTTCATTTAACACTTCTAGTTATGGAACCCCTGCCCCCCCCCCCCCTCCTTGAATACTCTATGTAAAAGTATATCACATGAACATTATCACTAAAATGACAATTCAAGTTAGAATTAAAAAGCTCTCAGAATATGTAAATGTTAAAGGTAACTAGATAGATGACTTTCCATCCCCTTAACATGATAAAAGAGATGAACTAAATCCTTTGGGTTTTTTTGTCTATTTAATAACAATAAATATCAATTCAAATAACAAGTTTATAATTTGAAAAAAAAAAAAAAATATTGAAATTGCACATCCTTGCAGAAGTCTAGTGGTAAGTCAAATTTTCATATCACTTACTAGTACAGTATATCACTGAATGAATATTTGGTTTTTCTCACAAGTTCTCAAGCAATTTGCATATCAACTGTTTCATTCTATTATACTGTTGAAATGGTCACTGACATAAATCAAATCTAGGTTTTGTTAAATTTCATTCAGCTGAAGGCACTTATTTTTTAGAATTTCAGCAAATGCAATATTCAAACAAAAATCCTCCAAATCAGAAACCCTTGTTAGGGATATCTGTATTGTTTTATTCTGAATGAAATCGCCAACTTCATTGCATGTATCCACTCGTGAGACTGCTGATCTAGCTTACAGGAATGAAGAGCTGTAGTGGTAATCCGTAAGTCTGTTGAATGAAAAGAGAAAATAGAACAAATTAAAAACTATTAAGGTCGTAAACAATAAGAAAGAACTGCAATGTGCCAGATATGTATATATGCATGACTCAAACAGAGTGAATATTGCTTGATAAAAAGCTATTTTACCTACATTCATTAAAATTAAGTTCTTTTGTAAGCATGAAAATGGAAATGATGAATCCTTATAAAAATTAAGTAAAATTCCTATATTTGACTAAAAATTCTTTTTCAGGTGAGAGGGAAAGGAAATTACAATAGTTTTAAATAACTTGCTTCCTCTTCAAGTTGTGTACTACTGATAAAGGCCTATTATATATTTTTTATATTGATATATTTTTTGAAAACTTTTTTTTGTGGGGGGGGGGGGTAATTGCCAAATTTAATTATGCACAGTAAAGGCCTACCTCTCCAAGCTTGAGCATGCAGGTCAGAATATCTGCTCTTTGTTCATTTCTCTGGATTGTGTATCTCAATATTCTTTCACCATCCATTGTAAAGAATCATGCTGTGTAAAAAGAGGATAAATAAATAAATTTATAAGTGCAAGTATAAATGAAAGTAATTTAGAGGTACACAATATATATTTCACAGAAATACTTGTACTCCACTAATTGTGAATTTTTTTTTTTTTATCTTCTCAAACATCTAAATACATCTAATTTAGATCATAGATCAAAGCTCAAAAGAGACCGTTTTCACAGATTGTATTGTGAATAAATGTGAAGTGTAATCTTCTCTTTCTTTTCCATGCTTACACACAATGCTGGGCTTTGTTGGTAATGGTTTAAAATGTTTGCATTAAGGACAAGCTATTAAAAAATCAATGGCAACTAGTAAGGGCATCTGCAATATGCTTTTAACTAACACATTTAGGGACCCCTGGAAGCCCTAATTGCTTCTATAGTTCATTTCCTTGTTTCCTGTTAAATTACAATATTTATGATAATCATAAAATGATTCAAATTACACTTTACATGTATAAGCATATAGATACTCAGGAAATGTTCTGTAAACTTACCTGTAATTTAGGAAGGCTAGATTTCTGCTTCATCATGTATGGTCAGTTTGCATTTGCGCAATGTTTGAATAACATTTCTTGGGTTCCTTTCCATTTTGATCTTTAAAAAAAAAAATAATGAAAACAAGAGTTGTCATTTTTGGGGGGTCTTTCTTGTTACAGTCATAGCTACATTGATAATAATTGTTTTTATCAGGCAAATAAATTCCAATCCATTATTTTTCAAAGGTCAAAATTCAATAATCATCAGCTATCTTATGTTTATTAAGGTGCATTCAAGCTACATAAGTTTCTTGGAAAGAAAAAGAAACAGCCTCAGCAACAAAACTTTCTAGTGACGTGTGTCTGAAATTTTGAACAGGGATCCCTAAACTGGCTTTAACAACCAGACTGAATTTTTGCCCAAAATACATTTGCCTCCACCCCCCCCAAAAAAAAATCATATTCTATCAGACTCCAGTTAATTTAAGTCAGTTTAATTGACCAAATGGCATGAATTGAACCAAATATAGTAGATCCAAGTCTTTTAAGAACGAAAAAAAGTCAGGCGTGAAAGTGAAGTTGAACAGAGTTCTTATTAAACATGGTTAGAGATCTAAATCTTCTTTGACTTTGTCCCCCAAGGCCAAGCACAGCTTTAGCCCTAGCCTAGGCCTAGCCAAGTCTACATCTACTCAAGATAGACTATCCTTCAGACTTCGGTTTATGGAATAAAGTTTCAACAAATATTCAGAGTTCAAAACAGTAAACCTCGTGTAACATTAATGATTTTATATCAGCACTAATTCATATCTTATCAAAATCATCGATATCGTAGAATCCCACCACACAGTCACAGATTCCAAATCTAACGTTAACCGTAGTCTCGTAGTTAGACTAACGAATACGCTTGTGTGCACCATACAGATGAACAACATGAGGAAATTAAGCTTATGGTTATGCAATACAGTCTATCACCATTTAGAGTTTAATAACGTTAGATCTGTTTAGATCTTCTTAGATCCAACTTGTTTGCATGTATTGAATTTTTGACGCTGTCGAAATAGCCACCGCGCCAGTGGCTGAAACTGACCCGTGACTGCCCGGGTAGCTGTCATGAGCCTCAGCGTGTGAGGACAGCGATCTCCGTGTCAAACTACATCTCGACGATAAATTTAGAACTGTAATTTCGAGAGAAAATTGTTTCAATCCTTTTTCAACACAACTCTTGTGAATCCTTTTGAAATATAGATAAATTATCCTAGATCACCTAGAATTGTACAAGTTATTTTTATTAATAAACTAAATGTACGAAATTTAATGATAATTTGACCTCTACTCACCTTGTCCTTTTGAACTAACATCTCTCATTTCGTGCGGATGACGTCTGGCATATAATCTGCATAATTAATAGGTCTTGAATTGACGAAGTTGAGGTCAAGTAAATTTTGATCGATACTATCGAATTATGTACATATTCATGACCTAGCATCCAATCAAAGTTTCACAATAAACTGACACGCACAAGAAATATGAATAATGCAACGTATCGGGTGCTTATCGGGCTCTTCAAATGATCCGAAAGAGGCGGGGCCTAATTCCATTCGCGTAATGATTTCCGCGCGTGCTGCTTTCCGTCTAGTAAATCTATTATACGTCTATGGTTATAACCATAGACGTACCCAGGCCCCTAAAGCTCCGCCATCTTGTCGGGGTCCATTAGAAGGCCCGATAAGCACCTTTGCATAATTCATGAGCGTAAATGCATGATTCATTTTGTAAGATGCTCCCCGAGAGTAGCATTTGTTTGTACGCGGTATGAAACACATTACGCGCATCAGCTTAGAGCATGCGCAGTAAGAAAGGTCAAATTCAGTAATATATGCATTTATGGTAATGTATTCATCGCTTCAACGTACAGATTCGGCGAATCAGCGTCGGTAATTTCTAATTGTGGCAGACGGTACTCGGTCAATGCACTTTAATTGTAATCGATCTCCGAATAAAAATATATCGCTTTGCAAATTGTAAACAAGTAAATAAAGCTAAAAATGTAACCGGACAGACCGAATCAAATCTAATCATGGATACAGATAATGTAAAAGTAAATGTAAAGTACTTGACACGTCACCAGTGGCATAAGTCTCTTTTGTTGTTGATATACTTAATACCGGTAAATATATTCATTTGATATGCATAAAGGATAAATGATAAATAAATGAATAAATAAATGAAACATATATGTATAATGAAAAAAACAAAAACAAAAAACCCCTCTTGCAGTGTAGGATTTTTTTTCAGGGATGGTTTTCACAACAGAAAGGATGATCTTCATTTGGGGGTGAGGGAATGGGGTCCTTTAGTTAATTGAGGTTTTTCTTTAACTTTTTAGTTAGTCTTGATATAAATGATTTTTTGTTTTTAAAGTGTACGTTTGTACTTTTTTAGAAGGGATTTTGAATTGTATTAAAAGGAACAATCCACTAGCGTAGCTGAGGGAGGGGGGGGGGGCAGAGTGCCCCCGACAACTTTTCCTCCCTTTTTTTTTTCTTGTTTGTCAGAGAATTATGGAGGAAAACATGTGATACCCCTTCCCCCCCCCCCCCCCCCCCGAGCGTCTATTTTGAGGGCTGGGGAGTCTTGATGTAAATGATCTTTTTATTTTTATTTTTTAAAAATAATATAAGTGTACATTTGTTCTTTTTTGAAAGGGATTTTTTATTTTATTAAAAGGAACAATCCACTAGCGTAGCTGAGAGGGGAGGGGGGGGGGGGGGGCAGGGGGCATAATTTTTTTTTCTTGCTTGTCAGAGAATTATGGAGGAAAACATGTAATAACCCCCCCCCCCCCCCCCCCCCCCCCCTCCGAGCGTCTATTTTGAGGGCTGGGGGGAAAAAGTACCGCACTGAGCGAGTTTGGGAGAGCTGGCGAGAAGAAAAAAATACGGGTCTCTCTTCAAGCAGAGTTTTAGAATTTAGAATTTTTTGTTTTTTGTTTTTGCTTGTCACAGAATTATGATTATGGAGGAAAACATCTGATAACTCCCCCCCCCCCCCCCCCCCCCCCTCACTGAGCGCCACTGGAACAATCAAAATACCGGGAAGAATTATCTTCTAACTTTTACTTTGCATTTGTGAGTAAAATTTATATGTTGCCATTCACTAACGTACCCAAGGGGGCCGGGGGCAAGGGGGGGGGGGGGCAGAGTGCCACCTGACAAGATTTGAAGAAAAAAAAAGGTTATCGGGTTCCTGAACAAGATTCTCGACACCCCCCACTGAGCGACTTTTGGAGGGCTGGCGAACAATTTTCGGAACTGACCTCCTCTTTTTTTTTTCTTTAATGCTTGTCAGAGAATTATGGAGGAAAACTGGACCCCATAAAATCTGATAACCCCCCCCCCCCCCATCCACTAAGTGACTTTGGGAGGGCTGGCGAAAAAAAAATTCTCGACCCCCCCCCCCCCCCCCCCCGGAGCGACTTTTGGAGGGCTGTTGGGGGGGGGGGGAATTGTTGCCATTGATTACCCTTTTTTTTTTTTTAACCCCTCTTGACGCCAAGGTCCAGACGCCACTGTTGCCATTCCTTTCCAGCTTTCATGCCTGTAAGTCACCACTCAATCACAAGTCTTATACAATACTATTCATTTCCATCAACTTATGATTGACCATTCCAGTCAAAGCTTATTGTCTTCACTCTCCCTTTCACATACGCAGGCATGACAGGGGTGTCGCTAGAGAATTATGAATGGGGCAATAGTAACTGTGCCAAGAAAAAAAATTCCCACAAATTTCCAACAATGAAAAAGTAAAACTGAAGTTTATATTTTTATATATTTTTGGACATGCCAAAATACTGACAGTTTGAAACGTTACAAATATTAAGGTGTATTGCCATTCCGCCACACCAGTTGTGCATCCAGGATTTTGTAAAAGATGGGGCACACATTGCAGAAAATTCTCTGACAAGTTGAAAAAGTTCATTTCAAAGGAGGCGGAGGGAGGGGGTACAATCTTGAAGTTGTATACTGAAGGTATGTCACTCTGTATCAAGGGGGGCATGGGCCGGAAGTGCCCCCTAAATCTGATACTGCCCCCTTCCACCCCCACCCCCTCGAGCAATACCACTGCTTTTTCTCTCATTTTTTATCTTTCTCATTCCATTCTAACTCTGGCTTACCTTTCACACAAACTTTTCATTTAACATTTCTATTTATGGAACTCCTGCCCCCCCCCCCCCTTTGAATACTCTATGTAAAAGTATATCACATGAACATTATCACTAAAATGAGAATTCAAGTTAGAATTAAAAAGCTCTCAGAATATGTAAATGTTAAAGGTAACTAGATAGATGACTTTCCTTCCCCTTAACATGATAAAAGAGATGAACTAATTCCTTTGGGTTTTTTTGTCTATTTAATAACAATAAATATCAATTCAAATAACAAGTTTATAATTTGAAAAAAAAAAAATATTGAAATTGCACATCCTTGCAGAAGTCTAGTGGTAAGTCAAATTTTCATATCACTTACTAGTACAGTATATCACTGAATGAATATTTGGTTTTTCTCACAAGTTCTCAAGCAATTTGCATATCATCTGTTTCATTCTATTATACTGTTGAAATGGTCACTGACATAAATCAAATCTAGGTTTTGTTAAATTTCATTCAGCTGAAGGCACTTATTTTTTAGAATTTCAGCAAATGCAATATTCAAACAAAAATCCTCCAAATCAGAAACCCTTGTTAGGGATATCTGTATTGTTTTATTCTGAATGAAATCGCCAACTTCATTGCATGTATCCACTCGTGAGACTGCTGATCTAGCTTACAGGAATGAAGAGCTGTAGTGGTAATCCGTAAGTCTGTTGAATGAAAAGAGAAAATAGAACAAATTAAAAACTATTAAGGTCGTAAACAATAAGAAAGGACTGCAATGTGCCAGATATGTATATATGCATGACTCAAACAGAGTGAATATTGCTTGATAAAAAGCTATTTTACCCACATTCATTAAAATTAAGTTCTTTTGTAAGCATGAAAATGGAAATGATGAATCCTTATAAAAATTAAGTAAAATTCCTATATTTGACTAAAAATTCTTTTTCAGGTGAGAGGGAAAGGAAATTACAATAGTTTTAAATAACTTGCTTCCTCTTCAAGTTGTGTACTACTGATATAGGCCTATTATATATTTTTTATATTGATATATTTTTTGAAACCTTTTTTTTTTGTGGGGGGGGGGGGGGGGGTAATTGCCAAATTTAATTATGCACAGTAAAGGCCTACCTCTCCAAGCTTGAGCATGCAGGTCAGTATATCTGCTCTTTGTTCATTTCTCTGGATTGTGTATCTCAATATTCTTTCACCATCCATTGTAAAGAATCATGCTGTGTAAAAAGAGGATAAATAAATAAATTTATAAGTGCAAGTATAAATGAAAGTAATTTAGAGGTACACAATATATATTTCACAGAAATACTTGTACTCCACTAATTGTGACTTTTTTTTTTAATCTTCTCAAACATCTAAATACATCTAATTCAGATCATAGATCAAAGCTCAAAAGAGACCGTTTTCACAGATTGTATTGTGAATAAATGTGAAGTGTAATCTTCTCTTTCTTTTCCATGCTTACACACAATGCTGGGCTTTGTTGGTAATGGTTTAAAATGTTTGCATTAAGGACAAGCTATTAAAAAATCAATGGCAACTAGTAAGGGCATCTGTAATATGCTTTTAACCAACACATTTAGGGACCCCTGGAAGCCCTAATTGCTTCTATAGTTCATTTCCTTGTTTCCTGTTAAATTACAATATTTATGATAATCATAAAATGATTCAAATTACACTTTACATGTATAAGCATATAGATATTCAGGAAATGTTCTGTAAACTTACCTGTAATTTAGGAAGGCTAGATTTCTGCTTCATCATGTATGGTCAGTTTGCATTTGCGCAATGTTTGAATAACATTTCTTGGGTTCCTTTCCATTTTGATCTGTTAAAAAAGAAAATAATGAAAACAAGAGTTGTCATTTTTGGGGGGTCTTTCTTGTTACAGTCATAGCTACATTGATATTAATTGTTTTTATCAGGCAAATAAATTCCAATCCATTATTTTTCAAAGGTCAAAATTCAATAATCATCAGCTATCTTATGTTTATTAAGGTGCATTCAAGCTACATAAGTTTCTTGGAAAGAAAAAGAAACAGCCTCAGCAACAAAACTTTCTAGTGACGTGTGTCTGAAATTTTGATCAGGGATCCCTAAACTGGCTTTAACAACCAGACTGAATTTTTGCCCAAAATACATTTGCCTCCACCCCCCCCCCCCAAAAAAAAAATCATATTCTATCAGACTCCAGTTAATTTAAGTCAGTTTAATTGACCAAATGGCATGAATTGAACCAAATATAGTAGATCCAAGTCTTTTAAGAACAAAAAAAAGTCAGGCGTGAAAGTGAAGTTGAACAGAGTTCTTATTAAACATGGTTAGAGATCTAGATCTTCTTTGACTTTGTCCCCCAAGGCCAAGCACAGCTTTCCTTTAGCCCTAGATCTAGGCCTAGCCAAGTCTACATCTACTCAAGATAGACTATCCTTCAGACTTCGGTTTATGGAATAAAGTTTCAACAAATATTCAGAGTTCAAAACAGTAAACCTCGTGTAACATTAATGATTTTATATCAGCACTAATTCATATCTTATCAAAATCATCGATATCGTAGAATAGAATCCCACCACACAGTCACAGATTCCAAATCTAACGTTAACCGTAGTCTCGTAGTTGGACTAACGAATACGCTTGTGTGCACCATACAGATGAACAACATGAGGAAATTAAGCTTATGGTTATGCAATACAGTCTATCACCATTTAGAGTTTAATAACGTTAGATCTGTTTAGATCTTCTTAGATCCAACTTGTTTGCAAGTATTGAATTTTTGACGCTGTCGAAATAGCCACCGCGCCGGTGGCTGAAACTGACCCGGGACTGCCTGGGTAGCTGTCATGAGCGGCAGCGTGTGAGGACAGCAATCTCCGTGTCAAACTACCTCTCGACGATAAATTCAGAACTGTAATTTCGAGAGAAAATTGTTTCAATCCTTTTTCAACACAACTCTTGTGAATCCTTTTGAAATGTAGATAAATTATCATAGATACCTAGAATTGTACAAGTTATTTTTATCAATAAACTAAATATACGAAATTTACTCATAATTTGAGCTCTACTCACCTTGTACATTTGAACTATAACATCTCTCATTTCGTGCGGATGATGTCACTGCATATAATCTGCATAATTAATAGGTCTTGAATTGACGAAGTTGAGGTCAAGTAAATTTTAATCGATACTATCGAATTATGTACATATTCATGACCTAGCATCCAATCAGATTTTCACAATAAACTGACACGCACAAGAAATATGAATAATGCAGCGTATCGGGTGCTTATCGGGCTCTTCAAATGATCCGAAAGAGGCGGGGCCTAATTCCATTCGCGTAATGATTTCCGCGCGTGCTGCTTTCCGTCTAGTAAATCTATAATACGTCTATGGACGTACTATAGATTTACTAGACGGAAAGCAGCACGCGCGGAAATCATTACGCGAATGGAATTAGGCCCCGCCTCTTTTGGATCATTTGAAGAGACGATAAGCACCCGATATCGTTGCATTATTCATATTTCTTGTGCGTGTCAGTTTATTGTGAAATTTTGATTGGATGCTAGGTCATGAATATGTACATAATTTGATATCATCGATTAAAATTTACTTGACCTCAACTTTGTCAATTAATTCAAGACCTATTAATTATGCAGATTATATGATGTCAACAGCACGAAATGAGAGATGTTAGTTCAAAAGTACAAGGTGAGTAGAGCTCAAGTTATGAGTAGATTTCGTATATTTAGTTTATTGATAACAATAAGTTGTACTATTCTAGGTGATCTACAATAATTTCTCTACATTTTAAATGGATTGACATGAGTTGTGTTGAAAAAGAATTAACACAATTTTCTCTCGAAATTACAGTTCTAAATTTATCGTCGAGAGGTAGTTTGAAGCAGATATTGCTGTCTTCACACGCTGCTGCTCTTGACAGCTACCCAGGCAGTCCAGCGTCAAAAATTCAATGCGTGCAAGCAAGACAAGTTGGATCTAAGTAGATCTAGATCTAGATCAAACATTAGTAAACTCTTTGAATTATGATAGACTATTGCATAAGCTTTTCCTCATGTTGATCATCTGTATGCTTCTCACAAGCGTATCCATTAGTCCAACTTGGTCTTGGATCTAACGTACGATTTGGAAACTGTGAGTGTGACTTTGTGGTGGGATTCTACGATGTCGATGATTTTGATAAGATATGTAGGCCTAACGGTTAAACCGAAATTAGTGCAGATTTAAATTTGTTAATGTAACAAGAGATTTTACTGTTTTGAACTCAGAATATTAATATGTTGACATTCTATTCCATAAACCGAAGTCTGAAGAATAGTATCCTGAGTGGATGTAGACTTAGCTAGGGCTAAAGCTGTGCTTGGGGGACGAAGTCGAAGTTACCATTTTTGATAAGATTAAGAACTCTGTTCAAAATTCATTTTCATGCCTGACTTTGTTTTCGTTCTCAAAAGACTTAAATCTATTATCATATTTGGTTCAATGCATGCCATTTGGTCAATTAAACTGACTGTAAGTTAACTATAGGCTGATAGACTATGATTTTTATTTTATTTTATTTTTTTGGAGGGAGGGACGCAAATGTATTTTGGGCAAAACTTCAGTCTATTGTAAAGCTAGTTTACGGATCCCTGTTCAAAATTTCAAACATACTAAGTCACTAGAAAGTTTTGTTGCTGAGGCTGTTTTCTTTTTCTTTCCAAGAAACTTGTAAAACTTGAATGCACCTTAATAAATATAAGATAGCTGATGAATATTGATTTTTTGCCTATTACAAATAATGGACTGGAATTTATTTGCCTGATAAAAATAACTTTTATCAATGTAACTATGACTGTATCAAGAAAAAAAAAGTGACAACTGTGTTTTAATTTTTATTTTTTTATTTTTTTACAACAAATCAAAATGGAAAGGAACCCAAGAAATGTTATTCAAATATTGCGACAACTGTTGACCTTACATGATGAAGCAGACATTTAGCCCTCCTAAATTACAGGTAAGTTTAGTTTACAGAACATTTTCATATATCTTTCATGAGTATTATATGCTCATATAACATGTATAATGTAATTCAAATCAATTTAACAGGAAACAAGGAAATGAACTATAAAAGCAATATAGGGCTTCCAGGGGTCCCTAAATGTGTTCGTTAAAATCATATTACAGATATCCTCACTAGTTGCCATTGATATTTTAATAGCTTGTCCTTAAAATATGTAAACATTACTTGAAACCATTACAAACAAAGCCCAGCATTGTGTGTAAGCATAGAGAAGGAGAAGATTATACATTTATTCACAATACGTTCTATGAAAACCGTCTCTTTTGAGCTTTGATCTATGATCTAAATTAGATGTACATTTGTATTTAGATGTTTGAGAAGATCGAAAAAGTAAGAATTAGTGGAGTACAAGTTTTTCTGCGAAATATGTAATATGTTCTTTACAATGGATGGTGAAGGAATATTGAGATACACACTCAGGAGAGAGCAAATATACTGACTTGCACAAGCTTGGAGAGGTAGGCCTATACTGTGTATAATTAAATTTGGCAGTAACCCCCCCCCAAAAAAAAAAAAAAAAAGTATTAAAAAAAATACGATATAAAAATATATATAATGTATAAAGTATATCAATAGTACACAACTTGTAGAGGAAGCAAGATATTTGAAACAATTGTAATTTCATTTCCCTCTGACCTGAAAAAAGAATTTTTAGTCAAATATGGGGATTCACTTTTTTATAAGGATTCATCATTCCCATTTTCATGCTTACAAAAGAACTTGATTTGAATGAATGTGGGTAAAATAGCTTTTTTATCAAGCTATATTTACTCTGTTTCAGTCATGCATATACACAAATCTGGCACATTGCAGTCCTTTCATATTGTTTACAACCTTAATAGTTTTTTATTTGTTCTATTTTCTTTTTTCATTGAACGGACTTAAGGATTACCCCTACAGCTCTCCATTCCTGGTAACAAATTGAGACACAATTTTTAGTGGTTGCTGTATATCTGCCTTATCATGATACCATGTGCTTCAGATGCCAGTAGTGGATGTTCAAGGATTAAAATCATACAATTTAGCAGGAAAGCCCATCCTGATATTAAGTTGGTTTTAAAAGAAGCAGAAAAATTAAAGAAACAGATCAGTGAAGGTTTGAGCTCCTCTCCCATTTGCTTTGTTCAGAAAATTTCATAATTTCCATTTTTTCAGTTTCTGATGAAGGAATAGATTTTTTTTCCTACAGGTTTTGTGAAAAAAAAAATTATATGAGCAGTTATTATGTATTTATCGTGCATGTTGAATATTTTCTTTAGAGAAAACGGAAATTAATGATTTTTTGGGTACAGGACAAATGGGAGAGGAGCTTGCAAGATGCGTCACGGAGTTGCCAATTTATGTTTGATTGATAACAACTTCAAAAAATCATAACTAGTTTCTTATCGTATTTTGCTCAAACCTTCACTGATCTGTTTCTTTAATTTTTCTGCTTCTTATAAAACCGACTTATAATCAGGGTGAACTTTCAATTGTAGCTTAATATGCATTTTTTGTAAGGTCCTAATTAATCAACAATCTCAAAAGTGGATACATGTAATGAAGTTGGGGCTTTCATTCAAAATAAAACAATACAGATATATCCCTAACAATGGTTTCTAATTGGGAGGATTTTTGTTGGAGTATTGCATTTGCTGAAAGCCTAAGAAATAAATGCCTTCAGCTGAATTAAATTTAACCAAACCTAGATTTAATTTATGTCGGTGACCAGCCACAGTATAATAGAATGAAACACTTGTCATGCAAATTACTTGAAAACTGATGAGAAAAACTGAATATTCATTCAATTATATAGGTGATGTGAAAATTTCACTTACCACTACACTTCTGCAAAGATGTGCAATTTCAAGATTTTCATTATTCCTTTTTTTTTTTTAAAATTAATAAACTTGTTATGGGAATCGATATGTATTGTTATTAAATAGACAACAACAACAACAACAAAAGATTTAGTTTATCTCTTTTATCATATTAAGGAGATCTAGTTACCTTAAACATTTACATGTTTTTAGAGCTTGTCAAATTCAAAATTCTCATTTTAGAGATATATTACAGGACTTTTATATATTAGAGGATTCAAAGGGGGTGGGGGTGGGGGGGGGGGGGGTCCATAACTAGAAATGTGAAATGCAAAGTGTTTGTGAAAGAGAAGCTAGAGTTACCTTTATATCGAAAGGAATGAGAAAGATAAAAAATGAGAGTAAAAGCAGTGGTATCGCTGGAGGGGGGTTGGGATGGTGGGAAGGGGCAGTGGCAGATTTAAGGGGGGCACTTGTGGCCCATTCCCCCTTGATACAAGTGACATACCTTCAGTATACAACTTCAAGATTTACCCCTCCCCCCCCCCCCCACCTCTTTGAAATGACCTTTTCCAACTTGTCAGATAATTTTCTGCAATGTGTGCCCCATCTTTTACAAAATCCTGGATCCTCTCGGGGAGCATCTTATAAAATGAATCATGCATTTACGCTCATGAATTATGCAAGATGCTTATCGGGCCTTCTAATGGACCTCGACAAGATGGCGGACCTTAAGGGGCCTCGTTACAACACATCTCCAGTAATCATAAGTCAAAGGTCAGCCGGGAGTCAATTGAGGTCATTCTTTGAAAAAAATAAAAGAATGGCTATATTATAAAATTATTAAGCAGCAGAAAGGTACCCTCTACCAGCTCAAAAGAGAAAAAAGTACCCTTTCCCCCTATCATCATTACCAGGGGGATGGATATATAGACAACTACCCCCACCAACTCCTCGTAAAGGTGGTGTATATAAACATTCAGCCCCTTTAAGATCTATCTATTAATCTACATCATAGGAATGAATTATAATTACAATTATAATTATACATGTAATAAATTATAATGTGTCAGTCTATTTCAGTGGAAATCGTAAATCAATAATACAGCATGTCAGTCTACTAGTAACATTTAAATGGCACTTGCCAGAGGCCGCGGAGCGTTTTTGAAAGTGTGTGTGTGTGTGGGGGGGGGGGGGGGGGGGCTGATCTGATTTCAGCCATTAATGCATGCACCGGCGTAAATCCACTTCAAGGAGTGGGGGTATGATCGTAATATTTAGGGGAAATTTCCAAAGTTTGGGGGCACCGATAAGGGCTATTTCTGGAAAAAGGGGGCACCTACAACGGGAAAAATATACCATCTCTAACATTGTCATATATACCCTACATTGTGACTACATTTATAAGGATTTCAATTATGTTTCTCTCTTACATGCTTACTTAAACATCAAAGTTTGCAATTAGGTTTAATGACATACATATTAATGTGCGAACGAGCGAAGCGAGCGAGCAAATTTTTTTATATCTGTGAGGCTGCTTAGTGATCAATAACATCTTATAAAGAGGAAAAACGCAGTTCTGAAAGGTGTTTAAACACAGTCTCGGATGAGAGACTGAAAAGTCCTTTAATAAAAAACATAAATATATCAAATATAAATGTGAGCGAGCGTAGCGAGTAAGCCTTGACGAAATTAAAGTAAAGTTGCTCTAAATCGCTATGAATTAGGGGCACAAATTATGGAGCAAGAAAAAAAGGGGCCCTTATCAAGAACGAAAATGGCACTTACCCACTTACCAAAAAAAGGAGAAGGGGTTGTCAAATTAAAAAAAAGCAATTATCAGAGGATGAAACATGTGGTATTTATCGCACATGATTTGGCACCTTATACCAGAGGTGAAAAGGGCACTTATGAGAATGGAAAAAGAGTGTTTTTTTTTTTTTTTTTTTTTGTTTTTTGTTTTGTTTTTGTTTTTATATGGAAGGAAGATGGGCCCTTATCAGAAGGAATAATTGTACTTCTTAGAAAGAAAAGGAGCCCGAATTAAACTGAATTAAGGAGAACTTCTCAGAGATGACAAGTGTCATTTAGCAAAAGGCGGAAGAAGCACTTGTCTAATTAGATCGCGCACCTTGAATAGAATCCATTGCCACAGGTGAACATGTACTTATCAGATGGAAAGGGGATAATTCTTGTATCCTAAAAGTGAGAATGGAAAAAAGGTAGTTACTGAAAGAGATTCATAGGTACATTTGATACAAATGATTTAAAAGGGAATTGTCGAAGGAAAGATTTTATTAGGGGTTTTATGAGAGGTGAAAAGGGAAGAGGCTCGTTTATAGAAATAAACTAAAGGGAGCACTTATCAGAAAAAATAGGGGTAATTATAAGATTGGAAAATGGGAACGTGTTATAATATAAAAGTGGAAGGGGCACTTCTTACTAAGGAAAAGGGACAGTTGTCAAGGAAGAAGTGGCACCTCTCAGAGTTTAATAGGCCTCTGGCAATTATCAATCATATGGTAATAAAATCAAATTTTAAGAATGTGGAACGGGCAGGAATATAAAGAAAATGGGGCACTAATCTGAAGTAAAAGGAACACTTTCCTATGTAAAAGGGGGAACTTCTAGGATACCCAAATAATAGGCCTGCATTTTGCATTAACTGTGCATTAAAGAGGCGGGGATGTAATGCCCATTTGTACCAATGGAAAACATGTTAGTAATGGACATGGATGAGAGATTTTGATATAAAAAATCGGAAATATCGGGACATATTTTGATTGCATTTTATAGGAATTCGCACTACAATACTAGTCTTTTATATTAATTTTATCAATTTTGTCAATAACTGATTGAAATATAGAAATTATTTCTTCCTTGAAAATTAGGAGGTATATTTGTACAGGCCACCCTCCCCCTCCCCGAAAAGTGTGTGTGTGTGGGGGGGGGGGGTGGGGTATATATATATATATATATATATACTACCATCCCCCAGGGATTTAGGATAGTGCATTAATGACATTTTTTAGTCTTTTTTCCGAGATTTTTTTAACGTGTCTACGTAAAAAAGTGGGGGGCTACAGCCCCCCCCCCCCCGGTTCCGCGGCCCATGCTTCCTAAAATCTACCGTATTGCGCCGCCAAGACAGTAGATATAATACGAAGTATAATATGTGATTTTGTTCCGGCATCTATCAGTGAGATCTTAGGATAGCTTCGCAAGTGGTTGGTTGGTGAGGTGAGCATTCTACCCCCCCCCCCCCCCTTCCCCCGTCAGCTCCTTTAAAAACAAACAAAAAAGATATATTTTTTTTTTTTTGTCTGGTACAGTCCACCTGATCAACGTTTAAAAGTTTCAAAGTTTATTGGCTTTTCGCGTACGTGAACATCATTTACTTTTTTTTTAAAGTACATAAATTAAGAACAGAAACATAACAATAACTATGATCTATTGGGCAGAGTGAAAAACAGGGTCTAGGGAACTACAAAACTAACCTCGCTTTATCGGCGGTACACCTTCACTATCGCAGGATCTCGGGACGGGCCGCGCCGGGGGCCGCGCCCGCGCCGTGTAGCGCTAGTAGCTAGCTAGCTGGAGCAGTTTTCAAGGCTCGCGCGACGAAAGGGCCTAGGGCGCGAGACCAGGTCGAGCGACCACTGCCTCCGCCACGCTCCCGGCCGCATGCGAACGGATATGTTTCATAACGGGGGTCTTCAGAGCGGGGCTGAGCGGCTCCTGAGCGGAACTGAGTATCTAGAGAACGGAAATCGGGGTCTGAAAAAGGGGGTCATCAAAGCGGCACGTCCCCGTACCACCAATATACGTGAGTGCCCCCCCCCCCCCCCCGGGGTTTGCACGCGTGATATATACAAGATATTGTAAACAAGCACCGGCGATGTCGGTTTGTGACGTCACACGTCAATCATGCTCGAAGAACGAGAATTCGGGGTTTAAAAGGGGGCGGAGCTTAGCAGACTCGTTTAGGCCTGAATACGTGGGGAAAATATTATTTTAAAATATTCAGATACGTATTCATTGCAAACGGATGTCATTTTTCAATTTAGATGAGTATCATGTACAAAATAACAAGAATTAGAATTTCATAGAAGGGAACCTTTAATGATATCTGTAAATTGATTCTAGTTGTTATTTGTTAATGGATAAGTAAATAAAATATTTTATGACACTTTAATGTACATTGTGTCCCAGCGCTTTTGTTTATTAATTTTCTTTTATTTGGAATTTGTTTATTTTATTGGTCTTGTGACTAACCCCCACCCGAGTTGGAACCTTCGCTAGCAGACCAAAATCCGGTTCCTTCTCGGTTCCCGAATTTACTGCTTTTGCAGTGAAGGACAGGAGTAGGGAGGTTTAGACTAATGATAATCGGTAATCCTTATTTTGTATTTTAAAAAGTTGTGATATAATAAGATTAAATACTATAAATTGAAGGTTGGGAACTGTTAATTATTTCCATATATTTTTTATGTCATTTTCAGCCAAAACTCATTTTACACGTTTCAAATAGGAGGTGAAACTAACAGTACTGTATAATATTTGTTTAATTTGCATGTTTATGAAGAAATGTGATGATATATTATTTTTTATAAAGAGTGTGAAATGTAAAATAGTTTTAAAAGATTGTACATGTATGTTTTAAAAAGTTTAACATAGATGTGTTGTATTGATACAGATGTATTGATATATCGGTTTAAAATCACGACATCCCAATAGACCTGGGCCCCGTTTCATAAAACTTATTACATGTATCAATAAGTACTGCCACATATCTGTGACAAATTTGCTCTCAGCCAATCGGATGCAAGTATTTCAGTAGATTATAACTGTTATTGCAACTTGTCATAGATAGCAAGTTTTATGAAACGGGGCCCAGAAGCCAGACCTACCATTTCGGTCTGGTGAACCCTCAAATAGGCCCACGAGACTGACATGTCGGTCTCGTGCGCCGTCGGTAGTTGTGGGTCTTCTGGCAGCTTTTCAGAAAACCCACAAGACCGGCATTGATGGTCTTGTGGGCTGTTGTCTCCTTGCCCGCCGGTCTCGTGGGCTGTAACCGTTTGAATTAATGGAACTGTATACTGTCTTCTTCTTCTCCCAACATATATTGACCTGGTAGTTCAGATACTCCTTCTTGAGTAAATAGTTGACCTTATGGAGTTGTCGAGTCCTTTCATTCTTAAATTCTGTATCCTCCTCAGGGTGCTCCTTGTCTCCTCCTGAACTCGACATATGTGGTGTAAAATACATTTTCCCATTATATATGTTGAGCTCAGAAGGAGATTAACTGCACCTTAAAAGATAATGGGGAAAATCTGAAAATCTGTGTACAAAACAAATGGAGAGTTGTTCACAAAATCAGCCATTTTAAAGCAATTTTGCCAATTTGAGGATCCCCATAGAAAGTAAAACGAGACTGTTCAAACTTCCATAACTCTCTCATTTTTTAACCAATTTTAATGAAACTTTTTGTAAAGTGCTTCTCTGAATTTTCACTTTCCAATAACATTGATTCTCTCCTTGGGTTTTGGTTTCCTTTAATAAACTTGTTATGGGAATTGATATGTATTGTTATTAAATAGACAACAACAACAAAAAAAAAAGATTTAGTTTATCTCTTTTATCATATTAAGGAGATCTAGTTACCTTAAACATTTACATGTTTTTAGAGCTTGTCAAATTCAAAATTCTCATTTCAGTGATATATTACAGGACTTTTATATATTAGAGGATTCAAAGGGGGTGGGGGTAGGGGGGGGGGGGGGTCCGTAACTAGAAATTTGAAATGCAAAGTGTTTGTGAAAGAGAAGCTAGAGTTACCTTTATATCGAAAGGAATGAGAAAGATAAAAAATGAGTGTAAAAGCAGTGGTATCGCTGGAGGGGGGTTGGGATGGTGGGAAGGGGCAGTGGCAGATTTAAGGGGGCACTTGTGGCCCATTCCCCCTTGATACAAGTGACATACCTTCAGTATACAACTTCAAGATTTACCCCCCCCCCCCCCCCCCCGACTCTTTGAAATGACCTTTTCCAACTTGTCAGATAATTTTCTGCAATGTGTGCCCCATCTTTTACAAAATCCTGGATCCTCTCGGGGAGCATCTTATAAAATGAATCATGCATTTACGCTCATGAATTATGCAAGATGCTTATCGGGCCTTCTAATGGACCTCGACAAGATGGCGGAGCTTTAGGGGCCTGGTTATAACACATCTCCAGTAATCATAAGTCAAAGGTCAGCCGGGAGTCAATTGAGGTCATTCTTTGAAAAAAATAAAAGAATGGCTATATTATAAAATTATTAAGCAGCAGAAAGGTACCCTCGACCAGCTCAAAAGAGAAAAAAGTACCCTTTCCCCCTATCATCATTACCAGGGGGATGGATATATAGACAACTACCCCCACCAACTCCTCGTAAAGGTGGTGTATATAAACATTCAGCCCCTTTAAGATCTATCTATTAATCTACATCATAGGAATGAATTATAATTACAATTATAATTATACATGTAATAAATTATAATGTGTCAGTCTATTTCAGTGGAAATCGTAAATCAATAATTCAGCATGTCAGTCTACTAGCAACATTTAAATGGCACTTGCCAGAGGCCGTGGAGCGTTTTTGAAAGTGTGTGTGTGTGTGGGGGGGGGGGGGGCTGATCTGATTTCAGCCATTAATGCATGCACCGGCGTAAATCCACTTCAAGGAGTGGGGGTATGATCGTAATATTTAGGGGAAATTTCCAAAGTTTGGGGGCACCGATAAGGGCTATTTCTGGAAAAAGGGGGCACCTACAACGGGAAAAATATACCATCTCTAACATTGTCATATATACCCTACATTGTGACTACATTTATAAGGATTTCAATTATGTTTCTCTCTTACATGCTTACTTAAACATCAAAGTTTGCAATTAGGTTTAATGACATACATATTAATGTGCGAACGAGCGAAGCGAGCGAGCAAATTTTTTTATATCTTCGAGGCTGCTTAGTGATCAATAACATCTTATCAAGAGGAAAAACCCAGTTCTGAAAGGTGTTTGTTTAAACACAGTCTCGGCATGAGAGACTGAAAAGTCCTTTAATAAAAAACATAAATATATCAAATATAAATGTGAGCGAGCGTAGCGAGTAAGCCTTGACGAAATTAAAGTAAAGTTGCTCTAAATCGCTATGAATTAGGGGCACAAATTATGGAGCAAGAAAAAAAGGGGCCCTTATCAAGAACGAAAATGGCACTTACCCACTTACCAAAAAAAGGAGAAGGGGTTATCAAATTTAAAAAAAGCAATTATCAGAGGATGAAACATGTGGTATTTATCGCACATGATTTGGCACCTTATACCAGAGGTGAAAAGGGCACTTATGAGAATGGAAAAAGAGTGTTTTTTTTGTTGTTTTTTTTGTTTGTTTTTTTTTATATGGAAGGAAGATGGGCCCTTATCAGAAGGAATAATTGTACTTCTTAGAAAGAAAAGGAGCCCGAATCAAAATGAATTAAGGAGAACTTCTCAGAGATGACAAGTGTCATTTAGCAAAAGGCGGAAGGAGCACTTGTCTAATTAGATCGGGCACCTCTCAAATTTGAATAGAATCCATTGCCACAGGTGAACATGCACGTATCAGATGGAAAGGGGATAATTTTTGTATCTGAAAAGTGAGAATGGAAAAAAGGCAGTTACTGAAAGAGATTAATAGGTACATTTGATGCAAATGATTTAAAAAGAAATTGTCGAAGGAAAGATTTTATTAGGGGTTTTATGAGAGGTGAAAAGGGAAGAGGCTCGTTTATAGAAATAAACTAAAGGGAGCTCTTATCAGAAAAAAATAGGGGTAATTATAAGATTGGAAAATGGGAACGTGTTATAATATAAAAGTGGAAGGGGCACTTCTTACTAAGGAAAAGGGACAATTGTCAAGGAAGAAGTGGCACCTCTCAGAGTTTAATAGGCCTCTGGCAATTATCAATCATATGGTAATAAAATCAAATTTTAAGAATGTGGAACGGGCAGGAATATAAAGAAAATGGGGCACTAATCTGAAGTAAAAGGAACACTTTCCTATGTAAAAGGGGGAACTTCTAGGATACCCAAATAATAGGCCTGCATTTTGCATTAACTGTGCATTAAAGAGGCGGGGATGTAATGCCCATTTGTACCAATGGAAAACATGTTAGTAATGGACATGGATGAGAGATTTTGATATAAAAAATCGGAAATATCGGGACATATTTTGATTGCATTTTATAGGAATTCGCACTACAATACTAGTCTTTTATATTAATTTTATCAATTTTGTCAATAACTGATTGAAATATAGAAATTATTTCTTCCTTGAAAATTAGGAGGTATATTTGTACAGGCCACCCTCCCCCTCCCCGAAAAGTGTGTGTGTGTGTGTGGGGGGGGGTGGGTGTGTGTGTATGGCTTCGAAGTGAGCGGACGTGTTTTGGCGACACTCCAGCCACCGCCCAATTTTATTTCGTTACAAGTCTATTATTTATCAATTTATGTGACTCTTATGACTCTTATCAAGTTTTCCTGAAACATTCGACTCAAGAGGAAACATTTCATGCTCATTTTGAGGAAATTAATGTGACATTTTGAACCAAATCCGGAACTATCCGCAGCATGAGCCAGCAGACACGCCCAACAACCCGGGCGCTTACTTCTAAAAACCAGTCCAGCCAGCCGGGTGCCATGGCTAGCCAGTCCTCGGACAAGGCAACCGTTCGCTCTCGCTCCAGCTCTCCTCAATCATCCACTAGTACTAATGCAGCCATAGCAGATCTGCAGAGAAACCTAAGTGAATTTTCAGATAAAGTCATGGAAAAGCTGGATACCATCAACAAGAAGTAAGTTCTATAAACCACCGTATGCAAGACATAGAACAGTCGGTTGAATTCAATGCGTCGAAAATTTCTACGTTAGAGGAAGAGATCCCGAAAACGCGCTCAGAGCTATTAGACGAAGTAAAAGAGTTGGAGGAGAAGCTAGTTCGTATGGAAATTTATAACCGGAAAGCAAATTTGTTATTCTATATGGGATCGAGCAAAAGCAAGGTGAAGATGTATTTGCACAGCTCAAGCAAGGGTTTGCACCTCTGGGGATTGAGGAAGAAAGGTCTCGAACGATCATGATTGCCAATGCTCACCGCCTGCCGAGCCGGGACCCACAAGAGCCGGTTGAAGGTTCTCAACGCAGCACCCGTCCATCTCCGATTATCGCGAAGTTTATCACGATGGCAGACAGGGATCATGTTCTTTCACGGTTTGAAATGCAGCGGAGGCAGCGTGCCAGGGCGGCTCCTGACGAAGCAGCCAAAGCATCAGCCCGCATCACGATACGGGTCGACCTCCCTCCTGCTTTAAAGGTGAGACGTGGAATCCTAGCGCGGGAAGCGTACAAGCTTAGGAAAGAGAAAAACCTATCAACGAGAATCAGAGTAATTGGTGTCAAAGTCATCCTAGAAGTGAAAGAGAAAGGCTCCACCACATGGAAGCAATATGAGGAGTGATGAAATCCATAGCGTTTTGCGAAACTTGTGTCATTTATTAACCTCGGTTCGTTCATCGGCTGGAAAAGGAAAAAAAATCACATGCATGTACTTAAAGTTAGAATCGGTGGTTGTTTTGCTGGTTTGAAATTGATTTTGACAGTGAAGCTTTTCAACAATATAGATGAAGATTCATGTTTACTTTTTAAAATTCTGCAATGTTATCATCAGATATAAGATGCAGAAAATATAGATTGTGGAAAAAAATTCCGGTATAACTGAATTTTGCAACATCATAATTTATTATTATTATTACTATTTTGTTGTTGAAAATGTGCTTGAAATTAAGATGATGAAAAAGCGTAACAGTTCGGGACAGAGTTACTCATCATTAATTATAAACCCGCATGACCTTATTTTACTCAAAGAAATCATTGCTGGGTACGCTAATGTGAAATTTGTTTTAAGCCATATCACCCATGGAATAGGTGCTCAGTTTCTGGTTTATCTACTTCAAGTTTTGAGAAATACGCATGCAAGGACTCTCAAATTTTTAGATAAAATGCTATGCAATGGAGGAATCAATAGTGGATTCAAATGATACATTATTAATTCATAAGCATGAAATTTGATCGTATGTATGAAATTGGTCATACATGTCATAAGCATGAAATTTGTTCATGGGAATTGGTCATGGGATTTGGTTAAGGGAACTACAGTACTTCGAACAGCATATACACCATGTCGCTGCTTATGTGTATGTTTTTCTCAAACCATGTCATTTGCAGCATGTCCCAAGGATGGTTTCATGTGAATTGTGTGAAATCTGGACAAAACCAGCACTGGGAAATGTTTGTGAATATCGGGCTGTCCTTGTTAGTCACTCTTTTTGTTTGCAGCAATGTGTGCAGAAATGTAGTTTACCCGGATATAATAGTCATGGTCCGAAGAACTAGTGGCATGACAATGGATACCAAGATTTGGGCGTGACATGACATTGTAAACATTTATGGTAATGCTGCCAAGATTTTGGTGCCAAATACAGTAACCTGTTTTAAACTTCACATGCAAGTGCGAGGAATGTTTTATTACAAAGGCCACCTTTCATGATCAAACCGTTTCACTGTAAGCCACAAGCATACAAACAAACTATGCAGCTTCTCATTATAATTACGGGATCTTGTCGGGCACGATTGGCAATTTCTTTCTTTCTTTCTTTCTTTCTTTTTAATTTTTTTTTAATGTGTACTCTTGAAACAGAGCATGGTAGAATAGTCTTTGAACTTTGGAAGAATGAAAATTCCACAAGCTGGACCCACATAACTTTATAATTGTGTAGACGTTTGCAAGGCTTGATCGTGAATTGGTTGATAGCAATGAACCATTATGGTAATGGCCACCGAAATTTTGGCGCCAAAATATCTTGTCACACTTCACGTGCACGTGGAATGCTTTATTATATAGCTCACTTTCATGATCATTACCACACTGTATAATAATGCGGTAGGTCCTCTGTTTTTGTAAAGGTCAAGATGGCGCCATTGTTGTCATTTAAATCACGCTACTTAAAAAAAAAAAAAGAAGTTTGCGACTTGTTAGACAGGGTCTAAGTTTTGATTTTCAAGGAATAAGGCTGGTATTAATCCTTGAGTACAAGGTTCATCAACAAAATGTCTGAAATTTTACGATTAATGACTAGCACACTAATTCAAAGCCACTGTTCTAGTTAAGCCCATGTGGGTCATTGCTTTGAGCCTTGTGATTACTTGATACCAAATGGCGCCATTTCAGAATGGAACTTAGACAAAGTTATGTAATTCAGTAGTCATGATCCATGTGATATCCAGATAATACTACATCGTTAATATGAATTAAAAGCTACTTCTTTGTGCCAATGAAACATGAATACTGGATAAAAATGGCGCCGTTTCCATCGACATTGTTTAAAATCCTGTTAAGGGATACTCAAGTATTATGATGTTTTGGTCTAAACAACTTTGTAAATCAGGGCATTCATTTGAATATGCACCAGTTTGGTTTAGAATTTGATAGCAGTTTACTGCAACTAATGATGCATTGCTAACTATGAACATAATAGCAACTTTTTTTTTTTTCTATACAAGGTACAAACCAGTTTATGTTTAGCCGCAAGCACATTCCAAAATAAGCCAGCTTTCCATTACAATTCCGAGATCTATTTAGGCACGAATGGAAAAATCTTTTTTGCAATTTGGAAAAGGGTGACTGCATAATAACGTTTGTATAGTGTTTTGTCATTAATGACAAGGGAGAGAACATGCACGAGGCCCTTTCCGTTCTCGTTTAGCATGTTAGAATAGTCTTTGAATTATAAATTAACATGTGAATTCCACAAGCTGGACCCACACAACTTTATAATTGCAGACACGTGTGCAAGGCTTGATCGTGAACTGGTTGATAGCAATGCATTATAATGGTAATGTTCATGATCATAACACACTATAATGTGATATATGTTTGTAATGTTCAAAACGGCGCCATTATTCATTATTTTTTTTCTTCTTTTTTCTCTCTCTCTCTTCCATTGAATAGTACGAGCTTAGATTTTCAAAGTACATAATTCAGAAGTCATGAGCTATTTTCTGGATGTCAAAATATTTATATGCTATGCACCGGTAATATGCATAAAAGTTACTTTGTGTCAATGACAAGGGAATACTTGGATGAAAATGGTGCCGTTTTCCAACGACACTGTAATTTTTAATCCTATCCAGGGATACTCAAAGTTTATGATGTCTTGGTCTTTACAACGTTGTTGATAAAATTGTATTTGTGTATGCACCTGCTTGTTTTAAATAGGTATCTTTCTTATGTACAAACTAGTTCACGGTTAAACGTAAACCAGCCTCACATTATAATTTCTCATCGGCATGAAATGAATGGGATATTATGTATGCTTTCTAAAAAGAGACATGCATATCAGTTGCGGGTCATTAATGCCAAGGAACAGAATCTGCATGAGGCCTCGTATTGAACGTGTTAGAATAGTATTTAAGAGTCTCAATAAGTGAATTTCACAAGCTGGGCCACATAACTTTATATGCACATGTGCAAGGCTTAATCGTGAACTGGCTTATTCAATGGACCTACCATACAGGCCCATAACATGTATTTGTATACATGCATTGATGGATCTATATATAGGGCCATATTGAGAGGGTTAATTCTATTATAACTTATACTCACGTTTAAAGCTATTGACCTATTGGTCTAGTGTATTTCTTTGTTAGGTTACCCTGCGAACAGGCGAGGTTGTAGGACTTTTTTTTCCTTCTCCCCCCGCCCTTCTTCTTTCTTTCTCTCTCTATCTCTCTCTCTCTTTCTTTGTAGATTGCTAGACAAGACAAGACAGTGTGAAATATGCTGTTTTAATACTTTGTCTCAAATTTGGGTTTGGGCGTAGGGATTCGTTTTCGCTGTGATGAAACTTGATAAGGGCCAAGTTTAAGACTTTTTAAACACTTATTATGATTATAGGGCGGTGGTTGAATGGTTGCTAATACATGGTCCATAGTATTAACATTATGGATTATACGAGGTCATTATTTATTTCTGTTTGTGTATTCTTCGTCGTGTTGTCACACATGCATGGGGTAGGTTGGGATAGGTGGGGACTAGGCTCCTTGAAGTTTTGGAAGGGATGGGGTAAGATAGGTTGTAGCGGGAGGGAGGGTTGGGGTAAGATAAGTGGTTGTTGGGGTGTGTTTGGTCTGTGTGAACAGTGTAGTCTGAATGTTGCGTTGACGGTTCCCTGCATCTGTCCGCATTCTGGCTTGAAATTCTCGACTAACGTTCACTTGCATATCGCTTACTCTTGGAGAGCTGTAGAATGTGTGGGAGAAGGGATCTCTAATACGCTGATTTCTAATGTAAATACTTTGTCATTTTTGAGATGCATTGTTGCGAATGACACTGCTAAATGGATAGTTCGTCACAACTTACGTTACTTTCTTTAAACGTTCGCGGGATAAGAGATAGAGCTAAAAGGAAAAATGTTTTTGAATGGTGTAAAAGTAAAGGAAGTGATATTGTTCTCCTACAAGAAACTTACAGTACAGTCGATGTAGAGGAAAGGTGGAAATTAGATTGGGGTGGGCCTATGTTTTTTAGTCATGGATCAAACCATAGTAGAGGTGTTTTGGTTTTATTATCTTTAGATTTAAAGTTAAAAATTGATAATGTTACTGTGGATGATGAAGGACGATATGTTATACTTAAAGGAGAATCACGAGGGGTCAAATTGTTGATAGGTAATTGTTATTTTCCCACAAGGGACAGAGAAAAAATGCAACTTGAATTTTTGGAAAAGTTAAACACTTGTATTTCTAAACAGTTTGAACCGTCTCAATTATTTTTTCTGGGCGGAGATTTTAACACAATAATGAATGGAAGTTTGGACTACATGGGACCAAGAAATGTCACAAAAAATAAATATAATGAGAATTTTGAAGATTTTCTCAGTAGATACAATTTAGAAGATATATGGCGAAAGAGAAATCCAAACAAGAAGCAATTTACATTTAGGCAAAAGTGGCCGATTATTCAAAGTCGTCTCGACTATTGGTTCGGCTCATCTAAATTATTAAAACCTGTAAGCAAATGTGATATTTTAACGTCGATTACCCCTGATCACTCAGGTATTTTGTTACAGCTTAAGCATTTGGTGGACAATTACTGCTTTGGTAAATCGTATTGGAAATTTAATAACAGTTTATGTGCAGATCAAGTGTTTGTAAATTTGTTCAATGATAAAATAATTGAATGGAAAGAACAATTGGTCCATGATATTACAGATAAACTACTCTTTTGGGACTTTTTGAAAATGAAAATGAGAGAATATATTATTAGGCACTCAAAAGAAAAAGCAAAGCGTAGAAGACACGAAGTTGAAAAATTGGAAAGGGAAATTAATACGTTAGAACATCAATTACTTACTTCACCTACAAGAGCCATAGTTAGTGAAATTGAAGAGAAAAAGTGCATGCTGAATAAAATTCAGGAGTATTCTAGTCAGGGTTTAAGAATTAGATCGAGAGCTGAATCGTGTGAGGATGGAGAAAAGAAAACACAGTATTTTGAACAGTTGTTAAAGTCTATAATAAAAATAAAAGTGTGATAAGAGAAATATATGATAAAGATCGGGAAAAAATCAAAGATGATAACGAAATATTGAAGATTATTAAATCATTTTATGAAAAATTGTACTCTAATAAAGATTTAATTTTGGATGAAAATTCGTTATTTTTTATTAATCTCCCAAAATTAAGTAAAGAGAATAAGGATATATGTGAAGGTAAAGTGACTAAGAATGAATGTTATAATGTGTTAAAAGAAATGAAATCCAATAAATCTCCGGGAAACGACGGTTTTACCGTAGAATTTTATTTAACCTTTTGGCCTACTTTATGGGATATATTAGTTGAAACATTGAATGAAACCTATAACAGGGGGGAATTATCGACGTCACAAAAGCAAGGCGTTATTACATTGATAGAGAAGGAGGGTAAAGATACAATGTACATTCAAAATTATAGACCGATTACGCTGTTGAATGTGGATTACAAGATTTTATCTAAGGTATTAGCAAAAAGAATAAAAAAGGTATTAGGTGAAATAATTCATTATGATCAAGTAGGTTATATAGAAGATAGAAATATTGGAGAAGCTGTTAGGTTAATAGATGATATGCTATTTCATTCTTTAAATCAAACAAATGGTTTTTTGGTCACAGTGGATTTTGAAAAGGCATTTGATTCTGTAGCTCACACTTTTCTGTCCAAAGTTCTGGATTTGTTTGGGTTTGGCGATTCTTTCCGATCTTGGATTAAGGTGTTATATACGGATATAAGCAGTTGTGTAACGAACGGTGGGCGTTCGACTGGGTACTTTGATATCAAACGGGGGGTCAGACAGGGTGATCCATTATCTCCCTATCTGTTTTTGTTAGCCATAGAAACACTTGCGCAGGTAATAAGGAAAGACAATAACATTAAAGGAATTCAATTTGGGGAAAATGAGATTAGACAAATACTGTATGCAGATGATATTTCTTTATTTGTGAAAGACAAACCCTCGATTGATAGGTTACAGATTATTTTTGAAGAATTCGAGAAAATTAGTGGTCTCAAAGTTAACAAAGGAAAGACTAATTTTATGTGGATGGGTAAGAATTGTGATAGACCGGATATAGCCTTGTTTGGCAACCTTGTTCAGGAAGTTAAAATTTTGGGTGTTTATTTTTCCATGAATGTTAGAAAAAAAGAGGATTTGAATTATAAAGAGATATTAAGTAAAATTAAAAGGCTTTTAGGGTGGTGGAAAGAACGGGATTTAACACTTATGGGGAAAATACACCTGATCAAAACATATGCATTATCAAAACTTAATTATGTTTCGTCACTCATAGTGGTTCCTCAGTGGATATTTTCTGAAGTAGAAAAGATTACTTTTGAATTTCTGTGGTGTGGAAAAGACCGAATAAAAAGAAAAATAATGTATCAGGAATATGCAAATGGTGGCTTAAAAATGACAAATTTCAAGCTGTTTGTCAAGACACAACGTATTATGTGGTTAAAGCGCTTATTATATGGAGAAAAGAATGCAGGGTGGAAATTGTATTTTGATTACTGCTTTAGATCAGTTGGGGGAAGATTTGTTTTTAAATGTGATTTTGATTTTGATTTTGATTTTGAGTCGTCCATTTTGAGATTGGGTGCTCCACCATTTTATTTGGAAATTATAAAAGTTTGGCAGGATATGGAAAAATGCAGGAATTTTGAAAGTGATGTTATAAATCCAATAATATTTAATGATAGAAATATACAAAATGGCGTTCAAATCACGGATTGTCGTTACTCTTCTATATAAAGGTACTCTAATCAGAGCCTAATACAGCCCCCTTTATTGTTTGCTATTACTCTGTTATAACAATGAGTTATCACAGCTCCTTGGTTATAACAACACTGCGATGATCATTATGTGCACAACACACCGATTCCCTATTAAAAGGCATCATGCGCCGATTTTCTTGCTATATGCGTGAAAGAGAATTTGGGAGCAAACATCAGGAAGCAGTAGCGTAACGTGGGTCCGATTTTCTTGGACTTTTACTATGTTATTCTTGATGTCACTTACTGCTGAAAACCGTCAAAAAACCCTTTATTGCAAGTTTTGAGGGGTCAAACCCTATACTGACATCAGGGGCGGCGCCAGGGTATTTTGATAGGAGGGGCAAGACGACCTAAAGACGACGTCATATTTTTTTCTCCATTAAATAACAGGGGTAATATAGAGTTATATGTTTAAGACCTCTCTCTTTAATACTCCTCTTTCTTCTTTCTTCCCTTTTCTTCCCTTTTCTTCCTCCTTTCCTTTTTTTTTTTTCACTACTTGAAAAATCATAAGGGGGGCGGTCGCCCCCTCTGCCCCTCCCCCCCTGTAGCGCCGCCCCTGACTGACTTGATTATACATAACATGCCAATTAAATATGCACGATGGAATCAAGTTGAATATATGAGCAGTGTTCATTAATCTACGTAATGATGGAATAATAATAAAAGGCACTTCATTTTACTTTAAAAAGATATTTTCAATGCATGTAGGGTTGCAAAGTGAAGTGCAATCATCTCATATTTCGCATTATTTTCTTTTACAATGTGTACCATTGTTTTCGCAAGAAAAGTGAGAAGTACTTTTTTTCTCATTTCGTGTAATTGAGAAAACAAGTCATAGTGCTATTTCCGATTTCAAGCGCAATAAAAGTGCATGAACTTACCTTAACCAATTTTAAGTAAATATATATATCTCTCAAAATCATTCCACAGTTAAATGAAGGACATGGTTACAAAGAAAACAGGTCCCACGTGAAATTTTCATCCTTATATGATATTAGAAATTAAAAATCTTGATGCGCTATAAAAATTCTCCTTCCACCTCACTTAACTCTCTTTCTCTCTCCTTCACTTTCTCCAAAATCCAAATACATGTAATTCTCTTTTTTTTCAACTCCACGCTATTCATTATGAAATGAATATTTGCCTTCTTTCATTTGTATAGAAGAGGTATATATTAAAACAAAAAAGTTTAGTTCTTTTGTTAATATACCTTAGTTGTTTTTAAACCTGTTTCGTTTAGGGCTTCCATCATTTCTATATAATCTAAAATTAACATTCATTCCTCTGTAAAGACTTTCAAATGGAAATAATCATCAATACGATAAAAAATTAACTCTTGATGAGAATAAATGGTTGTAGATCATTCATATGGGCATTTAGAGAGGACATTGATGAAGAAGAGAAATAGAAGAAGAAGAAGAAGAAAGAGAGAGAGAGATATCGTTTAGCCAGATGGGGAGAGGGAATTCTGATAATAGCTCAACAGTATGATTCTCAATTTGCTTTACAAGAAAATAAGCACACTTGAATATAATCACTTGTGTAGGAATTTGTGAGATTCGAAAGAAATTATCAACCTAAACTTAGATATTACATCCAAGAATGGAGGAGCTGATGTTTAATACATATCACGATTTACCATGATGTTTATCTCAAACTTATGACAACCTTATATATCTCCTCTGTTGATTCCTTCTATTATACCACTGTTGATTTTGACTGTCACTCCCTGTGCCAACACATTTTTAAAGTATATGATTTAATGAATTATGCCACTGATCTATTATTGGTCACTAATATACGATTTGATGTTCAACACTAGGAAACAGTCCTTAGAGCATAAGACAATGTTTGATCATTATCGTAGAGGACGTATTAAATAAGTTATGAATAAAAGCCTATATTTGATATAATTATATATTGTCCTGCATTATTTTTTCATGAAAGTCATCTCTAATATCATTTATATGGAAACAGTTGAAATTCCTTTCCCTATTGCAATTAAGAACATTTTCTATAAAATAATTTTAAAAACCATAGATTTGACCAAAATCAGCATTCTAAAAATACCACCTGAAAATTAACTTTAGACCCATTTTAAAATTTGGAAACAACGCTTATAGTTTTATTCATGGCATTATCTTTCTAAAAATGTATGTTTCCAAAAATCCTCACAATATTTCCAAAAAGGCTATTTTTTGACCACTTGACAACGGACTATATAAGTTACGTTCACACGATGGGAGCTAAACTTTAAGTTTCGCTTGTAGTAAGTTAACTTGTAGCTATCTTGTAGTTTCAGACCGTATGGACGGACTTGTAGTTTCAAAACTTTAAGTTTACTTGTAGTTTTAGAACCACTAGCGAGCTTGTGGTTAAGGCCGAAACCCCGAGCAGTGGGTGGTCCGCCGTCGATTGAGGTGTCATATGAAAGGGCAGAAAATGAACTTTCTAGAAATGTGATTATCTTTTTGAAATTCAGATATCGTTGGCCGAACGACTTTTTGGTAGCCCTGTTTCATATTGTCTTTATTCACTCATGCGTGGAGTATGTATCATATGAGTTGCATCAAATGAAAGAAGAGGATCCAAGCTTTACAAATATGTGTCATTTATTAATCATAATTGCGATTAAGATATGATTAAACATCGATGAATCTCGGTTTCGTTCTTTCTGGGACGCACTATATATATATATATATATATATATATATATATATATATATATAAACACACACACACACACACCCACACACACATATATATATATATATATATATATATATAATAATAATAATAATAACTTGCATTTGGTACGCTCTCCATAGTACAACTATATCACAGCGTTTACAAGTCGATAATACTTAATATACCATTATATATATATATATATATATATATATATATATATATATATATATATATTTGTTTTTATTATTTTTTTTTTTTGGGGGGGGGTGGAATATCGTGGGCTTTTTGATGACTATTGATAGATAATTATATTATGTTTGTTTTTACAGACCAGAATGGTAAAAAAGTCAATTAAGCATCCAGACGACCTTCAGCTTTAAGTCCTAAGTTCCAACGGACTAGGTATTTGAGGATTATTGCTTTACCAAAGGGCACTAGCGCATCGACTTTCTTTTTATTCCAGGACCTTCCAATTACGAGACCACTAACACGATGAGTTGTGTTGCATGTGGAATATCTGCGGTATATGGGTATCCTGCGCAACATTTTGCAATGATACAAGACCATTCACATGTACACGCATAAAGGATTTGAATTTTGAATTGAATTGTTCAGGTTTATTCATTAAAAAACATTCAAACTAGCAGCCAAAGGCTGAAACAAATTGAATTTACAATAAAAATGTCATACGAAAAATAAGCCGATGAAATACAATCAAAACACAAAATAGAAATAACATTAAACAATCAGTTTAACAGGGACATAATAAGACAATCATTAAAAAACACCAGAAAATATATGTAGAAGAGGGAATAAAAAGTAGGAAGCAGAAATCTAAAAGCAAATCAAATGGAACTATTGCCCAAGAAAATACAAAATTGAGCTTTTAAAATAAGTTGAATTGCTGTTAGATTAGAATTCAGAGTACTTGGTAATGCGATTTACATAGCAAACAGAAAAATATACAATTATGAATGATGATATGATTTAGAAGTGTAATTTTAGTTACACCAAAAAAAAAAAAAAAAATAGATAAATTGACAATGCAAAATCCTGTATACCGAGTTCATGAACTTATCAGGATTAAGAGTTAATTAAATTGAAGTGAAATTGCAAATTAGAATTGATATGAATCAGATTACCCAAAAATTTCCTTTATTGCATTTACTGAGATTATAATGGTACTATTGCACAAAATAAGTTAATTCAAAGTTGTATGCCAGATGTTACACGGAAAAATTCAATTTATAAAATACATTCACATTGCAATTTGGAATTACTGAGATAGTAATGGTACTATTGCACAATATAAATTGATTCAGAATTGTATGCCAGATATTACAGAATTGAAAAATTCAATTTATAAAATAAATTCACACTGCAATTTGAATTCAAATTCATCAGCAGGGCGTTATTCAAGAGTATAAGGTAATCGATAAATTAATGAAGTAGACCTATCAAAGAAGTACAAAGCCAGTATTTCGTCCATTTAGCACAATTATATATTAAGAATTAAGTATTGGGTTAAAATTCATACAGTATAAAAATATGATACTAATTTAGTTTTTCAATTAAAGCAACACTAAATTAATACTGACAGACCAAGTTGGAAAGGTTCAGTAGGGAATTGAGTTTACTTTAAAGGGGAATTAACCTCAAAATATAAATGTGCTTATATTCAAAGATGTCGTCTATTCCTTATTGTTGTCCTACGTAGTTTTGCATTAAAATATACGAGAGGGTATAAATCAAGATTTTCTCAGCAAAATTTATCGTCTGCTAGCGATACCTGAGGGCTGCCATTTTCTTGATGTGTACATAAAGATATTTTTAATCCGAATGCAAAATTGTCTTCCTTCCTAATACAAAATCCTATTTGAGATTTAAAATATTTAACAGATATATACATATATTCTAAAAACGAAAATGTGTTATACATTTCTTTGAAAATTACTATTTTACTAAATATAAATCTATTTTCTTGATACTATGACGTATGCGACGGAGCAAATTAATTCAAATTTATGGATGATAACTTTCCTAAGCGTCAATAGTGACAAACTATGCATTCACCTGCTTTGAGATAATGGACTTCAATAGTCAGAATGCGCGTTGTATAAATTATGTTCTGCTCTGCCATGCAAGCCCAAGAAATCGATTTCTATTTAGAAAAACCAGAGAATTTAAAGAGAAATCTATAAATTTCAAATTTAAGAATATATGTATACACCTGTTATGTATTTTCCATCATATATGGAGATTTTTTTTCAATGAAGAGAAGCAATTTAGCTCTAGGATTAAAAATATCTTCCTGACCGGAACGGTTTCCAATGGTTCATGTACAACTCCATATCATCAAGAAAATGGCAGCCCCCATGTAAAGTGTTAGCAGATGATACCGTGTGCTAGAATGTCTTGATTTAAACCCTTTTCTGATATTTTATTTCTAAAGTGATACAGGCCAATGATTAAAAATATATTACACCTTTGAACATAAGTACATTTATATTCTGGGGTTAATTCTCCTTTAACTCTAAGTACAATGGAGGGGATCACGGACTGACTGTATCTGGTTGTCCTACACAAAGGGACATCGAGCATATTGGAAGGACACCGAAATCTTCCGGACGGTTTTACTCCTTTCTTTGAGTAGACACGTTTCATAAAACCTCGGAAAAAAGGTTCGAAAATTGTTATTAATGAGTGAAATCAAATCAGCCCCCAATTTTCAAAAACGATCCGCGGCCTCTGCTGTTGGTATGCAGTTCCATAGACGTAGCTGGGGAAGGGGGGGGGGGCGCAAGGGGACCATGCATGGCATCCTTGTTCACCCGTTAAAAAGAAAAGGTAAAAATGTCATCCACAGAACTTAGGGGTCAAGAATTTAACTCTACCCGTTCCCTTGTGTGTGTGGGTGTGTGGGTGTATGAGGGTGTATGCGTATGGGTGTGTGTGTGTGTGTGTGTCTGTGTATGTGTATGTGACTCTGTTATTTTAGTTATTACGTCGCCCATAGAACATGTAGAATGAGTTTAAATCAGGAAGTCAGTAAATCAGGAAAAACAGGAAGTTTGGCACATAAGATAGATGGGTTGAAATCAACCAGACTTGGGGGCCTTTTTTTTTGGGGGGGGGGGGGCTCTGGGGCCAAACCCGGCAGCTTCGTTCAGGCTGACAAGCTTTTGTGAATGACATGGATGGTCTAAGTAACGTTATGCGCTCAAATCTCATATGGGATGACTATTTCGGGACAAGCTCCTGGCGCATAATGTTTAGTATGCAGCATTTGACAAACAATGGGCCCCTCTATTTCCCACGGTGCGCTTCATTTTCAGATTGATTTTATTGGACCTATAATATTCTTTTTCAAGCAGACATGTTGTTTACAAATTTCTTTCTATACAATAAATTCAATGTAAATTCACGAAACAGAAAAAAAAAATCATCCCATGTGTCTGTGGTTTAAACATTGGCGTCTCGCCGGGGGCCAAGAACGGGTGACTGCTCACGATCAATTGGCGGTAGAGCATAAGGAGATAGAGATAGAGGTGAACAATAATTGTTTCTCTTGCTTGTTTCGGGTCTCAGACGATAGGCATTTTTCTCCACTACCATGACACAATGATTTTCGAGTCAAGGGAGTGCTACACTTTTAGTTGGCCTGCAAAAATGAATTGATTATAAAATCTACCGTGAATTTCGAGATCACACACCAACAAGCTGCAATTCAAATTTCAATGTTGAAAGGAAACAATTCAAAAACTGGAATTTGCTTTTCATAGTCCCGCTCCAAGACAGACAGTTTTAAGCATCAACATTCCTTGCTACCTCAAACATTATAGTAGCTACCATAACATGCATAACCTGATAACTGTATCAACACAGATGATGCATTCAGAGGACTGTTACTGCTTCTCAAATATATCTTCATTTATTACATTTTGTCACCGCTCATTAACTTTTTGTTTCTTCTCTACTTCCTCCTATAACCCATGAAAAGAAATTATGATGTACTGATACGAAAATTTCCATATCCTTTTTACCAGAGGCGGCGCTCCCGGGGGGCATGCACCCACAAAGTTCCCCTTTTCACTCTGATAAGTGCCCTATTTTCTGTTTAACAGATGTCCGTTTTATTTGTTATAAGTGCTCCTTCCCCTTTCTGAAAAGACTTGTCCCTTTTCAAATCTGATGAGTGCCCCCTTTTTACTTTTAATAAGTGACAATTTTCCTTTCATGTAAATTCCCCTTCCCATTTTGATAAGTGCCCCTTTTCAAATGTGGTGTTTTTTAAATTCTTTTTTTTTTTTAATTCTGTCAAGTGTTTCCCTCATTGTCATTTTCCCCTTTTGGCAATTGGCTTTTCAAATCTTTTAATTTAGATTATTCCCCCTTAACTTTCTATTAAGCGCCCGTTTCCCTTTCTGATAGATGCCATTCACACCTCATTTCATGACGGTTCTGCAGCCCACCTGTATAGTTGTACTTGTTAAAGTCTAGTTAACCATTATGTTGTTTTGTGATAAACAGACTTTATAGAGGCCTCATAAGAATCTACGCCTAGATTGGTGAGTTTCGTATGTTTATTATCAATACTACTCCCCCGGGGGGGGGGGGGCACTCAGCATATAGTGTGCGGTGGGTATGTGCCGCCCAAAAGACCCCCATTTTTACACTAAAAAATCCGTTCCAAAGCAGACCATTTTTTTCTTGTTGAGAAAAAGAAGAGAGAAAACCGTTCCAAAGCACAGCTTTTTTTTTTCATTCCGTCGTTCCGGCCGTTCTGGCCCGTCCCGGCCCGTTTCGAAGACAGCACAGACTTGCCATGACACACAGCGTATTTTGCTAATGTGGGAACCAGGCTAGCGTTTCATCAAACGACCATAAATACAAGTTCGCCGACATCCCATTGAAACGCATGTATCAAAATTTCAATGGGATGTCGGCGAAGTAGTACTTATGACGGTTTGATGAAACGATGCCCAGTTCCGATGCCCAGTTCCGTAGCAGCATATTTATATTGTAATCCAGTTTCAAAGAACCCCTTTTAAAAAAATGTTAGTAATTCCGAAGACCATCCTTTTCATGATATGCTCGTTCCGAAGCCCCCTTTTTTTGGTCTTGCCGGCGGCACATACCCACCACTTTTGGGGCGAGTGCCACCCCCCCCCCCCCCGGGTTCTTCCCTTCCCACCCCAGTTTTTACAAGCGTGAAGCGAAAAGCGAAAATTTTTTTTTTTTTTTTTTTTTTTTTTTAGCAGGCCCCTTCGACCGCTGATCGATCATAACATTATGATCTTTCTCGACTTAGAGGGAGCTATACGGTTTTAAAATCTTCACCCTTAGCAAACGAAGTAATTTACGTGCCTGTCCCGGCACCGAAATTATTGCACTGTTTAATTACTAATTTGACAGTCTTAAATGAATTTTGTGACGAATCCTTTTGTTCACTGGGGTGTATTGAAGTACTCTTTAATGCACTGTGCAATGAAAGCAGAATGTCACAAACTATTTTTTGTGAACTCCCAAAGCTAAACTTTAGCTACATTCTTGTGATTGGCTCGACCTTTGTGTGTTGGATCCGGATACTCCTCCTGGAAGGGTTGGAAATAGAGACTGAGGACACAGGTTGGTTCAATATCGTAGACAGTGTCGCGTTCAACGTTGTATGCCTTAACCAGATCTTTAATCCAATCATCTACTGGTTACGACTGACCGAATTTAAAAAAAAAAAAAAAAAAAAAAAAAAAAGGCTCTGCCTCTGTACCTGGCTGCGGGTTTCGCAGTAGTTTCAAAGCAGGATACGAATTTTTCGACAACATGTCTTTTTGAAACCTTGTATAGACGCAGGCGAATATGTCAAACATTTGATATCCTAAAGTTCAATCAAATAATGATCGACAGGCCGACAATTTTTAAATTGATACTTCAATGTTGATATGCCAATAACTCTCTCACATGCCGATTCTCAAACATTGGTATAGTACCACCAAAAAAAAAAGAAAGAAAAAAAAGAAATGAAAACAAAATATTTTGAACTTACACGTGCGGATCCAGGATTTTGTAAAAAAAAAAATTGAAAAAAAGGGGGGGGGGGGACACAAATGCAGGGCTGTCAACTTTGGGGAACTGCCTGGAGGGAGAGTCGTATTGTTTTCTTCTCGCCAGCCCTCGAAAAGTCGCTCAGTGGGGGGATCAGATTTTATGTGGGTCCAGTTTTCCTACATAATTCTCTGACAAGCAACAAAAAAACAAACAAACAAACAAACCAAAAAAAAAAAAAAAAAAAGGTTCGCAGTTCTAAAAGGGGGAGGGCACAATGTATACTTTTTGTATACGATTTTTTTTTGCGACATGCTTTCAAACTAGAAGGACGCACCAGAGCAGAACTCCGGCCACCCCAGTGAATAACAAAATTTTGTTGTTTAAGATAGAAATATGCCTTCTTGCGACCAAACACACATCGATATTAGTAATCAGAGGTTGATAGTTTGGGTCCCAGAATTTACACTGGAGGAACAGATTTACCAGCGAACAATAATGATTATCTTTAATGTCATTTTCGAATGCGTTGAAAGGTTTATATAATTTCGTGATTCATAAACGTAGGTGTATCACTTTGTAAAGATACTCAGGAACAAAATATACTCGAATGGCAAGATTGAGTACATTTTCAGATTGATAAATAAAGTTACACAAAGTTAAGCGTATGGTACATGATCCAGATTTTCGTTACAAGTAAAATCACCTCCCTGCCAGAATATGAGGTTACAATTGCCCGAATATAAGGTGTCGGTGCCATTATAGGTAATTTCACATTCTAGGGGTGAAGCAGTCCATTACCCCGCCCCCTCCCCGCATTATACGCCTATGAAGATATTCATAATAATCATAATTCCGTATAATTTTCTAATTTATCTAAATTGTTTTCTGAAAAATGCTGCTTAGATACTTGCATACTGTTATTACTCGTACTAAGAGTATTATGCGTAAGTTTGTTGACGTCATATCCTTTTTGAGCAGTATCTTCATCTCTCATCTCAAGTATCACTTCCTTGTCCATCTCTCCCTCTCTGTTTCTCTCTCTGTCTCTCTGTTATCCTCTTTCTCTGTCTATATTTTGTTCTCTCCTTCCCCTCAGCTCTCTCTCTGTCTCTCTCAATACTTCTCTCTTAACCATGCCCGTCTGTACCTTCGATGTCTATCTTTGCCTCCTTCTCCCCCTCTTACTCTATCCACTGTCATGACTGTCCTTCTCTGTCTACATGACTCTCCTGTCTCCTCTCCCACTTCTTTCTGTCTCTGTATTTCTATTCTCCTTCCCTTATTTTCTCCCTGTCTCTCTCCGTCTGCCCAACTTCTTTCCCCTCCTTCTCTTAAATCGCTGCTCTCACCCCCTCCCACCCGTTTCCTTGTCCCATCTCCCTTTTCTCCCCCACCTTCTCTGCTTGTCTGTGTGCATGTCTGTCTGCCCCCTCTCCCTCACTCTCTGTCTCTCCCTTTCATCTCAATAATCTGTTCTGTCTCCATTTTCACTCCCCAGAGCTATCCATACAGAGAGTCCTGACCATAGACGTATTGGTCCTGACACTGGAGGTCGCTTCTGATTGGTCAGTCATTTCATGGAGCTTCAAAAAGTTCCCTCTCATAGAGAATGTACGTGAAAGAGAACTATTGGGAGCTCCATGATCCGCCATGTTTTAAACAAAGACCGCGAATGGCATGCTTATTATGCGCGTGTCACAACTCTCTCTATCAACGCGCTCTGTCGCTCCCTATTCCCCCCCCCCTCACCCTTCTCTCCATCACTAATGTGATCCTTCCCCCTCAGCGCGTGCGCTCTCTCTCTCCCTCTCCCTCTCTCATCTTACCACCCACTCCCTTGTACCATCTCCCTCTTCCCTACCCGTCTCTCTGCTTGTCTGTCTTTTTTTCTCTCTCTCTGATTCTGTCTGTCTGTCTTTTGCTCTCAATCATCCCTGTCTCTCCTTTCTTCCCTGTCTTGCCTTGCCTCGCCTCCTCTTCTGTTCTCTCTCCTCCTCTACTTTCTCTCCCCCGCCCTTCTCAGTCACCATCTACCTCTCACGTCCTTTATCCCTCTTTTCTCCCTGTCTCCCCTGCCTCTGCATCCTCTCTCCGTCTTTCTCCCCCACTCTCTATATGACTCCCCCCCCCCCCTCTCTAAACCTCTCCTCTTGTTTTCTCCCTTTCTCTAGCTCTCTCTCCGTCTCTGCATCTTCTTTCCCTTTGCCATGTCTCTAACCTGACATCTTAGTTAATTTTGAGATCATCCCCATTACTCCAAAACTATATACGCTACTAACTGATTTCATCAATCATTCCCAGTAAAATAATTTTTAAAATGTCATAATTATATTATTGAAAGATTTTTATCATCAAACCCCATGAAACACAAAATTACTAAAATGAGTCGGAAAACTGCTGTCAATATCAAGTATTGTGGGATAAGATATTTAAATTGAAATTATATTGTCATCTTGATAAATTGTTGACTCTCTGTTCTAAAGCAACATTGCATAAATGTATATATTTCTCAAACAAAATATAAGGAAAAATCACTTTTCCAACCAAAGATGTCATTAATTTAATGTTAGAAAAGCTCGTGACAAGAGAAACAGATAGATGAACCGCCAAGACAAGCACAGAATCGTTACCCCAATCCACTGCAATATGTATCTATGTTCGATTTGGTCTCAAATGATTAATTTTACTGTCTTTGAGTATAAACCATCAAGCACTACAAAGTATTCAGTGTACACTGTAAAAATCAATTAAATTTCATGCATTTATGCCCATAACTCAACTTACAATTCTTACCACACAAGCTGGTAAAAGCGTCTCAACTGTGCCGCTTCTAAGACACAGAAGTCTATGGAGTTTCTCACTAATGGGTGTCGATTGTGGATGAAAAACGCATGTATTTCCTAATCTGAGAGGTGTCATTAAGCTGACCATATTGGTACATTTTTAAGGTACATGTACATGTGTAAATTTATGCATGAAAATCTTGATTATATCCCTCTCAACATATCTTAGTCAAAATCTGCAGGTTATCATTGTTTTTACTAGTTGAAAAACAAGGTTCTAGGACACCTACCCCCTGGACAACCACCCCCCGGATAACCACCCCTAGGATAACCACCCTCTAGGACAACTACCCCCTAGGACAACTACCCCCTAGGGCAACCACCCTCTAGGACGACTACCCCCCGGGACAATTACCCTCTAGGATGATTACCCCCCCCCCCCGACTAACTACCCCCTAGGGCAACCACCCTCTAGGACAACTACCCCCCCGGACAACTACCCTCTAGGACAACTACCCCCCGGACAACTACCCCCCAGACAACTACCCACTAGGACACGTGTCCGGGGGGTAGTTATTCGGGGGTAGTTGTCCTAGAGAAAATAGGAACACATCTAAGTCTAAATAATATATATGATCTAATCTTACAGAGCTACTGGTAGGTCTAATACGTCTAAGCTATGGCCAAATTGAAATTTGCACCAATCATGTGGGCTTTAGAGGTCTAAATTTTTCAAAAAAAAAAAAATTACCTTGCTAATTCAACTTGGGTTTCCTGCAGTGGATGACAAAATCTACAGCCCAGGTAGGGTCTATGACGATATTTGATGATCTGGTCCTGGTCCCCCTGTGTTTCACTACTTTGGTCTATTTACCAATGATAGCTCTGCAATCAAAAACAAAAAGTTGAGATCGTGGTGGTAATAAGAGCAAGATCTACTGTCTAGATTGGGGGTTATATGTCCGGACACGTAAAAAGAATTAGCATGTCAATTTTGGTGTCAGATTTTAAGAAAAATATGCATCAAGTAACACTCAAATCAGTGTGAACAGCATTAAGAGGAACGTTAAACAAAATGGATATTTACTTACATGAATTTTCTGCTTTCGTGAGATTTACTGGATAAACTCCTTCCAAACAAAAATTTCTCAAAAACAAAGTTGTTTTAAGATTTGTGTTCAAATGGCACAAAAGTAGCACGTACGGCCGCCATTAATTCCCCTATTTTCGTGTCCAAATTGTAGGGAGTTATGGGAATGAAAGAAAATGTTTTATGTATGATCTTATACATAATGCATTATGTTAATATAATCCACTAGCCAATCATCGAACAGTATTTGACAAGTTTTTGACGCCATTCCTCATGAATAAACTTTTATTCAATTGACCCTCCTAGATCACTGTTCAAATCGGACATAGCTCCCACATTGCATCCAATGCAAAGCCTTTTGCATGTCAAAGGTCACATTTTTAGTTGACTCTCGATCTCTAGCCCTCCTTCGGATGGTATAGAGTATATGAACGAATCTATTTGAATTTACCACGATGATGCACCCCAAAACCCGTATTGTCAATGAAATAAATCCCAAGCATTGATGAGAGGAAAAAATAAAAATAAAACTAAATGATTGGGTAAAAAGGATGATTTTCGTTGATTTTCTAATCTCCACTATGACAACCTCTATTGCCCCTGTTCTTAAAGTGCGGCTCATGCGCCACTTGCGGCCCGCGAGACGATTTCATGCAGCCCGCCAAAAATATCTAGTAAGAGAAAAAAATTATCGTTTTATGTACTATGATGATCCATTATAATATTATTATATATATATATATATTATATATAATGTCATCCGAACTATTGGTATGAATAAAAGTATGAATAAAAGTACCAAATTTTTTGCTCGCTCGCTTCGGCCGCTCGCAAATAGCATATCATATTTATCCGTTCCCTATTCTACCACGTTTTATATATATATTGTTTTTTTTTTTTTAAACCATCAAACAAAGAAAAAATAAGGACGCGGGGGGGGGGGGGGGGGAGGTATTCCAAAATCATTCAACAGTCCTTAAATGAGCCATTCGGGTATGTATGCATTAACAGCTGAGGCGGGGGATGGGGGCTGCAGCCCTCTCCCCCGAGAACATCAAAAATTTCCAGCATTTGGGTACCGCCATCTCTTTATCGGGCAGTGAAATGGTCTCTTTGTAATTTTTATATCATATCTAAATTAGCACCTTTTGATGATGAAATTACATTTTCACGATTCTAAAGTGTCTATTTTTTTTTCTCGCAAACTTCGCTCGCTCGCTGAGTCGAAAAACCAGAAAGCTAATACACGATGTATTCGGGCAATTCAGACGTGAGTCCCATACACCTTTGTGTATATGTGTAATACTCAGTGGCCCGCGACGTAATTTCAAGATTCAAGAATATTTCTAGCACTCCTGACAAAATGATTTAAGAACCCAGGCTCTATGGCAAAGGTGTTGGTTGACCTGATAAGTTTCTTGTTTATATTGAGACATAGCGTGTTTACAATAATAATTTCATTGCAAATATCGTTTCTGTGGATACACATTTTAGCCGTAACCCCCCCCCCCCCCCCCCCCCCCCCCCCCCCCCCCCCCCCCCCCCCCCCCCCCCCCCCCCCCCCCATAGCGTGAGTAAACGAGGTGGCGGTATTTTCATAGCAAGGCGCTGTAATATAAACCATGCAGGTCTTGAAATCAGGTGTTTAAAAAAAAACAAAAAACAAACAGTAACACTGTATAATTTGTGTTTAAAGATCCTTTCATGTAACACCGCAATGAGGTGCTCGAGTCATGCCAGTGAATCGACAGCCTACGAGACTGAAAACTAACGACACCGACGAAACAAAGAAATACTTAAGGAAAGATAGAAACATGTCGGTCTAGCATGTCTAGTGAACCCTCAAAAAGTTACCAGAAGGCCCACGAGACCATTAGTGTCGATCTTGTGAGCTGTAACCGAAGCAGTGGCTATCGTCAATACATTTCACCATCTATGGTATGCGTATGTATGAAACTATCTTTAGATACGTATAATCTGCTTTACAATTTTAATGGCAATTTCCTGTTACTTTACCTTTCTTAAAACAATAGGATTTGTTTAATTTCTCAACTCTTTTTGTTTAAATATATATGGACATTCGGGAGACAGCCCAAAATGCCGACAAAACAAATAAATACAATGGCGAGGATAGAAGAGGGAGATAACAAAGGGGAAAAAATCATAAGGAAAGAAAGAAAGATATAAACACAGACATGAGGAAAGATAGAAATATATAACATTCAAAAGTACAAAAGTAATCTGATTAACAGAAAGAGAAGAACAAGGAAATATGTAAGGACAGATCGAACGATCTTATGAAAGAAAAGAAAAATAAACAAGTATACAAAGGAAGGAAAATAAATAGGAAGAATAGAAAGAGAAAAGCAAGGGAAGGCCTTGCGTTGTTCAGGAATTACCTTACAGATCGTAAGCAGTATGTTTATATAAATCGTCATGAATCTCAAGTGAAAAGTTTTACACGCGGAGTGCCGCAGGGATCATTAATTGATCCACTGTTATTTATACTCTACTTCAATGATTTTCAAATTTCTTCTAATAATTTTTTTTTTTTTTTTTTTTTTTTTTGCTGATGACTCCAACATTTTTCTCTCAAATCGTAATCCCTAAATCCTCCTGAATACTCTAAATTACGAATTAAACTTTGTATTAAACTGGATCCAAGCAAACAAACTGTCACTTAATATAAACAAAAAAAAAACTTCATCTTATTCAGCAAATCAATTGAACATCACCCAGGACCAATTTTATTAAACGACACAATTCTTGTTCAAGCTGAAACAACCAAATTCTTAGGAATATACATCAACAACAAGTTAACTTGAAAAACACACATGATTAACATCAGTAAACTCATATCGATAGATAAAGGAGTCATTGGCAAACTCAAAGCTTCATTTCCTACTCATGTCTTACTCTCTTTATATTCTACACTAATCCTACCATACCTAAACTAAGGAATCCTTGCATGGGGGAATAGTGGTAAATCCCTTATCAATCAACTTTTACTTGTACAAAAACGGGCTATTAGAATAATCAATAATACATATTTTCGTACCCACACAACCCCACTCTTCCACTCGTGTAACCTTCTAAAGATTCACGAGCTACAGTATTTACATATAATCTAGGTGGAAAGTGGTAAATTCATTTAATCTCGTAAATTACGAGATGCACAAATTTATAAATAGCGCCATCTGCGGAGACCTAAAATCAAGATGCAGTAATGAGCAACCTGTCTTGTTTGTTATGGGAAAACTCAGTATTATCTTGAGAATCCTGAATTCTGGCTAATCAACATCATTTCATATAGGCACGGAGGTGGTCAGTAATTAACCGTTTTATGATCATTATGAAATTATGTCTTTTAATTTGCTATTATTTGTGCACACCGGAAAGGTGGCAAGGTCCATATGGGTCCATATAATGTATTGTGGTCGACTTCTAAAGATCGACTTAGTACAGAATTTAAAATTGAATGCATTTTAAATATATGCGAGGTTTCAGACTGATAGAACTGTAGATAAAGCAAAGGTTTAATTTAGATAAAATGCAGATACTGAGTTGTAAGATATAAGGTCCATTTATTAGGATAAACCGTTCTATACTTAACCTCTCTATGCATACACATGAAATGATTCATTCATTTATGCCAGTATGCGAACACATGTATTGCATTCTTTTATCTTTGTCATTCTCTGTTACAGTTTTCATGGAGTGAATTGCGATGGAACACTTGATAATGAAAGGCAAATTAAACTATGACGCTCCCGTAGAAACCTGAGTCTGATGTATATTTTTGCTAATCCCGTACAAGCAGGCACACTAAGAATATTCATGTTTCAACATACAAAGCATGAACTTCCTAACACCGTATCCAGGGGCGACGAAGCGTATTTCAAAGTAGGGGGGGGGGGGGGGGAGGGTACCAGCAAAAAGGGCGTGGGGGGGGATGGGCACCTACAAAGGGTGAACATAAAGCGAAAAAAGGACTATTTTGTGATATTGGTATTACCCTACAGTCTAATTAATATAATTATTATCAAGCATCACCTTCTTCCTTTTTATTGTGGTTCTGGACACTAATTCCCCAATTAGCAGTTGTGTGTAATGGTCTAACGATTCAAGCAAAAATTTTCGGACTTTATTTAATGCCGAAGTCCATGCGTTGTGCTTTATTTACAGCATATAATGGAAATGACAACAGTAAATTCATTATGGGGGAATGGCGAATGATCTTTTAAAGTGTACATTAACCCTATCGTTTTCTTTAGGATTATACAGATATATAACATACTATATGCGATCTGCTTGATTTCATTATACACTGTAAGAGCGAGCGAGTTATGGGGACATTTTCAGAAAATATTGCCCTTATTTGGTGTAAATTATGGGCACATTCGAGCGAGCCGACTAAGAAATCCTTTGCGGGGGGGGGGGGGGGGATGAGCATTGTACCCCTCTTGCCTCCAGCTTCGCTGCTACATTGTAGTTGTAGTAATATGGGTACCTGTTACTACATAAAGCAGCACTGATTCTTTGAAGCTACGTACGGATATGACTCTTTTTGTCAACAACAACAACAACAACAAAAAAGTTGGAAACTTATGAGAAGAGGAAAAGGGCACGTATTAGAGAGTAAAAGGGGCACTTATCAGAAGTAAAGAGGGGACACTTATCAGAAGTAAAGAAGGGGCAAAATGGGCACTTATTACAAGGGAAAAGGAGCACCTATCAGATTAATGCACTTATCAAAGGAGAAAAGGGCATATATTAGAGAGAAAAGGGGGCATTTTTTTTCTCGAAAAGGGGCACTTATCAGAAGGAGAAAAGAATACATTCGGACCGTCCGACTGCCAATATCCCATCTAAGGCGAGTCAGTGCCAGTCTGAAGAAGCCTGCAGAAATTAGTAGGCGAAAACTAACAAGGTAACTACCAAATTGATTGTGAAATGTTAAAAATTCACTTTGATAACTGCACCAATCTGATGAATCTCTTTATGGAAATACTTATTAGAGAGATAAGGTGGCAATTATCAGATTTGAAAAGGGGCGCTTCTCAGAAGGAGAAAATAGGCACTTATGGGAAGGGGAAAGGGCACTTATTAGGAAGGAAAAGGGCACTTTTAGTAGTTAAAAAAAAGGCACTTATCAGAGAGAAAGGGGGCATTTTCAGAAATAAAATTGGCATTTTTTGTGTACTTGAAAAGTGGGGGGGGGGCACTGTGCCCCCCTGCCACCCCCCTGGCGCGCCGCCCCTACCGGTATCTTCTATGTTCGTTATGAATTTTTCTCTTCACTCCTATCCAACCAGACAAGGCCATTCTTAACACCTTCCACATACTCAAACACCTTTTGCGCACAATACAAGTATATTTACAGGACCAAAACTGAGGAATGACCTCCCCCAGACTTAACTAATACCGGCTCACTTTATACATTTAAACGCAAATTCAAAATATCCCTCTTAAATACTTACGCAATCCATCCTATGGCTCCCTAGTTATGTATTGTACCCAGGCCATAAACTTTGGCCTCGTTATGGTACGGGGGACAAAAAAGACGCACCCTATGACTGTACCCCTCTTCTCCATTTGTTAAAGTTTTTTTTTTTTTTTTTTTTAATTTTAATGTGTTCTTAAGATCATCTCTCATATACATGTAATAATGTCAAAGACTGTTCTTTTTTAAAATTTTATTATCCCCTCGTCGACTAAGTCGGAGGGGGATATAGTAACGATGCTGTCCGTCCTTCCGTCCGTCCGGTCTTCCTTCCGTCCGTCCGTCCGTCCGTAACAAATCTGGTTTCCAATCGATAAGTACTTAAGTAATGTTTGACGGATTTTAATGAAATTTGATTTGAAGGTACATGGTATCAAAATACAGCCTAAGTTCGATTTCGGAGTATGTAGATCACAGGTCAAAGGTCACAGCTCATTAGATATGCGAAAATAGCTAAAAATCTGGTTTCCGTTTGATAACTTTAATAATATTTTGACGGATTTTAATGAAATTTGATATGAAGGTACATAATATCAAAATACAGCCTAAGTTCGATTTTGGAGTATGTAGATCAAAGATCATAGCTCATTGAATATGCGAAAATAGCAAAAAATCTGTTTTCCGTATTGATAACTTTAAGATATGATATTTGGTAAGAAGGTACATGGTATGAAGATAAAGCCTAAGTTCCATCTTCATCGCTCATTAACTATGCGAAAATAGCTAATTATGTATGCGAAAATGTGGTTTCCGTCCCGGGGAGGGGGGGGGGGGGGGACTCGACCCCAAAAGTGGTAGGTATGTGCCGCTGGCAAGACAAAAAAAGGGGGCTGCGGAACTAGCGTATCATGAAAAGGATGGTCTTCGGAACTACTAACATTTTGGAAAAAGGGGATCTTTGGAACTGGATTACAGTATATATGTGATGCTACGGAATTGGTTCCCATAAGCTGCCATTAGCTAAATACGCTGTATGTCAGGCAAGTCTATGGTGTGTGTATTCATATAAGTGGGGTTAAGTTCGCATGCATGCGCTCAGCATGAATGAAAACTGAATTCCCTGGGGTGGACTGGAACCGGATTGGAAGCAATGGGGAAAGACCGGAAGAATTAAGCACCTGGAATGAAACTCGTTTTCGACTTTTCACCAAAAATGATATTCTTCGAAAAGGCCCGGGGCGGGCCATGACGGCCGGAACGACAGAATGAAAAAAAAATGCGGTGCTTTGGAATGGTTTTCCCCCTTCTTTTTCTCAACAAGAAAAAAATAGTATGCTTTGGAACGGAAATTTGAGTCTAAAAATAGGGGTCTTCTGGGCGGCAAATACCCACCGCACACTATATACTGAGTTCCGTTCGATAACTTTAGTAATGTTTGACGGATTTTAATGAAATTTGGTATCATGGCGGTACATGGTATCAAAGACAGCCTAAGTATGATTTCGGAGTATGTAAGTCAAAGGTCAAAGCTCATAGCTCATTAACTACGCGAAAATACAGTATGTGACAGGAGCAAGGGGGCAGATGCTTCCATCTTTGGGGTGGGGGGGGGGGGGCAAAGTGGTTTTACCGCCACGTGACAATAATTTTTCACCATTTCAAATCCTAAATTTTATCACACGGTCGCTACGCTCCCTTACAAAAAACATAATGCAAAACGGAACAATGTATCTTAAAGGTAATGTAGAGTTTTGGTAAACACTCAAAAGCTTTTCGTCAGATTTCTTAGATTTTTGTTGATAAATTCAAATTCAAATCAACATTTATTTTCTTCCATTGATTTTGACAACATTCAACATCTGTTCAAATAGTCCAATTTACATGCCTATAGAGTAATATCAGTAATATCAGAAGGCACAATCCCAATAAGTCAGATGCTTGTAGCGGTACGCCTGAATACACAAATACAATATAATTTAATACAGGAAAAGAAGAAAGGGAAAGACAAATAGAGGGAGAGAAGAGGATAAGGAACTTGGAGTAGAGGGAAAGGAAGAGGACTGCAACATAGTACATGTACTTCAAATTATACAACATGGATGTTGATCTAGGAGTGATATGGAGGTATATATATATATATATATATTTTTTTTTTTTTTTGTTGTTGTTGTAATGAAGTGGGGGGGGGGGGGGGTGGCCCGTGTGACCATCCCCCAATATATTTTGAGGTGATATTTCCAAAGCCACAATGCAGATAAATTATTAAGATTAAAATTACATGTAATTATTCTCGATTTAGAGGGTTCAGTCAGTAAATTTCTTTTATAATGCAATTTTGCCACACTAATGTTATTTGTAATACTAACAATTTACAAAATTGATTTAATTTGTCTACTTTATAAGAACAGTTTTCTGTTCTTATAAATACCCCTTTTGAGGTGTGATTAGTGCCCATTTTCCCCTCTAATAACTGCCTTTTCTACCTTCTCTTAACATTAGTTTATTTTTCTAATAAGTGTCCTTTTCCCCATGATAAGTACCACGTTTCCCTTTTCCATAAGATGTGCCCCTAATCCAAAGTGACTTAGGGCTTATAATCCCAAATGCTAGCTCGCTACGCTTGCTCGTATTAAAAATATAGCTTATTAAATCAATTTTCATCGTGAAATTTTGCAAATGAAACCCCATCAGAATTGTGTTTCCCCGTTTTTATATTAAAATATAATTGTGACCTCACAAATTTTGAATATTGTTTGCTCAATATTCAAATCATACTACAAAACTGCAAAGCATGATGCTAAAGTTGTATCTTGGACATGAAAAGAGTACATGTTTACACACCCTTACCCCACACACACACTACACATATACAAATTATGTGTGCGTGTGTGTGTGCGCGCGCGCGCGTGTGTGGGTGTATATATATATATATATATATATATATATATGTATCCACAGGCTCAGGAGTTATATATATATATATATATATATATATATATGGTCCTTGTGGGAAATCATATCCCCCACTTATGAGGACTTGTCTACGCCAATGGTTCCGATACTGCAAAATCAAATAACTCCTGAGCCTGTGGATACCCCATTTAATGCAATGCTAGGTCTCTATCGTCTCATGGCACCCGATCATGCTGAAAGCTGTGACAAATAATGCCGTCTCGGGTCTAGTGAGGGATGGTGCAAAAAAATTGAGGATAACTGCTTCAAATATTGCATTTTTTTTTAAAATCTAAACTTCGCACTTTCAAAATATCAAGACACACAAGTGAAAAGAGGCGGAAACTGTGTTTGTTCGAAGGGGAGGGGGAGGCGAGGTATGGATGTATGCAGATAGTAAGCGTTCTTGGTGGGCCTTGTCTATGGGTGGGCCCCCATATCCGTTAGAGACGGGCCCCCTAGATTCCCCCGCAAAAAAAAGAAAAAGAAAAAAAAAAGAAAGAATGGAACCCTTCCGGTGCGCCAGATCATTTATACGAGTAGAAAGTACTTGACACCTTAAAGTAAAGGATTATTAGATTTTTTATTTTTTATTTTTTTTCATTTAACGCAAGCTTGCAATAACACGTACCATGTGCTAAGAATCGGTTCTCTCGAAATAATTGCGATAAGCTCGCTCTCTCTCTCTCTCTCTCTCTCTCTTTCTGTGTCTCTCTCTTACGCACACACTCCAACGCACAAACTTTCAACCTCACACACATACTCACCCGCACCAACACATATACTCATTCACATACACACCCACTCTATCTCTCTCCCCTCTCTTTCTCTCTTTCCCTTCCTTTCTTTCCCTGACTTTCTCGTTCTCCCACAAACTCTATTTATCCCTCTCCGTTGCTCTTCGCTTCCCTTTAGACTTTTTCCATGTTATGTTAGTATTTATATATACAAAACATTCTATTGTTTTTTATTTTGTTGTTGTTTCTTTTATTTACGGTAAATATGTTCTGTTTTTGTTATTTCTCCATTCTTTATATTTTACATGTTATATTCCAACAAAATATTGATATATGCCAAAGATGTTCCGTGATAAAAGTAAAGAATATAAGTAAATAAAAACTAGTGGTTCGGGGAATTCGTGTACCCTCCTCCCCCCCCCCCCCCCCCACCCCAATAAATAAATAAATAGATAAAAAATCATTGACCGAAATTCAGGTACAGTCCAGAAGAATATATACATATTTAAACAAAAATTTCATTCCATTTATTATTTGTTTTTCCCCCATGAACACCCCCTCCTCAAAGTCAAGACGCCCCACACGCCAAGTGCTAAACATTGATTTTGTGGCCGCACATGCTCGCCAAACCCTCTAGACGGCCATGCAGTGACGGCGCGGCCTTGCGTTCAACGCGTGCCATAAATTTTCTTGGTGCTTCGAGGGGGGGGGGGGGGCCTGTGGGGAGTAAATGTGGTATAGATATGAGTGCTTTCATATCCATTAAAAGAGCTTGTACGGTTCTGAAATACATTCACATTTGTCCATGAAGGCCAGTTTAAGCGTCAACGCCAAGAATGTCATATGACTTCTGTTGTTTTTTCTTCTTTCATCAGTAATTTATGACGATTCCATACAACTACGTTTAAAAAGTACGCCCTTCTAAATTATGTCAGTTGTACTGCGTGTGGTTTGTAACATTTGTGTAATAAACGACTTCGCTTTCAGAGCTGAAACGAAAGTGATGTTCATATAAATTATGATATACATCCATTATATCATGAAATATTTTTCTAGTCCTCGTTTGCTTTGAATAAGGCCCTTTACGGTTGGAGCAAGGTATAGACTTATATCTTTGATTATCTTGGCTATGATATTAATGTCCTACACCAGAGTTAAGAATGGGATTTTTTTTTTTTTTTTTTTTTTTTGGGGGGGGGGGGGGTCTAAAATGATATGAATGCAACAAGTCGTATATCATAACCATGTTAACAGGAAAACTGACTCAACAGTATACATATACTAAAAGTGAATATTCTAATCGAGTAGAGCCTACATGTTTTCAAAAACACTGAAGGGAGTATCCATTTTGTTAATTAGTTTTTTAGTCTGAATCCGGTGTATTCCTGTGTGAAATATGACTTGCTTCAAAACAATTTGGAAATATCAGTTGAAATGTAATCTGATCAAAAAAATGAATCTACACCATGTATACCCACTTTCCAAATGTAAACGACATAAACAAACACAAACAGTTTCACCCTCGCCCACACAATTAAACTGGCACACTCTACAAATTCAAAGGGATGAGAGAGAAATTATGGTATGAAAGTTTTTAAAAAATTGTTACAAATTTTGGAAGAGAAATTAAAGATAAAAAAAGAAAAAATAAAGTAAAAGGAAGATGTGAGACGGAGAGAGGGGAAGACAGAGAGAGAGAAAGAGAAAGAGAGGGGAAGATAGAGCGGGAGTTTTATCAACATTTAAATTGATAGTAAAAGCGATTTGAGAGGACAGGACAAAATATTAAACATAATTAAGTCGTGTGAGAGAAAGGGGGTCGAAGAGGGGAAAAGGGAGGAAAGCGAAAGGTAAAGAGAAGAAGAGAGAAAGAGAGAGAATAGAGGGGAGAGAGAAAGAGAGAGAGAATAGTTGGGAGATGAGAGAGATTTGAAATCAGTAGAAGATGATGACAAAATCGGTTATAAAAAAAAACTGTGTAGCTCAGTGTACACAGTGATCCTGTTACCTTGCATTCTGGAAAGACAACAGTTGAAATCCTCACACAAATTTACACTTGGCTTTTAAGACTGAAGCAACGAATTTGGTATAAAGGGAGTCAGTCTTGAAAATATTTGGATGTGTCTTGTACTTATTTGATATTAAGAAGCTTGATGACATGTTGCAGGTCTAAAATGTCCATCTGTTGCCAGAAAAAAAAATCAGAATAACTTATCTTTCGGGAATACTTCCATTCCACATTTATCCAATCAACATTATAGATTTAAGAAATTTAAACATGCATGATGCAACCTCTGTTGGTTCCAGCATTAGTTAAAGATAGACGGATAGATAGATTGATAGACGATTGTCATAAAAACCGACATCGCTGCTGCAAAGCCAAATGGGAATGATTTACAATGATCAAAGAAATTTCTTACTCCAAACTGGTAATCAGCATTTGCAAAAGTGACATAAAATGATCAACAAACAGTATTTGTATACTGCTTTAATTTTGTTCGTCCAAACTCTTATGAAATTTCATTCGATATTCTAGATAATTAATATATATATTATATATATATATATATATATATATATATATATATATATATATGTGTGTGTGTGTGTGTGTGTGTGTGTGTGTGTGTGTGTGTGTGTGTATGTGTGTGTGTGTGGCACTGTATAAGAAAAGTGATACTTGAAAGTAAATAAGGAATTTATATATTTAATCAACGTACAATATTTTGTATCTTACTTTAATATTTTTTCTTACAAACTAGAATGACATTGTATTCAATATTCTAGATTATTCAGTTAGCCTCATCAGATGTCCAATGTGTTTACACTGTAAAAGAAATATCAACAATTTAAAACCAAATTGTGACATTATTCTTAGATCTGTTATGAATTGCGATTTCGATTGATTTCTGTTATTTATTATATTTGGAAACGGTGTCTTCAATGTGTTTACACTGTAAAAGAAATATCCAAAATTTAAAACCAAATTTTGACAATATTCTTAGATCTGTTATGAATTGCGATTTTGATTGATATCTGTTATTCATTGTAATTGGAAACGGTGTCTCTCCAAATCCTCAGCCTTTTCAGCTTTTATTAAATATAACACTTTAGTTTTTAGCTGGTAAAATAGTTAACACGAGGATTAGGATTGCGAGATAAATTAAATTGTTCGTGATTGTGATGATAACAATGCTGATGATGATGTTGATAGTAATGTTTTTGATAGCAGCGCAAATGATGATGGTAACAATGTCCGTCATAACGACGGATATATCTCGACAACGTACTACTACCTATAGTTGAAAATATAAAATTTCTAGTGTGCACATTGATAGTTCTATGTCTTGGAAAAAAACATATTCTTGAAACAGAAAGCAAAGTCTCGAAAAACATTGGTATCATTTCTAGACTACGACACATTTTACCAAACAACATCCTCCGTATGCTATCTATCACATTTCAACCTAGCCTGGGGGAACTTTACAACCTCCATATTACACAAATTAATCACTCTACAAAAGAAAATAATTCGTATAGCTACCGGTACTGCTCCCCGTTGTCATGTCGACCATTTGTTCAAACAATTTAACATACTAAAATTTACCGATATTAATAAACATCAGCAAAGCATATTTAGGTACAGATGTACAAACAATTTATTTCCTGACAAATTTTGTAACCTCTTTCAATTAAACTCTACTATTCATAAATACGAAACAGACACGCTAATCATATCCATCTACCCAAGCACAGAACTTTATTATTCCAACATAACATCCGGTACTCGGGACCTAGCTATGGAACGTTATCCCAGACACAATAAAATACTCCGCATCTCTTGCCAGCTTCTCTAGCTAGGATGAAACCACCTTGCGTTGGGTCTATTCTCTCCCTTTCTTCTCGTGCTTCTTCGTGAATATTTCTCTTTTCCGTACTCCTTTTATGTTGCACCTCCACCCCCTTTTTTTTTTCTTTTTTCCCTCCAATCAAGCTCAGCGGTCTAAGAACGTTATATTTTCCTTTTTTTTGTCTGTAGTTTTTTTTTAAATATAATTATGTACTATTATGTATTATGTACTAAGCCAAGGGCACCCTCGCCTCAAGATTTTCTTGTAGAGGTGTGACCTCCAACTATGTATGTATCACAAGAATGTATATTTTGTCATATGTTTGTTAAACATACATGTACATTATTTTGTTCACTTATTACCTTGTACATTTATATTGAAAAGTTGGAATAAATGTCAAATTGAAAAAAAAAACAAAAAAACAAAACGAAAATTGATGATGATGAGGATGTGGAGGAGGAGCAGGGGGATTTCGATGAAATCATCTTCCTCTGTATGTCTGTCTGTCTATCTGTCTGTCTGTATGTCTCTCTCTCTCTCTTTACCTGTCTCTATTTCTGTATCCCTTTTTGTCTTTCCATACCCACGTCTCTGTCTATGTCTATCTGTCTGTCTGTCTGTCTGTCTGCCAGTCACTCTGTACATAGGCGTACGAGGCAGTTGTTACCTCATATCCGGGTAGTGAGACGGTCCATTCGTAATTTTGTATATCTTTAATGTAGTATTTCTAGATGCCGAAATAACATTTTCACTTTAAAAAGGGTAATAAAGGATGTAACAAAAGCTATCTCTGTCTGTCTGTATGTCAGTTTGTTTATTGGTGTGTGTATATGTGTGTGTCCTCTAATACTTTCTCCTATTTCTTGCAAACTCACACTATACCAGTGGATAGACCACAATGCTATTTTAAGACCTACTCATACAGCTTCAGTAGAAACCACACAAGAAAAAGTTACAAAGATAATACATTGTACTCTTTAATCACGTTCAAGTAATAATACACATGTATAGCAGTCTGACCTTTCAAGCTGAGAAAAACTATTTGAAGATGTGTATTAATAAAACCCAACAGGCCCCGTGAAAATAGCACACACCCAATAAAAAAGCGGCACAGCAAATCATTAGTGCATCTTTTGCAAGATTTCAATATTCCCCCCTCCCCCCCCCCTCCCCCCAAAAAATAAAATAAAATAGCAATAATACAAGTTCCTCATATTTTTGGCAGGGGTACAAAAACCTTTCCAATTCAAATTTCTTTGAATGCACTTATAAATGAATGAAAATAGTGTTGAGCATTTGTTTATCAAGCATAACCATTGTGGTCAGGACACCCAGACGATGTGTCATATCTTGCAATGTTGAGCAAAATCCATAATCGTTAGGGTCATTGGCTTTGAAAGAAAATAATGTCGGTGGTGAATATCACAAAGTTCAACTTGAATTTAACTCTTTCAGTGCCGATGTCACATATATGTGACAGATAGACTTGTCATTTTCATTCACCAATTGCTCGACCACAGGAAAGATATATGGTGGTCAATGTATATCAAAATTTTGAGCATAATTCAAGCAATTTAAATATATGATTATAATTATATGCTACCATAGAAATTTTCAGAGAAAATTGCAGATTTAAAAAATGATATTACCGTATTTCAACATTAAACAACAATAAACAAATGAGAAACCAAAAAATGGACAAAAAAGAAACTCAAATGTAATTTTCAATAATTTTTATGCATAAAGTTGTGTAAAGTAATAATGTTTAGTATCATAAGAAATGGTAATAAATTTCCTTCAAGTTTTGTACACAATATTTTGTGAAATTAATAGATGCTTAATGAAGTGCAGAGATTTGAAAAGTAAGCATTGATCACATTTTGGTAAAATTTTGAATAGAGCTAAACCCCTTGGCACAGTAAGAGTTAAAAAGAAAAAGGTCATTTACAACGCAGTTGTCAAGAAATATATATTTCACAAAACATTACGTCAAAATAAACAAGTCCTAAAAGCTATGCTATTACCATGCTATTTGTAAGTTAAAACTAGATGATACTTATTTAGATAAATATTTTTGGTGGTATTGATGCTGACGTTATTATTCGTCAGGTTATTTGTATGATAAAGCTAGATAAAATGTATTTAGATAAATTGGTGGTATTGATGCTGACGTTATTTTTCATACAGAGGCATAGTATTGTATTTTATGACAATAATTTTTTCTTGTCTCTACCTATTACTGCAGACTGATGATAACAAACAAAATTGAGTGTTGAGAAGGCAAGATTAGTGTGACCACCAATGACAGAGCTTTTTGAACTGTTGAAAAAAGTTAAATACTATAATATTAACAAGGGTACACATAGTACGTTGTTGATTTAACACATAATACCGTATGGTCTCTATGCGTATTGAATGGCTGTCAGAAATATGAACATTATATTATCGAACTTGTACATGCTACCACAGACTATTCTGTTTTTGAGGTTTGAATTTAATTAGTCCGACTGAAAAATATTCCTTATACAATTTGTAAGTTTCTTCTGAAGTTCTCCTGCTATATATTGAAAGGCCTTATTTTGATCGGGACTCTAGAGAGAATTTGAGAATGAAGTGTTTTTAAAAATGTAAATATTTATTATCTACATGCCTTTTCGTTGACATTAATTTTTATAATGCGATTATCGAATGCATATACAAAGCAGCAGCATACCTTGAATCCAACGCAATCAGGGGAAACACGTCCAAAAATATAGATTTCGTCCCCTTTTCGTGAGAGCATAAAGTTTCAGAAGCAAATCAAAAGATGTTAAACAATCCTGCTTAAAGTATAATCGACCACGGAGAGCATGGTGTAATTCAAACGCCATTCTTCACTCGATATCGTTGTCGAGTTGTCATTTGATGCAAAAACCACGGTCCTCTTTCACACCAGATCAGCAGAGAATCTTCCAAAACCTGCAACCATTTGCTGTGAAAACAAAGAAAATTATATCAAAGTTTTAATATTTGATCATGCTACCTGTGAGGATTTGAGCATACACGTTTTAATTTGCCTTTTCAAGTGTCCCCAATATGTTTGAAACAATACTGAACATTTTAGGTATAAGACATGCTTTTTTTTTTTTTTTTTTTTTTTTAAAGAATTGTCCGTATTCTTTCAAGAAAAAAAAAATATATATTTAAAGTGCGTCTAAAAAAGTATACCCACCTTTGGTAGCTTCTAATTACAAAGTTATAGCCTCAATGGGCTTAAAATCTATTTCATAGTAAAGAGCAACTTATATTCTGTGAAATGATAACTTATTCATAACGGCAACGGATGACTGAGCAGCAAGCAGGCTTTTCAAAAAGAATTGCCAAAATCCTCTTGTACCAAGTTTAGGCTAAAGCAACGAATGTGGGTTAAAAACCAATTAAATGCATTAATTTGTTATTCCAGTTTGAAAACAATTGCTTAGTTATTTAAATTGATTTTGTGCATATGAATAGAAAAGGTGTTAATGTCAACCCAAACTCAACAATAGGCTTATTACAAGTAAAATTTATGATATTTTCTTTGCCATGCTGACACAATCTCAGTTTCATCCGCATCCCTTATTTAAGGAAAGCCTTTTAATACTGAGTCATTCAAAATGGACAAAGTTTATTTGGGAAGCTATCTTTTTGTTAAATGAAAGTCTACTATCAATTACTTCGGTAAATCTCAACACATGTATCCTTCCTTGTATTTTTTCAGTCTTTAAAGTCAGTAAATCTTTGAGTTCATGTGTTTTTAGAGGAAAACACCTAATTATGCACCTTATGCAGGTGAAATGGTGCAATGCAGCCAGTTTTTAGTTATCATGAGACAAGAAGTTAGAAGGCTGTTAAAATAAATTGAGAATATCATATGGATTGAAACAAGGTCATATGAAAGCTTAGATACCCTGGATCGCTTTAAACAATGAAGCATTAATAAAAGCGAATTCAACTTTTAAATGGTTTTTAGCCTGAAGTAACACATTCTTATGGCTTGACCCACATTCTTTGCATCAGCCCAAACTTGGTACAAGGAGATTTTGATGACACTTTTTAAAAATGCTGGTGCTCAGTCATCCGTGGCAGAAAAGTCATGAATGAGGTATCATTAGACAGAAAACAAGTTACACTTTACCATGAAATAAATTTCAAGATCACATTCGTTATAGCTTTTTAATTAGAAGCTATCAAAGTTGGGTATACTTTTTGATCAACATTGTGTGTGTGTGTGTGTGTGTGTGTGTATATATATAAATATATATATATATATATATATATAATGTGAGAAATCAATTGAATTGAATGAGAGAAATAATTTGCGTAGCTAAATTCATTGTTCCTCCTTACTGACTTCCTTTTTGTGGAAATAACTGCAGGGTTTGCAAAAACTGTCTCCGCCGGGAGTCGAAACCGGGTCTTTGGCACTGTACGCCAAACGCCTTAACCACTAGACCACGGAGGCGGGTTGAGTGGTATTCGGCTACACCAGGTACAAACACCGACAGGCAGCCCTTGCAACCCTTCGCAGTTAATTAATTCCTTTTCTTTGAGGGAGGGGAGTACTGAACAATGAAAAGCCGCATGCCTAGCTAGATCCATGGCGGATTCATGTATTAGAATTAATTAATTATTTACAATGTGTGAGAAATTTGTTCTAATACTATAGCATCGGCAACTCTCGTGGGTAAATTTACATAATGTGAGAAATCAATTGAATTGAATGAGAGAAATAATTTGCGTAGCTAAATTCATTGTTCCTCCTTACTGACTTCCTTTTTGTGGAAATAACTGCAGGGTTTGCAAAAACTGTCTCCGCCGGGAGTCGAACCCGGGTCTTTGGCACTGTACGCCAAACGCCTTAACCACTAGACCACGGAGGCGGGTTGAGTGGTATTCGGCTACACCAGGTACAAACACCGACAGGCAGCCCTTGCAACCCTTCGCAGTTAATTAATTCCTTTTCTTTGAGGGACAGGGGAGTACTGAACAATGAAAAGCCGCATGCCTAGCTAGATCCATGGCGGATTCATGTATTAGAATTAATTAATTATTTACAATGTGTGAGAAATTTGTTCTAATACTATAGCATCGGCAACTCTCGTGGGTAAATTTACATAATGTGAGAAATCAATTGAATTGAATGAGAGAAATAATTTGCGTAGCTAAATTCATTGTTCCTCCTTACTGACTTCCTTTTTGTGGAAATAACTGCAGGGTTTGCAAAAACTGTCTCCGCCGGGAGTCGAACCCGGGTCTTTGGCACTGTACGCCAAACGCCTTAACCACTAGACCACGGAGGCGGGTTGAGTGGTATTCGGCTACACCAGGTACAAACACCGACAGGCAGCCCTTGCAACCCTTCGCAGTTAATTAATTCCTTTTCTTTGAGGGACAGGGGAGTACTGAACAATGAAAAGCCGCATGCCTAGCTAGATATATATATATATATATATATATATATATGTACACATATACATACATACATACATACATACATACATATATGCGGGTGTGCGTGCGGGTGTGTGGTTGAGTTTATTTCCGTATGTGATATCCAAAAGAGTCGGCCTTTTCATCTATTTTTAAAGAAGGGGAAACACAGAGGTATGTAGGGAGACAGACAGAGAGACAGAGAGAGACAGAGAGAGAGAGAGAGAGAGAGAGAGAGGTGGAAAGGACTGGGATATTTTCTTAATATCTTTTGACTGTCTATACACTGTATTCAGCCTTTTGCAGACTCACCGACAATGTTGATTCCATTTCTTTAAATTAGATTCGAAGAAACGAAACAACGAACTAAAATACGGTGCTTATGGTATACGTATTGATTTGTAAATCAGCTCGAAACCCGAACCCTCCCTATTAAAACGGAAGGAAATGCTGAAAATAGAAACGAATATTCTCCGTAAAGAAAGTAAAACGCTATTTATATAAACAGATTATGTTGCGTCCAATGCCTTCTGAGGGAAAATGTCTATAATCTGATTTTTTAAAAATTGAAGTGCTGTTTGTTTTGAAGGCTTGCAATGCAAGAATGTAATGAATATTTAAACAGAATAGGATCCCCGCGAAATTTAAAAAAGATTTTCAATTGATTAATTAGGCGAATGGTGGCATAATATATGTTGCTCTGATAGGAATACGTAAATATCACACCTCCTTGGCACCCCACTTACGTACAATACTTCTGTAAATGACCATGTATTGAGTTTTATTTAATGAGAATGAGAAATTAAAATGAATGGGTATACTGCAAGATATTGTTTCATTAAACTGTCAAAAAAATTATTCTTAATAAATGATGAATGATTTTTTTTTAATGAAATGTAATTTTCTAAACAAATTTTCAATCTCTATTTTGTTGTTGTTTGTTTGTCTGTATGTTGGTTTTTATTTTTTTTTTAATTTTTTTTGGGGGGGGTATAAAGAATCCAGTCTTTCCTTTATAATGTTTATGAATCTTTTCACTTATTATGTAATATGATTATATGATCATAATGATGGTGAGAGTGAATAATACTAATATTAATCATGATAATAGTAATAATAATAATGGCAATAATGATAACAATAATGATAATATTGATACTAATGATAAGAGCAATAATAATAATAATAATGATAATAATTATAATAATGATAATAATAATATCAAAGATATTAATAAAGATGATAATAATAATATCAAAGATATTAATAATAATGATAATACGTACCACTGGTGGATCCACGTTTATCCGTTTGAAAATTTGACATTCTCGATGCGATTCCATCCAAACTCAGATTGCTTCCAGAAAGAAGTTTCAAAAGAACTAATTGTTGGGCCGTCTGCAAAAAGAAAAAAATAAAATAGAACCAAAATATGAATTATTATTTAGTCAGGCAATGGGTGAGTTGATTTACTAGGGAATTTGCATTTTACAAAATTATTCATTCTCATTGAACACTATATTCCTCACTCAATCATAGCAAAAACTGGATTGTTGTATATCTGGACTTCTGATGCAACAAAAGTGATAAAGAATCAATGTTTAATACTCGTCCATGTCGGAACACTAAAAAAGACGTTTCTGTGCAGCATGACTACATTTTAAAAAACGATGTTTCTCTTTTTTGCTGGCTAACGAAATCATCGAAATGAAATCGTTTTACGGCATGATAAAAATTTTCTATAATTAGCAAAAACAAAAATTACAATTCAGTTGTGCAAATTTTAAATGTAAAGCTTAGCAAAAACAGGCATTCTAGGGGGAAATGTGTTAAAAATTGCTTAATAAGAGTGAGGTTAGTATTATGTATTTTGTGTTTCCGACCGAATTTGGAGGATTCATGCCTAGATGGCCTACAAGTATTGTAGTATTTAGGTTTGTACCCATGTAACAAAAGCGGTCATTCATATATCCGAATTTTACCAAATAGTTCATACATCCTTCATATATAATTCAACAATAAAGAAACAGAAAATAATCGCATTTTGATATTAACAGCTGAATATTCAAAGAAAGATAAAGGCACAATCCGAAAACCCCACGACTTGACCAGATTGATAGTAAATGCCGGGCAGATTAACAAAAAAAAACCTTACAGATAATTAAAGATTACTTCATAAATCAGTTTGCTAACTACAAATTAATACATTACATACAATTACGAGTTACAGCTAATACTATAAAATATGGTAAAATTCATTTTTGAGAAAAAGAAAAAGAAAATATTTCTTGTTTTCTTTTTAGGATAAAAGGAATGGGGTAAATTTGGGCATAGCGGTAATCAACTTTGGTTATTAATATTATTATCTAGTTGTTATAGTTATGTGCTGGCTTGTTGATTTTACACCAAGGGCATACTTTTGCAAGGGGTTTGTCGCCTCTTGCCCGAATATATAAATTTTGGTTAGCAACTGCACCTGGTGGAGAATTGCGTATTCATTTAAATTTGTTTGATGCAATGTCTCCATTGAAGTATTGGCTGCACGAATTATAGAGGTGATGGCTGCCCGCATAGGTTGCACGAATATGAGGATTTTTTTTTTTAATCGGGGTGAACATCATAGGCCTACATAGCAGCTTTTTTTTTATTTTTTATTTTTTTATTTTTTATTAATCATTATAAACCTATTTTTTTTTCTTTACGAGTGCTTTTGTCTGGGGAAGATGAATACATTTAGAAACAAAATGAGATCAACGTACATAATATAAAGCAATGTCAACAAATTTTGTAAGTTTTTAAGGACCAACATGACCAAGGGAAATAGTCATGGAATCGGGATGACGCCCGGTTCGAGACAATTTTTATTGTACTTGAGTATCTTTCAGAAAGGCATTCAGAATAATCCACACTCCAAATTCTGGATGTCAATTTCACACCACCTCCATACATATAATTATGACCACACCAGATCAATGTCAGCCAGCGTGAAAAAAACCCACCAGAATCGAGTTATGATTTCATTCCGTATAGTTACAACGCCGACATGGAATCAAGAATGATGGCACTTAATCAGTCTAATTAATTACTTGTGATTTCCCAACAAGCTTACCTGGTGTGGTCAAGTTGAAATGATACCCTGGCTTTTGCAGCGTTGTAGTAGTTTCTCGGATATGACTTGAAACAACTGGACCTCTGAAGTTGACTTACCGACACATTTCTTGCTTTCTTAGCATTTTAAACAATTAATAGAAATGTCGAAATATTATTTTTGGAATATACTCACCGGGTCTTGAATCTCTGTTTCCTCTGATGATCCGTGAAATCTGTCGAAGGGAAGAGCTCGGGAAGACGACACGATCACGGCATATAAACAGACAACTAAAACTACTGTATTTAACCACGTCGACGCCATTTCTACGATGTTTATCTCAGTCCTTATATTAAGTAAACTAACTTCTACAATGAGATGATTACAAAATTATAGATGCCGCTCAGATCTCTTTTCAGCGAGCGCGATTCCGCAGTGAAAGTTGTTTGGTTGAGGTAAAGACAACAAACACACAGTACTGTTTCAATTACTTTCCAAGTGCGGCGTCACAAGTTCGTTTCTTTACTGGTCAACATTGTCTTATATAGAACTGAGCTAGATCTGACGATATAAAAAAAAAAGCGAAAGAAAAAAGAACAGAATACTGAGAAGTTTTGTGGGATTACAAGTGCTAGAGTCGAGTGTCGTCTTCAGCTTTTAACGTCAGGTCGATTTTGTTTTCCTCACAAAACTTTTTTTATAGGTTTCACGTTGATGATGTCCATGTCTGTTATTGAAGGTGATTTTGCTTGATTGGCTTCTGCGCCATAAATCTGGGGGGGGGGGGGAGGAGATTAAGACGTATATAGACAGGGGCGGCGCCAGGGTATTTAAATAGGGGGGGGGGCAAAATGACGCGTATAGCAACGTCGCACGTCGAGGGTCTTGAAATAACAAATAGGACTATAACAGTTATGTCATAATTGCATGGCCTAGCCTTCTCTTCTCCATTTCCCCTTCTCTTTCTCCTTTTTCCCCCTTCTTCCTCTTTTTTTTTTTTTTTTTTTTTTGCTCGCTTGAAAAATGATAGGGGGCGGCCGCCCCCTGCCCCCCCCCCCCCTGTATCGCCGCCCCTGTATATAGAATGCGGGATTCTATTTTTGTAATTAACTTTAAACTGCGGAAAAGAAGAACAAAAGACATGTAGAAATCACGGCTGTTTCTACTTTACACAACGGGTAAGCAGAATGGTATTTTAAAAATATTTTCTCTTGTGACACATTTACCAGTTTACAAAAGGTGTGTTTTTGTAATCATGTGGAATCAATATCAAAAGTCGATTGCATCACACAGGGGCGGATCCAGGATTTCGTATAAGGGGGGGGGGGCACACAAATGCAGGATTGTCAACTGTGGGAAACTGCTTGGAGGGAGACCCAAATTTTTTTGGTCTCTCGCCAGCCCTCCAAAAGTCGCTCAGTGGGAGGGGGGGGGGGGGGGGGTTGGCGACGAAAAAAAAAAATTTCGCCAGCCTTCCAATTCTCTGACAAGCAGCAAAAAAACCAAAAAAAACAAAAAAAACAAAAAAACAAAAAAAGTTTTCTGGTCGAAAAGGGGGGCACAATCGCAAATAGGAGGGGCACAATGCATTGTTTTCCCTCAAAAGGGGGGGGGGCACGGGCCGGGATTGCCCCCCCCCTAAATCCGCCACTGGCATCACATTCCATCAAATCAGAACTGATATGCAGGGGCCGCGGAACGTTTTTGAAAGTGTGGGGGTGGGCTAATCTGATTTCACTCATTAAAGACAATTTTCGAGCCTTTTTTGCGACATTTTTTTTTAACGTGTCTACTAAAAAAAAAGTGTGGGTGTGCAGCCCCCAGCCCCCCCCCCCCCGTTCCGCTGCCTATGATATGAAGGCACAATCGGTAACTAGAATTATTCATACTATAAGAGAGAAATAGGGAGAGAGGGAGAGAGAGAGAGAGAGAGAGTTGGAAAGATATAGAGATGGAGAAGAGAGACAGATGTAAAAACATGAAAGGGGAAAAGATGGGGAGGGAGAGAGGGGAGGAGAGAGAGAGAGGGAGAGAGTGAGAGGGAAGGAGAGAGGGAGAGAAAGAGAGGGGAGAGGAACAGAAAGAGTGGCACTCTCGACTCGGGTATAAAGCGAGGAGCATTTTTTTTTGGGGGGGGGTATTATTTTATGTCTTAAATAATCAACTACAAAGGTCCATTATTACTCCTACCGTACAATATCATGAATATTATGCTCCTCTATTCGATAGGACCATCGCAATCAGATCAGAAAAGGGGTGCAAACATTTGAATTTATAAGAGCAGTGGCGTATGCATGGGATGGGGGGGGGGGGGCACGCGTGCCCCCGCTCGTATCTACACCACTCTATTACACCCCCTATATTGATATAGAGAATGATTTCAGCAAGAAAAGTTTACGCGAACTGCTAAAGTCGGTAGACTGGTCTGAAAAGGGCCCGGATATCTCTTTTATCATTTCGTTTTAAACTTTTGAGTATTCGAGCGTTCGATATGACGCAAATGGTAGCAATTTGACTTAACCATCATTCATATAACGGGTACTGTTGCGTTACAGAGTTTGCCTCTTTTCGAGTTTATTTCTGAGTGGTATGAATTTCGTACAGCAAGATGTGAAGATCGTGCTATGGAAGGTGATAATGATTTTCACGTTTCTGTAATCAAGCTTTGCGAGTTCGTATCAGTGCTCTCGTTTGCGCTATTGTATACATTATATAATGAATGATTCACTCAAATTTAAGACTGAGTATAGGCCTATTCCTAAAATCACCTTCTCATTATCGCCTGGTTTAGTTTAATGACAGTGAAGTCAAAACTATTACCTTAAATTGTGTGGAATTTTATCTCTCTTTTTGGAATGTATAAAGACAATAAAGCTAGATTTTAACAAACGAAAAGATGAAACGCGGACCAATAATAAGCATTCATTGAAACTATGTCAAAATAATATAAACTGGGGATTTCTCATTTCTAACAATATTGCCCTTTTGCGTGCCAGTGCTTTACTTCTTTTCTCTCCACTTTATCTTTCTCTTTCTCTCTTTCTCTCTCTCTCTCTCTCTCTCTCTCTCTCTCTCTCTCTCTCTCTCTCTCTCTGTTTCTCCTTCTGTTTCCGGGCTTTTCAGGTTACGTTTAGAGTTATAGGGTAATGTATTATGAATGTTGAGTCCTCTGGGAAGTTTCAAGAGAAACGATTATCTTATGCCTATATTAAAGGGAAATCAGACCTCATTAGCAACTTTCTGTGGATGGAGGAAGTTTGAACAAAATTGTATGATAGCAAGAAATGCTTTGAAAATTCGACAATTGTAATTACTATACTGGAAATCTCAAATGGGCAAACTGATCATTCGACTTTGCCGTACATTTGGGGGAAAATTCTCCCATTGGTTGTATAAATATCATGAAATTCTCGTTCCCTCCTTCCCGGTGCCGTTTCCCTTGGGGCAGAATTCAGAAATATACTATTATGGATAGCATGTTTCTATACACCATCCAGACAAGAAAAGTTCCTAACTATTCCCAAAGAAAACAACCCACCTCCCCCCCCCCCCCCCACAAAAGCAAAACAACAACAACAACAAAACACACAAAACAACAACAACAAAACACACAAAACAACAACAACAAAACAAAACAAAACAAAACAAAACAAAACAAAACAAGCCCCCCCCCCCCTAAATTTGGTCATTTGTGTGTTGGAACAAATGGGAGAGTTGTCCGACACTTCATCACAGTGACGTTACCGATTCGCCTCTAGGCCACAGCTCAGCAATAATTGATTACACGATTGATTGATTGATCACACGATCAATTGATTGTACACAGCGATTATTACTGAATAGCACCAAATCGCTAACTTGACTGTGTGTTGTACGGGGCCAGGGGCGTCGCTAAAACATTTTGAATGGGGTGGGGCGCTGACATCCAAATTTGCCGACAAAAATGCTGCACCCTAACCCCCCCCCCCCCCCCCCCATTTTTGCAAGGAGGGGAAATACGCCTTTTGATCGAATATCGACTTTTCAATTTCTAATTTAAAAATTCTTTGTATAGAGAAAATATACAGTCAGAAGTTATATACAGAAGTTACATAATTAACTGGGAACCTCGCTGCCCAAATATGTGGATATTCTGGCTCCTCGCTGCCCGAATATGAAGTGGTGGTTACCCGCATGTCGAAACTTTAAAAATCCTCGGGGGAGGGGGGCTGCAGTCCATTGCAGAAGGGGGACGTCTTTTGCCCAAATATCACCTTTCCAATTTCTAAATTACTGCGAGCGAGCGAAGCGAGTGATCAAATTTTTAAAAACTCTTTGTAGAGAAAATGTACAGAAGTTACATACAGAAGTTACATAATTATCTGCGAACCTTGCTGCCCAGATATGTGGATATTCTGGCACCTCATGGGCCGCGGAACCGGAGGGCTGGGGAAGGGGGCTTCAGCCCCCCCCCCCCCACTTTTTTAAAGTATACACGTGTCATAAAACCTCGGAAAAATGGTTCGAAAATTGTCATTAATGAGTGAAATCAAATCAGCCCCCCCCCCCCCACTTTCAAAAACGCTCCGCGGTCCCTGCACCTAACTTCGCTTCCCGAATATGAAGTGGTTGTTGCCCGAATATCGGAACTTTGAAAATCCTCGGGGAGGGGGGGGGGGGCTGCAGTCTATTGCCGAGGGGGATGCCTTTTGCCTGAATATTAACTTTCCAGTGTTTTTGCGAGTGAGCGAAGCGAGCGAGCCAAAAGAATTGCCATTTTTCCTTCCTTTTCTTTCCTTCCCTTTCCCTTTCCTTCTTTTCTTTCTGTTTTTGTTTTCCTTTCCTTTCCTTTTTCTTTTTTTCTTTTTTCTTCTCTTTTCTTTTTTTTTCCCCCTTTTCTCTTCCCTCTCCCCTTTTCCCCTCCTTTTTAAAAAATTTACTGACCCGTGATCAGACGTTGAATGAAAATTGAACACAGCTAATACACGTATATATTAAAAAAAAAGTTGCTGACAATTTGCCAGAACCCACACTGTTTCAAAAAAGGAGGGGGAAAAGGTAACCTCTGCATGCTATTCCTAAAACTTCTCTTGCACAGGGAAGTCCATCCTGGTCATGCTGGTATTTAGCTATGATTTGTATAAAAGCAGAAAAATGAGAAAGTAATGAATTTTTGAAGTTGTAATCAATCAAACACAAATTGGCAACTTCGTGACGTATCTAGCGAGCTTCTCTCCCATTTGCTATCGTCGTACAGAAATTTTCATGAATTTACATTTCCTTAGTTGTTAGTGAAGAAATAGCTTTGTTTTATACAGATTCTGTATTAAAAACACATATGTGGAATGATTATTTAGGGGGATGTATGAATAAATATATAATACATTTCTTTTTTTTTACATTTTTAGTACAGCACAAATTGAAGAGGACCTCGCAAGATACGCACGGAGATGCCAATTTGTGTTTGATTTTAAAAAATCAAAACTTTATTAATTTTTATCGGATTTTACTCAAAATTTCACTGAATGTTTCTTTAATTTTTCTGGTACTTTTAAAGCCAACTTGATATCAGGGTGGTATTTCCCTTGAAGCACAGGTGATAGGCATAGCCTTGTTGCCCATGGCCCTTCCCACCCCCCCCCCCCCCTCCTTCGGTTCATTTAAATGATATCTCTACATTTCCAGAGAACCAAGAGGGCCGTTTTTATAACTTCAGTATATGCATGATACTCTGTCATCAGCTTTGGACATTTTGTCGGAATGTACCGATATAAGGAGCGGTTACCGACGACAACAGTTTTAAAAGTGATATCTTCCATTAATTAACGTGCGAATTTTGTAAAACCCGCTCGCTTTGCTCGCTGGAACAAAAATACCATTTAGTATGAAAACCTGTCGCCCATTAGCATGACATTTCATTTAGGTTGAGTGTTCCTATAAGGATCTAGAGAATTGTGATTTTACAGACAAAACTGTGGGAGGCTTTAATGTCATGGGTTAAGCTCTTAATAACGGCTCTTTTATAGTGATTAAGGAAAATGAGACGGTGTAGGAGTCACAACAAAATAATATTTTGGAATGATAATAATTGTTTACACCCCGGAAGTACTGCAAATATAACTTCATTGTAAATAGGAAAACATAAATTCAGAATTCTCTTCTTATAAAATGCGTCCCAGAAAAGACGAAACGCTTAAACAAAGTATTATTGTGACCAAACTTATGTGCTCTATGACCGTAATTATCTATTTTCCATGAAGTGATTCTGATTTCAAATGCTACCTTGAAGGAATATCTACGTACATGCTTTACCGAGCTGCATCATTTTTAAAATGACATGTGAAAACCCACTTATGCCAAATTTAGGTAACACCGTGAACATGTGAGGACCACTCGTCAATGATCGCATGACCAACAGGAAACATGAACGGTAAAGCCTAGATCATGATAAGATTGCTTTCTCGTGTTTTTTGTTGTTGTTGTTCTTTAAATAATAATGAAGGTAAGGAGAATTCCCTCATCATAAAATAAACGATGGTCGACTTTTTGTTGATGGTGGGGGTAAAGAAAATGCTTTTTTTTGTTGTTTTTTGTTTGTTTGTTTGTTTGTTGCTGAAATGGTAACTGCAATCGTTATAAACACATTTTTTTTTGCATTGTTCATAAGTCAGTGGCGGTTCTCCCTCAGTGCCCCCACTCTTTAAAGCACCCCAAATTCCCTTTTGCACTTTTGAAAAATGTCCCTTTCCCTCTCTAATAAGTGCCATTTCCCCCGTCTGACAAGTGTCCTTTTTTCAAATCTGATGCGTGCCTCTTTCTATTCTAAAAATGTCCCTTTTACTTTCTATTAAGTGCCCTTTCCCCTTTCTTATATGTGCCCCTTTTCAAATCTGATGAGTGACCATTTTTACTTCTAAAAATGCCCCAATGTAGTTCTAAGAAATGTCCCTTTTACATCTGATAAGTACCGTTTTCCTCTCTAAGTGCCAATTTCCCCTTCTGATAAGTGTTCCCTTGCAAATCTCATGAGTGCCCCCTTTTACTTCTAAAAATTGTCCCATTTTCTTTCCATTAAGCGCCCTTTTCCTCATCTGTGAATAGAAGTGCCCCTTTTCAGATCTGATAAATACCCTCTTTTTTACTTCGATTAGTGCTCCTTTTCCTTTCTAACAAGTGCCCTTACCTCCTTTTGATAAATGCCCCTTTTCACCTCTGATGAGGGCTTTTCCTCCCTTCTGCTAAGTGTTCCCTACATGTTAGCTATTTCTTCTTATTGTCGTTTACAAAATGTGACCTTAATCCTGAAAGGAACTATAGCTTCAAACAATAATTGATGCGGCTTTATATTGTAACAGTTACCCCCTGTTACTACCAATAGAGCTGGGGTAGGAGGGGGACAGTGCCGCCTCCCCTCCTCTGAAGTAACAAATAAAAAAATTGCATGTGACCATGATTTAGAGCTACTTAGGGCATTATTTAGAAAAAATTGTCATTAATGAGTGAAATCAAATTAGCCCCCCCCCCCCCACTTTCAAAATCGCTCCGCGGCCCCTGTTACCATTTATCAACTAATGCAACGTGAAATATGCCTGATAGACCATAGATACAACTGGTGCAACTGGTCATGAAATACATGATTCATGAAAATTCCAAGTGAAATATTATTGATTCGTAGTTTCTCTTCGGGAATTTTCGAAATTGAGGAGGAGGTTCCAATCATTCAATATTATGTTTTTCATGTATAAGCCTACACAGGAGCGGATACAGGATTTTGTAAAAAAAAAAAAAAAAAAAAAAAAAGGAAAAGAAAAGGTGAGGGGGGGGGGGGGGGGAGGGCCCAATTTTAAAAAGAGGGGCACAATATGAAGGCCTACACTTTTCTTTCAAAGGGGGGGGGGGCTCGGACCTGAAGTGCCCCCTAATTCCTATACATAAAAATGCTATTGGGTACATTCAGCACACATTTTCTTGACTTGTTTCATTAATTTTGTGCTGTCACACAGAGGCTCAAAAAAAGAGAGAAAGAAGTATGAAATTGCATTATATTTATTTAGTAACTTTTGTTACCTCATTGTTTCGATGACCTCATACAGTTATTTATTTCATTTTAGAACAAAATTATCCACAAAAACAAATTTAAAGCCTTATATTTGGACCTATAATTGGTTTAAAATCTCCACTTCATTGGCCTAATTAATATTTATTTGATGTTTAGTGTTACTGTTGTTGTTGCATGCTCATCCTTCTTCTTCTTCTTCTTCTTCTTCTTCTTCTTCTTCTTCTTCTTCTTCTTCTTCTTCTTCTTCTTCTTCTTCTTCTTCTTCTTCTTCTTCTTCTTCTTCTCCTTCTTCTTCTTCTTCTTCTCCTTCATTCATCATCATAATTATCGTGCATCCTTCTCATCCTCATAATTATTTATCTTCTTTATATTATAGGCCTATTTGTTCTTTTCTTTTCATTAAATGCTTTCATTTTTAATTACCTTTTATGATTCATTATTATTCTTTCTTTTTTTTTTTTGGGGGGGGGTTAGGATGCGAATCTGCCATTGTCGGGTGGTGGTGAGTGGCGTAATGAGCCAAAAAATTTGAGGGGGCTGAATAGGCATATGCGGCACAATTTCTGAATACTTACGAGTGAGCAGCCCCCTCCCCCCGGCCCCCCCACCAATACGCCAGTGGTGCATGGTGCACTGATCATGATATCCACTGATCTCTGGGATGTCTGGGATCGACCTTTAACGTCACCATATCATCCCATGACTGAGATTCGAACCTGGGTCCAATCCAGGCCAGGGGCCGCGGAGTAGTTCTGAAAGTGCAATGTGGGGGGGGGGGGGCGGCCGCCCGGGCGCTGATTTGATTTCACTCATTAATGACAATATTCGAACCTTTTTTCCGAGGTTCAATGAATGGTGTCTACTGAAAAAAGTGTGGGGGCTGCAGCCCCCCCCCCCCCGGTTTCGCGGCCCATGGATCAAAGTCAGTTTACGTTTGTATACAAAGTAAAGAGCTGCCTGTAGTCGTTACCGCGAGCTAGCGATACTCCTGTAATAATGTGTGTGTGTAATTGGGTTTTTACAGACGTGTATCAATCAGATATGATTATTTACGTCTGGGGACCGACCTTTAACGTCACCATCCGAAAGACGTGACTCAGTTTCGAACCTGGGTCCGCTGAATCAGTTTATAACTTCCACTGTCAGCTGGATTACAGGCGCACGCCACAACGCCCAGCAGTGTAAGCCATTTACCTCAAGCCTACAAATCAGGCTGATGATATAATATCTGGAATTATCGATGTAACAGAGTATCAAAAGAAAGATAATTGTTCTTTTTAATTGCTACACGATCAATTCCTTGAACTTCTCTTGAAAAAGTGAAGCTAAATCTGCATGCAGTAATGTTCACTGATCGAAATGAATAAATAGATATCCACTCTGTCAAGATAATAAAAGTAGGGGAAGCTGGTATAAGGCTACCTGGCACAACCCTCTGGCCTTGCCGAATTGAGAACCTTGGGCTTGGATATGGCGTAATATGGCGTTATATCGTTAGATAATTGTCATTTGGGATGAAAATTGTGTACATTGTACTAGCACAGGACCTGAGAACAGAGCTTTCATCATACATTATTATATCGTAACTTGGTAAGCAATATGGTATAAACTGGCTAAATGTCAGGACTTCTTAGACCTAACTTTACCATCACCATGACATGTTTACAGTTGAGTTTACTCTACATTAAAAGTCAGCATAGACTCTAAAAACGTCTCTACGTAACTCCACAGAGTCCAGGGTCAGGGAGCACGGTCGCCACCGCCGTGGAGCTCCCTGGACTCTGAGTTTAGTCTGTACAGGAGAGTGTCTGGTAAATGATGGGGAGACCTACATCATGTATGTCTGCTCACCTAAGGTTTTGAGTTTTGACCTGAAAATGAACAAGAATTTCTTTAATATATTCTTCTGTCTGACTAAAATTAAAGCCACTCGTATCTCATCGTAGGCCTAGATCTACTCAGTCATCATGGTCATAGGCCCTTATCTCCAATAACCTTGCATAAGTGTGAGTGGCTCTTACCTATGACTGTAGTGTGGGATTGTGTCCAACATTCACTGTTGCAGCAGTCAAAAACAGACAACAAAGTTGCTCTAAGTCTAAGCAAGATTTAATTTTCTTCAATTTGCTAGACTACCTGATTCAGCTCAGGGACTCTTCAACTCTTGTGCCACAATTTGGGCATGTTGTTGTTGGGGATTCAGAGTTGAAAGTCATCAAAGTGAAATTTTAAATAATTATTTTCCTCTCAAGTCTCATGTATGAATGATCGATGATCTAGACTGGAAAAAGACCCGCTGATACACACAAAAGCTGTTGAAGCCTGTTCACCCACGGGTAAAAGCTATTGTGGGGTACAAGCTAATCTTCAGATAAGCTTGTACATGTGTAAGTGACTAAAGCTTAATTTTATATAATTCCTGATATTCTAAATAAAGAGTAAGTTTGAAAAAAATCTCATCAAAATTAGAGCAAGAACAATGCCATTTTCACAAGAAATGCGTGTGTGCGGACAAGGGCACTGCGCAGACTTGGGCACTCTAGCCATACCGTACTCTCACTAGTCGTGACGCACCCTAACTCCCCGGAGCACCTATGTACATGTATTGTAATACAGCATGCTGCAACGACCTTTGTCAACCGTCAACTGCCCCAGTCTCTCCGGTGCATAATGAATGGATGCGAATGGCTAGCAGATATTGTACCAAAATAGATAAGGAACAACTATATGGCACTTCCACGCTGCCGATCGTGCAAAGAGGCTTTTTTTAATGTTCTGCTAACATGGCTAATTTTTTTGGAAAACAAGAATGTCGACTTCTGAAACTGAAACAAAATAAATTCTGTACCATATTTGCTGATTATTGATGTAATAGAGCTTAAGTTCCATAGATGTTGGTCAAGCAATTTTTTTTGCATGAAAAATATTTTGGAAGTAGATCTAACGTTAGATCTATTTTATACATGTATCTAATCTAAATTCTAAGTTATCTTTGTGCAGAGTTGGCTGTCTTGCCGAGAATAGTCACACGGGCTTGATGTTTTATGAAATATGACATTGAACATCAAGCCACACATGGGAAGCAGTCTCCTGTATGGAGAGACAAGTAAACAAAAAAAATCAGTGGGCAAGAATCATTCATTTCCATGTACGGTGAACTTTGCAAACCACCTTCGTAGTTTGCTAAACTTTTCCTCTTCCAGCCCATCCGACCACTTCAAAGATCGGATCATGAGAAACATGAAAGAATTTCAATTTATGGCAACATCGATGTGGATTTTGTGTAGCTTTCGCTGTGCCATTAGCAAATAATTACAAAGACAAGATTACAAAGACAGAGATCAGCACGGAATGTGGCACAGAGTGTGACACTGAGCGGTTCCGACGCGGCATGCTTAATTTAATTGTGCTAATATCTCACTCGCGTATAGACTGCTGTCTATACGTGCGACGGTGCGAGATATTAGCATAATATGGCTTGATGTTCAATGTCATATTTTATATAAAACATCAAGCCCATGTGGCTAGCCGAGAATGCTATGCTCCAGTTGTGACACACTATTCCTACAGCACACAAGTCATGACGTAGGCAGCCCGACAAGCGGATTACACAGTGCGCAATCCCGTAAAGACAATGCAATAGCTAATTGCATATAACCATGGTAGCGTGCTGTGTAATAAGTGAATATTTTTACAACAGAGTGATTTATCTTCGATTATTAACCATATCAGACATCTGAGCAATGCAGTTTTTACATTTTATTGCCCGGCTTTGACAAGCCAACAAAATTGCGGGCCGATACATTGTTTATTGCCCGATTTCGAAAGGCAATGGAATTTCGCGTGTTATATAGCGGGTGATAAACTGTATTTTTTACAATATTTTAAAGTTCACTCTAGATATCTGATTCTGTTAATGATAATGATATGGACTGGCTACTTTCGGGGGATACAACATTAATTGCTCTCACTAGAATCGTATTGCCCTCGTCTCCGACTTGGGCAATACGTCCTAGCTAGTTCTTTTATGTTGTATCCCCCGCAAGGCCAGTCCATATTATATTATTATTTCTTCCTTCGCAATATCATTTGCAAGGGGTGCATCACCACTGCAACATTGGAGCAGCAGAAGCTCCTCAGAAGCGCTGCAGTAGAGTTCGTGCAGTAGAAGCTTTAGATGGTTTTTATTCACAAACATTTTTGGCATTGAATGGTGGGTGATTCCTCAACAAATATGGTATTTTTTGAAAAGTATTAACCCACAACTCTCACATCCCTCCACGACTGGTGACAGCACTCTGATGGGGGGGGGGGGGGGGGGGGGGGGGGAAGCTTTGCACTTTGTTTGAGTGGCTAAAAAACATTCATCATTAATTGAAAATCAGGGTGAAATTCACATCAGTCAGCTTCAAAATTAAGATTTGCATTCATTTGTCATGTCATTGCTGGTAGCGTGTCTACATGTATAGGCTAGTGCACAGTGTGTGATGTGGATACTGGAGCTTTATGCATGTGAAAGTTTCAAAGGAGCAAAAACAGCTTGAAAAATTCATTTGGTCAGGGTAATACATGTAGTGGTTAAATTCAGGGAATTGACACAGCCCCAAATAGGGATGGTTTCATGTGTGGGTCAGAAGGGACAAACAGCTAGTGAATAGTACACATTCTACATGGGCATTACTACACAATCTACATACTTGTAGGCATTTTTAATACTACACAATCAGTGGTAATACATGTAATTGTATGTTATTACCTACACTGTATATGGGGTAGTTTTACGATGCATTTAAAATTCATATTTTGCGCGGTCCACAAATGACCTAGTTCTGAGCGGTCATCATTCCCTGATATTTTCCCTCTTCCGGGTTTCACCATACACTTTGTGTACAAAAACTGCAGTCAACATTGAACCCGATTAACATCCACCTTTTCTTTTCAGTGCACTTTTATTAAAGTGCATACGCGCAGTATTGTGTACACGTTAAAGTGTCGGCTTGAACAATGGATACGGTAACAATTTACGTCACAGTTGCTTGGCCCAGATTACATACCTGAGCTGCATGAATAATCTGAATTAATCAGAGGGACTGACAGGCAAACAGACGTGTCTGTCATTACTACAAAATAGATATATACATGTACATGATATAGGTAATAATAATAATATTGACTGGCTCTACTTTCGGGGAACTTCGAAAATGTTGCCCTTAAAAGAACCAATATGATTCTGTTGCGGGCAACATATTCTGATATCCCCCTCAAGGCCAGTCAATATTATATACATGTAAATGTTACATTTACTATGTACTATTTTGGTTTTGATACAAAAAGTAATATCACTTCTATATTATTCATGTTTGTTTTTCCTATGCTGTTATGCCGTTCAATTCAAATTTTGTGACCCAAAATTTACATTTTTCCTTCTTCTGTAACACCTATTGCTACATGTAGAATGTAACCAAACTAGGTACATGTAGGAATCATTCTTAGGGGAAGGAAACTCAAAATTGTTCAAGTGTAGTAGATCTTTATCTTCAAGGGGTTTGATGCAGCCTGGAGGGGCAGCACCCCAAAAGTGTCCCAACGGGAATTATTTCATGTTCACATGTTCTGCTTCTTTAAAACACACAGCTTAATTTCAAGTGAACTCCACCATCCAATGAATAGTTGAAGGGGATTTAATTTATACAAATTATGAGGGTACCTGGCCCACACGGGAGGGGGGGGGGGGGCTCTCAAGGGCAGCACCCCTTAAGTGCCCCAACCTTTTGATTTTTCACCAAGTGAAAATTTTGCCCTGATAATTGTGCAATGCAGGCGAGACTGCCCTGGGCATTTCCCTTGTTTTGTCCAGTGGTCATCCATCATTTCTGTTTTCTACATCACAGTGAGGAACTCATCTGTTACCATGGCAATGAGAGATCTGGTTGAGGGGGAATGTGGGACAGCCAACCCCTTGATGCGCCTGACATCTCACTTCACCCAGGACAAGTCCCTGCACCAGGAAGGGCTCCAGCATCTCCCAAGACCTGGAGACATTGTGCAGGGTGCAAGGCCTTTCCTTGAAGCCCCTGATCATGAGGTACACAATTTGGAATTTTTTAAACCACTTTTGTAATTAAGACTTGTGTTGTACAGATTTTGGGGACATAATGTGGTGCATATTCTTTTGCCATTAATGCTGATTCTCTGAATATGACCTTTCCTATCTGAATACACTATACACTGCTCATGTGGGAAACATACACATGTTTTAACACTTTGAAACCTTTGTTTAAAGTGCTTTATTAATACCATGAATTCTTCTTAAGTGTTGGCAGGTTGAGAAGCATGAATTGTAAACTAAACATGTATCATATGTATATCATATCAGTATGGCTGTTACACTATGCAATAAAAAAATATTGATAGCAAATTTAAATTGATTTTCTGGAGCTGGATACATTTTAGGAGAATAAAAATGAATAAAAGGGGTCTGTTTTGCTTCTTCAATTCTTCAATTCTGTTTTTGTTTTTTAATGTTCACAGTTGGTGAATGAATTCCTGTCCGATCAGCATCGGCATGTGGGTCCACCTCAGACGTTCCGCATGGATGCACTTCTTCAGGAGATGCAGGAGATCGAAGGCATGCACCACAGGCAGGCTCTGGCCCAAGGTACTGTATTTAGTGTTTTGTTTCGACTGTTTTTCGACTTTGTTTTGACTCCAGCCATTGAGGGGGCACTGGCATCAATGGGGGGGGGGGGGGGGGGGGGCACCTGTCTTATTCGGAAAATTCAGTGCGACTTTACAAGGTCACTGATTATGGGAAACAGATTACATAATGGTGAAGCTTTTGTCATTTTCTGAGAGAGGCATGTGCTCTATCTCTTTACCAAGTTTCATAATTTGTTGTTACTCAGGGACTGTCAAATAAAGTTGATCCAACATTTGCCCCAGTGACATTTGCTGCATTCTCATATAGGCCCATATTCTAGAAAGAGGTTTATTTTAAACCATGGATTAAACCTCCATAAGCGTAGTACGCGCATGTCATCATGTCCAATGGGCGGACAGTAATGCGCTTATATGTGCTTATATGTATATGCTTAATTTTGACCATGGCCGAGGTTTAAACCATGGTTTAGACCATGGTTTAAAATAAACCTCTTTCGAGAATATGGGCCATAGGGTTTGGGTCAGGGCTAGAGTTGTGATGGGGTTTTAAGATAGGTTTTGGGTTAAAGGGAAAGTCCACCCTGATTACAAGTTGGTCTTAAAAGAAGCAGAAAATTTAAAGAAACAGATCAGTGAAGGTTTGAGCAAAATACGATAAGAAATAATAAAGTTATGAATTGTTGAATTTGTGGTCAATCATACCAAAATTGGCACCCCTTTCTCGAAAGAAAATATTTAATCACACATGTACCTTAGATATAATCATTGCTCATATGATTTTACACATAACCTGTATGAAATAAGTATACATGTATATTCCTTCATCATAAACTAAGAAAATGAAAATTCAATAAGATAAGTCACCAATTCGTATTTGATTTATTACAACTTCAAAAATTCATAGCTTATTTCTTATTGAATTTTGCTAAAACTTTCACTAATCTGTTTCTCTCATTTTTTCTGCTTTTATTCAAATCAACTTGATATTAGGGTGGACTTTCCCTTTAAGGTCAGGATGAGATATAGGGTCGGAGTTGGGAATGCAGTGAGTGTAGGGAACTGATTGGAGCATGTGTCATAGAGAGTACTCCCCTGTGTAGCTGAATGTAGTTCAAAGTTTTTCATTTTGTTTGGCATTCTAGCTCCAGGAGTAGCTGACCTTGCATCCAGGCCAGACTGGGCAGCAGAGTTTCTTGAGGCGGAGCAGAAGAGGGCAGAAGAAATCGTTGATGACACAGACCTGAACTGGACGAAGGATTTCTTGGACTCACAGAGAGAAGCAGGTGAGTGTGGATTTCATCCTGTCCAGATTCTATTCTTGTCGTAATACCTCCATAAATTTCAGGTTGGATAATTTGTTAGTTCACCCTACCGATGCATCTGCACTCTGTACGATGCAGCTGCAATCAGATTTTGGAAGAAATTGCAATATCCGCTTAATCTAAATGTCAAATCTCCCAATTGAGATTGCTAAGAGTCTAGTGAATAGTCGCAGTCGGGTCAGAGAAATGGCCTGACTGGCTGCAAATCGTAGCATTATTTAGGCCTGTCAAAAGACTGGACTGAGGTCGTTGATTTTCTGTTTTTTTCATTATTAAACACTGATGTCTTTTCTTAAAACTGTGAGGGAAGTTTCTAGACAAATGGACAAAACAAAGCCAGCTACATGTACTTTCACCACCATGTCAAAATATTGAATAGTACCTTTAAAGGGGATGAATCATCAGAAAAACATGTATACTTAAAAGACATACATGTACATGTATATTATGTCCCCCCCCCCCATGAAAACTATATGAGACTTTCTAATGGTTAAAGAGCAAGGGGGGGGGGGGGGATGAATACATGTAATTTTATTTGAAGGTCCACACGGAAGTTGACCCAAGTTATCCTTTTTTTTTCCTGTATGTAAAGTTCATTCATGGTATTCAAAGTTACCTCTTTTTTTTAGAAGTAATATCTGAAGCTGATATGTGGACTATCGTATGCTGGCATACAATGGCGTACCCAGGGTTTTTTAAAGGGGGGGGGGGTTGTCTTTTTACTAAAAAATTCTCTGACAAGCAAAAAAAAAAAAAGGTTATCAGCATTTTTGGGATCTCTTTTTATTCAAAAATTCTCTGACAAGCAAAAAAAAAAAAAAAGGTTATCAGCATTTTGGGGGTCTTTTTTTACTCAAATTCTCTGACAAGCAAAACCCCCCCCCCCCAAAAAAAAGGTTTCAGCATTTTTGTGGTCTCTTTTTACTTAAAAATTCTCTGACAAGCAAAAAAAAAAAAAAAAAAAAAATTCAAAGCGAGTGCGATATACCCTTGTGTCCCATGAAAGAAAAGCCATTCAATATTATTATTATTATTAATTGTATGAAACCTAGTTCCTCAATTTTCACCATTACATTTCCTTATGTTTTTGTATTGCCTTCAACATAAAACACAGGTAGAAAACATTATTTTGTCCTTACCCAGGCATCTTGCAAGAGCTGCGCACATAATTATGTCCATTGTCTAAACCTTTGCGTATTGAAACTTTTTTGCACATCACGCACCCCAAACCATGAGATAAGGAAATACATGTATATTGCATAGTCATCTGGTACTTTTACACAAACCATGAGACACATGTATTGTGTAAAAATTGCACGGACATCCGGGTACTTTTGCGCAAACCACAAGATACGCCAATTTTTCTGGTCACCTGAAAACCGTTCATGCAAATAATAGTTGTTGTGATTGGTATCTACATGCATACGTGCATGTAATACTATGTTGGAATCTTGTGCATCTACATGTAAACATGATTAGGTTTCTCTGTCAGGCAACCCCCAGAGAAGTACATGTACTTTCTTTTTTAACAAAGAAATAAATTGGTTCTTTTTTTAATTTTAGAATACATGTCAACATTTGTTTTATAAATTTTTTCCTTCACATGGACTTTGGGGTTGTCAAGAATGGCAATTTGGATTTTTGATTTACATGTATGTACAAGTCCATTGTCCTTAATAATTTGTAGCCTTTTCCTATATTTTGTTGATAAATTATGTCATCCAATAAATAAGTGGGAATGAATTACATCTTTGCATTTCAGTTGATATATTTTTGGGGGATAATTTCCCTTTAAATGATGTGAAATATTTGGCTTTGTTGTTTGTAGTTGGACCAGATATTATCCCTACAACAGACACAAAATGGGCAGAAGAATATCTTGAACAGAGTGAAGATAAACTATGGTATGTACTCCTTTCTTATAATTGATTATTATACCTTTAACTATGTAGTGCTCTTCCATCTCTGTTACGCCTTTTTTTTTCTTCTGCATATTTTTTCCCTTTCCTTTCTTTCTTTTCTTATTTTTTCTTCTCCATCTTTTTCTTTGTCTTCTATCTTTTCCCACCTTTTTCTTCATTATGCTTGTGTTCCTCCACCATCTCTTTCCTTATCCTCCAATATCATCTTCTCCTCCTTTGTCCTTTTCTCCATTTCTCCTCCTCCTCCTTTTCTTTCTTCTTCTTTTTTGTTTTCTTTTCTTTATATTCTTGTTCTTTATAATTATTCTTCTCTTCCTCCTCCACACATTCCTCCTTCAAGTCTTTCTTCTTCTTCACCATTGTCCACTCATCCTTATTCTACTTCTTGCTTTTCTTTTCTTCCTCCATCCATCTTCTCCACTCTCCATCTTGTCCTTCTCTTTTTCTTTTTATTATGCCTCCGCCCACCGAAGGTGGTGCCAGAGGCATTATGGTTTAGGGTTATCCGTCCGTCTCTCTGTCCCGCTTTCTCATTCCCACGATAACTCAAGAACCATTTGAGGTATGAACTTTAAACTCGGTGCTAGCATGTATCACCATAGGAAGACGATCTGATTAGATTTTGGGGGACGTAGGTCAAAGGTCAAGGTCACAGAGGCCAATTTCTGAAAATTCAGGTGTTAGCCTCGTTCTCGCGATAACTCAAGAACCATTTGAGGTATGAATTTTAAACTTGGTGCTAGTATGTATCACTATAGGAAGAGGATCTGATTAGATTTTTGGGTGTGTAGGTCAAAGGTCACAGGTCATTTTCTGAAATTGCAGGCATTAGCCTTGTTAACATGATATCTCAAGAACCATTTGAGGTATGAACTTCAAACTTGGTACTAGTATGTATCACCATAGAAAGACGATCTCATTAGATTTTGGGATACGTAGGTCAAAGGTCAAAGGTCATAGAGGTGAATTCTGAAATTGCAGGATTTAGCCTTAACATGTTATCTCAAGAACTATCTGATCAATTAACTTCAAACTTGGAACTAGTATGCGTCACCATAATGAGACGAACTGATTAGATTTTTGTTCACGTAGGTCAAAGGTGACAGGTCATAGAGGTCATTATACAGGTGTATGTGAAATTAATGGGGTTTTTTTACATGTACCTTTGTTATCACCATATCTTAACTATTTTGTATTCATGACTAGGAGGAGATAAAGTGATCAGACTTTTGGGTTATAAGGTGTAAGGTCAAATGTCAAAGAGGTCAATTAACATACAATTAGAGGCTTTTTATTCTGGTTATCACAATATTTCAAAACAGTTTGAGCCATCAACTGAATTTAGGCGGAGGCATATAGGAGACGCAGTCGCATTCATCTTGTTTCTTTTCTTCCTCCATCAGTCCATCTTACCCATCTTCTCCACTCCCCATCTTGTCCTTCTCCCTTTCTTCTTATTATGCCTCAACCCACCAGAGGTGGTGCCAGAGGCATTATGGCTTAGGGTTATCCGATCGTCTCTCTGTCCCGCTTTCTCATTCTCGCGATAACTCAATAACCACATGAAGTATGAACTTCAAACTTGGTGCTAGTATGTATCACCATTGGAAGACGATCTGATTAGATTTTGGGGTACGTAGGTGAAAGGTGAAAGGTCACAGAAGTCAGTTTCTGAAATTGCAGGTTCTAGCCTTCTTCACACTCTTTTGAACAATTTGAGCTATTAACTTCAAACTTGGAACTAGTATGCATCAACAAAGTGAGACAAACTGATTAGATTTTTGTTCATGTCTTTAGGGTTATCTGTCTGTCTCTCTGTCCCACTTTCTTATTCTCGCGATAACTCAATAACCACATGAACTAATTTAACTTCATGTTTGGTACTGGTATTTATCACCATAGGAAGATGATCTGATTAGATTGTGACAAATGTAGGTCAAAGGTGAAAGGTCATGGAGGTAATTTACCATGAAATTTCAGGTTTTTACCTTGTTCACACTCTTTTAAACAATTTGAGCTATTAACTTCAAAACCTGGAACTAGTATGCATCACCAAAGTGAGACAAACTGATTAGATTTTTGTTCATGTCTAGGTCAAAGCTGACAGGTCATAGAGTTCATGATATGTGAAATTAATATTTTTAAGCTTTGTTATCTCAACTATTTTGAACATGTATTCATGACTAGGAGGAGATAAAGTGATCAGACTTTGGGGTTATAAGGTGTAAGGTCAAATGTCAAGGAGGTCAGTTAACATGTAATTTTTTTTTTTTTTATTCTGGTTATATAAAAATCACAATATTTCAAGAACAGTTTGAGCCATCAACTGAATCGGCGGAGGCATATAGGAGACGCAGTCGCACTCGTCTTGTTTTTCTTTTTCCTTTTATTTGTTTGTTTGTAACATTGTTTTTTTTACCTGTATGTTGTTTTATTTCATGTTATCACATCTCTGTTACTTTATTTTCTGTGATTATTGTTTATTTCTGTGAAGCTGAAAATTTAAAGGAAGAGAGTTCTAAATTTGGTTTCTTTTTTAAGGTATTACCTTATTTGCTACGTGCCAGAAGTAAGGTAGACTATAAAAAGCCTCTGGAGACCATTAGTATGCCCACACTTTCTATGTTCTATTAATAGATTTATCCTCCTCGGTATTTATTTCCTTTTCTTTTTTTCAACCCTTTGATTCCTTCTTCCTTGTCACGTTGTGCTGCAAACCTTTATAGAACCTATCCATCCTCTTCTTCCCTCATGGTCGTTTGGTCGGATGTCCTTTTATCCTCCATGTACCTTTTATGTTTATGTTTTTATGTTTTCCAATGCAGGCATTCTGTTTTGTTGATGATTTTATGAATATTCATCTTTCTACCATTCTTTCTGATTCTCTCCCATCTTCTCGTTTGCTTTCCTTCCTTCTATATTTTGTCTCCTTTTTTCACTTTTCTGTCTCTCCCATTTTGTATCTTTAAAAAATAATTCTGTTGAAAAATTTATATTTTGTTGCAGTGGTTTTTTATATTGTATTGTTTTATTTTATTTACCAGAGCTTTATTCACATTTCCAATGCTAGATTACTCATTACTCCAGTGATTATCAATTCCCTGTCTATATTGTAGAAAGAGTTTATCCAGGAAGCTGACAACTTCAATTAAAAATGTTTCAAATTGTTAATTGTAATGTCAGGCATAATCTTTGGTGTGTAATTAAAGGGGAAGTCGACCCTGGTATTAATTTTAGTTGAATACAAGCAGAAAAAATGAGAGAAACGGATAAGTGAAAGTTTGACCACAATCCGACAAGAAATGAGAAAGTTATACATTTTTGAAGCTGAAATCAATCAAACACAAATTGGCAACTCAGTGATGTATCTTGTGAGCTCCTCTCCCATTTGATCTGTACAGAAAAATTCATAAATTTTAATTTTCTCAGTTGTTGATGAAAGAATACATTTGTTTCATACATGTTTTGTGTAAAAACATATGATATCTAGGTTGCATGTATGATTACATAATTTTTCTTCAGAAAAAGTGGAGATTTATAAAAAAAATTTTTAGTGCAGGGCAAATGGGAGAGGACATCGCAAGATAGGTCATGGAGTTGCCAATTTGTATTTGATTGACTACAATGTACAAACTGTACAGGGTCACTTTGGGCTTCATTGGTTTTCTTTTGATCTAGATTGTTGTGAATTACACCCAATAAAAGACCAGAAGGAGCAAAATCAGCAAAACTATATGAACCCATTTCTGGTGCAATAGAACAATAAGAAATAAAGTAAACTTTAATTGGCAACACAGAGTGGAATGTAGAATCACTATTTTCATATGGAAATTGGCAACTTTTGTTCTATTATCTGATTAATGTTTATTCAATGTCCATTAGTTCATTTAATGTGCATTATATTTGCTATTAAGAGTGTAGGAGTGAGAGAAAATGCAGATATGGCTACAGACAGAGCTTTTCCATTCAGACCTTTGTATTTTTAAACTTAAAAAAAAAAAAAAAAATTATTTCATTTTAAAAAAAAATTATTTATTATTACTTTTTTAATTTTTATTTTTTTTTGTTTATTTATTTTATTTATTTATTTGTATTTGTATTTGTATTTGTATTTATTTGTATTTGTATTATTATTTTCTTTTTTTTTTTGTGGGGGGGGGGGGTGGGAAATGATGCTTACATGTAGTAGTAGTAGTAGTAGACTTTATTGGATAACTTTTTTAGCACAAGGCTAATCTGCCCCAAGGTCCATAATAAATAATAATCAAATATCCCTTGCACTGAGAGGAGAGGCTCCAGTTGAAATTATGGATTCTCTGAGGTGACTGGGATAGCACTATTTTCTGAGGGGCTTAGCCCTGAAGAAAATGGTAACTATTCCAGTCACCGAAGAATCCATAATTTTAATTGGTGCCTCGAAAAGAGTGCATGGTGTATTTGATTTATATCCTACAAGAGTAAGCCTAGATACTGTATAGATTAAAACAAATTAAAACTAAATGTAGAATCGGAGTAGACCTACATACACGTACATGTACACCGAGAGGTTCGTCACGCACAAACATTATCGCGATACATTGTCAAGATATCGATAGCTTCGAAATATCCAGAAAAACAAAAAAGTGACGTCATAATATATTTATATCGAAAAATATATTGAGGTCTGACGTCACGAGATATCCATTTTTTCTTCATGGTGAAAGTATTTTACAGTGTATGTCATGTAAGACATTCCTGGCTAATCCTTGCATTAGAACTTTATGATTTAGGATATAAAAAAGTAATAATACTGCAAGATAACCAAAGAAAAAAAAACTTAGTCAAATATTTATGTTTAAATTTTGATGGGAAGATGATAAAAGTAAAATTTGATGGTATTCATGCCTTTATTTTACATGCATTATAAAAAAAAAGATACACGTACATGTACCTAAATGCAAAAGAATGAAAACCAAAATACACTCTTTTGACATCTTTGAAATATCTTCATTTTTCTTTCAACTTCAGTATGTTTTCATCCAGCATTTTATATTAGATTGTCTAGCTAGCCGGAATTGTTCAGTATTGAAAATATTTTTCTCTGTGCATGGATCGGATGTGAGGATATTGCTGACAAATTCAGTTCCATAGAATGATTGAATACAATAGGAATATGTTGTTTTGATTTTTAAAGCCCACATCCGGTTTTGATAAGCCCTGGGAAAATCAATTTATCAAACTTATTTGGTTTTAGTTTAGTTAATTGCAAGACATTCATAATTCGAAACAGCCGCAGATTTTTGTTGTTGTATGCGGATATTAAGAAGATAACAGGTGAGAAAATGATTTATGAACAGCTGGTTGTATCAAAAATTAATTTTGGTGTTCCTTCATTTATCCATAGCCTGTCATAAACACACACAGTATTAGTCAAAGAGTATTATGATTTGATTTGGCCCTGCAGCACTATGAGGGTTATTAAAAAAACATTTTAGGATGTACATTTATTCTGCATTTTGTCACTGAGTATATTAATTAAACTTTGCAGACTATTGTTTTGAGATGCTATTCATGGTTAATGAGGTGTGTCAAATACATGTACACCCTGTATGTATGAAATATGTAGATTGAATTGCATTTCTAACAATTTACCCGGTACAGTCTACATGTGTCAATTAAATTCAGTCATAGAATGAGTGGATACTGTACATTTGATCCCCCTATATTTCATTTATTTTAATTTTGTATTTTATTATTTTTTTTAATTTGTATTTTATTTTTTATTCTTGTTATTATTATTATTATTATTATTATTATTATTATTATTATTATTATTGTTAATTTATTATTATTATTATTATTATTATTATTATTATTATTATTATTATTATTATTATTATTATTATTATTATTATTATTATTATTATTATTATTATTATTATTATTATTATTTTTATTATTGTTGTTGTTGTCATTAAAGGGGAATCCAATCTTAATAGCAAGTTGCTTTGAAAGAAAGAGGAAAAATCAGAGAAGCAGATTGGTGAAAGTTTGAACGAAATCGGACAAGCAATAAAAAAGTTATGAATTTTTGAAAGTTGTAATCACTATGCTTATGGGAATTTCAAATTGGCCGAATAGGTTATTCAATTCAATTCAATTCATTCAATTCATTTTGGTTTATTGATAAAAAACAATACCTTGTAAAAACAGTCCGGAGACTGATACATACAATGTTTACAAATTTACATAATAATATTGAAAAGGTTTATGTCACTGTGATGTAGCTGTGGACAACTCTCCCATTCACTCTAACACACAAAATGAATAAAATGTCACTTTTTTTCAAAATGCATTACTCAGTAGGATCTTATTGTTCATGAAGACCTACATGTATAACAATATGCTGTTTCCAATATATTTTGAGTACAGCCCCGAAGGGTAAAAGTGCCTCGAAGAAAACCGTAAATTAATGATATTTTTGCGCACGACAAACGGGAGAGTTGTCCACAAATATGTCACAATTGACTCACCAAATCGCCAATTTGAGATTCGCATAGATGTAGTGATCTCATTTTTCAAACATCCATAACTTTCTTAGTCCTTGTCCGATTTCTTTCAAACTTTCACCATCCTGTTTTTCTTATTTTTCTGCCTTCACACAAATCATCTTATTACCAAGGTTGGATTGCCCTTTAATAAATTTTCTTCTTTATGGAGGGGTTACATGTATGTATTTTGCAACTTATCAGCTACTTCATGTACATGTATCAACGGATTTAGTTGTTGACAGCTGGTTCTGCCTGTAAGGAGAGTCCCAACCTGGCTATCAACCCCTTGGTATTCAGCACTTTGTATTCTCAGCAAAAAGTGTTTTATAAATCCAATTATTGTTATATTATTCAGAAATTTTGGTAGTTTTATGGTACATAGCACTTTTTATAAAACCTCCTTTATTCCCTTTTCGTGAATATTCTGAGATCCAATCACATTTGATCGTAGATATAGTGAATAATTAAACTCTTTTTTTTCTTCTTCAAATGAACAGGACTGAAGAATTCAACCAGTCTGAAGATGCCAGGTGGTAAGTTATTATTCATCTTTGTTTTCATAATGTTTTTATGTACATGTACATATACCATTATCCAATCACCACTATCTCTCTCTCTCTTCAAACATTCTTTATAACCCAAAATGTGTATTTACTGTACATGTACATTGACCCTTTTAGTGTACATTATGAGGCCCCAAAATGATTGAAAATAGAACAGTACTTAAAGCAGTTTTTGAGAATCTGTGGAAAATGTATACACATGCGTGTATGATGTTCCAAGGTAATCGTAATACAGTGAAACATGCTCGATAACAGCCACTTGTATAGAAAGGCCACCTGTGTATGAAAGCCACATCTTTTGTTTCTCGTGAACAGTGTGCAGCATTGAAACCTATCTGAAAGGAACCTGTACATAGACCGTCAGGCTTTGAAGACCACTTTTCCTTGTTTTCCGAATATACAGGGTTGACTGTACTTCCATTGAGACAGGGTCACTGAGTCCCTGATACATTTGCCGACATTGAGTTAATGTATGTGCCCTTGTAATGGTATCATTGGCCTCTGTTTTATGTTTAATTTATGTTTTTCTGTTTTTGTTTTTGTTTTTTTATCTGAAAGGATTGATGAATTCAAAGGAGAACAGTCAAAAGATGAACTGGCACAAACAGCTACTCAACTCCTGGGTTCCATGGATGATCCTAAGTTCCAAAGTTCAGAGGTGAGGTGCTCATCTGACTTAAGACATTCACAAACCAGAAAATTTTCTCTACTGTCACCAGCATTTATTGATTAGATGATATTTAAACTTATACTACTACTACTACTACTACTACTATTATATTTTGTTTACCCAGGCTAGCCTCATCAGTATTATATACTGTTCTCCCTGAGGTTCCTGCAATCATACTCTTACCCTGGCTTTAGCCGAGCGACCATGATAAGATGCTCAAGCATTCAAGGGATTTCTCCCTACCGGGTACCCATTTACTTCACCTGGGTGCAGTGTGGCAAATATAGATTAATATCTTGCCAAAGGACATTATTGCAGTGGCAGGGAATTAAACCATGTTCAAACTACTGGTACTTGAACATGTGCATTGCTTATTAACTACACAACTGCATCTATCATATTACATGTACATTATCATTGAAAATGTGGATGAATTTCATCGATCTGTCTGCTTTCTCATTTCCAAACCATCTTTAGTGCTGTCAGTATTTGTGCTTCATATTGTATTTGATCAATCATTGTAGTAACATATATTTTGATGTATTTATCAAAGATCATAAAAGAATTGAACAATACATGTACATGTACATGTACATAATTTGTTGGGTTGGTTCATACTTCATATGTTCATTATGTTGTCTTGTGGAGCTGCATGTAAATGTATAGATCAATAGCTTACAAGAGCTTGTTATCTGATCTGTAGACATGTATGAACCTGTTTAAGATTACGAAAGGATGAAAACCTTAAAAATGAAACATTCTTATTCTTTAACTTTTCCCCAGTGTGCTGCTTCCAAAAAGTCCATTTTATGATGCTCAAACAATGAAACAAATAACCATGCTCATATTTTAATGCTAACCTTGTAATTCTAAATGTGGTATGTTTGCCATTAAGGCCACCGCACACCTTACGATCGGTCTGCGATCCGATTTCAGAAGAAAACGTAATATCATTTGACAAATCATTTAAAAACGAAAATTAATGTTTAATGAGGGTCTGAATATTCATACAGATAGTAAAAAATGATAATACGGCCTTCGCCGAGTTTTCTAGTCAGAGGAATGGCCAAATCGGCTCCGAGTCGTAGTGACGTCACAAAAATCGTACGACTGCCTACGATTTGAAACTCATATTGCCCTTATTCCCTGTAGAAAGCTGACAGCTCATCAAAACCCTATATTTAGTATTCATATTACTTTTCAGAACCTGAATAGGGTAGATTTCATTTGTTAAAATGCCAATATTTAATGCCATAGCGATTTATTTCACAAATCGGATCGCAGACCGATCGTAAGGTGTGCGGTGGCCTTTACATGCATATCCCAAATCTATGATACCCATTTACAGTTACATTGTACATGCCATATCATTTATCTTATCACTGCATGCGTGTGTGTGTGTGTGTGTGTGTGTGTAATTGGGTTTTTACAGACGTGTCTCAATCGGATATGATTATTTACGTGTGGGGACCGACCTTTAACGTCACCATCCGAAAGACGTGACTTAATCTCGAACCTGGGTCCGCTGAATCAGTTTATAACTTCCACTGATAACTGGATTACAGGCACATGCCACAACGCCCAGCATTTGATTTCTTCTGCTATATTTATTAAACCTCGTAGAATCCAGAAAACATAAACTACATGTACATGTAGGTAAAAATGTGTTTAATATCAAGGATTTGATATTTTTTCCTGTTTACAAATTACAGTATATTTGGATGTTTCTACCTGATGTCAGTCAAAACAAGTTCTGGCTTGTTTTGAAAGCCCCTTTTTGGTTTCAGTGTACACAGACACTTTTTATGATGATTACTAACTAGTACCTGGGTACCTGCTATATTATGATAGGCCTACTGATAGCTTGCAAATGCCTGGTACTACCTTCAAAGGTGCATAAAGCTTCAACATTCAAGGCTTTATGTAACCCTCTTTTTTGATAAGTAATGAAGAAAGTATAATGGATGGTTGTGCCGTCTGGTGTACTGACAAGGTTAACTTGCGTTCTCTTTTCAGTTCATGAAATTTATCAAGAAGTTGAGCGATGGTGAGATAACAGTAGATGGGAATGAGGTCCGAAGTAAAGATGGGTCATCAATCGATGCAACTGCTGAATCTTGGTCCTCAGAATTCGCAAACCAGCAGGTGTGTTGCGTCCCAAACAATATGAAGATATTTTTTTGTCATTAAAAGATTCATTTCTTTGGGGATTTCACTCAATCTCAGGCTTAGATCTAACCTGTGACTGTAATGTTCTAAATTAATGCCATGAAGGGGTGTCCTGTTAGTTAGCTGCCTTAATTCATTCAGGATCTATATCCGATCTAATGAGATGAAACATCTGTAACTTTTTTTTTTCAGTGTAAACCAGAGAATACATAGCATAATGTAAATGTCTAATTCCAGCAAGAATATCTTAGAACTGTAAATCTTAACATACAGCTCTACTTTTACTGGTATATACATCTACATGTATTTTTTAAAAAAATATTTCATTGAAAATATGGGACCTCTTTGAAATATTATTACAGAGTCAACTGTCAAAAAGACAAAAAAGTCCATCTAATTCACTTTAGAATTTTAGATGTAGGTGTCTTAAAGAAACAGGTGGCATGTCTCTCCCATGGCTTTTCATTCAGGATCTATATCTGATCTAATGAGATGGAATGTCTTCTAACTTTTTATTTTCAGTGTGAACCAGAGAATACATGGCAAAATGTAAGAATACAAGAATATCTTCTGTTAATCTTAACATACAGCTGTATTTTTACTGGTATATGTATGATGGGGGCAGGTGGGGGGGGGGGGGGGGCCTAAAGCTACGCAATTTGTTTCCAGCTGCTAAAAATTCATTTTATTCAGGGGTTTATGCAAATTTCTTTAAATAGATCTTCGTTCTACATATTCCGAAGTTAGATCGCTGAGAAAATTACGATGGACGAATGTCAATAACATTCATTTTCAAGATGATGTCGATGCCCATGTTAAATTTTGTTCACAAAATGAAAGGGTCCTAAAGCTACACACTCATTATAAATGAATGCAAATCTTGATTTTGAAGCTGACTTATGTAAATTTCACCCCGATTTCTAAATAGTGATAATAGTCATAAAAATAAAGGGAAATTACTCATTCTTTTTGGCAAACGTAAATGATATTCTCGTTGCTTAGTCACAGCAGAAATTTGGCGCGTTTAACTCATGGCTTTTCATCAAAGGAAAAGAAGTGATAACTTGGAGGCTGGTGCTTGTCTGTGCCTGCTAATGGTTAAGGATGATTTCCAGTTTGCCAAATGTTAAAGTGCTACAGGAAAGATCTGTAGATATATTAAGAGGCTTGATGCAACATGCTTTAATCTTATCTGTATTTCCATGCTTTTGCTTATTCATTTGGATACTAACACATTTCCATAAACTTATACTGTAATTTTGAACTGCAGTATAATCATTTTATTATACTAGCTTCTTATCTATATTCAGCATTCACTTCAATGCTTTTTGTTTTTTGTCCATTTCGCTATTTCAAGACCGGTTAAGAGACTGTCAGTAATGTGTTAACCCCTTGGCTACTGAATTCTCTCAATCCCATGGGCTTAATACATGCCCTACACGCTTCTCATAAATGTAGGCAGTAGCTTAAATTTGAACCATTTGCTCCAGAGACATTCTCTCCAGCCTTTATTTCTTCAAAGATATAGGATTAGGGTTAAGATTACCAATTGGGTTTTAGATCAGGTTTCGGTTACTGTACATGGGTTTATATGCCTATAGTTTGGTAGCCATCATTTACATACATTTCCCAGTTGTGGAGGTATGTTTCTAAAAATACCCACTAACGTAATAAACTTAAGGTAGCTAATTTGCATACTATTCGCATACAGAGAACCCTAACCCTGACCCTAAAAAGAAAAAAAATTAAAAAGTCTATTTTTAGAAACTTGTCTCTACGACTGGTTAAAGAGAAGATTGAGTTCTGGGAAAGGTAAAAAAAGTAATTTGTGAGTTTTCTCATTCATTTTATGTTAGTGTCGGAGATTATCAAAGTAGAAATGTCCCCGAAAAGGATTGCTCTTTAAAAGCCCTCACATTCAAAATAGGACAAGAAACAGCTGAAAAAGTCTAGTTTTAAAAGCTTGCCTCTATGGTCACTGGTTAAAGAGAAGATTGAGTTCTGGAAAAGGTAAAAAAATAATTTATGAGTTTTGTTTATGTAAGTGTGGAAGATTATCATAGTAGAAGAGGATTGCTCAGTAAAAACGCTTACATTCAAAATATGACAAGAAGCAGCTGAAATGGTCAGGCCAAACATTCGTGTGTAGTCCCGTGTACACATTTCCTTGTGCAGTGTATGTGACTCTCGGCGGGATTGAGTCAATTTCTTATCATTTTGGTGATTCAAAAACATTACAGCATTAACCAATTCTTATGTGCTATATAATCAACCCTTCCCAATTACTTTGAGACAGTTTCTTTCACAGTTCAATCTCATGACCAGAACTCAACTTTATCTTTAAATAATATCTAGCCTATAGTTTGTCCAAGGTTGAAATTAGGATAGTAAATTGACTACAGAGAAATTGTTACTAGAGCATGTGTCGTTGAACCTGTTGAAACTTTACAGTTTTATTCTTACAAGTATTTTTTTTTTTTTTTTTAATTATTAGCCATTCAGGTATATGTCAATACCATCTATATTGCTTCATTGGTTGTTAATAACATGTATCGTCTGATTTTCAATGTGGTCAGGAGTACACGGCAGAAGAATGGGCACGAGACTTTGACCAGGAGAAAACGATGCCTGCCGACCTGGAATTCTGGGATAGATTACAGAAGGAATGGGAGGAGATGGATAGCAAGGAGAGAGAAGAACATCCTTGGCTGGATGAGTTTAATGCTGCACAAACCAGTGACAAGGTACTTCATTGAAATCTGCTTTAACGACTGTCGGTATGGAATGACCACCTGTCTATAATGACCACGTATTTATTTTCCCTTGTACAATGTGTCTTATTGAGACCTGTACATACATGTAAAAACCACCTGCTTTACTTTACAAAGACCACATTTCAATATCTCCCTCAAGCAATCTTTATATACAAGTGTCACTTTACCAGCTTACAAACACAGACCCGTGTCAGTCATGCTAAAGGTTCTGATCTCTGAGGGCTGTAAACCACAGTTCCGTCAGCTCTGGACTGTAGCAGTGGAAAAATTGGCACAACTATAGTGAGGACCTTTTTCTTTTCCGAGAACCTTTGACAATGTGCTTTGTACAAGATATTTTCTGTACTGCCCGAGGGAAAAAGCGAGAGAAAAACAGAAATTAATGTGTACGAAAAACAAAAGAGTTGAGCAGGAATACATCACAATCGACTGAGCAAATTGCCAATTTGAGGTACGAATCCCTGGCGGAGCATTATTGTCTTTTGGCAAGACATTAATCTAAATTAAATTAAAGGTAAATGGGCACCTGGCAGGAATCAATTCCTTGAAATGCTAGAGTGCCATAAGCACAGCCATGCTAAGCTTGGGTAATAATGTGAGTGCCAGGAGTGTCAAGTCTGGCAGACATGGGTGCTATACAAGAACCCACTATACTTATTATTAAAGACCTCTGTGTATAAGAATCTGTGTATAAGAACACATCTTCAGTGTCCCTAGAACAGTGCTTCTCCTTGAAATATGAAGTAAATAAACCTAAGAGATTACCTTCCTACATGTATAAAGTTACAGTTGTCTCCCTTGAACAGTCTTCAAACACATAGACCACAGAATATTATCATTTTGTCTTTAATGATTTCTTGCAGCCATATTATTTTGAGAGTGAAAACCATCTTCTTGATCACCCGTCCCCATTTGAAGAAGGCCTCAAAAGGTTAAAAGAGGGAGATCTTGCAAATGCCGTCCTCCTCTTTGAAGCCGAAGTCCAGAAGAACCCCGATCACATGGAAGTAAGTGTCAAGGTGTAGGGGAAAGTGGGAAATTTAGGACTTGACCTTTCATTTGCTATGGATGCAAATTGGCACCATAGGCATGCCACAGGTCCAAATTGGCACAATAACAGGAAGCAATTAACAATAGGATTTCCACTGAGCATTACAAAAGCTTTGTATAATAACCCACGTCTGGTCTTGATTGGCTGCCTTATACCTTATAATTCTTTAATCATCTGTATGTACTAATGTTATACTGGAAACTGTACAGCACAAAATGAATGATAACATGGAATGCATTTTCACAAATACATGTAGCCAGGGGCGGATCCAGGATTTCGTATAAGGGGGGGCACACAAATGCAGGATTGTCAACTTTGGGAAACTGCTTGGAGGGAGACCCATATTTTTTTGTGGTCTCGCCAGCCCTCTAAAAGTCGCTCAGTGGGGGGGGGGGGGGGGGGGGCGACCAAAAAAAAAAAATGTTCGCCAGCCCTCCAAAGTCGCTCAGTGGGGGGGGGGGGGGGTTATGGGGTCCAGTTCCTCTCTCCATAATTCTCTGACAAGCAACAAAAAAAAAAAAAAAAAGGTTTTCTGATCGAAAAGGGGGGGGGCACAATCGCAAATAGGAGGGGCACAATGCATTGTTTTCCCTCAAAAGGGGGGGGGGGCACAGGCCGGGATTGCCCCCCCCCTAAATCCGCCACTACCAATGTTATACTTTAAACTGTACTGCACAAAATGAATGATAACATGGAATGCATTTTTACAAATACATGTATCTCAATGATTCAAAAGGATTCTTTATCTATATAATTATTGTGATAACGCATTTCAATACACAACATTGCCCTTGCCTTATCAATACTTCTTTGAATAAAGGAAATGATTTTTATTATTAGAAAAACAATATGTTATCCTTTTTCTTAATTGTTTACTTGCTGTCAGCCTTATATGAATATACATGTACAGAAGAAAATAATGTTAATTAGGAGAAGAATTGACTTATCTCGTTTCAATATTGTAGGATTTCCAACGCCTCCAGTCGAAACCCTACAGTGCTGTTCCTTGAAAATAAAAAACATTTTACCTCCTGCTGTACATGTGTTGCTAAATTTGGAATCATATATCAAAAATGAACTTTAAAACTTCAATTTTGTGATTTGTAATATAATTTCAGGAATGAAATATATGCCCTCAACAATTTAATTAACCCGCGCAATCAAACCTTGGTATAAGATGATTTGTGTGAAAGCAGAGAAATAAGAAAAACAGGGTGGTGAAAGTTTGAAAGAAATCGCACAAGGAATAAGAAAGTTATGGATGTTTGAAAAATGAGACCACTACATCTATGGGAATTTCAAATTGGCAGTGAGGTTTGTCGATCGTGACATACCGGTGGTCAACTCTCCCATTTGTTGTACCCCAAAATATTGTTAATTTGCGGTTTTCTCCGAAGCGCCTTTACCCTCTTGGCAGTACTCAAAATGTATTGTAAAATACATGTTGTTATCAGGCAGGATCTAGCTTTTTTCCAAGGGGGGGGTTTGAGGGGCTGAGCTGGGTATTGCGAGGAGCGTACCGTCCGAGCCCGAGCTCGCGAAGCGAGCGAGGGGGGAGGTGTGGGAGGGGGGGATATCCCCCTCCCCAGTAGGGAGATTTTTCATATTTTTAGGGTTGCCAGCTTGCGATTTTTAAGCATACTTGCATGCTCTATTTTTTCTCTTTTTTGTTTTCCTATGCACATTAAATGTTTACTTGGCACCCAGGGGGGGGGGGGTTTAACCCCTAAACCCCCCCCCCCCCCCCCCCCCGTAGATCCGCCACTGGTTATAGGTCCTCATGAAAGAAAAAGATCCTTCTGTGTAATACATTTTTTTAAAAATGACATTTTAGTCATTTTGTGTGTTGGAGCAAATGGGGGAGTTGTCCGCCACTACATCACAGTGATGTTACCTATTCAGCTAATTTGAAATTCCATTTCGATTATAACTTTCAAAAGTTCATGACTTTCTTATTGCTTGTCCGATTTCGTTCAGACTTTCACTAATCTGCTTCTCAGATTTTTCCTTTCTTTCAGAGCAACTTGCCATTAACCATTTTCCCTCTACTGTCGACTCCCGTAACCAGCGCGGGCTCGCTCCTGTAGACTACAGTCGACACTCCAAACGAGCAAAAGAAATAGCGCCTATTCAATTGCCTGATTGCATGCACGCTCTAATCCTGTGCACTGATGCATTCTTCATACACCTAGCTTTCGTTGCATTGCGTTTTCGGTCGTCGTTTACATTGGATTTTTATTTAGTAAATTGCCATTATTTATGTGATTATTTGAAAATAATCACCATTATTTGAAAATAATCACCATTATTTGAAAATAATTCAGCAGCCTTGGGTTTCATAATGCACAGGGCAAAGAGTTAAGGTTGGATTTCCCTTTAACATCCTATGTACATGTATATGCTCACCAGCTTCCAGTGCATTGCCACGTGCATGTACACTCACAAAATGGCGTATTGTCCTCCTGTCCTTGTAGCCTCGCAATTTAGTTCATTTTGTATTGAGCCGAGGGCTTTGAACACTTGGTTGATTCTATTGTCATATTTTGTATGCATCTAACAGTGAAGCACGCATACAACCTTTTAGGGGCAATTTTAACATTGGGGGGGGGGGGGGTCCACCTGCCTAATAATCGGTATATACATGTACATGTAAACTGCAAATGAGCAAGGCCCCGGTGTGGGAGGGTATCCTTTTATCTTCTTTTCTTGCCATTTTCCCCTCTTCCCCTTCCTTTTGATCTAAATATCTTTTTTTTCCTGTTTTATTTTTTTTTGCCATTTGATTAGGGGGTATGTGCTTTACAGAAATTCAAAACTTTGATTCTTGTTCTTTGTTAAATTCTTATCACACTTTCACAGATAAGCTTCTCTGTTTCTGCTGAAGCACACTTTCTAAAAACATTTGTTCAAACTTAATTTCCTTTTTTTCTTTCAGGCATGGCAGTATCTTGGTACAACTCAAGCAGAAAATGAGCAGGAGCTAGCTGCAATATCAGCCCTAAGAAAGTAAGATACATATATGCAGGTATACCATTCCTTATAACCCACTGAAGGCAGTTTCATTGCAATTCAATCCTTACTATACTGGGCGGGTGGGGGGGGGCCCTCCTAGACCCCCTAGACAAATCTTGCCTCATATTACAAAATGCTCCATTTCACGCCACGCCACTTTCTAACTTTTTATGCCTTTGCGTAATGAAGGTGATACCGGTGGCATTATGCTGTTGGGTTGTCTGTCCATCCGTCCCGCTTACTCGTTTACGCGATATCTCAAGAACCATTTGTGACCCTCCACCACAAAACGACCAATAAGTCGGAAATTTGGGTTTTTAAAATTTCAATACAGTTTGAAAGCTTAGATTCTAAGCTTTAAAATGATATATAACTTGTCTTGTTTGGACTAAGCAAACCCTTGTAAATTACAAGAAGAATGTCAATGTGTCAGACAGGCTAATGACCAAAACAATAGAGAAAACGGGCTCTAAAGAAGAGTGACTATTTAAGAGTGCCTAATCTGTGTCCTATTGTTTGTCGCACGAAAGGTTGAGTCAAAACTCCCTAGCATACCCTGTGAAGTACTAATTGGATTGGGTTGAAACTTTCCATACCTTCAGAATAGATATATTTCTTTGTTTCTTTAGAATTTGAATATCAGATAGTGCATAGTTTTTAAGCTATACCAGAAAAGCGATGTGAAGTACAATCCCAGCAAGTTGACACAGAAAGTTTGAATGTCCAGGAAAACCTGGTCATTTTCAATTAGAGTAAAAACATATTTCAACAAGATATTTTAACCTGAAATTTTGTCAGATGGTAGATTAATAAATGAACTTTCAGAAAATACAAAAAACTTAAAATCAAAATTTCTACCCCAAACCACCTTTTTCAGCTGTTTACTCTAAAACTCCCATTGCGACTTATTGGTCGTTTTGTGGTGGAGGGTCACATTTGAGGAATGAACTTAAAATTTGGTACATGTTCTAGTATCTACCATAGACTTAATTTTGTGGAATTAGGTCCCAGGTCAAAGGTCTTAGAGGTCAATTTCTGAAATTTCAAGTTTTAGCCTTGTTTCTACAATATCTAAAGAACCATTTGAGGTATGAACTTCAAACTTAGTACTAGTATGTATCTCGTAGGAAGGTGATTTGATTAGATTCTGGGGTTTAAGCCTCGTTACCGCAATATCTTAAGGACGATATAAGGTGAATATATATTACCATATTTATGCTGTACTTACCAATCTGAGTAGATTTGGGGGGAAGTTGGCCCAAGGTCAATTTCCAATAAAATCTAGGAAATTCTGGGTTTTTATCCTTATTTATGAGAACAATTTGAGGTATCTCATGAACATTTTGAGGTATGAACTAGTATGCATCATTATAGTGAGATGAACTGAGTAGGTTTTTGGTTAAGTACATTGTAGGTCAAACGTTATAGAGGTTGATTTCCGTGAAATTTCAGGTTTTTAGCCCTGTTAATCTGTATATGTATATATATATATATATATATATATATATATATATATATATATATCCTGTGTTGGATGTTTTTTTATGTATTAATGGAAAGGCTTTATTTTGTGCAAAATGTAAAAGTAAAAAGTACACAAATTTTTTATAGGTAGTTTGGCTATGATGAAATGTCATTTTAAAGGTACTGTATGCACAGTTTTGTTCACACATGAACTGACCTTACAGGAAATGGACAATTTTGGTAAGCCCTCAAAAAAGTTTTTTGTCAGATTTCTTGGAATTTTGTTGATAAATAGCAAGATACTGGCAATACTAAGATTCTGTGAAGATTTCGCCTCCTAAAGTTTAATATTAAACAAATGAGAGGCAAAAAATAATTGATATACTGGGCCAGGCACGTAAACTCCCAACAACAACAGCATGCACTAATACACACACGTATGAAACACATGCTATCTCCACACAGTGAATCACATGCTATCTCCATGCGAAGCCCCAAGATTGTTGAGCGGGGAGCCGCCAGGGTGGAAAGGTCCTTGTGTAATTTAGCGTTTCTTACAGACACTGAAATTCACAAATGGAATACCAAATGATCTTTTACAAACATCTTTTGATACAATGTAAGGAGAACAACATGAAACTACATTTAACAAGTTTCTTTCCAATTTTTTTTTTTTCTACCAAAACTCTACATTAGCTTTAAGCTTTACCAAAACTATAATTGGAATTGAGTCGAAAAGGCAGGTCACATAGCATCACCAGCTTGCAGATTTATGCAGAAAATGGCTGGCATAAATGTACTAATAATAACAAAGCCAGTATACATCATAAATATGGTTCATTGGTTGTTGTTGTAAAGTGTTGTGTTGTGAAGCCTTTGTATTGTGTGTGAATGTATTATTAAACATATTAACATATTACTTTTTAAGTGTTAACCCTTTCAAGACAATTGACCACATTTTGTGGTTTGGCTCAATAACTTTTGATTCAGAGCTCTAAAAAATATACCAGATGCATGAGTAGAAAGAGAAAAAATTTCTGCACACACTATGTCCATTTTATTGCATGACCATATTGCCTATGATGCCAGGAATTTTAAAAACAAGAATAAGCTTTGAAGTCCTTAAATTGGCAACACATTGAAAGGATCAAAATCATTGTTTATTATCAAAATTGGCAATGTTTTCAACTTTTCGACAAAATTCCCAACCATGTATAGTTTTCAAAAACATTACACCTGATTAGAACCATGTAGCACTAACAGAAAAATATTAGTGTTGCCAATTTGAAGGACAAAATGTGATCAATTTAGCCCTTAAATAATTCCTGTCCTATAAGCCAGGGTTAACATGTAAATGCTGCATACAGGCCCTGTTCGCTCACTGTTCACACTAGACCATACATCTGCCTATTTTTTTATTGTACATTATCCCCAGTTAATGTACATGTACCTTTTCAAAGTACTACCATACCTGCAGCTGCCAACTATACCTATTTTGGAGGAATGATTCCTAATTTTTGACCTTCACACAAATCAACCCTAGTTTCCTCTCTTTTTTCTGAAAATTATATTTGTAAAAAGCATGCAAAATACATTGTATTCCTCATCTTACCTCAAAATATTTTTAATTTTGTTGTGAAAGGTCTGGCAGGTTGAGTACCACATACATGTAGGCAAACATGAATAAACATCAAGGTCATGAATAAACATTCATTGGCTGAGTAACAATTATCATGATGTAACTTGGTTAACTTCTAGACTACCATTTCATCATGTAAACAATCATTTTACTATGGTTTATATGCTTCTCTGTCCATGCCTGCCTCACAAATGAATTCATGAATGTCTATTGATGCACTACAGTATTCACCTGTTACAGTTCACAAATGCTTCCAATCTAGGCATACTGCAGTATTCACCTGTTCCAAGTAATTGTATTTCAATAGCCTGAATGCAGATAGAATACAGTATGTGTTGCTTTGTTAGACAGGCCAGCCAGCTTTCAAGTTGTAGGTTGATATCATAGGTTGATATCAGGTGTTATTAGTGTCAAGGTCTTCAACAAAAAAACCTGATGATGACTCTGTGATTCCCCTTTATCAGACCTACCAAGTCTCCCGCATTAGGCGTGACAGTCATGCATCAGGGCTATTACTCATGCCCAAAAATCTCTTTCTCACTCCTGGCCTCACAGCCTATCTCCATATATATTATTCATACCTCACGGCGAGCGCCTACCTGGCGCTGATTCACGGAAAATCTCACGCATTGCTGGTCTTTGACCTTGGAGTCTCTGCTTTATTCCCTTTTTTTTTTCAGGTGTTTAGAATTAAGTCCAGTCAATTCTGCAGCCCTCATGGCTCTTGCAGTCAGTTACACCAATGAAGCTATGCACAATAAAGCTCTAGAAGTACTCAAGCAATGGCTCTCATCCAGTACCAAGTACTCCAGTGTCACCAAACCAGAGGGAGGTGGTCCAGAAGGTGCAGCAGCCGCCGAGATATCATCACCAATGATGTCACTGTAAGTGGGATCACTTAACCCTAAAAAGGCCGAGTTAGTTTTGTGCTGTCTCAGCCAGAGGATTCCACCCCCCCCCCCCCCCCCCCCCATCTCAGCCATGGGTGACAAAAACTTCTCAAACTTTAAATATAACACATATCCCAGAATGCTTCCAGGAGGGAGGGGTGGATTCTGTATTGGTATACTATATTCCAAATATCAAAGATTCCTGCAGTTAGGGGATATTGCAAGTTTTAAATACAAATTCTTTCTTTTGATGCACATGGAAAAATATGCTCTGTATACTACTAATTTATACCTGATGCTGGGTCTCAGTCATGTTTAACAAGGCAAAACCAATGACTTTAATCTAGCTTTCTTTGGTAAACTGAACTTTGGACATACATGTAGAATAGGGTTTAAATTTTAGTAGAAGATAGGTCGGAAAGGCCACAATAAAAGTTTCATTCCAATTTCCTTTTTTTAGAACTAGATATTATCTGCAAAAATTCTCCTATAGAGGTGTCGAGTGGTTTAATCACTTGACTTGGGATGCAGAGGTTGTGGCTTTGAACCCTGGCACGGCACTTATGTCCTTGAGCAAGGCATTTATCTACATTTATCTACAGCCAGGTTTTAAATAGGTAGCTGGTAGGATGTGAACATTGTTATGGCTGGAATAGCATATGTGTGCCTGTAAAATGGCCGCCAGATTGGAATGCTCCCAGGGGGATGAAGAATGTGCACTGTAAGTGCCGAATCATAATTGAATCCAATGATGGGATAATACAGTGAAACCTGTCTATAAAGACCGCCAAAGGGAGGCAAGAAAAGCGGTCTTTATGTACAGGTTCCTTCAATACACGTTTCAATGAGAACCACTTTTCAAGGGAAACGAAAATTGTGGTCTTTATGGACAGGTGGTCTTTCTATACAGGTGGTCGCTAAAGCAGGTTTGACTTTACAATGTAAAGCGCTCTGATCAGTTACTTAATTAGAAATGCACTATATATAAAACAGTTATTATTGTTATTATTAATACCTTGTCACCTAGAGCACTGCACAAGACCGTCCAGGACCTATACATAGAAGCAGCTAGGATGTCACCTGAATCTGTGGATGCCGATGTCCAGAATGGTTTAGGGGTTCTCTTCAATCTCTCCCAGGAGTATGATAAAGCTGTTGATTGCTTCAAGACTGCCCTCTCAGCCAGACCAGAGGTACTATACTGTATAATATTTTTGTTGATGACAAGGAAGTCACAGGCATTTTCATAATCAGTTGTTTTTGTGATAATGCAGGCTACGGACAATATCTGTTTACACATGCATTGCCAGCTCATTTTCGAGTGGTGTTGATTCAGTAGGATATACAAACGATTAGCAACGAATTTGTTACACAATCTATCCTATAGTATGAAACTGCAGTTAGAGTATGATAGATGCAATGTCCCCCCCCCCCCCCCTTCCCCAAAAGATAAACCATTAAAAACAATAATTCTGTCAACAAGTTGTAATGTATAAAATTTCTAAGCATGATAGTTTGACCAGTGATCAACGCTTGCAATGAAATTGTACTTTCTACCTTTATCTGCTCCTTTTGCTTTTTACTGGACACCATCTACCATCAATGTCCTGCTTCTCTTGCATCTAGGATGCATTGCTATGGAACCGCCTGGGAGCCACGCTTGCCAACAGCGGTCGGAGCGAGGAGGCCGTGGATGCTTACCACACAGCGTTAGAGATCGCACCAGGGTTTGTCCGATCCAGATACAATCTAGGCATCAGTTGTGTTAACCTTGGAGCTCACAAGTGAGTGTAACATACATGTACCATTATGGATCTCTTTTTATCTTAGGAGCTTTCATGTTTTTTTCACACGTCTCATTTAGAAAACCACCATGGCAAAATTAAAACATTTTACATGTAAATAGCCGTTTTCAAAAAGCTCCTAGCCGTACAAAGCTGCAGCCCATTGCTGAAGGGGGACGCCTAATGCCCAAATATTAAAATTCCAATGTTTTATTGGCCAGGTTTTTGGTTTTTTCATTTCCTTCTTTTCTTTCTGTTTTTGTTTTCCTTTTTTTTCTTTTCTCTTTTCTCCTTTTCCTTTTCTCTTTCCTCTTCCCTCTCCCTTTTTTTATTTTGCTGACCCCCCCCTCCCCCCCCCCCCCCCCCCCCCTCTAGCAACACCCCTGATCACAAATGAATTCCAATGTATGCAACCTGTAGTATTCACCTGTTCCTAGTAATTGTATTACAATAGCTTCAATGCAGACTGAATACATGAGGTGTTGCTTTGTTGGACAGGCCAGCCAACTTCCAAGTTGTAGAGGAGGTACAGGTACATGTATTCACACAATTGTGATACAGATGTGAACTGGTTGTGTAGACCTGGGCCCTTTTGCATTGATCGCATATTTAGGATTGTGTTTCACTTTGAGTTGCAATTCAACAACTCTTTCTGCAAGAGGGCCCTGTTCACATGTACAGTGGAACCTCGTTATAACTGTGATAACAAACTCTTGGTATAACCAGGTAATTTTGCCTGTCCCGCTCCTTTGTATTTCATTGTTTTTTAGCCCTGATATAACAAGGAAATTCCCTTTCCCTGGGAGTTTTTTATAACAAGGTTCCACTGTATTCAAATTTATGGTGCTTTATTGTAATATTTCTCAGATTTTCTTTTTAAATTCCCAGATGAAAATCGACTTTGAATATATAATATATTAAAACAGGCAATTTTTAATACCAGCAGTTTTTGCCATATTTTTAGATCTCTGTGGTCGCTTTTTGCACAGCTTTGGTTTTGCTACTGAGTATAATTTTTTTCAGTGACGCCATTGTTCATTATCTATTTGTCCCAGGCAAGCCGTTGAACACTTCCTCCAAGCCCTCAACCTCCAGCGCAGCGGTCATGGACCTCAAGGCCAGAAGTCTCAGATGTCAAATAATATCTGGAGTACCCTGCGGATGGCCATCTCCCTCATGGGGAAGGTACCGCTGTACGACGCTGCAGATCGCCATGACCTTGACTTGCTCAACAAGGAATTTAACATCTCTACGTGACTGGAGCCATCGTCATCTGTGCAGCTATCTGCCAAAGGTAACCTTTAACCCATAGCGATACATGTCTCCTTTTAATGACGTTTTTGCATTATCTTTTTATCCAGAATGCTAGGATTTACACATTATATATGAGCAGAAAGAAAATCACTGAGAATCTGAGTCTGTTTCTGATGCAGTACATTATACTGTTTATGAATAAGAGCGATTTAATTGTAACAAATCGTTATACTCTCTAAATTGGCAACGCATTGTAAAATATGTAATCACTATTTTCGTGTGCAAATTGGCAATTTTTTGGTTAAATTTTTCGTTCACTTGGTTCATGTAATTAGTTTTTCATTTCTTTCAAACAATGTACATGTAGGAGTGGAAAATAGGAATAATTGGTGCCAATTTGAGGAGGAAAAGCTGATTAATTCAAACTTTAAGAAAACTTTGAACTGCTATGGGTTAATAAATGTAAAAATAGCTTAGCACAATGTAGTGGGGTGTAAAACACAAGTTTTTTTAACAAAAGAACATGTCTTTTCCATATCATGTATTTTTGTCACTGGGGCAGGCATGCAAACTATGAATTATCACTTAATGTGTACGCCTGCCCCGGCTAATTTGTTTCCAGGTGAAAGACCAATGTACCTGTTTCATAAAACTTGTTATCAGTCTGTCACAATGACTGTTATAAACTACTGAAATCATAGCATTTGATTGGCTGAGAGCAAATTTGTTTTAGATCTGTTGGAATTGATAAAAAGTTTCATGAAACCGGGCCCAGAGCAGATGTTCCCTATTGTTAAAAAGCGACTGTTTTATGTGCTACTACATATTGCTGAGCTATCTAATGGATTTGTGTTTCATGATGAACTGAGTTAACCCTTTCAGGACAGGAATTATTTAAGGGATATATAGATCACATTCTGTTCTTCAAATTGGCAACAATAATATTTTTATTTTAGTGCTACATGGTTGTAATAAGGTGTAATGTCTTTGAAAACAATATACATGGTTACAGATTTTGTCGAAAAGTTGAAAAAATTGCCAATTTTGATGAAAAAACAATGATTTTGACATCTCAATATGTTGCCAATTTAAGAATTTTAAGTCTTATTCTCATTTTTAAAATTCCTTGCATCAAACGCAATATGGTCATGCAACAAAAATGGACATAGTGTGTGCAGAAATTTTTGCTCTTTCTATTCATGCATCTGGTATATTTTTTAGAGCTCTGAATCAAGTTATTGAGCCAAACCACAAAATGTGGTCAATTGTCTCGAAAGGGTTAACATCTTTCAGTTACTTCTAGTATTAAATTTCTAGTTAGGATTAAAAAAAAAAATCTTTTAGACATGTAGAATGTATTTTATGGAAAGACCCAGTTTGATTTGTGTTATTTTATTTTTTGTTTTCACCAGAATTCCAGACTATCTTCAAGAAGAGAATCCATGATTGGCAGAGGTGCTGTCATCGCTTTGAATGTATCCACGCTGACTGTGTGAGAACAACAATCCCTGGACTTAACTGGTGGCTGTGATCTACTGCAGTCAACCTGTACATTAAGATAAATGGTCTTTTAAAACAGTTGATCTTTGTATACAGGTTTCAATCAGGAACACTGGCAAAAGTGAAGTGAAACATAAACAGATGATCTTTATAGACAGGTTTTCATCTGTATGTACTCGTACAGGTGGTTGCCGTTGATAGTTTTACTACATGTTTATATCACAATCATGTTCACAATGTCCTGTAATCACTTGCTGTGATCAGATTAGATTCAATCGTGTATGATTGGTTGATGTTTATTTCAGCGGGAATGCTGAGAAAGTAATTACAAATGAGTGTGGCTGAGCAACCAGGCTATCATAAGCTGGTAGTCCTATCCCAGGGACTGTGACATACCAAAGATGCACAAAGCAGAAAAATTACATTATCCTGCCAAAAAAAAATACGAACAGAATCCTGTTGAGGCATGAAGCAGTACAGTGAAGCCTCGTTATAACAAACTCCTCGGAACCAAGGAGATTACCTCATTTTGTGTATATAAAAACCTGATATCAGGGCTAAAAAACAATAGAATACAAAGAAGTGGGACTGGGAAAACTACCTTGTTATAATAGTGTTCTTTCACTTTTTTTTTTGTAACTTACTGTTTTAATGAAATTGGGCATTATTTAGGGGAGGGGGTAGTAAAGAATATATTAATTTTGTTGTATTGTGTTTTTGTTGGTGTTTTTTTATTGGTATACTGCCTTGTGTCTAAATGGGCCTACATAGAAAAGTTCACAAATGTATTCAAATTTATACATGTAGCTGGTTTTATTTCGAGTATGTGCCCATATTTAGGATAAACTTTTAATTTGTTACATCTGTCAGATTAAGAATAAAGATGGAAAAGATTTGTAGTTCAGGCATACCTCAGGAAAGCATCGTCTTCTAGGGAAACTGAAACGAAATGGTTGCATGTTGAATACATTTGTGAATGGGTTATTTTAAATTTATAAGATGTTTGAATATTACATTCAGTTTGCTATATAAATGAAAGGTTCACAATATGTATTCAGGTCTTTTATTTTTGTGGGGTGCAGGGGGGGGGGGAGCAGTTCAGAAAACAATGCTTGGTTCTATAAGTATTTGTAGCTTAAAACTAAGGATAAGGGATGTCTGTAGTGTCCATAAGAAGACAAAAATGTATATGCTATAGTATCAGCTTATACAGTAGTACATGTATTAAAAGGTGTTAAGAAACCCTCCCAAAACATTGGACACTTTCTATTGTTAATAACTCAAAAGTTGAGACTGTATCAGACTGAAGTTTTCAATGGTAAAATTAAGGATGTTAAATTTATTTGGAATAATTTTTGGTGGAATTTCCTTCATTAATATTCTTAAAATAATGCTCCTTATATTTAATTAGATTTTCATTTTCTAAAAATTAAGACCACAAGATCTCTATGTGTATTGGTAATTAATTCTGAACTGAACAATTGCCATTGTGCATTTCACATGTCATTTCTGCCAACCTTTTGCTATCCAGTGTCTTTAATAATTCATGACTCTGGTTCACAAGAGGTGCTCTGGAATTTCAGCTGCAATGTACAATGGCAATTGTTGTGCTCTGAATTATTTAATGATACACACAGATTTTGTAGTCTTGACATAATTATAAAGTATTCAAAGAACTTACTCCAAATATATCTGGCATCCTTCAACTTTACAATGTGAAAACCTTAGTCTGATGTGAGTTATGATGAAAAGTGTTACATCTAGTAGAATATGTGTATTAATTCTGTTTATGTATACCCAAGATTTGTGTATGCTACAGATGAAAGAAAATATATTGCCATTAATTACCTTTTTTTTCAAGACCACTTATTACTCCTTTTAGTTATATTATCAAGTATTTTGTGTTGAGTTCTGAGGGAATCATGTGTAAATATAAAGCGTCATCATTAGTAATAGTCTAGAATATTGAATTTTTGTCCTTAAAATGTTTTTATTAGCAACATCTATATAACTGGGAATAAAGTATGTGTATGTGTTCCTTGAATATACATCATGGAGGAAAATGATTTAAGAATTTTTGTTTCTGTAATATTGAATTGAATTGAATGATCTTGCCAAACTTGTACTTTTTAGGGGAAGACATATTTACCAATGGTGCAATTGTTTTGCTTTGATTATGTAATGATTCACCTATTTTCTGTGCACCATTTTTTCAAAATGATGATGATGATCGTAGTACGGTACACAGCAGGGCTTCCATTAAAAGAAAAGAAATATTACAATGTATGCCTCCTCAAGTTTGTAGAATAATGCTGTTCACAACTGCTTTATTACAATGAAACCTCGTTATAACATACTTTCCCTAGGTCGAATATGCAAAACGTGTTATTTACATTTCCTACGTCGAATTCTGCATAAGTCAAACTATTTTCTGTGGTCCCAACGGAATCGCCTTAGGCAAAGTTAACTGTACGTCTTTATATCGAAATCTTGTAATATCAGGGCTAAAAAAAATACAAAGAAGTGGTCTGGCAAAATTACCTTGTTATAACGAGGTTTCACTGTATTACGTAAAACAATGCTTGTTGGGTTATTCGTCCTCAAGATCTATTTGTAATACATTTATGGCCTTTATTTCTCATAGAAGTTGGAAGGTTGAGAATCTCAAGTTTTCTACATGTGTATATGTAGAAATATGTAAGATGTTTTATAGGGAACCCCATTTGCTTCTGTCTCTTGCTTGTCAAGCTGTCATGTACTTTGACTCACATCTTTTTCTTTCCATGTCCATTGTGATGTACTTGATTTTTGAAGATATTATATTCATCAAAATAAATGATTTAAAATCATGGATTTTAGATTTATTAGCCTTTTCATTACCTGAACTATCTGTATAAAAATGAATAGATATATGTGACTTTCGATAATAGAGTCAGACCTCAATGATAACAAGATTTCTAATTGAAGGTACACCCTACTACATACTCAACCAAGAGTGAATTCCCTGCTGGAAATTTTCCAATATAACTTGAGAAATATTTAATATCCGTTCTTTGAAGAAGCAAAGGAATCGAAATTCTCTTAATTTTGTGTTACATAATGAAACACAGGGTTTACTGTTTTCAATTCTTTTCATATTTAGTTAATGTAAAGATGTCTAATTTTGCATCCTTATTCATGAAAATGCATTATAATTATGATTTCTCAACAAGTTATGCACCTGTAAATAAAAGAATTGAATATGTACACTCCTGCAAATAAAGAAAATAAAATATAGGGCCTAATAATAAACGTAACAAAAAAAATTCATTCCACTTTCATTTCAATTAAAGGAGAATGAAACCCCAAACTTGTATGCACTTTAACAGAAGCAGAAAAATCTTAGAAGCATATCACTGAAAGTTTGAAGAAAAACGGATAAAGAATAAAAAAGTTATGAAGATTTTAAAAACCTAAAACTGTTAAATGAAATTGGCAACATACTCAAACTAATGAGATGCTATGATGTTTTTGTGCTCTCTCTTTATAGGTAATAAATAAGAAAGTTATCAGATTTCAGCTTTTAAACAAAGAAAATTGATTTACCATCATTGTGCTTGAAATATATTGTGAGGAATAAATTTATGAACAACACCTTTAATACGGAAAAATCAAATTTTCTAAGATGTATTCAAGGAAAGTGGATTTTTTTATTTGTATGAGGCAACTACAAAGTATAGTACATTTACATCACAGCATCTTGTTCGCATGAGGACATTGCCAATTTCAGATCTCCATTTATTTAGCAATTTTAGGATTTCAAATATAACTTTTTTATTAGTAGTCTGTTTTTCTTCAACCTTTCACTGATATGCTACTTTGACTTTTCTGCTTTTATCAAAATGCATTTATTTGGGGGGGTTTCATTCTCCTTTAAAGACATAATGGACTTATGATAAATAACTTCCCAGATAAGCGATTCAGAATGGCATTTAGACAGTTACTTCAAATTTCACTTTCAGGAGCTTCTTTTAAAGACTTGCAATTGCTTTGAATCGATCGCACCCTAAATCAAAATCATCTGCGCTTCAAGATATACAATGTAGAAGACGGTAAATATGCGAGTGATGGGATTCGTGATCAAGTTGGATCCATCGTAACTCTTGATAAGACGGCCCTGAAATCGAAATTGTCTTTACTGAGAAAAATTGTCACCAAACCACATGTCAGAAGACTATCAAGCCACACGTATGCGAAGTATCTCTCTCTCTCTCTCTCTCTCTCTCTCACACACACACACACACACTCAATTCAGGCACCTCAGCAAAACCTGTGGCACATCCTTCCCATCCTTGTCTAAGCTGGCAATTCTATCCCAGATTCTTCTCGAAAAAGATTTCATTGTTACCGAAATATGAAATTACAAGGAACTAGCTGGCCGGGCCGGGCCGCGCTGGGCCAGGCATGCACCAGAGTCATAGATTCTGTCACAGGGGAAAGACGATGGCTGATTGGCCAGATGCGTTCATTTGATAAAAAAGCCACAGGTTTTGCCGGGAACCAAAAATACCCAGTTGAACAAAATCTGTGATTAAATGCAAATTGCAATCGATTATACCTTCCCTTACAAAGGGAAGTTTTGTCAGAATACTGACTGGCAAGTCCAATGTGTTTAGTCGTTGGTATCCTATACGTTACCAAGTATTCTGGTATTATGAACATACATTGACTTCAAAAGAATCATTTCACCATCAGATGTACTAAAATCCAAAATTTGGTTGGTAACGTATGGTACATAATAGTTTGGACTTGCCCAGACACAGAGTGTCCAATGATAATTCACTTGTGATTGACGAGTATTTCAGTCAGGTTTTTTGCAACAGGCCATGACAAATATTCTCACGTAAACTTTGATATTTGGTTGGACAGCGTCGGCTGTACAGAATAAAGACCAACAATTTATCATCTTTTCCATTCTGGATTGTACGCAGCATTGATAGACTGCCATAAACTATCTCCAAGTTGAAGGGATGTCATTCTTTCAACGCCAGGTGAATACCAAAGAACTAAGGTCTGATAGCTCTGATAGTCTGTATAAATATGATCACCTAGTTTACTATAAAATGTTCACTTGTTCTCCCAGATATCAGAATCTGGGAACCTCTGTTTCAGTTTCAAGAGATGATTCCTCTTTTTCCTCCTCTCTCTGCCGCCTCGTTTGAGTTCCTGTTCATAGTAGCGGGATAGATAACGTCCAAAGAATGGATCGTACCACTTCCTCTTCGTTGCCCACTGCGGACACAGAAATAAATTTTTAAAAATAAATTAATGCAGATTAATTGAGAGTATCCCCTTTAAGAATACAATAATAACAATGCTAAGTACTAATAACAATTATCATCATCATCATCATCATAGTATTAATATTAATAATGGTACCATATGCACATATATCCATCAAAGAGGATGCTCTAGGAACATGCATAGTACTACTATCACCCTGGCTTTAGCCAAGCTGCCCTTAGGTGCTGAAAGCATTCAAGGAATAACATCCTACCTAATATCTATTTACCACGCCTACATGAAGGTTGCGAGTAGCTTTGTCATGAAAAACCGAATGAGGTAAATGAGTATCGATAAGAAGAAATTCCTGAATGTTGCTGCATCTTTTAAGGGCAATGAGACTATAGTCGGTTTAATAAAATTTCAAAGTCGGTTTATAATTTCAAAGCCCTTTGGAAGCTTTATAAAGCAGAATTTCATGATCAAAAGAAAACACTCAAAGAACCTTTTGCCTCAAGGGTAAGGTGGCCTACAAATTGGTAGCAGTTTAGACAGGCAGAATGCCTTCAAAGGATATCACTGACGTTTCTACCTGGCACAAACAAATTACATCATTTACAAAAAATCTGTCAAGTTGGTTGAAACATGACATACAGAGGAACCTCGTTATAAAGAACACTGTTATAACAAACTCATTATAGCAAGATAATTTTTCTGGTCCCACTTCTTTGTATTCTCTTGTTTTTTAGCCCTGATCAGCGTCGTCACTACGGTGGTCGGCACCGGTCGGAACCTTCCACCACTCGAAATTTCCGACCAGCACTCAATGCAATATCACACCCGCCCGCCCGGCACTAATTTCCCCACTGACAAAGAAAAAATACTACGATATTGACCTACGAACATGCAACTGTGGTTTAAGCCAGTAATCTGACAGCACTCACAGCAGGTATATGTACAAAGTAAACCAAATACTAGTACAGTAGTTACAATGCTTAATGCTGCAGCTACAGTACAGTGTGTACTGTGTAGATACATGTACATGATATTTTTACTGTTTAACTATAACTTATAAGCCCTGAAAACCGACCAGTTTTTGTCCCCCTGAACCCCATGGCAACGTTTCGGGTGATAAAATTTCCACCACTAAAAAGTCCCTGGTGACAACCCTGGCCCTGATATAACAAAGTTTTGATATAAAGAGGTAATTTCCTTGGTCCCAAAGAGTTTGTTATAACGAGGTTCCACTGTACATTCTATGTACATGTATCACTAAAGGATAACTTCCCCGGGACAACGATCCCCTGGGACAGCTATCCCCTAGAATGACTTCTATCCCTTTGAAAGAAGACTGTATTACATGTATCTTAAATTACATTATCTATTTCATCAAAAGTCACATATTCTTGAAAAGTCCATGTCACATACCACTGTAATGCTAATAGTTTTGTATGTAGTCAGACATTTAAGGTTCCGGTAGCTTAGTGAAATGGAGTGGCACGAGTGTCTGGAACTCAAGCGGCGAAATTTAAAGTTGTAATTTGACATACAGTATATGTAATGTTTTGGTATTAAGCCTAATAAAGTTAGTAGGGATATTTTCAACCCCTCTATGGCTGAATGATATGATTCTGCCTTAATGTAATAGAATTACAATTTTTCAACAATATGCATTTTGCGTTCCAGACACGTCTTTTCGAGTCATTACATTTCGCTATTAAAGCTAATGTACCTACATGTAAGGAAAATGCTTCTTTGCCTCTCTTTCTAGATCTTCATATGCAAAACAACTTTTTTTTTCTCGACGATCACATGTTTCAAATCTACTTATAATTCTAAATCTACATTGCGATGCATAATATGCTACCTCAATGTGTTGTCAATTTGAAGATATTAGTATTTAATATATTTCTTACTAAATTGGGACATTTGATAATGCAACAAAAGTGGGTAAAAGCTGTACTGAACTTTATTTTTTCTGTTGCATGCAGAATATTTTTCAGCAACAAAAAATATAACTCTTTCCTTGCTCTTAGCATGTATTTGGCAATGGCATGGGTCCTAATCAGGTTTACATAAGATTTGGTTTGACAAATTCTTTTACCCGGATGGGTAAAAGAACTAGCTGTTTGCATGTATTTGGAGAGCACATAGGTACATATCACAACACTTACCAACTTGTTCATGTACTTTGGCACCTTGTATTCCCTTGGCTTGACATATCTCTTGTACCCGAATGGGGTGTACTGCCATTCTCCGGGGTGCTCCTCTTTGTGGCCTGTGTTGAGTTCTGTCAACGCTTCTTGTCGTTCCTTCAGCACATCCTTGAGGTTTGCCATAGAGACTTCCACCTATTGCCATTAAACAACATAAGCAACTGCCTGAAACAAATGTGTAAACAACTATTCTGGGACAGCTTCCTCCTAGACTGTTACCCTCCCCCCCTACAACTACAAAAAAAAAAAAAAGAAATTAAGAAAATTCCCCCAACTCCAACTTGAGACAACTGCAACCAGCGTCGGAAATACACGGGGGCGACGGGCGATTTCGCCCTCGTCGGCCCCCCATATCGCCCCAATAAATGCTGGAAAACCTGTATTTGGGGGTGACCGTTTTCATATGAGTCGCCCCCATCAATGATTCGAAAGAAAATCACTATTATGCTCAAAAAGCAGCTAAATTCAACCTTTTATCTCGTTGTTGACTCGGAGCTTAGTACATCGCGAATGTGTAGCATCGTGAGCGCTAGACCAAATGACAATTCTAGCCAGATATCGCATATCGACAGGGAAACTGAAGATAGCGCTTTTTTCACGCATACAACAGTAACTACCCTCATTCTATATAAGGGTTGTATAAATTCATCGACAGCTTCATTTCACTTAGTCTTTGCGCGACACCTTTTGTGAAAATTTCCTTTCCGGAACGCAATATCACTGTTACAATGATAGGTCTAAAATTACCATCATCCGTGTAATGAGACTATCACTAGATCTACGACCGGATACACCACACAGAGAAATTGTCCCTTACCACATTAAGTCCGTAGTCACCTCAAAAAATCAATCTATAAAGCCAAAGCCTGCCTAAACAATACGAAATTAGTGCCATTTTTTCAAAGCACGCGGGGCTTTAGTCGGGTTGTGAGAAACAGAGTCAACGAAAACACTCTACAAATCAAGAAATCGGTGTATTTATGACGGGGCTTTTTACTTATCGCGCGCGAGAGCGATCCTCATGGAGTGAGATGGTATCCGCGAAAAACAAATTGGAAAAGAAAAATCGCCCGGAACTGTGTGCATTCACAGTGTATATGTACGTACGTACGTACGTCCAAGCGGATTTAGGAGTATTATGTGCGAGAGAAAAAAAACACACACCGAGCCTTTTCGGGTAAAATAAACATCTCCGCGGGAAATACGCCTAAATGACAGCAAATTTGGGTGAAATTGACGTATTGTTGAATTGACCTGTTGTTGATTTATTCCTTCAAATTTAAAAAAAAAAAAAAAAATCTGATGGGGGGGGGGGGTGAAGTTAAAATTTTAAAAATCTATAGGTCTAATTTAAAATCAAATTGGGCAGTATGACGTAATTAAAGTAAACCTGTGCATGAGGTACGATTAGTACCAATGTACATGTAACAGCAATCGCAATATCACAAAAAAAACCCAAACTGATAACCAATCTGCACTTTCCATTAAAATGGTAGCCCCAATAATATAAGAAATAGCCCCATAAAATTCAAAAGTAGCCCCAAGGCAAAAAAAAAAGTAGCCCCAAGGCAAAAAAAAAAGTAGCCCCAAGGCAAAAAAAAAAGTAGCCCCTAAAAAAAAAAAATTATTTCCTAGGCTGACTGCAACTTCAAGCTTCACCCCCTAAAGTGGACATGTAGGTAGCTGTCGAAGAGTAAGCAGGCAAATTTTGTAAGAAGGTAGTTGATCAGGCAGTAATTGTTACAATGCAACATGCTAAATTTAATTGTGCTAATATCTCCTGTGCAAAGACGTCGGTATATACGCATGCGAGATATTAGCACAATTAAATTTAGCATGCTGCGTCGTAACAGCTCAGCGTTGCACTACCTGTACTCTGTTCATCTACAGCACACTCCGTACCGATCTTGTCCCCTTTCAGTAGGAGGTCAACGTCTTTATGGAGGCGCGATGGCTCAGTGGTAGAGCAGTGGTTTCGTAACTGGAGGACCTGGGTTCGAAACCAAGTGGATGCGCTAGTGTCCTTTGGCAAGGCATTAATCATTACGAAGTCCCTCCGAGAGGACCTAAAGCCGTCGGTCCCCTGGTTGCCTACTTACAAGCATACACATGCTTTCTTGCAGTCAGGTAAAATAAACAATCAAACCTTTTTTTTTTTGCAATGCAAACAGCTACACATGAACGGTAAGTAAATTTATTTTTTTTTCAATTTCTCATGATCCGATCTTTGAAATCAAGTGCTATCTTAAGGCCCCCTCACACCTAACCGAATTGCCTGAAATATGCCTTGCGATGGCTGGCGAAAGGAATTTTTTTAAAAATCGTTTTCAATGGTAACTGATAGTAAATCATATTTACCCTTCGTGTTTGGGTTCGTACACCTTCTGAACTAACAGCTGCGATTATTCAAATTCGCGCGGAAATTTTGAACATGTTTAAAATTTCCCGACGAATTGAAAAATCGTTGGTCATCTGTTTGAATTCGCATCTCTTGTTTAGTCTGCGGTAATCGTTCGTTTATCGTTCGTGTGTTATTGTCGCGCATAGTCCCTCATCGCGCTTTTGCCAAAGTGGACCGATCTCGAAAGAACCCTTAACGAAGCAACACGATGACAAAATATGACTTCTCTGGCCGTAACGTACAAGAACGCCCGATCTATTCCCTCGTCTTCGTTTCTAATCGCACGCCATATCAAACCATTGCTCACTGTTCGTTCGTCTTATTGGGTTATATCAACCCTTCGCTCGCCTTCGCCTGCAATTTACTCAAAGAGGTGAACCGAAAAATCGATATCCTTCGCATGTCATATTTATCCTTCGCTTACCGTTCGTTGATAAAATTTGACAATAGTTACTGATCGCATGATTTGACGGAAATTTTATTTGAATTCGTTGAATTCGCGTGCATTTCGTGCATTTTTCCCATTCGTCACCCTTCGTCCGCCTACATTCGGTCAGGTGTGAGGGGGCTATTAGGTTGGAAGACAAAGATTTTAGCAAACGCTGAATGCTGGTTTGCAGGGTTCACTGTACATGAGAATGGTTGATACTTGCACATTGAATTCTAATACCTATTTCTCTGTTGAGGGAATTACTTCCTGGGTACGGCTTGATGTTCAAATGTCATATTTCATAAAACATCAAACCCCTACGGCTAGTACTAGAATAATACTTGCATACCTTGTTGATTCTTTCAGGACTTGGAAGGAATTTGTCCTGCCTGTCTGCCTCAGTCTGCATGGTCAACAGCATGTTCTTCTCCTTCAGTAAGACATACCAGAGCTTGTGTAACGTGACATAGTCTTTCAACCTTAACTCATCTTTGCTCCATGCTCTACCTGCAGGCAGGTTACAAGAAATGTGCAACTGTCAAAGTGAAATCAGTACAACCTGAATGCATTAGAAGACATGACAGCATCTAAGACCGGAAGGCTTGGAGAAAGGCCATCAAGGAAACAAATTCTAACCACTCAGCGTGGGGGGAAAAGGGACCACAAACGAAGATGAAGAATTGCGTAAATTGCCTGACAGTGATGTTGCAGTATAATTGTGAGTGACTTTGATAATCACAATAGTGAGTGATACAGTATGTTTGACCATCCACAGATGAATCAAGAAGATATCAAACAAATTTGCAAAAATGAACTAAGGAGAATATTATTATAGATAACAAACAGATTTGCAAAATCAAAGGTTTGGGATGAAGGATCTGTATTCTTCTACTAGGTGTAAAAAAAAAAAAAAAATCATTTGACACTTTTGATCATTACCGGTAATAACTCAAAACTTCTAACACGAATCAGACTGGGGTTTAACATATTAAAGTTAAAGGATGTCAAATTTATTTGAAGTAAATTTTAGCACATTTCAAACAACCAGTAAATAATTCAGAAAACGTGCATAGCACCTGCCAAATTATTGCTATACAGTGTCATTAATGATTCATGACGATGGGTTAAAAGAGATGCACTGAAATTTCAGCTGCCATGAACAATAGTTACAATATTATATTCTGAATTAATTACTGATACACACAGATTTTGTGGCCTTGATTTTTCAAAAATCAAAAATCTAATTAGACATCCAGAGAACTATTTTAAGCATACAATGTAGTATTCAAAGAAATGTAATATACCTTAACGCTCAAAATAAATTTTACATCCTTGAACTTTACAATGTCCAAACCTCAGTGTGATAATACGAGTTACAACTTTGGAGTTACACATATGTATGTTTATTAACAATCCAAAGTGTCAAAAAAAATTTTACACCTAGTACTGTACAATAACAAGCCCTGCAGGTTATATGAAGTGGCTGAATAGCCAATAGGGCCTATCATACAGGTAAATATACATATATATAAACAAATAACAACCTTAAAGAATAAAAATACTTGTACATGTAGATCAAAAGTGTGGATACACACAAAAAAGTTTCTGGTATACATGTAATTGCTCTCAAAATTAAATAATTATCACGTCACAAGCATCAAAGACATTAATGCAGGTGGAGATTAATGAAGATTACAACAAGTAGGACAAGTTCTGACAAAAAGAAGAGTGTGATTACAAAAATCGCTCCCATTCATGCGTCGATCTAAGCATAGAATGATATAACAATGAACGTCTCATTGTTCCGGTGTGGAGCCCTTGGCTGACAGCACTGGGGGGCGTTTCATCAAGTGTCTTGTCAGTGATTTTTACCGACAAATTTGCTCTCAGCCAATCAGATGTAAGGATTTCAGTAGCTTTTAACAGTTAATGCAACTTGTCATTGATGACAAGTTTTATGAAACAGGGCCCTGGTGGGGCAATGTCACTAGTCAAAGGATCCAGAAAACCATGACGAATCCAGAAAAACCTGATGAGCCGGAAGTGAAGATATCAAGGAAAAAATTGACCCCCGCGTGGAAAACATGGAGAACCAGTGAAAAGGCCCTTGTCTGGACATTCAGCACCTGCCTATGTACAATATAACACTGCTAGCTTTTGATATTGGGTGTGGCTTTCACATGGCACTACACAGCCCCAATACATGTATGTCTTTTCCCTTCAAGAGCCTGCTGCAGACTGCCTAAAGGTGGGTTTTCACAGGGCACGGGAACGATTCACGAAGGATGCGAATGTAAGAAAATGGCAAAGTCCAACATCCGGAGAAAACTTCTCTGACTTCTCCGAATGATGGACTTTGCCATTTTTTTTTACATTTGTGTGCCCCATGAAAATCCACCTTAAGAAAGGAACTTGCACATCCTAGCTCAGTAAATGTGAAAAGAAAACACCGGAGTGCATGCCCAGCAATGTATCCTCTATTCAACTAAAATTTAAGCAGTGGATCCTAGTACCTAACTATTGTAATGAAGGTTACCAAGGCATAGCCTAGCACAATTGTGACAGTACTACCGGTAATCCATTGCCATTATGTTTCTGATCTCATAAATGAACTGCAGTAGGCCATATTCTTTGATATGTTAACTTTTTACTTGCTATGGAGCTACACATACATGTACATGTAAGCTTCAGACTGCCACATTATTCAGAGTATACACTGTACATGTGCCAAAAGTCGACTGTGGCAGATTCCTGTTTGTTCCATTAGTAGACCAAAGCCTGACAAGCGTTAAGCCTTCTAGTTACTTCAGAAAAAAAGGACCTACATGTAATTACCTTCTCCACATTTCCATCGGTCTGAGCAAACCAATAGCTCTGCCCCCCTCCCCCCCCCCCCCAAAAAAAGGTATTTTGTCAACACAGGAAAAACTCTTGTCATAGTTTCATTTTCCTTCAGCCAACATGAATATTGACAAAAGAGGCTGTGGATAAAGGCACTACTAATCCCAAGACTTATCCCAAAATCCCTCTCTTGGTTCTCAGTGCAAGTGTGCGAAAGAGCATGCATTTTATACATGTACATACTGCGTGTGGAGAAAAGGGGGGGGGGGGGGTAGGAGCAAAAAAAAATACTGATTTTTACAGCCTAATCCAACTTACCAGCCTTGACAGCAGGTTGTCCCCAGTTCTTTGGGTCGTCAAAAAACTCTTCAAGTCCCCTGTTCGAAGCAGATGAGTGGAAGGATGATGAATGACAAGGTGAGGTGGTTACCCTTGGGTGCTGCAAGCATCTCGTCTGAGAGGACAAGGGCTGATGGCTGAAAAGACAAAATTCCTTGAAAGTAACCGTAAGCTCTGGTACTGACAGAATATAGATTAAAGAAATCTTCCACAGAACATAAATTCTCACAGAATTAGGAATGTTTGTGGGACATTAGGATTTTGTTGAATGGGCGCAAGCATGATGCCCGCGTGAACTCTCCACTGAGATTTCATATGGGGTCAAAAACCTGTGTTGCTATGCCATGCATACCGCAAACTGAGACATGGAAAATGAAAATTAATATCGCCCATGGCCACTTTCCAAATCCAACTGCTGTTTACTACATCAGTAATTTGCCAAATTTGCTGTCAAATTTAGACATATAGATTCTAATTACAGTTAACTCTGCATAAGTCGACCTTCCATAAGTCGAATAATCGCCTTAGTCGAAGCAATTTTTCAGAACAGAATGAGCAAAACATGTGTTTTTTACCTCTTCTAAGTTGAATTTCGCCTAAGTCGAACAGATTTCTGTGGTCCCAAGAGATTCGATTTTAATAGGCAGAGTTACCTGTATATTGAGAAATAAGTTGAATTTACTCTCCAATTGCCATTACTCAAAGTTTTGAAGGAAAGTTTTGAAGGAATCCTCCTTCGTTCGCATATTATTCCTTGACATGGAATTCCAAACGTACAAAACAGTAATTTTGTACGGCTTTTTCATGCTCCTCACATTTACGGTAGTGAGGAGTAGTTCCTGCTACCACAGTCTTGAGAATCAAAATGGCGCATGTGCAATGGCCGATTTGATATCGATATCGCGATCGACCAAGATTTTGAGTCATAGCCAATCGAAAGAGATAGTTGTGACACATGTACAAGTGCACGCTCGAAGGTCAATTTTAGAGCTCCGATCGTAACGGTATTCGTGGCCCCATGAATTTGACCTGTGTACACGCGTCGTAACCGTCGTTACGTCACAACTGTTTCTCTCAAATAGCTTTGTCGTGAGTTGTGTTTTTATTTCTTTAGAGTTTTGATCGGTGGTTTTTTTTGGCAAGCATTTCTGCATTTTCAAATTCTTTCATCTGCTATCATATTTTGATTTAGACTACCTCCACGAACATGGATTTTTTTTACATTGTGTTTACAAATAATAATCATGAAATAACATTGCATTATTTTGGGCTAAATGCAGTCAATTCTGAATACAATCTTATTTATATTTATTTTCGTAAAAATTGGTATTAAATATAAGCGACTGAATGTAGACTAGTCCCTGATATTGCCCGATGCATATTTGTTTGTGTATGCTAACATCGGCGAAGTCCAACACGGAAAACCGGTGAGTCTTTTTTTTACCTTTTTGTACTTAAATACTGTAAACGCCACTCATACACATACAGGTAACTCTGCCTAAGTCGAATCTCTTGGGATCACAGAAATCTGTTCGACTTGGGCGAAATTTGACTTCTAAAGAAGAGGTAAAAAACACGTTTTGCTCATTCTGTTCTGAAAAATTGCTTCGACTAAGGCGATTATTCGACTTATGGAAGGTCGACTTATGCAGAGTTAACTGTATGAGGTTATCTTAAGATAACCTCGTACTTCATACATGTTATACAGTTAGATTTCAATGTCTACCATCTTTGAACTTCCCCCATGTCATTTGTAGGATTTCTCCCATCTTCTTGAAGACTCTCACCTTTTCAATGTCCCCAAAATTGTCACCAGTTTTCCTCCCATGAATTTTTGAGAACATATTTAAGTATAAAAAGGCAAAAAAACTCACCAATGCGTAGACGGCGCAAAGTTCATTGATTCACATGCCATGCGTGGACTTCGTGATCGCACCATCTCGCTCGCACTCACGAGGGATACAGACGCACTGAACTCTACATAGAGTTCAGTGGATAGAAGCAGTGACGCACAACGCGAAATAACTAAATACGTCCACAGACTCTAAGCTACACTAGTGCCGATTTCGGGGCAGTTAGGTCAACGTTTCTCATGCGAATAAAGATTGACTAACTACATGTGCAAGGTAAGGAAAACCTCATCCGTCCAGCCGAAACCTTGTAGATTTACACTTTTTGGGTATTTTGATTGTGCATCTTTCAGGTCGAATATGACCTGGGCCCCGTTGCATAAAACTTACCATTAATGTAAATTTGCCATCAGTGGTAACTCCCATGGAAACCTTGATTTTGATTGGCTGTTGAGTGATGTTACCATGGTAGTTACCATTGATAGCAGAGTTACCATTAATGGTAAGTTTTATGCAACGGGGCCCAGAACCACCTTAGCAAACACCGAGGGTGGTTTGCAAGGTTCACCGTGCATGGGAATGGGTGATTATGAGGCATAGTATTTCTGTGTTCACACCTGCCTTCAAGCGCCATAATGGCATGGGCTGTACAGCTCTGTGGCCAGTACCAGATTGATAAGCCACAGAGCTCATACAGCTAAGTCTGGAGTACAAGGTTATCTTCAGATAAGCTTGTACATATATAAGTGGAAGTATAGTAAAGTCGCTATGAGTGCCCCAGGAGTAGTACAAGGTTAGCTTGTTGTCACTTATACAACTAGTACAAGCTTAAATCTGCAGATAACCTTGTACTCCAGACTAGCTTTTACGGGTGAACAGGCTTCAATAGCTTTTGTGTCTATTAATTAAACAGCGGGCCTTTTTCCAGTCTAGACATTTCATACATGAGAGGAAAATAATTATTCAAAATTTTATTTTCAATTCTTAATCCCCAAATTTGTGGCACAGTATGAGTTGAAGAGTCCCTGAATCAGGTAATCTAGCAAATTGAAGAAAATTAAATCTTGCTTAGAGCAATTTTGTTGTCTGTTTGTGACTGCTGCAACAGTGAATGTTGGACACAGTCCCACATAGGCAAGGGTCTATGAGTGGCTTGTAGTCACTTATACATGTACAAGCTTATCTGAAGATAACCTTGTACTCCAGACTAGCTTTTATGGGTGAATAGGCTTCAATAGCATTTGTGTGTATCAGCGGGCTTTTTTCCAGTCTAGATCATTCACACATGAGAGGAAAATAATTATTTAAAATTTCACTTTCAACTCTGAATCCCCAAATTTGTGGCACAGTAAGAGTTGAAGAGTCCCTGAATCAGGTAATCTAACTTTGTTAGCAAAATTAAGGAAATCAGATCTTGCTTAGAGCAATTTTGTTGTCTGTTTTTTACTGAGCTGCAACCGTGAATGTTGGACACGTCCCTCATAGGCAAGGGCCTATGAGTTATCTCCAATAATCTCCAATAACCTTGCATAAACTTGTGTGAGTGATGAGTGGCTTGTAGTTGTACATGTATAAGTTCATGATGGCAGACTTGAAATCTAACTGTATAACATGTATGGAGTACGAGGTTATCTTAAAATAACCTCGTATGTGTATGAATGGCCAAATTCCACTTATCCAATGAACAAGGTTGCGCCAAATTCCACTCATGGGCCCTTGCCTATGTGGGACTGTGTTCAACATTCACTGTTGCAGCAGTCAAAAACAGACAACAAAATTGCTCTAAGCAAGATTTAATTTTCTTAAATTTGCTAATTACCTGATTCATGGACTCGAGCCTGATCGGTTAGTCACGGACGGACATTTGACAAATTTTGAAAGTTTGAAGGCCTGTAAAAAATAAGTTATGAGATGTGTTGAGCTGTTTTATGTTTCATTGTGAAGGGTACCGCTGAAGGTGCTAAATGATGATAAAATTTGGTTGCCGTGGTTACCTACTAAAAATAGAATCCATTAAATATTCATCGTCACGGACGGACAAGATAGAAATGGGTTTCTTGACTTATCGGTAATCTTTTGTCTTTTCTATCTAAACAAACTGTCACTGACAAATTTTTTTGACTACAAATGTTAGTCAAGTTAATTGACTTCCCTGTCACATACATAGAATTTTAAAGCAAGCTGTAACTTTTGCTAGAGGTCCGAAAACTTTTTGTCACGGACGGACATTTGGGCGTCACGGACGGACATTTTGAGCGTCACGGACGGACATTAACTTAAAAACTGCATGTGTTCCTATCTAAAATTGCGCATATGTACTTCTTGCTTTCTACTTTTTGTTTGAAATTGATTTTATTACACTATTAAGCAAAACTTAGCATGAAAAACTTAGTTTTTAAGTGGAATCTATGTCAAAAGTGGATGCCTGTATTGTAGTGTATACACAATGTACAAGTGCATGTACTCATGTAGTGTGCAACTGTACATGTACCATACATGTATATGCTACAGACCAAAGTGAACATGTTGAGAAGAATGTGATGTAACGTGGAGAAGGTTTACGGTTCACCATGTGTAGTTAGAAGAAAGGAAATATAGGCAGAAATTGAAATGGAAAGACGAGAAAGGATGAGAAGAGGAAATTAGAGGTATTCTTTCTTGAAAATGAGTGAAGTCCTGAAAAGGACTGTAAACCAGATGAGATGAGCTGAATGTGGCTTGAGTAGCGATGGTTTGAGTCGTAGCAGGTTGAAGTGAAGAGAGTCAACCTGCCCGAAACGTCAAGTAACCTCTCTTCACTTCAACCTGCTACTACTCAGACCATCGCTACTCAAGCCACATTCAGCTCATCTCATCTGGTTTACAGTCCTTTTCAGGACTTCACTCATTTTCAAGAAAGAATACCTCTAATTTCCTCTTCTCATCCTTTCTCGTCTTTCCATTTCAATTTCTGCCTATATTTCCTTTCTTCTAACTACACATGGTGAACCGTAAACCTTCTCCACGTTATAAACTCCACCATACTAACCTACAAAGATCATCTGAATGTGATGTAAGCTTTCAAAATATAACCCTTTACATGACAGTCATGTAGGTGGACTGAAATCAAACATCAGTATTTAGTATTTTAATTTACTTTACAGCTCAAAGTCATATATTTTGTTTCAAACATAGAGGTAATATAGAAATAGGATTATGTGTGATTGATCATTATCATATTATAGGAATGAAAATTTCTCATCTGGTTTACAACATCACATACCAGTACTCTTTATAACATCTCATATTTTTTTATACTTCTGTTTAAGAGGGTGAAAACCAAATCATGAAATGCAGATCATTGTCTAACTCTAAATCTTTCTCATACCATAGTTTACTTTTTCAGTAATGTGTCTATCACTTTAAGAACAATGTTGGCTTTCTGGACAAAGGCCCTAATGGCAACAGTTGAGTGTATAAAGCTCATAGAGCTTAATTATGTCCTGTTAGTTGAGGTATTGCCCAACACGACTAGTTTAAGTCATATATTATAACTTTCTGACCCCCTTCCCCATAAAAAACTGTTTCAGGGTTGATGCAACCAATTCAATTATGAACATTTAATATCTTATAGTGTCTAAAAAGGTTTCTTCTTATGTGATTACATAATTTTAAAAAAAATTGTTGGCTGTGTATGATCCTGAACTACAAAAAATCTCTATCTGTCTCAAACGTTACAACTAATTCAAAGCATTCTTACAAAATAGAGTCCAAACATGGCTCTTGCAGTCTGATACCACATCTGACCTCCAATGTTTATAATTTTCAAGCACAACTTGTAATTTAATTTGAATATTGATCAAGCTTCGGTTTTAATGTTGAATCTAAAACTTTTACACATTGCTAATGACCAAAAATATCAGCTACAATAATAGCAATAATAATATTAATAAATAAATAAGTAAGAAAATAAGTATTCATCTTCTGTAAACACCTGTAATGGATGTCTTTTGCAGACTGACAATACAGCCTGGCTCCCATTAGAGCCATAGCAAAAATCATTAGGTTTTTATGACATTTATTAGCTTGAATAAGAAAAAAAATTGGGGTGGGGTGGGGGGTAATTTTTGCATTCATATTGGGATCACAATACCATACAGTCCAACCTGTTTTAGCGAACACCTGTATAGAAAGACTACCTGTCTATAAAGACCACAATTTTTGTTTCCCTTTAAAACTGTTTCTCATTGAAACATGTATTAAAGGAACCTGTACTTAAAGACCACCTGCTCGTAAAGACAGTCTTCTTGTCTGTCTTGAGCGGTCTTTATGGAAAGGTTTCACTGTACGTGATATTTTGGATGAAATATGTTCCATGAACCAATAAACAATAAAACAATTCCTTGAATTTGAAATCACACAGCATTTACCATTTCAGTATATTGCATTGTCCGTCCGTGACAAAATTAGTGTCCGTCCGTGACAGTTTTCAAATTCATTTTTAGTATATGTATATTTAATTGATCAAGGTTTTATTTATACATGGTATAGGACTCTAGCTAGTGAGATAGCTCAGCATGGTTTTTGTTTTCACTTTTGCCCCATCAATGGAAAAAAAAACTTTAACAATTTTTTTCTGTCACGGACGGACAAATTTGCATCAAGATGTGAATGACCATGCAGCATGACCATTTCTGTACAAATATTTTCAAATATTTTTTTGTTTTCAATGGAATGGTGTTTGATCTATAATTATTTGCTAACAAAACTTAAGAAAGTTTAGAGAGTATTAAACTAGGACCAACTCAGTCTTTCTAGAAAATGTCCGTCCGTGACATTAGTGTTCATTACCCCTGTTGAAAAATGGGCCAATCCAATGACTTTCCCGACCTTGTCAATTAAACAAACGTGAATTTTAGTAACTTTAGATATTAATGAAAAACCTGAAAGTGATTTCATCATAAAAATCTGAAAATTAAATTTTCACCCCAATGCTCACTCTCAACCGAGTCATGGACTCTTCAACTCTTACTGTGCCACAAATTAACAGTTAGGGGATTCAGAATTGTAAGTGAAATTTTAAATAATTATTTTCCTTTCCTGTATGAATGATCTACCCTGGAAAAAGGACTGCTGATACACACAAAAGCTATTGAAGCCTATTCACCCATAAAAGCTAGTCTGGAGTACAAGGTTATCTTCAGATAAGCTTGTACATGTATAAGTGGCCAAATTCCAACTATTGAGTTTGCCCGAACTGACTTGAAATAGGGTGTCTGGAGAAAAAAATTATTTCACTTATTTCGAAATGATATTAAATTTTCTTTCTGCATTTGAAAAATAATAACCTTCAAACTGACAGAAATATGATATTTCATGAAAAATTCCAGTTAATTACTGCAAAATAAGAGAATGAAATCAGACCATTTTTCAGCTTTTTCCTGCCATAGGCTATGTAGTTAAGAAATGGGACACACACAGATGCAAATTTTGAGGTTCCGAGACCAGTTACGACTTTATACTTAATGTCAAAAACTTGTCCTTTACATGACCAGATAGGAAATTTTACAATCTTTCTGATGGTATGAATTTTTTCAAGGTCTGAATATTATATCACAGTGCAAAATTGCGAAAAAGTGACAAAATTTGTGTAAAACAGAAATTTCAGTTTCCCATAGGAAATGCATGGGGAAATGGCAATCTGAATACACACAAATGTAAGGGTTTGCAATTTATCTCTTATTTTAATTTTCTAGTGAGCCTAAAAACTTGTCCTTAGTTAGTGTCAAAAGAATGACCAGTATTTTCTCTTTCCATACATTCCAAATATGACATAAAAATTAATTCAGATCACATTTTAATAACAGGATGAATTCGCCCCTAAAATTGTGCCATTTTCCCCCTGAATCAGCACATTTTTAAGCTGACACTTTTCAGGGTGACTTCAGAGGATGCGGGCTAACTCGGCACTAGGGCGAACTCGGCCTATGCGGAAAATCGCTGCGGAGTGAGCCCAGAGAGTCAAAGTGATCGCAAACACTTGTGGTGAATTTCGCATTTAATTACACATTTCAAAACACTTAAATTCAAATTATTTGATATCAATGTATAAAATGATTAGCAGAGAAGTAATGTTGACAGTTTCAAGAAGTAAAATTATGCAAAACATGAAATTTAAGGCTAAAAAAGGGTATGGTGCGTAGCGTGGACTTCAACTCTTGAAACGGATGCGGGCTAACTCGGCACTAGGGCGAACTCGGCCTTGGCGGAAAATCGCCACGAAGTAAGCCCAGAGAGTTAAAATGATCGCAAACACTTGTGTTGAATTTCGCTTTTAATTACACATTTCAAAACACTTAAATTCAAATTATTTGATATCATTGAGTAAAATGATAAGCAAAGAAGTAATGTTGACAATTTCAAGAAGTAAAATTATGCAAAACATGAAATTTAAGGCTAAAAAAGGGTACGGTGCATAGCTAGCGTGGACTTCAACTCTTGAAACATAGTCACCGCGCAGTGCCGAGTTCGCCCTAGTGCCGAGTTAGCCCGACCCCCTTGAAACATAGTCACCGCGCAGTGCCGAGTTCGCCCTAGTGCCGAGTTAGCCCGACCCCGTTTCAGAGGGGTCGGGCTAACTCGGCACTAGGGCGAACTCGGCACTTCGGGAATAGTGAGGCCGAGTTAGCCCGGAGGGTTTAAATCGATCATTAAATACCAATCCGTAAGGTTTTGTTGTGATTACTAGCCAGGGTTGGGCGGTAAATACCGGTGGCGGTAATTACCGGTGGTAAATACCGGTAAATACCGTCCGGTAAATATGATGGGCGTCCGGTAAATATGTAAAAAACGGGAAATATGATTTTAATTCTTTATTTATTAATAATTTTACTTGTTTTTAGCCTCAACAACTGAAAATATTGTTCTGAAATAATTAGCAGCACAACACTCATAGCAGAAACACACAAACAAATTTATTAAATCCACACTGCATACATGTACACACCCAAACACACATACATGTACAACACACATACACAAACTCAAATCCATTTCTCCAGGGGTTAAACTTTTTACATGTATCTCATTACAATATGATTTTTGTTTTCAATTGTGAATAAAGCTCAGAATATGAATTATATTATACATACAGTGCATGCTCTTGAGTTGAATATACCGTAATATGTGAATCAATTCTAAGTGCATTATTTATCTATGGATGCACATTTTACGGTATAATTTGACGAAAATGATCATGTACTACATTGTATGCATTATAGAAAATGGGAAACTGGTTGTGGGATCGGAACTCACGAAACTCTACATTGCAACATTATCGATTGATTTGTATCGTTATTGATCTCTGTCTATGGGAGTTTGTACACAAAATATACACACACATAAACACACACACACACAAATAGAACACACCATGCAGAGCGGGAAATATAACACGTTATATTGCACGGTCGTGACATATAACGAATTACGCACTGGCAAGACCCACATCTTACCAATCAGAAACCTTGTTTCATACAACCCATCTTATATTCTACTGTATGTAATTGGTTTTTGTAACAATAGTGTATCAATGATTTTGTATACATGTGTACTAGTGATTGCTGGTTTTGAACTTTTGATAAAATGTTTACAGAAAAAAAAAAAAAAAAATTTGTAGCCAAAATAACAGACATAGACAAACACATGAACAAACACACACACACACACACACACAAATAGTACACACCAGAGCAACCATACTCACCACCATTGTTATTATGTTCAAAATTGGACAATCCCTACGAATAAGTGAGTGTAAAAATATATTTCCCGGTATTTCCCGGTAAAAAGCGGTAAATACCAGTAAAAAGCAGTAAATACCGGTAAATACCGCTTATTTCCCGGCGTCCGGGAAATAAGCCTCCGAAGCCGGAAATATGCCAACCCTGTTACTAGCTAAGAATATGTTTATTAACCATTCTTTTGATAGAATTGTATGAAATACTCACTTTGAAGATAATCTTGCAATTTTCTTGAGCCAACATGATATAAAAGTGACCAGCCTAGGAATTAATTTTTTTTTTTTAGGGGCTACTTTTTTTTTTGCCTTGGGGCTACTTTTGAATTTTATGGGGCTATTTCTTATATTATTGGGGCTACCATTTTAATGGAAAGAGCAGACTGTCAGCCTGGTTATCAATTTGGGTTTTTTGTGATATTGCGATTGCTGTTTACATTGGTACTAATCGTACTGTCTCATGCACAGGTTTACTTTACGTCATACTGCCCAATTTAATTTTAAAACATAGATTTTTAAAATTTTAACTTCACCCCCCCCCCCCCCCCCCATCAGATTTTTTTTTTTTTTTTTTCAAAACTTTGAAGGAATAAATAAAAAATAGGTCAATTCAACAATAGGTCAATTTCACTCGAATTTGCTGTCATTAGGCGTATTTCCTGCGCAGATGTTTATTTTAAGTGAAAAGGCGGGCTTGGTGTGTGTTTTTTCTTTTCTCGCACATAATACTCCTAAATCCGCTTGGACGTACGTACGTACATATATACCGTGAATGCGCACAGTTCCGGCGATTTTTCTTTTCCAATTTGATTTTCCGCGGATACCATCACACTCGATGGGCATCGATCTCGCGCGCGATAAGTATAAAACCCAGTCATAAATCCACCGATTTCCTGATTTGTAGAGCGTTTTCGGTGACCCTGTTTCTCACAACCCGATTTAAGCGCCGCGTGCTTTGAAGAAATGGCAGTAATTCCGCATTTTTTAGGCAGGCTTTGGCTTTACAGATTGATTTTTTGAGGTGACTACGGACTTAATGTGGTAAGGGACAATTTCTCTGTGTGGTGTATCCGGTCGTAGATCTAGAGATAGTCTCATTACACGGATGATGGTAATTTTAGACCTATCATTGTAACAGTGATATTGCGTTTCGGAAAGGAAATTTTCACAAAAAGTGTCGCGCAAAGACTAAGTGAAATGAAGCTGTCGATGAATTTATACAACCGTGGTATACAATGCGTCAATGCGGGTAGTTACTGTAGTATGCATGAAAAAAGCGATATCTGGCTATACTGTAATTGTTGTCATTTGGTCTAGCGCTCACGATGCTACACATTCGCGATGTACTAAGCTCCGAATCAACGAGATAAAAGGTTGAATTTAGCTGCTTTTTGAGCATATTAGTGATTTTCTTTCGAATCATTTATGGGGGCGACTCATATGAAAACGGTCGCCCCCAAATACAGGTTTTCCAGCATTTATTGGGGCGATATGGGGGCCGACGAGGGCGAAATCGCCCGTCGCCCCCGTGTATTTCCGACACTGAAAGTGACATTTCTATGCAGTTTAATCACACGATACTGCTCCAAATCGCCGTGCATAGGCCGTAGCATGCACTGTGTTTGTTACGGTATTCGGAGCGATGAGTCGGACACACATTTTGCAAAACTGCAAATTACTGGAAAACTCGGTAAATTTGTTTTTATCCATCATGAATTTGGAACTAATTAACATATAATGAGTTGTTAGTATGTTTCAGACATGATTAAGATCTACGGAATTTTGCAGTAGTCTAGTCTAATTCATTCATCAAAATGTGTCTCCAGACACGAGTCCGAGTACCAAACGCAGTCACTGAGTCAGTGAATGCAACGCACGGCGATTGCGAATATATGCGAGCTGTGAGTGATTAAACTGCCCAAAATGTCACTTTAATTGATATTAGCTCAAGAAAATTGCAAGATTATCTTCAAAGTAAGTATTTCATACAATTCTATCAAAAGAATGTTTAAAAAACGTATTCTTAGCTAGTATTTAGTAATCAAAACAAAATTGGTATTTCATGATCGATTCAACCTCTCCGGGCTAACTCGGCCTCGCATTTCCGGTAGGGCCGACTTCGCCCTATAGTGCCGAGTTAGCCCGGATTCGTTTCAGACACCCTACTTGAAAACAATAAAGTGGGACTGACGTGATTGAAATGCTCCTCTGACTTGGAATGCATGGACATTGATTTTCAGCGTATCACTCACCCAGAAAATGAACCAAATGGTGAATATTTCACATCTTGTGAAAGAGCTCGGGATCGCAGGTTGTGTTGAGGTGCGCACAATACGTTTCCTCGAAGAAAGTTTGATATTCTTCCGAGGCTGGTCACGATGCGATTTTTAAACCTGGAGGCTGCCATTTTCTTGGTGCCCTAAACTGGCGTCGGAATTAGAGGGCGCACTAGTACCTACGCTTCGGGCACACTTAAATTTAATTCATCCGCTCGGGAACACATTAGTAAAGTAAGCTAGCTGACGTCTGGGCGCAGCTAGCTGAGGACTGTATACGTCAGCTACACCTTCATTTTTTTTTTCACCATAACCCCCTGACTGCTTCCCCCAATGTTTCCCCGTCTATTGTCACGTATTAGTACCCCTAACCTTGTGCGCCCACCCCACCCCCCCCCCACATCCCAAATATTTCATGATTTTTTTTCAATATATATTTTTCCCCTCAATTTAGCTGGCGCTTTCGCAAAAGCATTTTGATGATATGAGGAGACCCTCTCCCGTCCCGTTCAAATTTTATCGCCCATGCAGGTACAGAGATAGAGAGAGAAGAAATCGAAAGAAAGAAGTATGGACGGAGTGAGAGAGAGAGAGAGAGAGAGAGAGAGAGAGAGAAGGGATGGGGGGGGGGGGGGGAGCCGGGGAAGGGGACATATCGTCTTACGCACAGAAACATGAATATATCCTGCCATTCAGCCTACGCCGGCCCCTCCCTCAAATAGAATATAGTGATTCTCCACCTGAAAATGGGTTTAATGACTAACATCTCATTTGTCTTTTAAAGTACGGCTCTGTTTGAGGCTTGCAAAGGTTTTCCCTTTTGACCCCGGTCGTACCACACCCCCCCCCCCCTCCCCTCCTCCCCCGAATGAAAAGAAAACATGTTTTCCCGATTGAAAAATAGTTAGAAGAAGAAGAAGAAGAAGAAGAAGAAGAAGAAGAAGAAAGAAAAAGAAGAAGAAAAGGAAGAAGAATTAAGAAGAAGAAGAAGAAGAAGAAGAAGAAGAAGAAGGAGAAAACAATAATGATAATAATAATAATAATCTTAAAAGGTTGCAGGCGTGGGAACAAACATAGTCCTATGTGCATGTTTTCATTTATTAACTCAGCGGAACTAAGCGAATCCATGATTGTCAAAAGGGAGGCGCCACCTCGCGCCGAAAATTTTTAAAGGCGACGCTACTATATAGGGCACACATAAGTAAATCATCCGCTCGTAATGCATGCCGGTGAGGCGGAGCAAAGATGATTTGAAATTAATTGATTAGAAATATTCATATAAAATCGATTAATTGTTCTCAATAAATTTAAAAAGCGTAAATGGTGTTTAATAAACATACTCTTTCCAATTTGACACCTTAGCTGAAGTTGGCTAGCCTTTTATTATTTTTAAAGGATTTATTTTATCACTGGTGCACTTCCACTGTTTCAATGTGCGAATGGGCGGAAATTTCGGCTTGCCTTGTTTCAGCCTAAATATCTTTTTTAATCGCTGGGAAAGTGCCCAAATGAGGTACTTCATTTGTGAGATTTTTATATTTTGTCTCTGTTCTGTGAATTTAAACGATTTCTACAGAGGGGTTTTGAAAATATGATTTTTAGACAACCTTCGTTATAACACGTAAGTGAATTGGGCCGTGAATTACTTCTCTGAGCCCTATAATGCACGCCGGTGAGGCGGAGCAAAGATGATTTGAAATTAATTGATTAGAAATATTCATATAAAATCGATTCATTGTTTTCAGTAAATTTAAAAAGCGTAAATGGTGTTTGATAAACATACTCTTTCCTATTTGAGACCTTAGCTGAAGTTGGCTAGCCTATTATTATTTTTAAAGGATTTATTTTATCACTGGTGCACTTCCACTGTTTCAATGTGCGAATGGGAAGAAATTTTGGCTAGCCTTGTTTCAGCCTAAATATCTTTTTTAATCGCTTGGAAAGTGCCCAAATGATCGAGGTACTTCATTTGGGAGATTTTTATATTTTGTCTCTGTTCTGTGAATTTAAACGATTTCTACCCAGGGGTTTTCAAAATATGATTTTTAGACAACCTTCGTTATAACACGTAAGTGAATGGGGCCGTGAATTACTTCTGTGAGCCCTATAGCGAACCTAGCCCAGCGTTGCAAGAGGGAAGCGTCGGCCGGAGCGTCGGCTGCTTGCGGAGCTTAGCGAATGCTCTAAAATAACCTTTTAAATAGCTTATAGGCAAGTCCTATTTTATGTAATTTGAGACAGTATTGCGTGAAATGTAGAATTAAGAGTGGTTTCTGTGCAATGCAGTGTAGAAAACATGGACCGCCCCCCCCCCCTCGTCCCGTTCCCCAATCTCTCTCTTTCTCTTCCTCTCTCTCTCTCTCTCTATCTCTTTCCCTCTATGATTTAGCTTTCTTTTCCTGATCTCAATCAAGGAAAGTGGATTTTCATAATAAAGATGTAGGGCCTATTATATACTTTTGGTTTAATTCAGAGTTCTATAATGAAGCCTCTCTTTGACTGGACTGCATGTACAGGTGAATTAAACGCCAGCCCTGCCTTTACACAAGAAGGTACTATTCTTAGTACCTGCAGGGATGAAGGAATCACTGAGTGGCCTACAGCGACTATATGTTAAAGACCATACGATTGTCCCCCATCCAAGTTGTATAGCTCTTCTAAAGGACAATGGAAAGCCTACCTATCGATGTTTGAATGTTGAAAAGAAGTTTTAAAACTGGAAAAGGCTAGGATGGGCCGACTGCGTGAATGACTGAGGCAAGAAAAGTAAACTAGACTGATACGAAGAAATCCTTACAGAAATGAAGGGGATTGTTTAAAATATGTGAGGGACAAAGCTTAAAATTTGGGCGTCGCTGCCGGCCGCAGGCTTCGCTGACGTCTGGGCGCAGCTATAGCTGACGTCTGGGCGTAGCAATAGCTGACGTCTGGGCGCAGCTATAGCTAGCTGACGTCTGGGCGCAGCTAGCTGAGGACTGTACGTCAGCTATGTATTATATAGCTGCGCCCAGGGGTTTTTCAAAATATGATTTTTAGGCAACCTTCGTTATAACACGTAAGTGAATGGGGCCGTGAATTACTTATGTGAGCCCTGAACGGGCCGCGCGCCATCTTAATCCGGGCAAAAACTCCGCTCCCTGCCCGGATTACCCATACGCGTAACGTATGACGCTATGGGATAGAGTTGGACAAATCACTTTTCTTCACTATTTTTCCTCGGTTTGTATGGCTCTATGCAACCAAAAACTCACATGGCCAAATATTGTTATTTTTTAATATCTTTTGCTTGTCCTTTTCTCATCTATATATTTATATGTTATCTAATTATTTCTTCCTAGTATAATGCGCTCTAGTAGCATTAGTATTATTGCCATTTTTCACAGATGCCATTTTTCACAGATGAAAAGGTATATAGGCCAAAGATGAAAAATTTTCAGTGGCCTATTTCTAAGAACCACTCTGCATCATCATGGTCACTGAAAGATATGTCCAAAGTAATCAGTCGTGGAAGCGACATACGCTGACAAAGAGCATTACCTATGGATGGGTCACTAAACTTTTTGTCTAACGGTGTTGAAATGGTCAGAAACATTCATAAATTTCATATTTTGAGTGACATCACTGACTTCAATTTTCTTAAAGTTTTGTGAAATAGACACCAAAGTCATCTGTTATGGAAATTATGTATCTTTTATCTGATTTATTTATTTATTCAAAACGGTATAAGATAGAAAAAAAATCCCAAAACATATTTGCGGCTTGTGGGCCGATATCGTAGTAATTATTATAATGGAACTGTGCTACATCCAGCATAAATACCGATAATAATAAGAAATAAAAATGCATCCACACATTTGTAAATAATGACAAGAGCAAGCTTCAGTAATAATGCATAAATGATCATTGTAAGGCCTCTATGTGAGGAAAAAAAATGAAGGGGGGGGGGGGCTAAAGAACGAGGACAAATTAAACGAGAAAGGGAGAAAACCGGAGCAAGAGAGACAAAGAGAGAGAGAGAGGGGGGGGGGGCAGATAGAAAGAGCCAAAGAAAAACAGAGTACGTGTATGTGTATGAAGAGGGAAAGAGTACAATAAAGCTGGAAAGAGGAGAAACCATGATGGATAGAAACGGGCGAGAGAGAGAGAGAGAGAGAAAGAAAGTATAAAGAAGGTAGAGAGTGGCAGGAGAGATATATATTTAAGGGAAATGGTATAGGGGTAAGGAAATTGAGGTATAATGAAAGAGAGGGAGGAAGGAGAAAGAGAGAGAGAGGGAGAGAGAGAGAGAGAGAGAAGACAGGAGAAATAAAGAAACAAGAGAGAAAGAGAGAGAGGGGGGGAGCCGGGGAAAGGGGGATAAACCTGGAGAGAAAAGACAGGAGAAACTAAGAAGAAAGAGAGAGAGAGAGAGAGAGAGAGAGAGAGAAGGGAGAGAATTTTGTATAGGAGAGGCAGAGAGTGCATCAAATTGATGCGAGAGGCATTTATCGATTCGCTTCTTATAAGTATTTGAAATCTCTTGGATATAATTACAAATCTGGAATCTGTTTCAGTTTAAGTTTCAGTTTCAGTTTTATTTTCATTTCCAACAGAACAGTGATTTTAACAAGAAATCAAATATACAATTCAATATTCAATAACAAAATACATTTTACATGGTTTAAAGTGATAAAATAGAAAGTATACATAGACATCCAGTATAATTGTATTTTTTTTTTTTAAGTTAAACCTGTGGAAATGGAGGGATCCACTGAAAAGCAAAGCTTGTAGTATGTGGATCCCTCGAAATAATGACAAACGTATTTTTTTTTAACATGTAAATATATAGACAAAAAAAAAAAAAAAAAAAAAAACCCAAAATATATAGATATACATAGATTACAAAAAAGTGTCAGAATAATAATACAATTATAAATCCATAATTTGAGAGCTTGTTACGACACGTATATAGTATGGTGAACATAATAAAAAGAATATAAGACAACATAAATCAAAGCAAGGGAAGAGAAAAATACAAGGATAGTAAATGTTGCTGCATATGTGAAGAGTAAAGAAAAAGAGAGGAGAGGTGGAGAGGAGAAGAGAGAGAGAGAGAGAGAGAGAGAGAGAGGGGGAGAGAGCACACGATGTGCATACTACAGGGGTAGTGACCATAATTATAGTAAGTTGCATATAGAGCGTAAAGACATGACGGGAAGGATAAATGCATTTAAAAAAAGGCGAGACATGATTAGACTATGCACTGATATTAATTTGTATTGTAAGAAAGTATAAGAAACAATTTCAATTTCCTTTTAAATGAATAAAGTGAGGGGCAAGTTGAATGTCATTATGAAGAGAGTTCCAAAATTTGGGGGCTGTATAAATAAACGTGTTTTGAGCTAGAAGGGTTCTCAACAGAGGTAGATGAAAGTCATTACAGCGCCGGGTTGGGTACTTATGAGAGGATTTATTTTGGGTGAACATATCATCAAAAACGGAAGGAAGCATGTCGTTATTATAAGAATACATAAACTGACCTAACTGGAGAAGATAAAGATCTTTAATTTTCAATATTTTATTTTCAAAGAAAAGAGGATCCGTATGGGAGCGAAAATGAGAAAGGCAAATGATACGAAGAGCTTTCTTTTGTAATAATGATATTCTGTTTAACAAAGTTTGGTGCGTATTGCCCCACACCAGGAGTCCATAATGTAGATATGGTAAGACCAGAGAGGAATAAAGCATAAGTAAGGAAGATGAAGGGAGATGTGTTTTTAATCTATTCATGACACCAATATTTCGAGAAATAGTTTTACAGATGTTGTCAATATGATACTTCCAGGAGAGTTTATTGTCGACTGTTACGCCCAAAAATTTAGTGTGAGAAACACTCTCCAACGGGATCTCATCGAATTCAATATTTATTGGCAGTGAGTCTATAGTGTTACTGAACAACATATATTTAGTTTTTTGGAGATTAAGTGAAAGTTTGTTTGCTCTGATCCATTGTAGAATCTTAGATAGTTCAGAATTAACCGTTTGCGCAAGAGTGTATGGATTGTTGTGGGAAAAGAACAGATTCGTGTCGTCAGCAAAAAGTATAAATGATAAAATATGGGATGATCTGCAGAAATCATTTATATATGAAATAAATAAAAGTGGACCCAGGAGGCTTCCCTGTGGAACACCACAGCTAATATTACATAAATCTGATGAACAATCGTTTAAAGAGACATATTGCTTTCTGTTAGAAAGATAGTTCCTGAACCACTCCAAAGCCTTTCCACGTACACCGTAATGGGAAAGTTTATTAAGTAATATATCGTGGTTTATTGTGTCAAAGGCTTTGGAGAAGTCCAGGAAGATACCAACCATATGAGAGGAATTATCAATAGCATGAGCTACTTTCTCCACAAAAGATAATAAAGCATGAATGGTGCTATGCTTTTCCCTAAAACCAAATTGAAAGTTAGAGAAAACATTGTGATCTTTTAGGAAGGCAACTATTCTAATATATACGATTTTCTCTAAGATCTTAGAGAAAGAAGATAACAATGAGATCGGTCGATAGTTGTTTACATTTAGTTTGTCCCCCTTTTTAAATAAAGGAATGACTTTGGCGATTTTCATAGAGTTGGGAATTTGCCCATGTAGTAAAGACAAATTAAATATATGTACCAGGGGATCTACTATGAATGGAATAATGGCTTTAAGGATAACATTATTAATATCATCGTAGCCAGAACTTTTCTTGTTGTCTAGATTTGAAACGATGTCTATAATTTCATGGGTATATGTCGGAGTAAAAAATATAGAATTTTGGTTAGCTGCACCAAGAAAATCTGTAAAACGTTTATTGGAAGAAGGTATATGTTTCTACTATTGTTTGTAAAATATCTGGGGCAATAGGTTGTATACGGAGGATTAAGCATTTACTGTCATTTAAAATTATGAAGAATCTGTATTTTGCTATGATTCTACCTTATATTGATTACTGTGGTACATCTTGGGGAAGCTGTGCAAAAATTCATATGGATAAGATACAAAAACTCCAAAATAAATATGCCAGAATGATTTTGAATAAAGATTATTATACATCGCAACGTTCCTTGTTACACACACTGAAATGGCAATCAGTTGAACAGCGTATGAAATATCAATATTGTGTTCTTGTTTTTAAAATACTAAATAATCTAATACCGACTTATCTAGAATCATTGATATGTAAACGAACCGTAAATTATAGGACACGTTATTCTTTAAAATGCCCCCTCCAACTTCCCCACGCTAGGACAGAATGTAAAAGAAAATCCTTTGCATATGTCGGGGCCAGTTTGTTTAACGGACTCCCTGTAAATGTTCAGACTTGTACATCCCTGTTTACATTTAAAAAACTATGCAAAGCCTTACATCTTGATGCAATAGAATTGTAGTAGTGCTATCCATGTATCTATCTTTTAGATTACCATTTATCCACTCTCAATATTTATTGTTAGTAGTTTATAATGTTACCTAATTGTTAAGTATTTTGCATCTTCATGTAGAATGATGTTTGTTAAACTGCAGGGCGCCTTTGTAAAGCAGTTTTATAAAACTGAACAGGCCAACCCTGCAGTATAAAATAAATAAAACAAAATAAATAAATAAATAAATATATATCTTTGGCAAGGTTATCCCCTATGGAGGAAAAGTGGGTATTAAATGTATTAGCGATGTTAACAGGCTCCTTTACAATTTCATCGTTAAGTTTGATTTCCGTTATAACAGCTTTATTGTTTGCCACGTTCATTGCTTGTTTGAGGACTTTCCAAGTGTTGTTCATATCATGTTTATGTAGTTCAAGTTGGTTTATAAAGTATTTTTTCTTTTCTAAACGTATGATTTTAGTCAATGTATTTTTGTAGGATGTATATTTGTGTTTAGTTTTGTCTGTACCTTTTGATTTGTACTTATAATAAAGATTATTTTTCCGATTTATAGACCGGAGTAGAGACTTAGATATCCATGGAAGTCTGGGGGACTTTTTGTAATTTCTATTATTGTCTCTTTGTTTGGGAATGAATATATCTAGCTGGTTGTTTAGAATATTACAAAACATATCGTACGAAGAGTCCACATCATCTATATCAAAAACACATGACCAGTCCACATTTTCAAGACTAGCACTTAAACGGGTTAAATTCGCATTGTTAACTTTACGTCGTAGAGGGCGGGGACCATGATTGTTAAGTGACTGAGATACGGTGTAGTACGTCAAAATTGGATAGTGATCGGTTGTATCTGAGAGAATGATGTATGAATCAGGATGAGGAATAACGTTGGAGAAAATATTGTCTATTAGAGTGGCAGATAGATTTGCTACGCGAGTGGGTTTAGAGACAAGTGGCAAGAAGGAGGCAGATAAGAAAGTTTCAATGAGCTCATGGGCGATATTATTAGTGGCACATTTGAGTATGTTTATGTTGAAGTCCCCCATCAACAAACAGTCCTTATTATTAAATGTTGTACTTCGAAGCAAGTTGGACAAATGTATTATAAAATCGTTTCCACTGGAGCTCGGAGGTCGGTAAACAATACCTACTATTACATTCTTAGCACCTGGCACTTTAATTTCTATAAAAAGACATTCAATGATGTCATTACTAACTGAGATGTTATCGTGAACTGAGTAACAAAAACTCTTAAGTACGTATAGAGCGACACCTCCACCTGTTCTTTCTTGCCTGTTTTTGAAGACAAAATCATAATTATCAATAGAAAATGGTAGATTGGAATCCTGAGACAGCCAAGTCTCTGTCAAACCTATCACAGATAGAGGTTTGGGTGAGGGATTATTCAAAAGTAACTGTAGATCATCAAAGTGTTTGTTTAAGCTCCTTATATTCAGATGAAGTAGAGAGAATGTATCGCGTTTAAAGTTCATAACTATATCATTAAATTGTGAAACTGTTATATATTTGCTGAGAGAGCTTTGTGCTGGGTCCTGCTGATCAAAATCAAATCGAAGTTCTTCAGACGAGGAATTAATACAGTCAGCAATAGAATCATCATAGGTACCTGGGAAAATTGGCAATGTTATGTTATTGGAGAGAGAGGGTCTGTGTAAATCGAATAGATCGTCATCTGTGAGGGAATTAAAAGCCATATGATCGTTCAGGCAAGCCATAAGGAGTTCAGAAGCAGTACCTGAAAAGGAAAAAGCATATCAAATAAACCATTGGTGGCGGTCTTAGTATGCTGGTGCCGGAGCCATTCACACACATCTAATACATGAACTGAATTAAGTCATGGAGGAGTAATTTAAATAATGTAACCACTGTCCTACAAAAAAGTCAAGGATATTGAAAGACCAGGAATCCAGTTCGGTTGTCAACTGCACGAATTTAAGGTAAGATTTTTTATTTTATTTTTTTTTTTTAGGGGGGGGGGGGTTCACTTTCAAATCTTTATTAATCAACGTAGCACAGAATGTGATCAATCTTTCTATAATGTTATTATGTATGTTTAAATCCCCGTCCTTCTCTCTCTTATACTCTCTATAAATTCCTCCCTCCCCCGGCCACCTTCGTCTCTCTGAATCCAAATACTACCATGCACAACTGATTGATTTTGGGCATATCTTTCTGTTACCATGATGATGATGCAGGATGCTTCCTAGAAATAGGCCACAGGACATTTTGACTCTTTGGCCTACATGGCCTATACCATGATCATCTTCGTGTGAAAAATGGCAATAAACAGCTCATATAGGAAGAAATAATTAGATGACATTTAAGTAAAATACAAGCAGAAGATATTAAAACATAACAGTATTTAGCTATGTGAGTTTCAAGTTGCATATTGTGATAAAAACCGAGGAAAATAGTACAGGAAAGTCGCACCCGTATATAGCGCCTATATGGGTAAATAATCCGGGCATGCAGGACGCGGACTTTTTGCTCGGATTAAGATGGCGAGCGGCCTTCTCAATTCGGCATGCACAGCCGCAATGCGCGCGCGCCATGCTTAGTGAGTGCTCTATAGTGTATATTATAGGATCTCTATGTACCTACGTTGAGATAAGATTGATGATCTGACTCAAACTGAGTTGGCGAGTTTTGAGTTGGAGTAGTCTGATACGCTGAGCATGACCCCCCCCCCCCCCCTCCCTCCACTCCGGGACCCCGAGCCTGGAGATGGCTGCTGAGATTTATGCTTGGAAATAATTACTCGGGACCTATTCCCGGGGGGGGGGGCACTCACGTATATTGGTGGTACGGGGACTTGCCGCTTTGATGACCCCCTTTTTCAGACCCCGATTTCCGTTCTCTAGATACTCAGTTCCGCTCAGGAGCCGCTCAGCCCCGCTCTGAAGACCCCCGTTATGAAACATATCCGTTCGCATATGCGGCCGGGAGCGTGGCGGAGGCAGTGGTCGCTCGACCTGGTCTCGCGCCCTAGGCCCTTTCGTCGCGCGAGCCTTGAAAACTGCTCCAGCTAGCTAGCTACTAGCGCTACACGGCGCGGGCGCGGCCCCCGGCGCGGCCCGTCCCGAGATCCTGCGATAACGAAGGTGTACCGCCGATAAAGCGAGGTTAGTTTTGTAGTTCCCTAGACCCTGTTTTTCACTCTGCCCAATAGATCATAGTTCCCAAGACCCCGTATTTTACACCTTGAAGTCAGTTCCTTAGACCCCCTTTTCGGGAATTCGTGAGGCACACCCCCGTCAAAATATAATTCGAGTGCCCCCCCCCCCCCCCGGGGACCTATTATTTATTTTCGTTACTCTTCTTCTGTTTCGAGTATGGTACTGTAAAATGTGGCCGGTTGAATATAGGCCTATAGCTACCCCCACCTCTCTCTCTCTATATATCTAGCTCTCTCCCCTGGTTCCGCGGCGGCGGCCCTACTGGTGTGTTCTCGTACTGTTATCAGCTTTCATTTTGATTTCCTTGACCAATTAAAGCTCCTTTTTTCTCTTCGCGCATCTTCCCTCTTCTTCTCTCCAAACGCACACACTCTCCGTTCCTTTCCATATACATGTAGTTCCTTTCCTTTTTCCCCTCCGGATCCCTCTTCTGTCGTTATAGGCTTATCTGTATGGGGAGTTTTTCTCCTATCCCTCTTCGCCCCCCCCCCCCCCCTTCTCTCTTTCTCTCTCTCTCTCTCTCTCTCTCTCACTCACACACACACACACCCACACACGCACACCCACGCATCCCCACACACACAAGCCCACACACACACATGCAAACAAACACATCCAACCAGCAAGTCTTCACATGAAAATACACTAAATGATAACTTCATATAGACCAAGAAATGTTGAAATAAATGATATTGCATGGATATTTCGATCACAAAATCACCGCCTTGGCAAACCTCCTTGTGTGGACCTATTGTTCCTTGTTCCTTTACTGTTGTACAGTGCATATATTCATAAAGACATGACTTCACATAATATCATCTGTTAATACAACGAAACGTTGAAAATAGGACATCATGATTCAACGGTTGCTCTAATTTATACAGCAGGTAAAAAATGCCCCTGACGGGCTGACAAAACACCCTGGGAGGGTTTGGAAAGTCTGTTTTGTTGCAATTATATTGACTTTTAATATCAATGTTGAATATTCTCATTAGTTAACTTACGGGTGCAAACAACTCCGGCATCTTTGTCATGATCACACGAGTTGTTTCCCCATCCGCTAGTGATGCAGTTATCCAACCTGGCTTCGGTGCCCAAACAGCCGACATGACTTAAATGTACTGGACCAGATCCCTGACCGTATGTACTTGCACTTCTGGCCTTAACGTCATGCCAAGAGTATCCAACTTGCCGACAAACGGCCAACGCGTCCTCATCATCCGAATCATCATCACAGACTGTCCCCCATTCGCCATCATGGTAGATCTCCACCCGACCATCGATTGTTGTGTTTGTCGTAGAACCATCCACAAGGCGGATATCTCCTTCACTCGTACCTTACATTTGAAAACAAAAACAAAAACAAACAAAAACAAATGGTGATCAGCCTACAGGCTTACAGTACAGTATAAAGTATACATCTGCCGATAGAAAACTTGCTCAGATAAAATAGGTCTGTGATTACTCCGTGAGATAATAACTGCTATTGCACAGACGCTAGTTTGCTGGTCCGTATGTACACATTTAAGCGCTAATACACTACCTGAAAGAACATAGTGTCAAAGATTGTCATGTCAATGTTACCATAGACATGATAGAGTGAAATTGGATATAAATTTAATGAAAGAAAAACGTAGACCTCGGTGTAATCTCATTTGTGCTAACTCAAATTTAGACCCAGAGTCAGGTTTTATATTTTAGCAGAATACAGGCCACTGTGTCTGTTTGGAGTTACCAATAACATTGAATATTCTAAGCCGGTGATATAAATAATGTTTCACTCTTTTCTTATGTGGTTAGGCCTACATACTATGCTATGTTTAAAGTAGATATTCATTGATTTTTAAAACTGACTTAATTTTCATTTTTGCGTAGGTGAAGCTTAGACCGGACACGTTTGTCAAAATTCGACACTTGCAAACATTCGAAGTAATGATTATTATCAATTACAAATTGCTAAAATACAGCCCCGACATAGCACCTGAACAGCTCTCCGAAAGCCGCTGAAATGTGTGACGTCAAAGGGAGGACGTTAATTGCACAAGCAGACGATGTCCCATAACATCTCACATATTTTCAGTGCCTGTTTTGTCATCTTCTCCTCAGTTATTTCACTTCACTAGCATTAGTCTATTATGTTTAATCCATATATTGCCTCACTCTAAACCCCGTGCATGGGTTTATTTGGATGGAAAATGAAGCGTTACAAGAATAAAGGAATCAGTTGCTTGTAAACAAAATAGACGCCATTTCATTCACAGCTGCATACACCGCTGGACGTTCGGCGTTGAATGAGGGATAAATACCGTCCTTGCAATCATTCAGCGGGCATTTCAATTTGAAAGTGTGGTTTCTTTGATTGTTCATTAACCCTCATCCTATATATTTACAAACAAAAAATTTCATTAATCAGAATCTGTTTCATTCCCATTTTAGGATGGTGTGAAATATGGGCACGTTTGAATACACTAAATTCTTTATAATTTGAGAAATAACTGCACTTCACTTATGTTCATTCTTTATGGGACGTCGTCTGCTTGGACAGGATTGTTCCCTTTATTGATGTCATTGAAACATTGTTATTTTTTTGGCGAAGCGCTTGTATATCGCAGATGCTGGGAGGTAGTTTTATTTGTATTATTGTTTAATTACCTGATATGTAGTTGACTTTAAATTGATACGATTGCTATCTGTTAACTTGCCAGTTTCTAGTGATACATTATTTATCATATTTGTGATTTTCTTTGAATGTGTACTTTCAGACTTTCCTTAAGAATATGTAAATGTATATTGAATAAAGAAGGACAGAGCAAGTAAGTGAGAGAGAAAGAGAGAGAGAGCGCGTGATGAAAAAAAGAAAGATGCTAAAGGAAATGCAAGGATAGAGAATAGGAGAAGGTGTGATCGAAAGATTACCACCAAAAAAAAAAAAAAAGAAGAAGAAGAAGAAGAATTGGCATATGGAGAACAACCATAAAGAACGGGATGAACATGATTATCGAAGGGCATGCAAAAAAGAAGCATCTATTCGGGCAACAAGCTGAGTAAACTCACCACACTGTACTGCTGCGTCCACGCTATGGTTACAACGTTTCCAAGGAGTAAATGACAAACTGCATGCATCTAGAAGACGATATTCCGACCCACGACAATAGACTGAATAAAAATGGACAGGACCAGATCCTGGAACGGTGGAGGTATAAGCAGTGACATTAGTGGTGCCGAAACCGAGTTGACGACAAACAACTTGAGCGTCAGATCTATCCCATTCCCAATCGCATATGGTACCCCACTGAGAATCGTAGAAAACCTCCACTCGACCGCTGCCCAACTGTCCGCCATCAACAAGACGTAGATCACCGGGTGACTCTATGATCAAATCATTAATCATAAATTGCACCAATAACAGTCATAACAACAATATTCGGATAACAATGATTAAAACAATGATAATTATGGTAATCAAGATGATAGTGTTAATGTCCAATGTAAGTGCATCGTGGTGGTAATATTACTACTGCTACTACTACTGCTTCTACTACGAACTATAATAATCATATTTATTATTATAACATGAATTATTATTATCATTATTATTATTACTACTTCTACTACTACTACTACTACTACTACTATATTACTACTTCCACCACCACAACTTTCACTACTACTACTACTACTACTACTACTACTACTACTACTATATTACTACTTCCACCACCACAACTTTCACTACTACTACTACTACTACTACTACTACTACTACTACTACTACTACTACTACTACTTCTACTACTACTACTACTACTACTACTACTACTGTATGCAACCACTAGTAGTAATAATAACAGTAATGATTATAGTAATGTGTGGATAATTATCATAACAAATGCAATTTATTTGTACTGTATACCATATTTAAATTCGATGAATTTCTTACAAGGTAAATTTAAAAAACAAATTGCCTGAAAGTTGGTGGGCCACATAATTACCATTACTTTTGCTATGGGATTTTTGCCGTTTTTTTAGAATGTGCCTTAGTCAGCATTATTATCAGTATCATTTTTATTAAAGTTATTATTACCTTTATTAATAATATGTATTATTATTATTGGCATTATTATTATTATTATTATTATTATTATTATTATTATTATTATTATCATTAATATTACTGTCATTCAAAATGTTATAGTTATCATTATTTTTCATCATTATTATTGTTATCATCATTATTACTATTATTATTTCTATAAAATAGTAATCATTATCATCATCATTATTACCATCATCGTCATTATTTATAATTATCATAATCATTATCATCATAAGTAGTAGTAGTGGTAGTAATAGTAGTAGAAGTAGAAGAAGTAGTATTGTAATGTTATTATTATCATTATTGTGTTGAAAGAAAAATCTTTTTCTCTACGCATTTACCATAATTTTATCGTATGATTTTGCTATTACGAGATAAGAAAAATTATTTCTCAACTTTGGGTTAGCACACTTATGTTTAAATATATCATTAGCTACGATAAAAGAGTTTAGGTCTTGATTTCATAATGTCTACATGTATATATATATATATATATATATATATATATATATATATATATATACATTTATATACATACATAAATAAGTGTAAGGAAACAACATTATTATTATTATTATTGTTGTTGTTGTTGTTGATATATCTTTTTATTGTTATTATCATCATCATTATAACACATGTGCATATCTTATATATATATATATATATACACACACACACACACACACATGTGGGTGTGTGTGTGTGTGTGTATGTCCTATACAAATGGGACATATTGAAGTGAAGTTAACTATGTACGCAGACGATATGACTATGTTTTTGAAAGATTTAGAATCAATACAAAATCTAGAAAAGGTGTTAAATACCTTTTGGAGATTATCCGGATTAAAAGTGAACAAAAATCAAACAAAGATATTAATGTTAGGTCCTCATAAAAATAAAGGAAATACATTTTCACTGGGAAAGCACGTAGAAGTTGTTAAAATACTTGGGATATATTTTTCTTTAGACGTAAATATGAGGGAGGAGATAATTATAAATAAATATTAAGTAAAACCAAAGATTATTAGACTGGTGTAAACAGCGCGATTTGACCCTTCCTGGTAAAATATAATTGTTGAAAGTATTAACTTTATCTAAACTTATATATGTCTCTTCTGTATTATTGGTACTAACTTGAGTTTATAAAGAAGTTGAAAAAATTTGTTTTGATTTCATATGGAGAGGTCATGATAAGATTAAAAGAAATATCCTTTATTTGACTTATAATCACCTTATAATCACAGAGGTTTGAAAAAGATGAATTTATTGGTATGATTAAGGCACAAAGAATAATGTGGATTAAGAGACTAATCTATGAAGACAGTAATATAAAATGGAAAAAATATTTTGACTATATATTCCAGTCAATTGGAGGAAGATTTACATTTTTATGTGATTATGATATGAAAAAAAAATCATCTTCAGGCGCCTCCATTGTACCTAGAACATTTGAATATTTGGCATGACTTAAGAGAGAACAGAATTATTACTAATAACTTAGGAAATCAAATGATTTTTAATAATACTTTAATCCGTTTTGGCCGGAAAACACTATTTAACAGAAAACTATTGGAGGTTAGTATATATCAAATTAAGCATGTTGTAGATAAAGAAGGCCATTTAAGGCCAGTTAGCTATTTTCTACAAAAAGGTCTTGATGCCAACAATTTATTCTACATTAGTAGCATTTATTCAGTATTGCCGATGAATTTGAAAGAAAAAGAAAAAGACGAAGAGATAAATGACACGATGGATTACTCGGAACTGATGTATAAGGTAGGTGATAAAATAATATCATAATTATGAAGGACTGACTAAATCACGTTATAAAATCTTTATAGATAATATAAAGGAAACCTTTGCGTTTAGACACGCGGAAATACCACATTTAAAATACTACATCTGGAATTGCGACTTCCTTTTTGACCCCGAGATTATGCACTTTAGATGGTAAATTACGTGAATTTCAGTTTAGATTATTACATAGTATCCTATATTGCAGTGGCGGATTTAGGGGGGGGGCACATCCGGCCCGTGCCCCCCCCCCCCTCTTGAAAAAAATGTATGCATTGTGGCCCCCCTTTTTTCGATCGTGCCCACCCTTTTAGAACGAAAACCCCCTTTTTTTTGCTTGTCAGAGAATTATGGAGGGGAACTGGACCCTCAGAACCCCCCCCCCCCCCACTGAGCTAATTTTGGAGGTCTTGCGAAAAAAAAATGTCGACCCCCCCCCCCCCCCCCCCCCCCACAGCGACTTTTCGAGAGCAAAAAAATACGGGTGTCCCTTTTCCAAAATTTGACAAACCTGCATTTGTGTGCCCCCTCTTATACAAAATCCTGGATCCGCCCCTGCTATATTGTAATGATAAACTGTATCAATTTGGCTTCATATCATCTAACTTATGTTCTTTCTGTGGAAAGGAAATTGAGGTATACAATCAGTTATTTATGAAGTTTCAATTTGTTTTTAAAAATGTGGCGAGAAATAGGGGAACAAATGAAATTGATGCACTTAGATACTTTAGAATGGGAGGAAATTTTGGTTGGGTTAGATGGAAAATCAGAAAAGCATATGTACATTAACCATTTAATTATACTCATAAAATATATAATATACAATGGGAGATCAATAGGAAAGCCCCCAAACAAAGAAACAAAGAAAGAAATCTATAATGCACTTTTAGAAAGTAAAGATAACGAACGTAAATAGCTCGAAATAAGTTTAGTCTACATCTAAAGAAATGGAATTATTTTGAATGTTGGACGGAAGGAGGACATACACGATAATATCACAAACAATTTGAATATATATATATATACTTTGAATTTGCACCTATCAGGTTTTAATCTATACATTGTTCAGTTAAATTATACTATTGTTGTTTATTTATGGATGGCACGTTATGAAAATATATAATTTGTATTGTGTTTATTGCAATGTTGAATTATATTGTGTAATTAATGCTTAATTTGTAATATTTATTTTGAAAAACTGAATCAAGGAATAAAAAATTATGAAAAGGAAAAAAAAGTGTGTGCCTGTGTATGCGTGTGTGTATGTGCAGGCCGGGAAGTAAACTATGGTGGAATGCAACAAATCTATGATACATTATGGCCGGAAGAGGAATGAAATATGTGATACATCTGTTTACCATGACTTTATCCTTTCGTATTAAACATTTCGTTCATTTACGAAGAATGAATACAGCCTTAGACCTCAAGATATTACTGTACGATTGATTGAATGAACCATAGGCCTAGAAAGTAGTCCAATAAAATTCTGTCAAGCGCACACCTGACGGGGAAATTTCATTATTCACAGATCAATCATGGCCAAGAAACATTTGTTTGTCGAACTGCTGATTGCCATAGTAACGGTCGTACGGTTTTTGTCAGCTTTTTTTGTGAGCCGAGGCAAGCAATTGCACATAAACCATATCGCATCAGATATTCCTTCACGGGTATACGGGGTTGGATAGTGCAGATGTTTGATTTTGGCATTCATTATAATTGTATACATTGTATAAGAAATTGTGGAATCATAGACCTTTTTGAAATTATTAATCAGCGTTTGTGAAATTCAGGATGAATTTTAGTTGAGACCATGAAAGGAAAGTGTTTGCAATGGAGCATAAAGGTAACCGAATGAAGTTAAAGTACTGTTTTGTTAATTCTTTAGAATTTTTGATGAAATGTCAGTTTGAAGGCCACTGCAGATTTTACAATCGGATCATGACTAGATTTGGTAAGAAATTGTCATAGGGTTAATTCCTCCCGTCTGAGGTCACAAAATGGTTGATATGACTTAAGGATATAATGATAAAGTATTATTTTTCCCCCTCTGTTATTATTTAAATTGTGCCCCATTATCAGAGGGGAAGATGTGTTACGCAATTCTATTCATCGGGGGGGGGGGGGGAGGTTTATTGTTACGTCCCCCCCCCCCCCCCCCGATGAAAAGAATTTCCTGCATATTTCCGCCCATGCCCATTATATTACCACATACTGTTTTTCCTTCATTTATACATATAATCATAGCCTTTGATAAATTTGTCTTTCTCAGAGAGTTTTGAATACTACTTTAAATAGTAAGCGATAGTCATATTTTCATAATTTTAATTAGCGTCATCATAGTCCAGGCTATTTATATCCATGACACAGAGAGTCTGGGTCAAGAGGAGTTCATATTTGCATTTTCGAGCCGTCAATTTCCATTCCATTCCACCGAAGGGTTGGCCAACAGACCACTGGCGTAAACCCCGGGGGGATGGGGGTGGGGTTGGGTTCGGTCAGGGGGTGATGGCCTGTACAATATACCCCCCCCCCCCCACTTTTCAAGGAAGAAATAAATATCTCAATCAGTTATTGATGAAATTGATAAAATTCATAAAAAGATTGTAAGTTATAGTAGTGAGAATTTTGATTAAAATTATAAAGATACGATTTGAATGTCCCAATATCTCCGATTTTATAAATCAAAATCTCTCATCCATGTCCGTTACTAACATGTTTTTCATTGATACAAAAGGGCAATACATCCCCGCCACTTTAATGCACAGTTAATGCAAAATGTAGGCCTAATAAAACATGGTATTATAAACAAAGTGTAGAAAACAAGCTCAAATATTGAGGACACGAGGAGACTTCTCGGGACTGTACAGCATTCTCCAAAATGACAGTCTATCTAATACATCTTCTACAAGTTCATGAGTCTTCTTTCAGGATTCAGAATTACGCATCGATTCCTTTTACTTCAGATAAGTGCCCCCTTTCCTTTATATTCCTGCCCGTTCCACATTCTTACAGTTTGACTTTATTACCAGTGAAAATTGCCAGAGGCCTATCAAAATCGGAGAGGTGCCCCTTCTTCCTTGACAACTGTCCCTTTTCCTTTGTGAGAAGTTCTCCTTCCCCTTCTATAAGTATCGTTTATATTATAACACATGCCCCTTTTCCAATCTTATAATTGCCCCTATTTTTTCTGATAAGTGCTACCTTTATTTTATTTCCAAAATCCCAATAAAATCTTTCCTTCGACAATTACCTTTTAAATTAATTGATCAAATGTACCTTTTAATTCCCTTTCAATAACTGCCCTTTTTCCATTCTCACTTCTCATATACAAGAATTACCCATTTCCATCTGATAAGTGCATCTTCACCTGTGGCAATGGCCTCTATTCAAATTTGAGAGGTGCCCATTCTAATTTGACAAGTGCCCCTTCCGCCTTCTGCTAAATGACACTTGTCATCTCTGATAAGTGCCCCTTTACACTTTTGATAAGTTCCCCTTAATTCATTTTGACACGGGCTCCTTTTCTTTTATAAGAAGTACACTTATTCCTTCTGAAAAGAGCCCCTCTTCCTTTATTTAAAAAAAAACACCCATTTTTCATTCTCATAAGTGCCCCTTTTCACCTCTGGTAAAGTGCCAATATTCATGTGCGACATTTTTTTGATCTTGATAAGGACCCCTTTTTTATTCCTCCATAATTTGTGCTCCTAATTCATAGCGATTTAGAACAACTTTACTTTAATTTCGTCTAGGCTCGCTCGCTATGCTCTCTCACATTTACATTTGATATAGTTATGTTACTTATTAGAAGTCTTTCATTCTCTCATGCCGAGACTGTGTTTAGAAACCTTTTAGAACTGTTTTCCCCCCTCTTTATAAGATGTTATTGATCACCCGTGCAACCTCACAGATCTTAAAAATAGTTCGCTCTCTTCGCTCGTTATCACATATAGGTCATCAAACCCTACTGCAAACCTTTGATGCTTAAGTAAATCTTATTAGAGCGTGTAAGAGAGAAACATAATTGAAATCCCAATAAATGTAATCACAATGTAGGGTATATATGCCAATGTTTAGAGATGGTATAGTTTTCCCGTTGTAGGTGCCATTTTTCCCCCCAGGAAATAGCCCTTGATCATGTTGATTATCGGTGCCCCCAAACTTGGGAAATTTCCGCTCAATATTACGATCATATCCCCCACTCCTTGGACCGGATTTACGCCGATGCAACAGACGCAGCTACGTAATATTTATCTAGGGACAAATTTGTTGACATTATGCCTAAAAGTAAATATTTAAGAAGAAAAAAAAAAAGAATCACTTCGTAATATTTTTTACTAAGCCAAATTTCACCTTATATTGTCAAAACTTTCATGGACTTTGAACCAAAGGGGTTTACGAAATGTTCATATTTGCATTTTGGACAAATCCACTCCGTCGATGTAGTTACGTCAATTTATCCCCTTTGTCTGATAAAGGAATTTTATGACTTCAATTAAAAAAAATTCTTCATAAATTCCAACCCAGCCTCTCCTCACGTCATCATGATCGAGTTATGACGTGTAATGAAAATGGTTCGACAAGTTGTTCATATTTGCTTTCCGGAGCAGTCCATTCCATCGAAGTGGGGTGGATCGGCTTAATATGTAGATACGATTTTTCATGATCATTGTAAAATATTGGTTGAAGGAATTTTATGACTTCAATTTGATGATTTGGGAAGTAAAGACTGAACAAGGAACCTAGCGTTGGAACACTCTGGTATATTGGTGAAGGCTCTCGACTCTAATACAAGAGGACCTCGGTTCGGTCCGTGCTCGGTGCTTACATCAATGGACAATAATTATTTTGTTACCCACATTTGCCCTAGGTGTGTCCAATCGGTGCCTTGCAATGCTTGGTTAATTATTATTCTTGCATCCCCTCGTGAAGAGAAGTATTTGTTGTTATCATTTATTTGTAAAATAAAAACAAAAGTACAATGTTTGATATGTTTGACGGGAGCTGAAAATTGAATCCGATCACTGTTTCCTACAGGCATTCACCTCTCTCGCATACAACATAACATAACAATACAATAATAAAATATTGATCACAACTGTACACATAAATTGTTATTACACCAGATATGAGTCAATACTTAATTAATGAGCAAGATAAAAGAAGGAGAGAAATTGACAGAGAGGAGAGATAAAGGGAGTATTCTTGAAGAGGGATAAAAAGAAACGAGAGAACAGGGGGGGGGGGGGGCGTTTCATCATGTGTTTTGTCAGTGATTTTTACCGACAACAGTTATAAGCTACTGAAATCCTTGCATCTTATTGGCTGAGAGCAAATTTGTCGGTAAAAATCACTGACAAAACACTTGATGAAAAGCTCCCCATGAAAATGACTGAATGAGGAAAACGAAAGAGTGTGATGGAGAGAGAGAAGAAGGCGAAAAGAGAAGAATTTTTGGAGATTCTTACAAACTACATCATGGAGCAATACATCATTAAACAGTTAAAAAATACCAATACAATTCCATAAGACTTACTAATATCAACAAAGTATGAATGCATATCTTCAAGGGAAAGACGAAGAAAAAAATACTGGGAAAGGGAGACAGATTCATTGAAGAATAGAGAAACAAGAGGAAAGAAAAGTGACCAATAAAAAGGAAAGAGAGAGAGAGAGAGAGAGAGAGAGGGGGGGGGCGAAAGAGAGATAGATAGGAAGGCAAAGGGGGAAGAATCTTTGTGAGACCCTTGCAGAATACATCATGAAACATCATCAACAGGCCTATAGAGAATGAAATTTAATGAAATTTTCATTTGCACTATCATCTTTATAACAGCTTACCCCATATCATGGTGTTGTGGTCTAGTGGATAAGTCACCGGATTGCAGATCACAAGGTACGGGGTTCCAATCCCACCACGGCACTAACGTCCTTTGGCAAGACTCTAATCTGCATTTGCCACTCTCCACCCAGGTGTAAATGGGTACCTGATATGCTTGAGCGCTAGTTACTTTGGCGGCTCGGCTGTAACTAGGGTAATAATTTCTAAGCACCATGAGCGTCACTGCGTGACGGATATGAGCGCTGTATAAGTAGCTATTATTATTATTATTATCATATTTATTATTATTATTATTATCATATTTATTATTATTATTATTATCATTATTATTATTATTATTATTATTATTAAAAGCGACTGCCAGAATATTGCTAACAAGTGTCTTAAAATGAAATAACAATGTAAGGTATAGGAAGAGTAGGTTAACAATGAGTTTAAGCAGACCGAAAAAAAGGTGAGAAGAGAGAGAAAAGAGAGAAAACGAGTGAAAGAGAGAGAGAGGGGGGGGGGCAGGGGAATGGGGGATAAAAACAAGAAAAAGGTTCACTAAACCACTTCTGTACACACATGGTATTTTGTCCTATGTGAAACGTTGTCTCGATTTACATAATACCAGATCAGTTCTAATGTCCTGAGGTGGCCCATCCCAGATTCTGGGGAACTCGTGCATTGGAGAAACATGTAATCTCCTTGTGCGAGCGAACAAAATGGCCGAATTTCACATCTTGTTGGTATCTTGTTTTAATACATAACGAGGCTACTGATGAAGCTACTTTGATGAGGCTGATGAGGTTACCGTGGGGGAACTGAGACCGTATTTATATTATCGTTATAGCCTCTTCTATTCGAGTCATCATTATCATGATTATCATGGCCATTCATGTGTGTGTCGCAAAGAGGGGTTATGGGGCTTTTGCATATTTGCATTCAGAGCAGTCTATTACGTGGAAGAGTGGTGTTGTCATAGGCAGATACGTCATTTTACTATTCAGAATTCCATTATGAAAGTGAGTTTTGACTTTACTGCTTAAAGAAAACAATTCTCGGATTTACAGCCCAACCTTTCAACTTTGCGTCATCACTATTACGTCTGTATACTATGTCACAATGCAAAGTCAACAACCTATTCATATTTGCATTTGTGTGTATATCATTAATCATTATACCGGAGAGTTGTCATTGTAATACATTATAATCATAAATATCTTGTATACTCAGGAGTGTATTCAGGATTCTGTAAAAAAAAAAAAAAAAAAAAAAAAAAAAAAAAGGGGGGGGGGGGGACCAGTTCGAAATATTTCTGACAAGTGGAAAAAGGGTTATTGCATTTCAACGTACCAATTGTCTAATTTATACAAGGAGTTTGAGAGTGCACGGGGAGACTGTGCCTCCTAATCTTTAAATAGAATACCATGAACAATCATATACAATACAAATTGTGCATAATGTCTAGACATACATGCTGGAATGAAATAAAAATGCCACCCCATGAATAAAGCCGTTGTCTGAGGTGGGAAATACGTTAGGGTAAATTATGGTATAATTTATTTAGAAATTATAAGAAATTAAACATAATCCAATGCTTCTTTATATTGCATAAAGTGATATTTTAGATCAAGTTTGATATGGGAAGAATACAAACAAAAAGAAGCAAGCACATATATACCATAAGAGTGCATGAGACCCATTGCTACGTGATTGGTGCATATATTTGTTCATAATCATTTTGTTGAAACAGTTACTGGTATGCACTAGTTCCCTTTCATTTAAAGGAGATCTTTATATGAACTAGGAAAATAACAAAAAAGAAAAGAACATTAACATATTTTGAATGAAAGATCATTTACATTGAATATTATACATTGTGGGACATAGGGAGGGGGTATAGGGCGTACGTTAGTGTTTGTCAATATATTATTTACTTAGTGATTTCATTCCAACATTCTTCCATGCTTGTCTTGTGAATAATTTAACACTATGGTATGAAAACGAAATGAAGATTTGTATTTTTTTGAAATTATTTACATTTATTTTATGTAATGATCTATTTTGAATGAAATCTCTAATAAAATATTTTGAAAAACAAAAAAAGTGTGTGTGGAAGTCTACTGCCGCTGTCTATCTATCTGTCTCTCATTCTCTCCTCCCTCCTCTCCCTCTCTCTCTCTCTCTCTCTCTCTCTGTTACATTTGAAGTTGTTATGCACTGTTACTGATATAGGCGTAATCAATAGAACAAGGTTTTGACGAAACAAAATTTTAAACGAATGCAAATAAATGGACCGACGATTGCAACAAGCAATTGGCAGGATGTAAATGAAGCCACTTTGACGGATGTCTTGTAAAATATGAAAGAAATCAAAAAGCTCATTAATTTTTGTCATGGAATATCCGCTAGTACCAATACAGGAGAAGACTATGCATTAATGTTATCATGGTTATAGAAAAGAGCACGGGCAAGCTATACGCGGTATACATGGTATACATGGTATACAGACGAACAGTCAGAGTCCGATGGAGATAAAGGTGTCAGGAAAGCGAAGGCACCGCAGTTTGAGAAACTGTGTCGTGTAGTAAATAAGAAAAGCCTATGCTTTTCTTTCTTGCATTTCGAGTAAAGGTCGTGTAGTAAATGAGAAAAGCCTTTGCTTTTCTTTCTTGTATTTCGAGTAAAGGTTTCATTTAGTAAATAAGAAAAGCATTGCGAGTAAAGGTATCATGTATTAAATGAGAAAAGCCTTTGCTTTTCTTTCTTGCATTTGGAGTTAGCTATCATGCAGTAAATGATTAAAGGCTTTGCACTTCTTTCTTGCGTTTCGACTAAAGGTATCATGTAGTCACTAGCGTACCCAAGGGGGGGGGGGGGGCAGGGCGGCAGGTTGCCCCCTGACAACTTTTGACAGGAATTTTTTTTTTACCTTTTTTTTTTTTCCTTGTCAGAGAATCATGGAGAAAAACGTCTGATACCCCCCCCCCCCCCCCCCCCCCCCGCCACTGAGCGACTTTTTGAGGGCTGGAGAAAAAAAAAGATTGCGACTCAGCGTATAAATGATCTTTACATGTATAAGGCTTTCAGCAAAAATTGTATAGCCTACCGAATACTTCAGATTTTGGTATCTTCCAGAATTATTCAGATGAAATGAAATCTTCCTCCTTACCTACTACGTATTAAGTCCAATCAAGGATATATTTTTTTTTTACTAATTTCGCAAAATATTATTCATTGGCCTATTTTAAACCAATCGTGCTGATATAGCTTTTGAAATAAATACTTGTATGTACTAGTTGGCATGCACAAACTCATGACAGTCGTAACGCTTTTAAGAGAGGTTCTAAAGTGCGAGATGATAGGACTACTGCACTTTTTTTTTTTTGATTTGATTTATTTTCTTCTGCATTCATATAAGTACAACATTTTTCGGTAACATATATAAAATAAAATACAAAAGTACTTTTTGACAATATTTGATTTGATTTGATTTATTTTCTTCTGCATTCATATAAGTACAACATTTTTCGGTAACATATATAAAATAAAATACAAAAGTACTTTTTGACAATAAATCATAAATAGCAAGTATATGTAACAATCATTTTTCAAAAACAAACACGAAATGATAAATTGTCAAATTATTGTAATTCATCAAATATAAAGTCATTTGCGGAAGAAGGACTACCATTATAAGCAATTCGCTTGAGAATATGGCAGCCCCAGACAAATATTATGAAATAGCTAAACATGTTTAAATAAGCAGAATGGATAAATAATGGATAAATAATTGAAATCCTTCAAAGGCCAGCCTGTACTTTCGCTGCTCATAACAAGAGAATGACGAAGTTAGTTATGTTGTATTTACTCCTAACCATTCCTTAGAAAGGGCCTTTTACAGGCCGGAAAAGTTTTTGTTTTTGTAACTCCTACACCCCCCCCCCCCCCCACATCCACACTAACTTTCTTAGAACTGAAAATAATTACCGGAAAATATCGAGAAAGCTTTGTTTGCTCTTCATATCCTCAAATCTCTACCCATTCTCTGTATCGTCTCTGCCTGTTCCTTCTCGAAATCACGAAGAGACACGTCTCTTTTGAACTTCTCATCTTACATCGACAAAAACAAACAAAAGTTTTACACTCTCCACTATTATAATAAGTACTCAATAAAGATTATCGAAAAGAGTTATTACAGGAAACGTTTATTATGATTGCATGCGTTATTTGACTTTATTTTTTTCTTTATTGATCTACATTTGTATACCGAAAGTGAACTTTGTGAAAAGAAGTAAAATAGATACAAAAGAAATAAAAGCTTTATCTGCAATAAATAAATTTCATAGAAAATTGTCGAATATGGTTAATTGTATTTACCGAATTCCCTTACGACGAAAAATAATTATGTACTCTGCTTTCATGTCAAAGTGTAACTAAGTGAATTTACACATGAGCACAAATCATGTCAATACTGTCAGTATCATTCACTATATTTGCATACACGATCATCCACATTTCAGTATACTATTTACATTCTAGAAGTTTCAAGTACGATGCTATCGAAATTCAAACACTTCAATTAATTAAAAAAAAGATTCACAAGCACACACACACACACACACACCACACACCACACACCATCTACACACATCTTCACATCGAACGAGGACCTAATTGTCCATATACGAGTTACACTTCTATTCCTATACAATTTTGTAATTTATATGTTTAACAATTTTCAACAGGTCTACCAGAAGAAATACCTGAGGCTTTATCATGGGGATGTTTTTTGTAAATTTAACTCAATAGCTATCAGCTATCCAAAGTTTTAGTCAAGCGATTAGGGGAGTGAAAACTTTACATCTGTCTTCTAAACCTTTACTTCATAACAGGTTTTCTGATATTTAAATATTTTTTACTAATGATTTGTTATACAGTGCGTATAAAAAGTATACACATATTTGGTAGCTCTATATAGAGATTTAACATTCTCTGTGACCATTTATTTATTTTATGGTAAAGAGTAACTAATAATTTGTCTAATGATACCTTATTCATAATTTTGCTGGCTCGTATAACTGAGCACCAGGGCTTTTATAAAGTCATGTTCGTTTCAAAACCCATTCAAGCCAAAATGTATTATTTCAGTCTGAAAACAATTGCGAAGCTTTTTCTTAATTGATTTTGTGCATCTGAGTAGCAAAAGTATAAATAGCAACTCAAATTCCCGAAAATGCTTCTTACAAGCAAAATCTATGATATTAAATTTTTGTCATGATGACACAGGTGGCTTTCTCTGAATCCCTTGTTCAAGGTAAGCCCTTCTTCATCTAGTCATTTACAATGGACAAAGTTTATTTGGGATATCTTTATCATGAAAGTCCACTGTCAATTAATTTCTTAGTTATCCTTGATAGTTATCTGTCCTTATATTCCATTAGTCTTTTTGGTTAGAAAACCACTGATTATGAGATACATAGCCTATAGAGGCGAGGTGGTGCAAATGACATAATTATGAGCAGAGCGTTTTTGTGACAAGATGATAACATAAGACTAGAAGTCTGCAAGCTATTAAAAATGAAGTAAAATTAGGCTATGAAATGAATCAAGGCCCTGTGAAAGCATGGATACCTTGAATCATTTTAACCATGAATCATTGAAAGCACGAGCAAGAAATAACGTTTCCAAGGGTACTGGACCAAAGTATAAATATAATTCGTTAAATCAGCTCAAACTTGGAACAAGGAGATTTTGATGACTCTTTTTGAAAACCCTGGTGTTCAGTCATCCGTGGCAGTCAAGTTACGAATAAGGTATCATTAGATAGATCATTCGTTACTCTTTACCATCAAATAAATATCAAGGTCAAAGATAATGTGAAATTTTCATATGAGGCTACCGAAGTTGGTATACTTTTTTTGGTTGATACGCACTGTGTAAGTTCTACTTTTGTTTCATTATAAAAGTTAAGCTTTACAAAGTTGAATAGCGTTGTGATTTTCTTTAAATTCCAAGTTATGATGAAAGATGAAGCGTAAACAATGTAACATAAACATTTTCAGCAAATGAACAGCTGTTATTACCGATGAGGTCTACTTGATTAACATTAATTGGTATTAGCTTTGTAAAACTATTTAAACCTTATAAAATTCAAATTATTTAAACTATTCCAGGTAAAATCTGAAATCTTGTAAAAGACATATTCCTAATAATTTGAAATCTCAGACTTTGATCATGAAATGTGCTTTTAGAATTTCATTACCGTTCGATTTTCCTTTTCAAAGGGTATTAAAACAAAACAATTTCCACCTTCAGCAAACAAAGTGTTAACAATATTGTATAAAAGGCACTTTATGTTAAAAAATTCGTGTTTTTTTATTCGATTTTTTAAATGAAAATTATAATTACAAAAATAATAATAGAATTACGTTACGATATCCACTGAAAGAAAACAGTAGAGTCTCGAAACATAACAAATATTAAAGGTTTTTAAAAAACATTCAGGAAATCTTGAAAAATCTGTATTAAAAAAGGGGGATGTTTTATGAGTTTCCGGCCACTTCACGGATGCCTCAAAGGCACCAGAATTGAAAAGACTTTCTATTGTATAAAAGCTAGGGCATGTAGGGGGAGCTCTTTGAGGGGAAAAAATATATATATGATGGCCATGATATTGTTAATCACTTTTTACTCTTAGGCTGCTCTCATTGAGTATCTCTGGAGGTAAGTTGATAAATGCATCTCATAAAAATCATTGTCATTATCATTATGTCATTATGTAGAAGGTAGATGATGAAGATAAGATAAAACGATGGATATTTTCGTTGTACCCTTGATTTCGCTAGTACCTAATTAGATCTTGGCAAAGCGTAGAATTTCACATCTTGTGAGGAAGCGTATGATGTCGGAGGAGGTAGTGAGACCGAGTCAGCAGCCATTGCACTTTCAGGAGGCTGACGGAATGGAAACAAAGATGTGACTTCATCGGGTACATGCAGTTGCTTCATTGCTGGTAGGAGTGGTAGTTGTGGTAGATCGAGAATTGATAGCGTCAAGGGGTATGTCCTGGTTTGTTGATTGAGTCGTTTTGACGGTCGTGGAGTGACTACATGTATGCCACACTGCTATGATCCATACCAATGTCAGCAAAGCCAAAGACACACCAACAAAGGACATGGTGCCTATCACCCGGGGAGACGTCATAGGTTGTGGGGCTAAATTCATAAATGAAAATTCATAAATGAAAACAGCAACTCCTTTAGGTTGGAATACATCTAGATTAACATTTCCTTCTCATCTTGTCCTATAATTGGATAACAGAAACAATATGCGCTGTTTTCTACAGTATAATTTACAAGCAGTCGAAATAGGTCCAATATGTAATTTCGAGTATAAATTTTAAAAGACCCGTCGACAATGGTCGACGACAGACAGACAAAATGATGGGGTCTACTACGACAAGTTCAACTTGTTTGGGGGAATATAATATTGTTTTTTTTATATAACATATATGACAGCATAGCAAGAGCATTGATTTACAGCTTTGAAACTACAGGACATGACTAAAGGAACAACATGGTTTACTTACGACACCTCACTCCTATATCTTCACTGTGTGTGCAGTAAGCAGGTTGGATGTTATTCAACCTGTCATAGGAACAACCGTTCAGGCTTTCCTCTGAGCCGGTGCAGTAAACGTCACCTAACCAGATCGGTCCCGCCCCACTCCCGAAAAACGCCCCTCCAACTGCTTCAACGTCCCACGTGGGGTATCCCAACTGCCGACATACGACCTTTGCTAGGGAGTATCTAGCTAAGCCGTTGTCACACACTGTGCCCCATTGCCCATTACCGTAGACCTCTAGCCGACCTTCGTTGTCAGACGAGCCGTTTACCAAGCGAACGTCGCTTATGGTGGAAATGGTGACGGGCGGTGGTACTGTCGTCGGAACTAGAGAGATCAGACAAAGGGAAGCAAAGAGGACTAAGTTGATGATATCAGGTATCTGTTTCATAAAGCTCATTACACATAACAACTGCTAAAATTCTATAACAAATTTAATCACAACTATGCCCGCATTTCAGAAGGTTACGTCAGTTATTATAATTGTTCCAATAGATAATGAGCTTTATAGAACTGGGGTAAAATTCTATAACAAATTTAATCACAACTATGCCCGCATTTCAGAAGGTTACGTCAGTTATTATAATTGTTCCAATAGATAATGAGCTTTATAGAACTGGGGTAAGGTTTTCTACGTGCTTATTATTACAGTGATAGGAAATTTGTTTTGGCGACATTTCCTTTGGGAAATCATTTGTTGAAAGATATAGGGGTATGGTAGTATTGCGAGTTTATTTAGTGAATTGTAAAAAAAAAATTATCCGCTCGAGCATTTGCCCAGGGTTAAAGTTAGTGTAGGAAATTACCGAGGAGTGATTCTCGCCAGAGGTCGTTTCGTAAACCACCCTACCCAGTAGTCAACTTGGTCAGACCCAGTAGTATTGCGAGTTTATTTAGTGAATTGTAAAAAAAAATTATCCGCTCGAGCATTTGCCCAGGGTTAAAGTTAGTGTAGGAAATTACCGAGGAGTGATTCTCGCCAGAGGTCGTTTCGTAAACCACCCTACCCAGTAGTCAACTTGGTCAGACCCAGTAGTATTGCGAGTTTATTTAGTGAATTGTAAAAAAAAATTATCCGCTCGAGCATTTGCCCAGGGTTAAAGTTAGTGTAGGAAATTACCGAGGAGTGATTCTCGCCAGAGTTCGTTTCGTAAACCACCCTACCCAGTAGTCAAATTGGTCAGACCCAGAAAATATATACAAAGCGAGTGCAATAATCCTTTAGTAACAAAATTGACCTGTTGAGGTATTATGAGTTTTACTGACATTTTCAAGGGGTTCAGGAAAAAAAATAGCCCCAAATTATATTGGTTTTCACAAAGCTTCCTCAACAGTTTCTTTCCAACACTTAAGGATATAGATGTGTGCATTACATTAGTCATATTCTAATAATGAGTCAGTGAATACAGAAGGCGATTGGTACAGGAAAAAAGATTCTATGACTATAAGAAATATATAAAAACATGTTCACTAATTTATGAGAGGTGTGACTCACGGATATATTCTTTTCATATCTATAGGCCTAACCATCCATCAAGTTCTAAATTTCCTACATTTTCTTTGGATAAATCGCGTCGTAGATAGAACATTTCCAGTGGGTTCAAGGGGTATCAAATTTGCAAACATATATTGGTGTCATCCCGACCATTTCGACAGCTTAGAAAATGATCGGACTTTGATTATACACCAGGGTTCTGTCTTATAAACAGTTGCGATTGATTTAAAGTTTTTTTTGTGTGTACTTAAGAGATAGAGGTTGCGATCGATTCGAATCAATCACAAATGTTTATAAGATTGGGCCCAGAGGTTACAGGCATATGAGGCGGGGGAGGCAGTCCCCCATGAGTACCTACCCTCAATATACGAATATGTTTTAAGAATACCTGATAAAATGCCTAGACACTTCTAAAAAAGCAATAGGATATAATGCAGGGTGTGTGTGTGTGTGTGTGTGTGTGTGTGTGTGGGGGGGGGGGGTGTATGCGGGGTAGGGGTTCACTTCGCAACCTGAGAATAATATACCATTTTGAAACCTAAAAATCGAATTTGAAGGTCCACTGACAGACTTTCTCACTTTGTAAGGAAAATGAACGGAAAGACACTGTATATACACCATGGTTACAAGGGCGGATCCAGGTTTTAAAAAAAAGGGGGGGGGGTCCAAAGAGTGAGAAGTTATCATTCTGGCAAACGCAAGCGCCGAAGGCGCTAAGCGCCTCTATAGGCATTATATATATATATATATATATATATATATATATATATATTGCCTGTTTGACTATTTTAATGTTGAAATATAGTTGGGCGCGCGGAGCCCGCCACAAAAATTTGATAATACGAGCCTGAAAATGTCTTAGTTTGTACTGAAATTACATGTAATCTATTAATATTACATGGAATTATTGTTTATTTGAGATGGAAAATACATATATAATGATTGCAAATTACCATCTTTTATCAAAAAGTGGGGGTATATTTGTACAGGCCACCCCCCCCCCCCCCCCCCCCCGTACATTAGAACTGGGAGGGGGGTTAATGCATACCCCCATCCCCTCCGGGATTTGCGCCATCGGACTGTATTAATATATATATGTATATATACTTTTTTTTTAAAGTTTTCCCAGATTTTCCAGTCTGCATTGCTGTGCAGGACCTCAGATGGCATGTGGCATCAACACAAACAGTCCAGTGAGACAAATAAGAATAAAATCTGGAGATTTATTACTTGAGATTGGTTCTTCAATGTTGAAGTACTATGTTGATAACCTAGGAATTTGGTGTGCGCATGCTGTACAAACACACTTAGTAAATTTTAGTGATACATGTACACATTTTACAGCAATGAAGAATTATTCACTAAATATCATCTATATTATCTCCTCCCATCCCTGAGATAACAATTCGCAAGTGTTGACATCATCACGAGTTATAAATCACAAAAGAACACAAAAAAGGGAAAGTTCCTTAGATTTAGGAGTTCACAATCAAGGCCGATCAACAACAGTACCAATACCAGTTTTGCTTAAAATTCACAGGATTTAACAATCAACCACAGCATCTACTAATTAGGCAAAATAAATAAGTTTTGTATCACAAAACTAGTCATGGTGCAATGTATCAGATTCAAGCGTTCCCAATCAACAACAAGAAAAAATATATCAAAAGTCCTCGGAGAAAACAAACCTCCTCCCCCCCCCCCCCCCCGAGCACCTGTCATTACCTTTGAATTTCGTGACTTTGACCTTTTTGTTGACTCTGACAGACCTTTGACCTTTTGTGTGACTTTAAGTCTTGACCTTCACAACTTTAACCTTTATATGGACACATGAAGTTCACTTCTTGCGATGTACAACCTTAGGGTAGGTGTAGGGAATACCAGACCCTTAAGCACGTTTGCATAATTTGCATAAACATGAACACAGACACACACTAGTAAGGTTTACCAATGCTTTCAGCAATTCTTTTTATTTCTCAGGGTACCGAAATAATGACAAAAATTTGTTTACCTAATGAAATAATCTCCTTAATGACGTCATAGGTAAATGGTCCATTATTCCCTACCCATGAAAGTAATACGAGACCGCTACATTTTCAACCGAAATCTCAAATATTTGTTGAGGAAAATGATATTTCGTTGGAAATGTAAATACCAATAAAGAATTGTTTTTTGGAGAGTATGTTTTGGTTTCATCAAAATCTGTTGCAATTTTAACCAAAAATTTTATAGCATTTATCATCGGATAAATTTAATTACCATTTAAACGGCATTCAACATGTTCAATGTGCCGTTACTTTTGCCTACTCTGAAATTTGACATTATCCAGAAAGGCCTGCTATGACCCACAAAATATTGTTCTCATTTAGTAAAGAAAATGGATGGAGAAGACAAATTATAACAAATAAAAATAATTCAGTAAATTTTAAACTTTACTGACTGGACTTCAGAATATTTCCTAACAAACTTTTAAAAGAACCCAGGTGCCATTGATTTGTTTCGATTAATCGTATAACCCTGTTGATGTATTCAAAGTCAATCCAAATTAACATTTAGATTCTGCCATCGTTCCTGTGGACATTTAACATTTGTTCACACAGTAAAATAAAATAAAGAGTAACATACAGTATTTAGATTGAAATAACTTTAAATACAAGGAAGAAGGCGCGAATCCCAGTAAGCTTACACTTGAAACGGGTACGCCCGAAAGCACAAGTACAGTTTAAATAGAAGAAAAGAAGAGAGGGACAGACAAAGAGAGGGAGAAAAAAAGGATTGGGAACTAGGAGGAAAGAGGAAGGAAGAGAACTGCAACATAGTAGCAATGGAGTCGTATAGCATGCATGTATAACAATACAATGGCAAGATATAAGTGAAGATTACAATATGCAAACATTTACAGGTGTTCTTACAGAATGATACTGGAAACCGGTTCAGATGTAATATAATCTAGTAAGACATTGTAACGGTCCAGTCCCAGCCAGCAGATATAATGATGTAGCATGTTTTGGAACCGAAATCTTAATTTTCATACCTACCCTGTAGACAATGAAGCAAACTTACTTCTATTGTGTTAGAAACCGACGGTCTGAGCACGATCATTCATTTATAAATGTCATGCTACTCTCTGATTAGGGGGTTCATGGAAAGAACGTCATTCGAAGGATTTAGCATGTTTCCGAACTTTACTGAAATGGACGAAGAATGTTTTGGAACTTAAATTTTTTATGGCCAGGTTATTTTTACCTTCCTACAGAAAATTCCTCTTTTCGGATGTGTCAGCGGATGTAGCTACTGGAAATAAATATTGATTTAAAAAAAAAAAACAACAACAACAACAACAGATGTAGCATATTTTAGAACATTCAGAGATTATAAACATTCATTTAGTTTCTTTTGACTTACTAAAGCATTGAACTCCAGCATCTTGGGAATGATAGCAATTGCTGTTGCCCCATCCATTATGGCTACATTCATCCAGTCTGTCTTCCTTGCCCTGGCAGTTGACATTATCTAGGTATATCGGACCAGATCCCACGCCGTATGTAAAAAGTCCATTCCTAGCTCTGCCAACATCACCTGAGTGTCCCAGCTGTCGACAAACTACCCGCGCATCAACGTCAGTCCAACCGTCATGACAGACTGTCCCCCATTGGTCATCATGGAAGATCTCTACCCGGCCTTCGTCCGGACGGGAACCACCCACAAGGCGGACAGCTCCTTCCAAATAACCTTCAACAAAAATAGAATAGTTACACTACAATTTGGTGGATACCACGAAAATTTTTGTATATTTCTGGGTTAAGTCGATCGTTCTTAAACTTGCGGTCGTAAATAAGGAAGTGGATCAACAATCTTTTTTTTACCACGATAACACAAACTCATAAACACTAGAGGAAGTTAGTAGGAAACCAATTATTTTTGAATGACTATGACTATACAAGAAAATATAATTAATGTGAGCTTTTCGTTTCGGCTGGTAATTTTTCTTTTTATCATAGACTACTAATACAATAACGGGGAAGTATCTACATCCTTTCTTGCCATTGGTATCACCATTATCATGTCTACTGTGGATTGTGTCTGGTCTAGAGGGGTGAATTGTGATTTTTAGTATTTAGCCCACATAGTCTGTCCTATCAAAGGGCTCGGACCCGCTCAGGCTCCAAGAAAATATAATTAATGTGAGCTTTTCGTTTCGGCTGGTAATTTTTCTTTTTATCATAGACTACTAATACAATAACGGGGAAGTATCTACATCCTTTCTTGCCATTGGTATCACCATTATCATGTCTACTGTGGATTGTGTCTGGTCTAGAGGGGTGAATTGTGATTTTTAGTATTTAGCCCACATAGTCTGTCCTATCAAAGGGCTCGGACCCGCTCAGGCTTAGGTTTCATGAGACAGGTGGATTACAGCAATGGTAGAGCATGGATTCGGCCATTGATGAAGAAGGTCCATCCAATAATGAGAAGGTGTGGGAGAAGGTCGTATCATGTTCTTATTAGGTTGACTTCCCCTCTCCCTCCTTTCTTCCCCTTTTCCTTTTGACTTGGACGAGCCCTGATGTGGAAAAAAGCAGCAATAACATTAAATTCGTATCGACCTTTACTTACTAATACAACGAACTCCTGCATCGTTGAAAATGCTACAGCTGTCGAGGTCGCTAGATCTGCTGCATTCATCTAACCTGGTTTCTGTGCCTCTACAAGAAAGATCGTTAAAGTGTACTAGGCCAGATCGCCAACCGTAAAATTCGTCCCCATCCATCGCTACGCCACTGTTATTGTATCCCAACTGTCGACAAACAACCAATGCTTCTGTATCAGCAAAACCATGATCGCAGATTGCGCCCCAGAAGTCATTGTGGAAGATCTCTACGCGACCTTGGTTCATTGTCGGACCATCCACGAGTCGCACATCTCCTTCGTCGGAAGCTTTAAATCAAAGAATTATTTTTTGAAAAATACGTTTGAGAGAAGTATATCTGTGAATGGTTTAGATGATAATGATAAAAATCGAATAAATTGGAGGTAAGCCCAAACGTTTTTTTTAACTGTTTACATATGAAAGACAAATATTTGAGATGTCCAAATAGTCTTACAAGGGGAAAAAAAATGATTGGAAATCTCCCTGATGGGCTTTTGAAATTAAAATGACACATGTTTTCAAACGAGCCGGTTCTCTCCCACAATTCACAGCACGGCAATTTCTGTGACGTAGCAACCTCGCTGTGGGTTAGCTTGGGATGTCGAGCCTACATGTATCAGAGTAGTTGCTGGTGGGTATGACACCTCTCTCTTTCCTTTTCCGGATGGGGGATTGCGAAAAAAAAAGGGGTTTTGCCATCACTTGGGTTATTAGAACATCCATAATCATGCCTAAAGCCCATCTCACACTATACGATCGACCGCGATTTGGAAACAAATCGCAGTAGCAATAATGTAGTGAAATTTGATTGAAAAATGTTATTTTTTCTCCTTTGATATTGATAATATGATATATTGGTGATTTAGCACATTATTTTTGATATTTCCTTCAAGATGTGATAAAGATTGTATTCCTAGTTTTATCACATAAATGCTTCTGCACTTTTGACTAATTGATTGTTTGCATGTACAGTATATACGTATATGTGATCGGGCGGGGGGGGGTGTTTCATAAAGCTGTTCGTAAAGTTACGTATGACTTTACGAACGACTTGAATATGACAAGCCAAATGTTATGCTCAATAATTTTAACTGCATCAACTAAAGGTGAACTGTGTAGATGTAGATTAACATTCCTGTTATGACAAACATTTTTAATGCAAAATATAATTTTTGCCATAATTTAATTGAGGTTATTGGAAATACAGTCACACTTTATTAAAACATCATGAAAAACTTTGGGCATCCTATCTGGCACTTCATATTCAAGTCGTTCGTAAAGTCATGCGTAACTTTACGAACAGCTTTATGAAACACCCCCCCCCCCCCTGGTTTTTCATATTAGTGCATAAAGGAGGCAAAGAGGTTAGTTTATCATATAAATTCTATATTTCATGAAATATTTTATGTTAGAAGTGCAAATTTGTTAGTTTATTTTGGCTCTTGATTCAGCAATTGTACATGTAGATTACATAACATTGTAAATTTCGATGTATGTTATGTATACATACACACATAGTACATTACATTTATAGCCATAAATGAGGTCAAGTCTATATCAACTTATTTATGTATACTATGACTTTTGACGATGGTGGAATATTGATATTATCATGTATAAGAGATTCATTTACGACATTGGCTTTGACATAATTAGTTAACTGAAATAAGAAGATTCAGGCTTTGATTATGGGAGTTGAATGTCAAGGTGAATGACAAGAAAGGTCACACATAGGCGGATCCAGAGGGGGGGGGGGGGGTCGCGGGGGTCCGGACCCCCCCCCCCCCTTTTTGGCGCCGGTTTTTTTTTTGGTTTTTTTTTTCCAGAAGAAAACTGTCCTGTCTGCCCTGGCTTTGGAATAAAATATTGCTCTAGCGTCATATAGGTACACTGTTACCATTTCTGCTTACTTTGTCAGTAAACTTTTCATCAACAAGTCCATATTCACCAATCTCCTAAGATAAGAGTTTGTCGTGCTCAAAATTTCGGTAGATATAAATACTGGTTTTTCAAGGAACGTAGTAGTGTGTTAAACTTATAAAGAGGTGTGCTATAAAAATGGTATTAATAACATTATTATGAAGTTGGTGAACTATTGTACTGGTCAATTGACCATTGTACACAGTGTAGAGTGCGTAGAGTGAACCTCAATGAGGACATCCAATCAATTTGTGTAGGTACTACAAGACCACCAATATGGCGACTAATGTTATGCATAATTAATGTGTGCACTGTGTATTGATAATTTGTGTAAGCTTGCTGCTAGGGGTTTTTTATGTTTATGAAACTGAAAGAAAATATCAAATAATATTCAGAATATTGGCGATAAAGAAATATCCAGGCAATTAAGCAATATTTGTTGGTACACGCTGAATTTAGATCTGAAATTTTAAAAGCCTTAAGGTCATGAAATGGAAATTTTTGACTCATCATGAAATTACATGCATCCTGTTATTTCATCTAATCAAATTAAACATTAAACAACAGTAAATTTCAACAAATTCAAACCTGCATGAAGAAAATTTTCACCTTTTTGCACTGCATTATGAGATTACTAGAGTTTGGTTGGATGTGTTAAGTTGTTTTAACGTCATTTTACATCTTTCTTTTTAAGACGTATTTCAATGTCATTTTACAACTCTCTGTAATCTTTAAAATTATCATTGTCAATTGTTCAGTATTGATGTAAAATCATCAACAACAAAATCTAAAGTTGCCGGAGGCAAAAGTAACGGCACATTGGACATGTTGAATGCCGTTTAAATGGTAATTAAATTTATCCGATGATAAATGCTATAAAATTTTTGGTTAAAATTGCAACAGATTTTGATAAAACCAAAACATACTCCCCCAAAAAACAATTCTTTATTGGTATTTACATTTCCAACAAAATATAATTTTCCTCAACAAATATTTGAGATTTCGGTTGAAAATGTAGCGGTCTCGTATTATTCATGGGTAGGGAATAATGGACCATTTACCTATGACGTCATTAAGGAGATTATTTCATTAGGTAAACAAATTTTTGTCATTATTTCGGTACCCTGAGAAATAAAAAGAGTTGCTGAAAGCATTGGTAAACCTTACTAGTGTGTGTCTGTGTTCATGTTTATGCAAATTATGCAAACGTGCTTAAGGGTCTGGTATTCCCTACACCTACCCTATGGTTGTACATCGCAAGAAGTGAACTTCATGTGTCCATATAAAGGTTAAAGTTGTGAAGGTCAAGACTTAAAGTCACACAAAAGGTCAAAGGTCTGTCAGAGTCAACAAAAAGGTCAAAGTCACGAAATTCAAAGGTAATGACAGGTGCTCGGGGGGGGGGGGGGGAGGAGGTTTGTTTTCTCCGAGGACTTTTGATATATTTTTTCTTGTTGTTGATTGGGAACGCTTGAATCTGATACATTGCACCATGACTAGTTTTGTGATACAAAACTTATTTATTTTGCCTAATGAGTAGATGCTGTGGTTGATTGTTAAATCCTGTGAATTTTCAGCAAAACTGGTATTGCTACTGTTGTTGATCGGCCTTGATTGTGAACTCCTGAATCTAAGGAACTTTCCCTTTTTGTGTTCTTTTTGATTTGTGATTTATAACTCGTGATGATGTAAACACTTGCGAATTGTTATCTCAGGGATGGGAGGAGATAATATAGATGATATTTAGTGAATAATTCTTCATTGCTGTAAAATGTGTACATGTATCACTAAAATTTACTAAGTGTGTTTGTACAGCATGCGCACACCCAATTCCTAGGTTATCAACATAGTACTTAAACATTGAAGAACCATTAGAATGCATTAACCCCCCTCCCAGTTCTGATGTACGGGGGGGGGGGGTTGGCCTGTACAAATATACCCGCACTTTTTGATAAAAGATGGTAATTTGCAATCATTATATATGTATTTTCCATCTCAAATAAACAATAATTCCATGCAATATTAATAGATTAAATGTAATTTCAGTACAAACTAAGACATTTTCAGGCTCGTATTATAAATTTTTTGTGGCGCGCTCCGCGCGCCCAACTATATTTCAACATTAAAATAGTCAAACAGGCAATATATATATATATATATATATATATATATATATATATATATGCATATAGAGGCGCTTAGCGCCTTCGGCGCTTGCGTTTGCCAGAATGATAACTTCTCACCCTTTGGACCCCCCTTTTTTTAAAACCTGGATCCGCCCTTGTCACACCATGTATGTCAGCTATAGGTCAAGCTATAATTTAAACGCATTGAGTCACTTAGTTGTAAATAGTAATTAGTAATGATATAATTTAAATTGAAGTACATATTTTAATAATATGTACATTTCAACATGCGCGTGATAGAAAATAAAAGCAAAACAAAATGACACTTTCAACTTACCGGTGCAGATAACACTAGCATCTTCGCTGTGGTCACAGTTATGATTGCCCCATCCATTATCGATGCAGTATTCTAATCTCTCCTCATCACCAGTACACCTGACATTGTCAAGATATATTGGACCTGATCCTCGCCCGTATGTAGCCGTGAGCACAGCCTCTGCGTTGCTTGTTTGGTATCCCAGCTGTCGGCAAACTACCTGAGCATCTATGTCACCCCAAGCGTCGTCACAGACCGTGCCCCATTCGCCAGCATGGTAGATCTCCACCCGACCCTCGTTCGGGACGGGACCATTTGCCAGGCGGATATCCCCTTCTTGAGGATCTTTCAGAAACATTAGATAAACACAATCCCAATGGTCAGAGGAAACAACCGTTACGGTATCAGAATAAAAGTTATCTCACATGGTGGAAAAAAGGAGTGGAATAACAATAAATACAGTACGTTCACTTTGTCAACACTGTGACATCTTTTTCCAAGTGTATACTCTTGGTAATTTGCCCCGAGGCCGCAGTGTTCAACAAAGTGTCACTAATTATGATTTCTCTTTTTTTTTCCAGTTCCAGTTCAAACAGGGAGATGGGAGTTGATTCAAATAACCTTTTTTATCGAGTCATACTCACATTTTTCACTCCGTATTCAAATATGTTCAGAGAAACATAAGTACAATTGCAGGGGAAAACTCTTAGTCCTGTATAAGCTAAGGAGGCTGTGAACTCAAAGGCAAGTATTCTGCGGACCCTGGGTCTATAGTTGAGACTGAAAACAGGACTTCAGACCGAGGTATAAGCTTTCCTTTTTTTAAACATGACCTTTAATAGACCGAGCGTCGGGTTTACAATACCAACGACAGCGTGCAGATAGTTCACACAATTCACGGGTAATGAAATTGAATCAAATCCTCTCTCATGCTTGGTCAAATTTTGATTATCAATTTTTCCTTTGGGAATGGTGGATTCAAACAGTTTTTATTTCAATAAATGTAATGGTTTTATTGTTTCCAACCTACCAGTGCATTGGACTGCAGCATATCCTGTATCCCCACAGCTATAGTTACCCCATCCGTCGCTGTTGCAGGCATCCAACCTGGATTCACGGCCCCCACACCCGACATTATCAAGGTGTATCGGGTCGAATCCCCGTCCGTATGTAGCACTGCTGATAGCATATCCACTATACGGCTTGAATCCCAGCTGTTGACAAACAACCCAGGCATCGGAGTCACTCCAGTTGGAGGCGCAGACGCTACCCCATCGGCCAGCGTGGTAGATCTCTACCCGCCCTCTGTTCATGAATTCACCACCTTGCACGCGGACATCTCCTTCATCGGGCACTTTGAAAACAAAACAAAACAAAACAAAAAAAACCCCAAAACAAAACAACAAAAAACAAAAAAAAAACAACAACACAATATTAAAAGCATGGACATACGATGACATTTCACGGAATTTATTTATTCATTATTTCTTATCTATTTCTATTTTTGGCCTCGAATGGTTAAAACATATTTTGATAAAGACGGAATCGCACTGTAGGTTTGATATCGAAGAAAAATACAATACCATTCGTGATATTCAAATTATATTGGAGTGGGCTCACCCCAAAATCAAAAAGCAAAGAAACAAACAAAGAGAATAACGAGAAAATTTGTCGCTCACAATGACACTTTATACGTGTTATTATTTACTGACATGTAGCTCAGCCTGTATTTGAACGTCTGTCGCTAAGTTAATTCATATGGAGGTATGTTGCCAAAGTTATGATAGTTGTGCATAATCATAACTTTGGCGACAGGCGTATAATATTATACTATTATACTATTAATGGACGCACTATAACAAAACAACTTGACATATATATTTAGAACTATTCAAAATTTATTTTAGAATTTTAGATTTGTTCAAAATAGGACCGACCAATAATCTACAGAAATAAATGAGTGCATTCGAGGGCATACAGAACATCTATGTGACGACTTCAGTCGCATTCGTCTCTACCAATCTGTACATTGTTCACTGCTTATACTGAGGCATGAATATTACTGAATTTAACTATAATTGGTGTAATCAACGCTTGTAAAATAACCCCTCTTATGAGCCAGGCTTTAAAGTCTGAAACAGTTTCATCCAATAGTCGAATGTTACAAACGATCACCTTTGACTTACATATGCACTCAACCCCAGCATCTCCGCTATGGTCACAGTCCTCAATGTCTGTTTCGATATTGCTGCAGGTTTCTAACCTGACTTCGTTGCCAGAGCACGCGACATTTATCAGATGTATTGGGCCTGATCCTTCTCCATATACTGCACGTCTCTTTGCAACTCCACTAAATGGCTTATACCCTAGCTGGAGACACACAACTCTAGCGTCTACAGCACTCCAGCCAATGTCACATACAGTCCCCCACTGACCATCGTGTAAGTACTCCACCCGACCTTTGTTCGAGGTGGAACCACCAACAAGACGGACATCTCCTTCGACAGAAGCTTTGAATATGAATGAGACAGGCAAAAGATGTGTAACCCATAAATGTTGAAATGATGAAACAATTTTATCAAGCTACTGGATTTCTTGAAAATGTATTTTCTTGGTAATTCTTAATGGTCTCAGAGCAAATGGATCAACTTTCTTTAATTAGTTATGAAAATATGGTACAAAATGTTTGGATTATCTTTGCTGCCGAAAAAATATCTACTGCTCTAAATTACGCTGCTCCCCTTTGGGAATTCCCATGTGTTTTTTTTTTTCCTTCTTCTTCTTCTTCTTTTAAGAAAGAAAAAAGTTCAGGAATAATTTCATCTGTAAGATATTCACGATTGAGTGACTCCGCGATAGCACGAGAAATAAATCGATGGCAGATAAATCCTTTATAGCAACACTGACACATATGAACATATAGTTTCTTCTAAATATGCGCGCCTGTGAGAAAAATATCTTAGTGCTTGAGTGCTACCCTCATAAAAACAGAAGAACAGAATGACCCCTTCATTTTGGCCAACACTGTGCATTGAAAAATTGTTATTGATTGTGGTGATATATAGTTTTTTATTAAAATTACTTTGTATCAATTATACCGATTATTTTCTAATGCAAATTACGTACAAGTTTCATCTCGAACAGATGTGCTGTAGGAGAAGCATTAGCTTGTGAGAGTACATAACTCAATAAAATGCTTGGACAAACATTTGCACGTCATCAACTATAGTCAAAGGTATAGAAAAAGAAGGCGCCAAAAATGAGCAAATCTACTTACCAGGGCAAACAACTCCGGCATCCTGGTTATGATCACAACTGCCGTTACCCCATCCGCCACTAATGCAGTTTTCTAGCTTCGTTTCATTACCCAAACATCCGATATGACTAAGGTGTACTGGACCAGTTCCTTGGGCATATGTACTTCCATTCGTCGCCTCAGAGCCATGTCGCAAGTGTCCTAACTGCCGACATATCACTTCGGCGTCATCGTCATCCCAATCATCATCGCAGACTGTCCCCCACTCTCCATCATGGTAGACCTCCACCCGACCTTCGTTCGTAGTGGAACCATTCAAGAGGCGGACATCCCCTTCAATGATACCTTTAGGCATACGAACGATTTTGAAAGGATGTGAGGAGTTCATGACTGTAATCAGGGGTTTGGGGGCAACCCTCAGAATCATCTCTGTATAGTCTATGGCTATGAACTCTGGTAAAATTTCCCTTCTCAAAATTATGTGTGGCAGAAATATTACACAATACCTAGGGGGCAAAGCAGGTTTTTGAGACACGGGCTGTTATAAAAGGTTGTCGGGTATCAGCTTGTTCGGAAGACCACCCTGCATAACTTCCAGGTGGATTACCTCGGAAATATGAAGCTGAAAAAAAAATGGCCGCCATTTTTTCAAAATGGTAGCCATGTATTATTACCATTGACAATTTTTAATATAACTTTTAATAAAACCTTCAAATACCATTTATGATGCATCAAACTAAAGAAAATTAAATTCTCCACAATATGGTACCACATTCGATTGTCTTGGTGATGATTTGCTTAACAATTTCGTGTCAAATATGTGAATTTTTATAATTTTCCCAAAAATATGAATTGCACCAAAATACATTTTCCTCCGTATTTCTAATGCCTTTGTGACTAAAGACTTTAAACTTCCTTAAAAACTGCCCAGACATATGGTCAATATCCTATAAAAATTACAAGTTCGCTGCTTTTCTGGCAAAGAAGTTGCAGCGTTCTAAAGCCGCTTTGCATTTTGATATTGGCTTAAGAGTGAGAACTTAGTAGCTAAGGGCTGCCTTCTCCCTAGCAACGGTAACATTGTGAGGTGTAGAATCAAATATTTCACTTTTAATTGCTATCGGCGTGCAGATGAACATCTTAAAACCCAGTGTGATGTCAGATAATGCAATTTTATCATATTTTATTGATAAATAACTCTTTATTATTGCTATGATTATGATGATGTACTTGTGCCTATATAGCGACGGATCCTATTACAGAAACCAATACAGACTATTGATCCAATTTTCAAATGATAGTCATGATTTACACTCAAGTTCAAAACTTGCACCCCACACGCCTCCTTTGCCATGTCTGTGCGCACACCCCCCCCCCCCCGGCCTGTTGCTATGATATGAATGTGCCTGTTAACCGATGATAAGCATTCAATGACCACTTTAAGACTACCCAGGATACATACAATGGTTTCAGGTGATAGTCATGATAACTCCATGATTGAAGATATTGGTAGCGGGGTTTAGAACTTAAACCACACACCCCCACCCCATGACATTTTTATCCACTCTCACCCCCCCCCCCCCTTCCCAGGCGTTAAAAGCGAGAGATTTTAGTGCAAAGCAATATTTTGATGGAAAATAGATCAATAGATCGAAGAGTCTTGGCAACTCATTCAAAATCTTATGGTAAAGGAGGAAAAATCTGTCAATGCTTTATCTTTCTTGCCCCTTCCCCTTCTCTTAAATTTAACTTTTATCAATATCTGCAAGAATTGTTTAGTTGAAGAAACCAACTTAGGTAATGAGCGAAATAAATGAGATCTGGGCCCCGTCTTATAAAGAGTTGCGATTGATTCGAATCGATCGCAACTTGAAATCAATCGCAAATCCTAGTTGCGATTAATTTTAAGTTGCGATCGATTCGAATCAATCGCAACTCTTTATAAGACGGGGCCCTGGAGATAGATACACTCTAAAAACTAAAGTGTTAAATCACCATTTAAAAGGGCCGAGGAGTGCAACTTTTTCAAAATTATAGATTAACACTTTTAACATGCTGGATACAACACTATAAAGGCTGAATCCAGCAGTTTAAAAGAGTTGATTTTCCATTTTGAAAAACTTGTCACTCCTCGGGCCTTTTAAATGGTGATTTAACACTTAAGTTTTTAGAGAGTATTATTTAAACTCCAAAGCATGTAGAAACTTGGTACAAATTAGGTAGGCCTATTCCCGCACCCCTTTTTTTGTATATGCAATTGCAAACAATAGCCACTTCAGGCATCACCAGATAATTGTTGACAGCTGGACAAGCCAGCAGTCCCCACAAGAGAGTCCTGAATATGCCAGTTAAATCGGTTTGCTGCTGCTCAGATAATGTTATATGCCTCTATACTATTCAAAAACAAAACTAACAAAGCACTTCTATAACATAAAACAAAGATGTTCATGGAGCATATTGTACATAAATAATTACAAGTCCATGCTTACCCCCTCCCCCATTCCCAATCAAAAGAAGAAAGAAAATATAAAAAGGAAAATAAAAAGAAAAACATGTAGTTGAAGTACGACTTAAGAGTCTATATACATAATTTTGGTTATAAGGGAACATGTTTGCTTATATCCTACCCTATTTGTCCACAAGTTCTCCTCCCCTCTCAAGCAACGTTTTGTATCCCCCAAAACAACAGCAACAACAACAACAAAAGATACAACAGATTTAAACTCCCAGACGTGTAGATACTGGACGGTTTTGGGCAGGGGCATCCAAGACCATTCTAAATGCGGAGGGGGGGGGGGGGGGGGGGGATGTGCAACCACATTTGCTGAAATTTTGATTTTCAAACAAGCCAGAATAATAAAGGTCAGTAGATGTGCCGACAAAAAGTAAAGAATATTTTTAAAAAATCAGTAGTGTGGTTAAGGAGGAAACTTTTCACAAATTTCCTACCCATCCTGCTGCCACTCCTGCTAAAATTAACCCAAATAAATTTCTTAAGTAGAATTGGATTGAGCTTAATCTAACATGGCAGAAAAGAAACCGAACATTAGAGATTCTTTCACATTTGTAATTTAAAAACTCTATTCTATTCACTGCTTCCTATTAAAATTAGAGAAAATCCTGGAATTTAGCAAAGTAAACTAAAGTTAGGATTTCTTTTGAATGTTGAACCTTTCAAAATGCTGTTTATGTACTCTCTCATATATTGGGGGCAAAACATTTAACAAAATCCTGATATAACTTATATGCAAGGGAGCAAAGCAACCACAGTTAGAAAGTTTTGAATTTTGAACTCCCTTAGAACACTAATTATTCACTATTTCCTATAAAATTACAACATTTGCGAGAGCTTTAGAAAGTTTTTGCATTTTAAGCCATTCAAAAACACTATTCTTATTCACTCTACCAATATTACCTTTACGGACCATGGTTTTTCCTCATTTTCTCCCCTTTCGCTTTCTCTCTTTTGCGTTTTTTCGCATCTTAAAGTGCTCCCAGGCCACTCCATTGTCCCTTGGATATCAGTATGCCTCGGGGGGGGGGGGGGGGGGGATTTGTTCTAAACCCCACTATCCAGTATCTTCAGATGTTGGAGTGCTATTATGACTATAACTTGACACCATTTTATGTATCCTGGGTATTCTTTAAATAGTTTCTGGATGCTTCTCATCGATTACCAGGCAAATTGACGTTGATATTATATAGCAATGGGGGGGGGGGGGGGGGGGCGGGGGCTCGTTACGATAGGGGGCATGGACATGGCAAAGGAGGGGTGTGGGGTGCAAGTTCTGAAGTTGAGTGTAAATCATTAGTCATGACTATAACTTGAAACCAAGTCTCATATTATTATCATTGGACCAATAGTCTGTATTGGTTTCTGTAATATCAACCGTTGCTAATTAGGCACATGTACATCATCATGATCACAGCAATAATGAAGAGTTTTTATCAATAAAATGTGATAAGACTGCATTATCTGACATCACACTGGGTTTAAAAATATTAATCTGCACGCCGATAGCAATTAAAAGTGAAATATTTTGATTCTACACCTCACAATGACACCGTTGCTAGGGAGAAGGCAGCCCTTAGCAACCAAGTTTTCACTTTTAAGCCAATATCAAAGTGTAAACTTCAGAACGCTGTAACTTCTTTGCCAGAAAAGCAGCAAACTTGTAATTATCACAGGGTATTGACCATATGTCTGGGCAGTTTTTAAGGAAGTTTAAAGTCTTTAGTCACAAAGGCATTAGAAATACGGAGGAAAATGTATTTTGGTGCAATTCATATTTTGGGGGAAAATGATAAAAATTCACATATGGCACGAAATCGTTATGTAAATAATCACCAAGACAATCGAATGTGGTACCATATCGTGGGGAATTTAATTTTCTTCAATTGATGCCTTATACATGGTATTTGAAGGTCTTATTAAAAAGTTATATAAAAAATTGTCAATGCTAGCAATACATGGCAACCATTTGAACAAAATGGCCACCATTTTTTTTTCAGCAGCATATTTCCGAGGTATTCCACCTGGAAGTTGCGCAGGGTGATCTTCCGAACAAGTTGATACCCGACAACCTTTTACAAAGCCCGTGTCTCAAAAACCTCCCAAATGGGGTTCTGCCCCCTAGGTACAATTCCAAAATCACTTCTAACAAATTTGTTTTTGAAAATTTATATAATTAATTTCATAAGGAGAGGAGGGGGGGGGGGGGGCATTGGGGATCACTCTTGCAGGAGAAGGTTGAATACTGGTACAGCGACGCCCTGGTAACGATTACATTACGTATAACTATATTCAAACAGCGATGGCGTCGTGATGACAAATTTGGATTGATAATAAAAATTAAGCCACTCACTGGCAAAGAATAAGTCTACTTATTTTATATTAAAGGGTGGTAAGGGGATTCTAGGTCAACTACCCCTGGAAAGTTACCCCCTCCCCGAAACGCATCTAACAGATTGTCTGAACTGAGACTACCATAGGCCCTGTACTAAAGCTGTTGGCACAGCCAGAGACTGTCGAAGTTAGGCTCTGTCAAGGCTTTATGGAAATGTGTTAAAGTGTCAAAATAAAGTCTGCCCTGCAGAGTACCTCCAAGTCATTTTTTTTTCTTCCGATGAGTGCCTCTTTTTACTTTTTACTTGCCGTGATATTTATGGCCTTTTCAATTGTACGTGCTCCTTTAAAATGTTATAAGTGTCCAATATTTATTTCTGATAAGTGCGCTTTTTGTTTCTAATAAGTGTCCTTCTAACCTTTATATAATTGCTCCTTTTCATCTCAGATATGGGCCAATAAGTGCCGCTTTGGCTCATCTAAAAAGTGCCCCTTTTTGTTTCAAATTAGTACCCTTTTCCTCCTTTTTGTTTCAAATTAATTCTCTTTTTCTCCTTTTCACCTTCTGATAAGTGCACCTTGTCACCTATGTTTAGATTTGACAAGGGGTACTTGTAAGAAGGGAAAATGATCATAAACTTTAACTAAATTTGCTTGACTAGATTTTTCCGGATCATTTTTACTAGAATAGTGCAGGTGCCCGTGGGAATAGTTATTCTAGTCAAACCTGACTAGATTCTAGTAATATTTGACTAGATTGATTTTAGTGTTTAAAGGGGTAACTTTCCGGGGGTAATTGTACTCAGTGTAATTGTCCAGGGGGAGGGGGTACATTTTGCCGGTGATGATTATCCTGGGATTAATTGTCTAGAGGGGTAATTGACCGGGGGGGGGGGGGTATTACCGGGGTAACTGTCGGGGTGTACTAGTAGTTGTCCTGAGGGTAATTATTCAGGGGGAAGTTATCCGGATACGGGCCAGGGATCTTAATTGATGTATTAAAGATAAAGTTGAGTTTTGGGGAGCGTTTCATCAAGTATTTTGTCAGTGATTTTTACCTACAAATTTGCTCTCAGCCAATCAGATGCAAGGATTTCAGTAGCTTATAAGTTGTCGGTAAAAATCACTGACAAAACACTTGATGAAACGCTCCCCAGAACTCAACTTTATCTTTAATACATCAATGGTCATGCGATAAAATCGTGAAAGAAACTGTCTCAAATCAATTGGGAAAGGTTGATTATATATATATATATATATATATAGTACATAAGAATCGTCGTATACTGTAAGGTTTAGGAATCACCAAAACGAGAAGAAATTGACTCAGCCCTGCCGAGAGTCACATGTATTGTACACAGAAATGTGTATATGGGACTACATACACATGTTCGGCCCGAACATCTCAGCTGTTTCTCGTCATGTTTCGAATATGAGGGCATTTGAAAAACAATCCTTTTCAGGAGGCATTTCTACTATGATGTTCTTCCAAACTGACATAAAAGAAATGAGAAAGCTTACAAATTATTTTTTTCCTTTCCCAGAACTCAACCCTCCCTTTGAACATGTTGAATGCGAAGGTAGAAGTAAACACGATCGCAAAGACTTTCGAGAAATAAAATCAAGGGTAATTTCAATGCCCTATTGTATGTCCCATAGAACTCACGTTCGGATTACGTAATACGTCATTGTCATGTTCGCACATTTCAATAGGTGTTTGGCAAGGTTATTGAAATTGCCTTAGGTTCATTTTTTCGAAAGTCTCTGCAATCGTGTTAGTAGAAGCAGAAACTGTTTTTATTTTCTTCTCACGATATTTTCCCTTCCCGGGTTGTTATTTCTCTTCTGTCTCCGTTTCTTTTCTTTTTATTTTGCCCTCAATTATCTACACCCCCCCCCCCCGAAATTACTATATATCTGTATCAGTGAACCTTACCACATTCTACCGCCGCAACCTCGGTGCCATTACAATTTTGATGTCCATAATCTATAAAGGGGCATGCATCTATACGATGTTCCCACCCAGAGCAGTAGACATCATCGATATGAATAGGACCATCTCCACTTACGGTGGTTGTATACCCACGCACATTTGTGGTGTCTAAACCGAGCTGACGACAGACAACATGTGCAACCGTACCACGATATACGAAATTAGAAATCGTATAGAGCCATGTTTCACCGCAGATAGTACCCCATTGAGAATTTCGGAAGATCTCCACCCGGCCCCTGCTCGACTGGCCGCCATCTATCAAACGTAGATCACCTTCAGACTCTGTCAAGAAGAAATGTTATGAGATAAAACAATAGAATTTCTCAAGTACAGTGCCGGGATATATTTTCTTTCTTTAAGATGATAGCACTGATTTAAAATTACCACAAGGCATATTTATCGTGGAGAAAATTATAATATTTATCAAAGCAGGATTTAACGCGTCATTGCCAATAGACTGTTCAAGAGAATAACAGCAAAATATCGAGAATAAGGGATTGATTAACTTTGCCCAGAATTGAAAAATAAAAAAAGTACTGTTCCAGCTAATGCTGTCATCATAATTGCAAACCTTTAGGTCAGACAGGAATCACCTGAGTTTTATAAGCTTATTTACGATTGAACATTGATGTTGGGATAGAGTACCACCGAAGCCTAAAGAACTCTTACGGTTCAATCACAGAATACCGTACAATGAACGAATCCCTATTTCTTCACGGGCTGGAAACCCGCTCTGATATCGCCAAGCGCTGGTGCTTGGTTTTTGTGACTGCAGCGCGCTGCAGCGCAGCGAAAAAGCCGAGCGACTTGCGCTATAGCGATCGATCGCTTTTTTCTCTTTTTTAGGATAGTAAACGGGTTCCATTTTCTCTCATAGTTTTACATATCCTTAATTACATATGTAGTTAGAGGAATGCAGAGAATTCACTAGCATTTGAGCTGATTTCTGAATTTTTCACAAAGTTAATCAATCCCTTTAACATTCAGATTACGACAATAAATGTATGAAATCTACGACCTTTTTACAATTGATACAGTCCGTTCAGGGTTCAAATCACAAATAACTGTACTGAAAAGACGACACTGCATGTTGACCAGTGGCGTATCTGGACCTTGGCTTGAGGAGGAGGAGGAGGAGGCAAAACATCCGAGCAAAATGTGATCCAGCAAGAATATCACTTTTCAGTTCCCTTATGAGAGTCGGGGAGGGGGTGAAGGATACGGATTTCCCCTATATCCCATCTCTCCATGATATGTCAGTTATTATTTCGATTTACTCTTGTATTTCTATTTATTGTATTGTCATTTGTATCACCACAATGATTTAGTAAATCTATTTGCGAGCGAAGCAAGCGAACAAAAATTTTGACCCAATTTCGTTTTCATTCACGTTCTTTGACAGGTTCATTCTCTATAAACCATGCATAAGCTATGAATTTGTATGTTTGAAGATATATAATGTACGCTATAAAGGACCAAAATTATGGAATGAGTTACCAAATAGAATCGTGTGCTCCTTATCTGAACAAAGTTTTTCCCTTAAACGTAAACAGAGTTTCATTGCGAACTATGCACTCGAATAAATACACAACTTATACTTTTTAATCTCTTATACTTATACTTTTTGTTAATCCCTTGTACTTATTCTTTTCAATCTCTTAGAAAGCAAAGTCTGTATAAGTATATTAAAAATTGTATATTCATTAATTTTACCTTGCTTCATCCTAAAATATACGTTGTCAGTTTTCATGTTGAATGTATACTTATCTGCAAGTGATATAAGAATTAACAGTGATCAATTTAGGAATTTTTCAAACATATCTTCTCACATTGTTCATAGCATTATATCCTCTATCCTATCTTATTTTCTTTCTATCCCTATCCCTCTAACTTTTATCCCGTTATATATGTTGTATATATCTACTTGACTTTTTAATGTTTTGTTTGTATTTTTTTGTTTTGTTTTGTTTTGTTTTGTTTTGTTTTTTGTTTTTGTTTTGTTGTTGATGTTGTTTTTGTTGTAAACAGGCATCCCCAATCACAAGCATTGTTATGCTTTTCATGGACCATGCCTCCTTCAATTATTGTACTGTACTTAAACGTTTTTCTTATGTTTCTATCCCATGTATGTAACAAATAGGAAATAAATGTTGTTTTGAATTGAATTGAATTAATGTACCAATGTATCTTGATTACAGGCAACTGGTTTAATAAAACGCGAAACAGATTTCTCGTCCTTCGTTATTTCTCCCCATGTGATATTTTTTTTTCACCCTCTTTTTCAATTCTATCTTTGTCAGATTAAATTTCCTTCAAGTATGTTTGAATGCATACAGTAGATGCCCAGCCCCCAATGGTTTACTTTTACCAAAATTCTTTTTTCTCTCTCTTTTTAAAATCGTGTCTCTCCATTTCTCGTCATGGCTCTATTTAAAGCATGACACCATACAGAGTCAACAGGCTGTTCAAATTTGCCTAACGGTGACACTTCTTACTGTGCATGGAGCGGTGATTTGTCATAATGCAGATATGTCGATTGTGTACACTAAGATGCTGTTCAATGACGTGAATTGAAAAGAGAATACTACAAACAAGGAAATGTACGAGTTGTAGTTAAAGTCATAGTTTATAAAGTGAATGAATTTACAACAAGAATATAACATCACACCTCGTATATGATTTATTTTTCGTATTATTCCTTTAATTAAATTTTTTCAAAATTTCAATGAAAAATGTACATGTATATGGGCGTCCCCAGGGGGGGGGAGTGTGGAGGGTGTGAACGCCCCCTCCAGACCCCCCCCCCAAAAAAAAGGATTTTTTTTTTTTTTTTGGGGGGGGGGCGTCGCCGGGTGGGGGGGGTTGTCTTTTGAAAAGGGCGACATGTTCTTATTGTGTATTGTCAAACAGCTCATATCTGCGCCACCAGCACCACTGCCTGACATTGGAGTTGGTAAGTTTTGTCTTTTTTTTTCCAAAAGGCACCCCCCTTGAAAAAAAGCTGGTGACGGCAATGATGTATGGACAAGTCCATTCCATTGGTGTACAGGAAAAAAAATGGAAATAAGGGTTCCATAATAGACCAAGGCGGTCTTGTCAAGACAATCCCCTTACAGTAATTTGATTTAATTCATTATATTTCTTTGTTATGAAAAATGTAGCTGTAACTAAGAAAAAAATCATGTAGTTATAACTACAACAAAATAGAAACTATTATATTTGAATTTCATAATAATTCATAAAATTGGAAAGGAAGAAGGTCGTTATTAAACTTATGGGTTTCAATCACAAAGTTTCTTAAAATGTACACAACAACGAATTTGTATATATATATATAGTGTGTGTGTGTCCCGGAAAAAACGAAACCCTAAAACAAAGGGTTATAAATGTGACCATACTATGTGCTGTATGACAATAATTATTTATTTTCCATAAACTAAAAGTATTATGCTTTTAAACGATACCTTGATGGCATCCATCCGTACATGCTTTACCGAGCAGAAGCATTTTGAAAATGACATGTAAAAACTCAGTTGTGCCAGATTTGGGTAAAACCGTGAAAACGTTTGGATCACATGCGAACATGACCCAAATGTAACGTGACTTTTAAAACCCTGCGAGAAGACTGTTTTCATTTGTTTCTTTCAATAACGAGGGCAAGGATAATGCCCTCATCATAAAATAAAGGATGGTCAATGTATTGTCGATGTTGGGGGTAAAGAAAGGGCATGTTTTGTATTGAAATAATTCCTGTAATCGAAAGATTTTTTTTTTTTAATTTTGAAGAACTGCAATTTCTTTTAAGAACAAAGCGGACAGAAAGGTGATATATTTCATAAAAGTAAAGTTAGTGGCACTTTTCATTGTCATCAAAAGGAAACACAAGGTTGAAAGGGCACATAAGGCAGAAAAAATATCAAGATTATGGCAATTTCCCACCTCAGGAGGGGCACCTTTCCTATTACAGGAGTGGCACTTTTTCATTTTTTGAGGGAAGTTCATTAATTTATGAAATTTTGGGGGCGTACACCCCTGCCACCACTGGAAATTGGTATTAACCCGTGTTTTATGAATTTCTGATTTAATGCATATCATCGCAAGAGGGAATTTCACGTATCATATCTCTTAGAGTGATTTGGTAACTTTGTAGAGGCTTGATAAAATCTGAGCTGCCTGGCTTTACATGCTATCAGTGTATGTAATATGGTGTAAAAATGAAGCCCAGGGGGAAAAAACACTTCAAAATCATCAAGTACTTCACAAAAGTAAACATATGCAAGTGACCGGAAATTCCAGACTCATTTTCCCCCATAGACTCAGTGTTAGACTAAAGCGTATGGCCATACGCTTTCGTAAATGTCATAGATATCTTAGTCATAGATATCTTAATAATAGCATTATATATTTGAAAACCTTTCTATGCCTGGCTATTTATTTATCATTCTGAACAACATTATACAAGATAGATATCAAAATTCAACAATTTATTAAATCAAGCCTCTACAAAGCTACCGAATCTCTTTAAAGCTGGTATTTTCCTTGTGTCATGTTCGCATGTGATCCTAACGTTTTCACGGTTTTACCCAAGTCTGGCACAACTGAGTTTTTTAAATGTCATTTTCAAAATGCTGCCGCTCGGTAGAGCATGTACAGATGGATGACATCAAGGTATCATTTAAAAGTATAATACTTCTAGTTTTTTTTTTTTGAAAATAGATAATTATTGTCATAGAGCACATAGTGTGGTCACAATAGCCCTTAGTTCTAGGGTTTCGTTTTTTCTGGGACGCACTGTATATATATATATATATATATATATATATATATATATATATATATATATAATATTATATATGATAGGGAACTAGGTTGTGATACTACGACATTATATATTTGTACCTGAATGTACGTAATCATTATATTATATCTTGTTTTTACAAACGTTAATGATATTGAGTAATGGTTATGCAACTGCATTGTAAAACATATCAAAAATTATTAAAACTAATGCTATTTTGTTTGGTTGATTTTGTAGAATAATATCATGATTACGTATTATGAGGTTTTTTTGATCTTCAAAACTATTAGATTTTACCTCCAAATCACAATTAAAAAATACAACAGTGCACACTGAAATGGGTAAATGGAACTTCACAAATATTTGGCCTTTTCTTTGGCCATTCTTTTCATAGAAAACGCTTTAAATGAACACAGTTTCCCACAGTGTGTTCACAGTGTGAAACACAATGTGAAATCATCTTCACACTGTTAAATTCGAGCGTTTTAACATTGTGAATCACATCTTCACATTGTGAGCGATTAAATTCACACTGTGAATTCGAACATTACTATGTGAACACTGTGGGAAACCACAATGTGGAGGTGTCCACAGTGTGAAATCATCTTCACACTGTTAAATTCGAGCGTTTTAACATTGTGAATAACATCTTCACAGAGTCGACTATGTGAACACACTGTGAACACACTGTGGGACATTGTGTTCTTTCCGGCAGGGAATTATTACGTGATGAAATGACTTTGATTCCCTGAAATCCCTGAATATCATGATTTGAACCTCATAATTAACACATAACGAAGGATTAGCTGAAACTAGTAATGAGAAGGAAATTGGTATCTACATGTATTGCAATACCTTATTCCTTTTCAATCATTTGAAAAACGAATTTTGTGCAGTATCAGTTCTGTTTTTTAGTTTCAGTTTCAGTTTATTTTCATATTTCATATTCTAAAATGTTTTCACAATATAAATTGTAAAAAAAATGTAAGCAGTGCAAACAATCAAGAATTAAATTGTCACAGAGTATAACAGAAGGTGAGTACCTCATATCTAATTGTTTGCATGCAGTATTAATTAAAAAGAAAAACTAAAAATGGAGGAGCCTATGGTGAAATCAGATAGGTCATATAATCCATAATAGTGATTTTGATGGCAATATCTGAGTCAGAAGAATTTTATCCTAGTCGGCCTTGCTACGTAATATTCAATGCATTCCAGCGATTTGCTCATATTTATCCGTGTCTACGTTCAAAATTAACAAAATGAACATGACAAAAAGTAATTCAAATTATGTAAATCAAAATAGTTATATCATTTCATTCAGGACAGAAATTGTAGGAAATACTTACGGCAGTGTATGGATCTCGGGAGCAGCATAACAAAGGCACAGAAAATCCATAGTCTCATATCCCTCATCAGCCTCGTACATGTATTACCAGAAATTGACGCCATAAGCTATTGATGTCACGCTAAAAAACGATGATGCCAAAATGCCCCGAAGTAGGCTAAATCGCAAATAAATGTATTTTTTGTGCTATCGGCAAAAAATGTACGCCCTATTGGATGTCGATCATTTCGTTGTGACGAAAAATGTTGCCTTCGATGGTTTGACACTGAAGATCCATGATTGAACTTTACTCCAGATAATCATTTTCATTTCTCCCAATGCGAATGAATGTGGAAAGAGCTGCGTCATCAGGCCGTGGTCAAATAGGCCATGGGCCAAGCCTCAAAATTCTTCAGTTCCGTGGTCCATCTCTGGGAAGTACTTTATTTTGTCATAAATGAATAATGGACATATATCTAAGAGCAGTGGTGAATGTTCCCATTTGCAGATTTTGGGCATATTTTCACAATTTTGATATAAAGTTGCTACAATGAGCAGACAGCTTTCCTGCAATGATGATGTCATATCTGGTCCTTAAGTGACCAATCACAGCTGGGCTATTAGAGACCTGAGTGCAAATGGCCAATCACAGCCCCTGTACTCTGAGTGTTTGTGTGCATGTACCATGTCTGCCACACAGAGCATCTTACACCATGACCATTGAATCAAGCGATTCACCAACAAAACTAAGATTGAGAGGGCCAGGAAGAAGCAAGAAAGAGCAGAACATGAAGGTATTTGATTAGTGTTATGTTTTTGTGTTTTTGGGGAAAGCATTATTATGATCAGTCAAATTTTCACCAGGTTTTATTTGCATGAACTGTGGGCACAACTTTTCAACTACCAGTCCCATGCATTGGTATTTGTGATGTGGATTGACTCCTTTAGTTTAGTTTGACTTTTTGAGGGGCTTATCTAAAAAATCAGTTGAATTTACCCACAAATAATCATTTCCTTATTAGGATATCACAACATTGTAGGTAGACTGTCGCATTATGAAAATATGAATGTCTAAACACCCATATTATTATGAATTCAGCAGTCACTTTCTAGCAAAGCTATGCATGATTACATGTATGAATGTAGTAATAGATTTATCGATACAATTAATCACTTATAGTACATGGACAAGCTGATCTGGAGGTAACCTTGTACTCCACAATAGCATTTACAGGTGAATAGGCTTCAATAGCTTTTGTGTGTGTTAACAGGCTATGGTCCATTCTAGATCATTCATACATGAGAGGAAAATACTATTTAAAATTTCACTTTCAACTCTGAAACCTCAAATTTGTAGCATAGTAAGAGTTGAAGAGTCCCTGAATCAGGTAAGCTAGCAATGAAGTACTTCTATGCTGAGTGAATGAATGGTGTGTCCTATTTTACAATATTAACAAATACTAAAATTATTGGGTGAAGACAATCCATTGATAGACCTAATCACATTTTGACCAATCAGCGTTATCATTAAAATAGCCCCCCCCCCCCCCACTCCGGGCAGTATGCTATGGGGACTTAATTGATATAATTCCACTTCAAAAGTTCAATATACATTAATGTAGGAGAAGGTGATTAGATTTAATGTGTTTTTAAATCAAAATAGTATATTGTATTTCATTTTTTATACAAGAGCAAATGGCATTAAATCTCTTATATTTTTATGTTTCCTTTTAGTCTTTGAAAACAATGCTCCCAGCCACAAGGACCATCGATATTCCACGCGAGACGGAAGCAGTAATGGAGCCACATTTGAAGGTCCGACAACTATGACTGAGGCAATGTGAATGATATATTTAGCCAAGGGTTCACCATGTTCTTCCAGTCCAGTGCATCATATGGAAAAAAGGACAAAACAGTGGATAAACAATTCACAAGAAAAAGAACGAAAGAGAAACAATTTATGCAGGTAAGCTCGTACAAGCTGCAGAAATGAGCAAAAATGAGACGATTCTGCTCAAGACTTGTCTGAAAGACCTTCTTGCTTTGAATGTGAGATATCACTTCAGCCATACTTCACCTCCTACCAGAACTACACAAGATTCCTCCCAAAGGACAAAGAAGCAGGTCTTGAGAAGAACTTCTATGAACAGTCATATGAACATTTCTGTAAATCAATTGCAGAAGTAGGAGCGGGGAAGGGCCGTGAAGTACATGTATTAAAATTACAGAAATTTCTGTATATGCCATATATTCTGCAGGGGGTTTATTTTCACGAATTTAACAACATTCATACATACTAGCGCAGCATGGCTGTATGCAATGCAGGCTGTGCTAATTCACCCCTTCACTTTGCAAAAGTACATGTACAATATCATTGCTGCTTGTTGATTACCCAATCTAAATTTAACCACCCGCAAAATAGTCTGGTTAATCCTATTTGCCAGTACAAATTAAAAAGATAATGTAAAGTTGTATGTTTTTCAGTTAATATGCAGATGAGCTTCACTCATAACACATAATACCTTAAGAAAGAAATTTTTCAAAACACATGTTACATGTTTTATCACAATTTTGAAAGTTAGAATTTTTTCAGCCAGTTATTCTCACAAGCATTTCCATATTGTGTGGAATACCGTGATTCTGCATATTAGCTTTCATGATTCATATGCCCTCTCATAGTCATTGCTCCATCTATCTTATAATTTTGTAATTTTGTGTGGAATCATGTGTTACTACATGTATTTGTAGTGGGAGCAGTAAAATATCCTAAAATGATAAATAATGCAATGTTCTGTATTTTTCTGTGAGTGCGAATTAGATAACAAGTTTAAGCCTTTCTCAAGTACAGTGAAATGGATTGAATATTCTGACAATAACAATGTACTAAGAATCTTTTTTGTATGATTTTGAATAAATGTCAAATTTAAAGTTAATCTATATGTAAATCTTCTAAATAGGGACAATCCATGTCTCTGTTTTTAAGTTTGAATGAATGAGATGGAAGCGAATTTCAAGAATTGACAGCTTTCTAATCAGGACCATGAAGTTGCTATACTTTAGGCCAGATGTGAAATCTCTGATGTACATGTACATAGTTATTGACTGTTGCTGAGATGTACTTTTTGCCGATGTGCTCTAAAATTAGGGGTATGAGATGTAGTAATCATTCACTTTGGAAGTGGTTTTCAATGCACCTGTGAGTAGGAGCTTTATACTTCAAAAATACTAGTAAAGTACTATTCATGGGCTTAGAAGTTACAATGGTTACCTGATTAATTTGGCAGACATGATCACATTTAATCATGAATAAATAAAATACATCACTACTTGGTGAGAAAAGTAAGATGTTCAAGGTTTGTTGAACACTTTGTGCAAAATGTGATTTTACATATACAGGTAACTCTGCCTAAGTCGAAATCTCTTGGGACCACAGAAATCTGTTCGACTTAGGCGAAATTCGACTTAGAAGAGGTAAAAAACACATGTTTTGCTCATTCTGTTCTGAAAAATTGCTTTGACTAAGGCGATTATTCGACTTATGGAAGGTCGACTTATGCAGAGTTAACTATATCAGGCCTACGCACATGTACTTGTTTGATGCTAATACTAACTGCATGTACGTAAAGACTGGTTTGAATTATATCAAGAGTGTTTGTAAATCCAAGTATCCAACAGTGAATTTTATCAAAAATTAAAATATGCAACATGAGTATACAGTTCTGTGTCATGCTTATATTCCTGCATAGTTTTTCATATGTAAGATCAGAGAGAGAGAGAGAGAGAGAGAGAAATAAGATGATACATATTGAGAGAACATGATAACAAATGATTAAAAGGAATACATGGAAAGTGCTGGGGGGGGGGGGGGGGGGGTTGGGGTGGAGGGGTATGTGCTTGTATCCAGGATAAACAGGAGATTAACCTTCAGAGGCCTTTTAATTTGTACACCTCAAACACTTTATCTCTTGTATTTATTTATTCTATTTTCATTATTAGGTCAATTATTCAGTTAACTTTGGGGGGGGGGGGTGGGGCTTGCCAGTACATGTGCAAGTAGATCTGTATGTGTGACAGTGATGGCTGTGTGTAAATTAAAAAAAGAGAATGGGCACAGTATGAAATTTAAATTGAAAACATCTTGCTGATTGTGGGATTCATTATAGGCCAATTTTTTTAGTATAATTGGGGGGGGGGGGGGGGGCTTGCCATATGTGCAAGTAGATCATTATGTGTGACAAGGATGGCTGTGTGTAAATAAAAAAAAGAGAATAGGCAGATTATGAAAATTTGGATAGAAAACATCTTGCTTGTTTTGTGTGATGTGTGTGTTGTGGGTTTTTTTTTTTTTTTTTTTTTTTTGGGGGGGGGCTGATGGGTGAACTGATTAGGGTGGGGAGGGGTGGACGTGGGGGTATAGGGCAGCAGACAGACACTGTCCTCCCTTCAGGCAAAGCAATTACATCTGATTCTATGTCTGATTACACTGATCATTTCATGAGACATTTGATCACATCCATGTATACTTGGTTTCTATAAGGATAACTTACTATAAGGTATTAATTAATATGCAAATTAGATTTTACATGATTGACCATCATTACATGACATCACATTGCTCAAAATACCATCTCTGTGTCTAATGACTATATCTGATGCAAAATATTCGAAGAAATGCCTCTCTATTTCATGGTTGCTAAGGTCAAAATGTCCCTAGCAACCAATTCTTTACTTTTTCTTTGTTTTCTGCCATTTCTACTTAATGCCCAAGTTTCAAACGTGGGAACATGTCATTCCTGTTTCAGGTACATGTTTTGAACATATCTAGCACATTTTTAGATACTTCCCAGAGATGGACCACGGAACTCGAAAACTAAGCAAGAAAACAGGCCTCGGCCCATGGTCAAAAGAAATAGCGCTTGCGCACTGCTTGGGCGAGTATGGAGCACTGTATATATAATGTAAATTGAGCGAACACATGCACAAGCCAATCTTTTTTGCCACTTTTAAGATAAATAATTAATTACGGATGCAAGTACCACAAAACTGTACCCTATAAATACCTAGCCTTGTACAATTATGACCTCAAATTTAAATCCAGCACTTACATGACTGTGAATAATGACAAATGTAACGAAGTGAACACGTTTTGCTTACACTCAGTATAATTTTGATTCGTGCTATCCAATTTTGTCGCATTTCATCACATAAAAACCGTATATGAGCTAGCTCGATCTGGGGTGATATTTGGGGCGTCTGGCAGCGTCAAAACTCCATATGAAATGTCTGCCAGTGATCATTCATGAATCATGATGCAGAAACTCAGTGGTGAAGCGTGGGGGTGGGGGGGGGGGGGGGGGTGAATCGAACTTATTGGGTGGATGAAATGTTTACAACTAACACGGCCACCGAGTAGGAAGCGGGTGTGGCAAGGGTCTTCTGAACTTCTTTCCTTTTCTATCTTTCCTTTTCTTTTTCTTTTTAAATTTTCGCTATTTCATTGGGTTTTATCCCGTATATTATTATTATTATGATGATGATGATGATGATGATTATTATTATTATTATTATTATTATTTATTTATTCATTTATTTATTTGACCATTCATAAAAGAACACAAGTACAATACAACATGGCAATAGACAATCACATAATAAGAATGCGGAAGATCATGTAAAGGACATGTAAAAGGATTGGGAGCAACAAGTGGGTCAGGGTGCCCAAAACTGAAATACAACACTGTTGCCCGGAGGCATGCGCCTCCACACTTGCTGCTCCCAGTAAGTTTCCATCGCACTCCTGACCACTGTACCCACAAAACCCTGCCCAGAACACCGTTGCTTAGTATGTTTTGTTTTGCTTTTTAGGTGGTCTGTCATCGAGAGATCACCTCTTAGATACATTTATGTTCTGATTTTATTTTCTTTTTCAATGATCATCCTTTCATTCAGGATTTTATATTAATTAACAATCCGATTGACATGATTGATCATGTCAATCGGATTGTTAATTAATATAAACAACAATCCGATTTACATGATTGATCATAGATTTCAAAGCGTCAATGAACGATGAATACACTGATGGTCATAAGCAGGTTGAGCAAGCCTCTTTCCAGAATGATCACTCAATGCAGTGGTTGAGGAGCGAAACCACAATGACTTCTCTCAAGATCGATGTAACGGGGTCCACTCGCTATTCATAGAAATCCGCTATTCATTTAGTCACGCGTTATGGATAGCGGTCCTTATGAATAAGTTGTCCTTATGAATAGCGGTCCTTATGACTAGCGAGGTTACCCCGATGTAACTGCTTGGCTCAACGCTGTCGTTATTTTATAACCCCCGAAAATTTTCACAAGAAAAGACTGAAAGGCAAAAAAGAAAAGAAAAAGGATAAAAACAAAGGGAAAATAAGAAAGAAAGACAGACAAGAAGATTGGACGATTAAAATAAAGAATAAAATAAGGAAAGACAGAAAGTGGAAATGATAGACGGATCAAAACAAAGTATAACATGAGAAAGAAAGAAAGAGAACATGATAGGATAAAACAAAGAATAACATAAGGAGAGATAGAAAGAGAATATAGAAGGTAAAACAAAGAAAACATAAGAAAGATAGAAAGAGAAGAAGATAGAAGGTAAAACAAAGAATAACATAAGAAAGATAGAAAGACAGAATGAAAAGGATACAAAGAATAACATAAGAAGGATAAAAACAAAAATAAATAACATGAGGAAAGATAGAAAGAATGATATAAGAAAGAGAAGAAGATAGAAAGAAAAACAAAGAACCTAAGGAAGATAGAAAGAGGGAATGATAGGATAAAAACAAAGAATTACATAAGGAAAATAGAAAAAAAAAGAAATGATAGGATAAAAACAAAGAATAACATAAAGAGAGATAGGATAAGGGTGGAATTTTTTTTTTCAACAATCTTTCATAGCATCATTATTTCAGTCTAAATTAACAATGGCATTTATGGAGCTTATAACCACTTCACTTTATTATTCTGTCTCTTACGCACATTTGACAGTTAATTTATCAATTATCAGTCCAAATCGGTTGGTGTCTTCGGCGTAAAACAGCAATGACGACAACAGAGAGCAAATTAAGGATCATGACACATTTCTTTTTAATCTCTGTCAGTTTTCCAGATAATATTTTTGGGGTGATTTCATGGATCAATTTGCATCACAGTATAGCCCTTGTTACTCATTCAGTAATAGCGGGTATGTCCACCCCTGGCAAGAATCAGGCAATGCAGACCACGTGACATGCTGTCCACTAGTTTGTTGAAGACGTCAAAAGGCATAGCATCCCATTCTTCCCTCAGAGCGTCGGCCAACTGCTGCAAAGTTTGAGGAATAACATCTCTGTCGTCGATGGCTCGGCCTAGGGCATCCCATGCATGCTCTATGGGGTTCATATCCGGCGAGCAAGCTGGCGATGGCAACTGTTCCACGCCCTCTGCCTCAAGGAATTCCATTACTGCAGCGGCGCTCTGCGGTCTAGCGCTGTCGTCCTGCAGTTGGAAATTGTGTCCGTAGACTCCGTACACTCGTCTTACATGTGGAAGGCAGTGGTTCCCCAAGATATCCAACGACGGCGTTGACGTTTCCATCTGGAACCACCAGTGGCGTCTTTCCTCCATATGGATGCCGGCCAATATCATCACTGAGGCGCCACCACCTTGAGTCGTCTCGTGGATGCAGTCATCGCGAAGGTTTTCCCTGGGTTATCTACGATCGACGAATTCGTTGTCTCCCATCGGTACTGTCAAGGATGTAGCGACTCTCGTCCGGAAACACAACATGTCGCCAGTGTCCAGGATATGAAGCCTTCTGTGCTTCCTAGGCAAGCAAAGACGAGTAACTCTGTGGCGAACTGCCAGGCGTGGACATTTAGTCAACCGTCGTGCTAGGTAACCCTGTTGGCACGGTTGGCATTAACTGTTGACGGAAACGTTGTTCCCATGATGTGTCCTCCACAAGCGACGAAGACGACTCGTCGGGGCATTTTTCAGTTTCTGTTGAGATTCAGCAGTTGACGATCATCACGTCTCGTGGTTAATTTCCGTTACCGCAGATTCCCCTCCTCACGTTGACGTTTCAAGATCTTACAGACTGTACTTTGTGATATCCCGAGGACATCTGCGATAATGACTCTGTTTGTAGCCCTCCTGCCGCAGTGATACCACTCTCTCGCATATTGCTGGATCCGTTGGACCAGGCATGCATAGCACAGGGAACGTCTCTACCAATTTTTCTCGCAAACGGTACAAGGAACTCGCAAACACAGTGCTGAATCAGGGAAAGGTACAGAATATCACATCCATGGGCTTTTATAGTCCCTAACAAAATAAATTTTTGCGTTATACACATATTTTCAATGTTATTATGTCACCTGTGTAATCATATGGGGAAACGTTATGTAATCACTCAATTACTCTTTTGTTTACATGTAGACTGTCAAATACCAAAGAAACTGTGAGGTCATGTCAAAAATATTTTATTCCATCTTTATGACCAACAGTGTATATACGTGAATAACATTACTTTTCCAGCTAATTGGACCGCCTTTGGCATCCCTTCTACAGTGCGTTTCATGCACACTTTGATAACATCCTCTAAAATCATATTTTCACAATCTCGATAAGATTTTTCTCTATAAAATTATGGGTGAGGGTCTGTTTCATCGCATGATCCTATGACTACAGACATTATTTTACGCTTGAGTGAGTACTGGCTACTTTAAAACTCGCAAAAATTGGTTTGCGCAAATGCCCGAGTCTTGTATTTGAACAAAGTGCGTATCAGGCAGTAACTTCAATTCAATTCAACTCAAATTAACTGCTTGCATGTTCTCTGTGAACCATCAAAAAATGATCTGAACAGTCATTTCATCGTTTACCATATACCTAGCAGTGCAAACCCACAGTAGCTTATCCAGAAATAGATAAAAGGGAGGGGGTTGGATGCCCAAAAGAAAGGGATTATAAATGTATCTGGGCAGCTCCGATCTTGTACAAGCATACTGCGCATGGCAAGTAGTACTTTTCCCTGGGCCTTCACACTACTAGCTTCACCCATTGCTGGATACTCCACTGCCCCCAACAAGCATACTGCGCATAGCTAGTAGTAATTTTCCTTGGGCCTTCACTAGCTTCACCCATTGCTGATACTCCACTGCCCCCAACAAGCATACTGCGCATAGCAAGTAGTGCTTTTCCCTGGGCCTTCACACTACTAGCTTCACCCATTTCTGGATACTCCACTGCCCCCAACAAGCATACTGCGCAAAGCAAGTAGTACTTTTCCCTGGGCCTTCACACTACTAGCTTCACCCATTGCTGATACTCCACTGCCCCCAACAAGCATACTGCGCAAAGCAAGTAGTACTTTTCCCTGGGCCTTCACACTACTAGCTTCACCCATTGCTGATACTCCACTGCCCCCAACAAGCATACTGCGCATAGCAAGTAGTACTTTTCCCTGGGCCTTCACACTACTAGCTTCACCCATTGCTGGATACTCCACTGCCCCCCAACAAGCATACTGCGCATAGCAAGTAGTACTTTTCCCTGGGCCTTCACACTACTAGCTTTACCCATTGCTGGATACGTCACTGCCCCCCAACCCACAACCACCACTGCTGCAGGTGCTGCCTTTCCAGCACATATCATCTACACCAATACCCATTTGTCATGTTTGTGCCTGAAGAGTGTTGGAAAGAGTGAATGCAATAACGAGAGAATAATCCTAACATTTACATATTTTTCTCTTAAAAGTTACAAGAATCCATAAACAACATCTTGTATGAGGAATAAGAATTTAAAAGAGATTCAAATCTGTTGATGTAAATAATTTTTTTTCTTCAAATTTCTTCAGTTAAGCATGCATTACAGTCAGTAGCGTATCTACGGGGGGGGGGGGGCATAGGGGGATACATTAGGCGTATCATTACCTTATGTAGTATTTATCATGTCTACATGTATAAATGTCTGCTATTGTAACGGGGGCAAAAAATGTCATTTTAAACTGTTTTAAAACATAATCTAACGGGCAGCAAGCAAAAACAAATATGGATTAAGGATCCACCGTTTGACTCTGTCCAATAAGAAAAAGATATAGAAATGATATTTAAATAGCACTAGCTGTTCAACCCAAAATGAAAAAAAGATGCCAATTTGAAAGGGTCAGTTGCGTTTATGAGAAACTGACCGCGAAACAATCAGTTTTACCAGAGCAGGTGTTGTACAATCATGAGAGGTTGCAGGAATCTTGAAAGGTGGGTACAATTCCGAGATTTTGTTTTTGTTTTTGTTTTTGACAAGCATAGGATATGTCAATCTAATCTACATTTATGAATTGACCGGTTTACTAAGTTATTCAAATTTATGGATGTTTCTTTCCGGAGGACCTAGTGACCAGGTATTCCACCAACCTGTTATTAATAAATGGACTACAATACTAGGAATCCAGTTTGCATACATTACTTGTTGCTATGTCGGGTAAGCATCGGGCAAGCTTTCAGGTTGTCAAGAACAACCTTTGTTTAAAAAGCATGCATAAAATTTGAATATGTTAGTAAACCGGCCTATTACATGTATGTTCAATACATTATGCCCTTAATCTTTTATTTGACGATATTGGGGAAAAGGGTTACTTTTGACAAGAGCCAATGATGATAATAAAGGGAAACATTTACTTTCTACCCTTTTAACAAGACATTAAAATAATCGCGGCAGCTTTACCAAATAACACATGTGCACAAATGTGGTAGACTTTTTAGTATTATTCGTATTATTCATAAGGCTTAGCACGCTCATCTTAATTCGATTAATTTGATGCCACTTTTTACCCAGTGTGCTCTGATTGAGCAAAAAATATTTTATTTACAAATCTGAATAATTTGTGAAGAAAATATAGATAGGAATGAATTTACACAAATTTACACTGTCTTGTTTTTTTTTTTAAAATTACAAGTCACTTCTGTAATACCCTCTTTAGATATTCACCTTTTGTACTCAATTGAAAAGAAAATGTTGGTTTAACAATCACGAGATATTCTGAAAACGTCTGTAGTCGACACGAATGAAATTTTATTTCCAAACAGGTTCAGGAATGTCGGGGAAATCGCTATATTGTAATACTCCCAACCATTTCTGAGAGAGGGCCTTTACAGGCTGGAAATTATTATTTTTTGTTTCTCCTAACCCCCCCCCCCCCCAAAAAAAAAAACAACAACAAACAAACAAACAAACAAACAAACAAACAAACAAAAAAAACCCCAAAACAAACAAACAAACAAAACAAAACAAAACAAAAAAACAAACAAAACAAAAAACAACAAACTAAAACAACAACCAACAAAAACAAAAAAACAACAAAAAAAACAAAAACAAAAAGCAAAACAAAACAAACAAAAAAACACAAACAAAAGACAAAAAGCAAAACAAAACAAACAAAAAACACCAACAAAAAACCAAAAAAAAACATACACATGACCTCCTCCCTTCTGAGAGAACTTAGAACGGAAAAAAAATTACCGTCAAAAAATCGAATAAACTTTGTTTGCTCTTCATATACTCAAATCTCTCACCCATCATCTATACTGTCTCTGCCTGTTAGTTCTCTAAATCGAATCACGAAGAGACACATCTCTTTTGAAGTTCCCATTTTACATCGACAAAAAAAAACAACAACAACACAAAAACAAAACATAATTTTTGTACGCTACAGAGATTACTGTTTCTCCACAATAATAAATACTTAATAAAAATGATTAAGACGAGTTATCACAAGAAACGTTTCTTTAAATATTAAACTGCAATAAGTTATTTGACTTTATTGATCTATATGCACTTACCTGAAGTTAACTTGAGCGAAAAGAAGTAAAAGGAAATAAAATCTCTATCTGCAATAAAACATTTTCATAGAAATTAGTCGGATATGGTTATTGTTTAATTCCCTTCATGATGATATACTCTGCTTTCATGTAAAAGTGCAACCAAATGAATTTACACATGCGCTAAAATCATGTCAAAATGGTTAGTATCGTTCTCTCTAATTGTAGTGATCATCCACATTTCAGTGCCATCTAGATTCTAGAAGTTTCAGGTACAATGACATCTACATTCTAACAATTCCATCAATATAAAATAAGAATCACGAGCACACACACACACACCCAAGTACACTCACACACTTCTTCCCGTCGAATGAGGACCAAATTGTCCATATACGAGTTACACTTCTATTCCTATACCATTTTGCAATCTATATGTTTAACGATTTCCAACAAGTTTACCAAGAGTAGTATCTGAGGCTTTATTATTATTTTTTAAAAAGTAATCTCAATTGCTATCAACTATCCAAAGTGTTAGGCCATCGACGAGGGGAGTGGAAACTTATTATATTGCATCTTTCTTCTAAACCTTTACTTCATAACAGGTTTTATGATTTAAAAAAAAATCTTATGATTTGTTATATAAGTTCTACTTTTGTTTCATCGTAAAGGTCAAGCTTTACAAAGTTGAAAGAGCGTTGTGATTTTCTATAGATTCCAAGCTGTCATAAGATGAAGCGCACACAATGCAACCTAAACATTTTTAGTAATTGCACAACTGTTGTACGGATGTGGTCTAGTTGTGAAGCATTAATATGTATTGGTTTTGTAAAATCATTTCAACTTAATACATTCAAATTATTAAAACTCTTCAAGGTAAAATCCGAAAGTATTATAAAGACATATTCCTAATAAATTGAAATGTCAGACTTTGATCAGGATTATGTGCTTTTAGAATATAATTACCGTTCGATTTTCCTTTTCAAAGGGTATATACCAAAACTCTCCCACAATCCGTAAACAAAGTGTTAACAATATTTTAATAAAGGCGCTTTATGTTCAAAACTTCGTTTTGGGAACTTTAATAAAATTACAATGAAAGAAAAATAATAATAAATTAAATTACATTATGATATCCCCTGAAAAAAAATAGTAGTATCTCGAGACATAGCAAATATTAAAAGGTTCTTTTCAAAAATTCAGGGAATATTGCAAAATGTATACAAAAAGTTGTTTTATGTTTATGAGTTTCAGGCCACTTCATTGTGCCTCAAAGGTACCAGAACTGAAAGAAATTTATATTGTCTAAAAGCTAAGTAGAGGTAGCTCTTTGAAAAAGAAATTATATAATGGCCATGATATTGTTAATCACCTTTTTTCCTTCTCAGGTAAGTTGATAAATGCACCCTATAAAAATCATTGTCATTATCATTATGTAGTTATATAGAAGGTACATATATAGAAGTAAGATAAAACGATGAATATTTTTGCTATCCCCCTGATTTCGCTAGTAGCTAATTAGGTCGTGGCATAGCCTCGAATTTCACATCTTGTGTGGAGGTGTATGATGGCGGAGGGGGTAGGGAGACCGAGTCAGCAGCCATAGCATTTTCAGGAGGTTGACGGGATGAAAACGACGATAAAACTTCACCGGATTCGGTTGCCTCATTGATGGTAGGAGTGGTAGTTGTGGTAGATCGAGCACTGACGGTGTTGAGGAGTATGCCCTGGTCCGTTGATTGAGTCGTTTTGATGGTCTTGGAGTGACTGCACGTGTGCCACACCGCTACAAGCCCTACTAATGTCACCAAAATTAAAGACACACCAACAAAGGACATGGTACCAACCAACCGGGAAGACGTCGTAGGTAGTGGCGCTGAATTCATAAAAGAGAACAGCAACATGTTTAGACTGGAATACATTCAAACTAATCGTTCCTTCTCATCTTGTCCGATCTGGATAGTGGAAGCAATATCAACTGTTTTGAAAATAAAAATTACAAGCAAAGAAATGGGCCAATATGTAATTCTGAGTATAAACTTCAAAGGCCTGTCGATAACAGGCAGAAAAAATGATGGGGTCATGTACGACAAGTTAATCTGGTATTGGTAATACAACAGTTTTTTCTATCAAGTATTACGACGAAATCGCCAGGGAATTTCCTACAACTTTGAAACTAGAATCGCAATGGTATTGGAACGATATGCATGCAATGACGTCCGTATCGTCTATTTCGTTGAGCAGATGACAGGTGTAAAATAAAGAAATGCATGGTAGAGCATGAGATAAGATAAGATGAGAGAAGATGAAAACAAATAACATGTATAAAAGGGATAAAACGATAAGACAGGAGAAAATAATGCATTTTGTGAAATTAGAAGATGATAGAATGATGAAAACAGAGAAGAGAATATCAAAGGAAAGGTAGAGAGAGAAGATGTGACCAGGCACTACAAAGCAACCAAAAGCAGCACTTTTTCAATTAAAACTCCATAAAGGTGATTTTTGCTGGCATGATCAAATTTCAGTTTTTGGTATTTTATTGCGGTCATTAGTTTTTGAGCGCGACTTGAAATAAGCATATAATTCATTATTATGTAATGCATAGTAAATTGCGGTTTTCCAGCCAAAAATTCACAGTTGTCAAATGTATAGATACCATACCTACCAAATTTAAAATACCTTCCGCTAATTGAGAGCAAGTTGAAGATATTTTCGCATTTTTGTAAAAATTGTGATTTTGAAAAGCAATTTGCGGAAAGTGGGTCAGTGATAAGGTATATACATGTTTATTTGTATCTAAATCAAAAAAAATAAAACAAATAAAACAAAATGGTATGGGTTTACCCAGGCAAAATGGAAATACGGCCACACAAAGATAGCCGTTATATCATGCGTGATTATTGGTGCGTGAATTTTGAAGAGACCTGTGCAATGTTATGACAAAGACACGGTAAAAATTTCAGACAAAAATTAATTAATATGACAATATAGAGCAATTTTTCAGTTTGGAGGGTAAATATTTAACGGAACTTAGAGATTCTCGAAATGACCGATTTCGGACTTAAATTTTTGGTGTGAAGATGGAATTTTAAAGGACATGTTATAACAAATTTGTTAAAACAAATTGAAAGAACACCTCTTGCACTATTAAGAGCAATTTGTTAGAAGTCTGTAGGTTCTAGGATACTGGAGATATAGGCAGCCAGAAAGAAAGGTGTGAACATGTACTGAATATGGACAAAATAGCGTCTGCACGGTCATGCATGAAGAGTTTAATGATCTAGAAGGGATGCCAAGAAAGATGGCTTTGCATACGAATTTGGAATAACAAGCACTACGTGCGAAACAAATAGGGATTTGGTGGAAGAAGAAAAGAATAAGAATTTGTTTTGATGCATAACGTGAACGGAAACAAGGCAATGACGGAGGACATCATTCATCATTGCAACTACAGGACAAGAAGAAGACAGTTTACTTACGGCACCTCACTCCCATATCTTCATTGTGCGTGCAGTAGGCGGAGTAGGCGCTATGTGTATGGAACCTGTGATAGGAGCATTCGTTCAAGTTTTCCTCCGAGCCGCCACAGAAAACATTACTTAACCAGATCGGTCCCGACCCTGCCCCAAACAACGAGCCTGTAACACCTTTAGCGTCCCACGTGGGGTATCCCAACTGCCGGCATACGACCTCAGCTACTCCGAATACTGAGCCGTAGCTACACACTGTGCCCCATTGCCCATTGCCGTAGACCTCAACCCGACCTTCGTTGTCAGACGAGCCGCCTACCAAGCGAATGTCGCTTATAGTGGAAATGGTGACCGGTGGTGGTGCTGTTGTCGGAACTGGGGAGATTTAGTAAAAAGCCGGGAAGCAATGAAGATTAAAGTAGATGATATCAGGTATCTGTTTCATAAATCATTACACGCAAAACACGGAACGGGGGGGGGGGGGGGGGGGGGGGGGGCGCAGCCCCCACTTTTTTTAGTAGACACGTGTCACAAAACCTCAGAACAAAGGTTCGAAAATTGTCATTAATGAGTGAAATAAAATCAGCCCCCCCTCCCCACTTTTAAAAAACGCTCCGCGGCCCCTACAAAAATCATGAAAATACCAACTGCTAAGATTTACATATTAACAAATTTGATCACAACAACTATGCTCGGATTTCAGAAACTTGTATCAATTATTGCAATTATTATGATAGATAATAAGATTTATAAAACGGGGGTATAATGATTTGTTAATGCTTATCTAATACCCTAACGGTGATTCGGCATTTGCTTTGATATTCATTTTTTTCAAAGATAGGGGGTTAGGCGAGTGTGTTTTAGTGCATTGTAGGGAAAGTAAGTGTAGGAAATTGACTGTCGAAAAATTTTCACCAGAGCACATTTCATACAACCACCCAGTTGTCAGAGCCAGAGCAAGAAAATATGTACAAAGCGAATGGAAAATTCCCTTATAATAGGTACCAAATTAGCCTGTTGATGTATGATGTATGTACGTACGTGAAAAAAAAAAAACTAATACAAATTAGCCCCAAATTCTCTCTATCAAATAGTTTTCACGGAGCTTCCTCGACAGTTTCTTACCAGTGCTTTTATATTCATGTGTGCATTATACATATTTTTAAAGAGTGCAATCAGTTATTAATTTTCTCTCTCTCTTTCTCTCTCTCTCTATTTTCCCTTCCCCTCTTACATCACCTCAAGTTCCCTATCTCTATTCCTTCTTTTCCCCTTTATCTCTCCCACTTCTCTCTCTCCTATTTTTTTTCTTTCCCACTTTCTTTCTCTTTCGCTCTCTCCCTTGCTAACTTTAATTTTCCTTCTTTATTTCTCTATCTCTAGCTTCCCTTAATTTACTCCCTCTCTTTGACTCTCCCTTTTTGTCTCTCTTTTGCTCTTTAATCTCTCTCTCCCTTTCTCTCTTGACATTTTTGTTTCTCTCCTTTACTTTCCCTCTTCACCACTCTTCAGTTTTTCCTTTTCACAGTTGGATGAATTAAAAAAAAAAAATTAATGCACTGTTACTGAAACTTCCTGTTGTCAAAGCTGTATATGCATTTTCTCTCGTATTCATGTTGGATGTAGTATCGCAGTTCCATATTATTATAACATATTTTTCTTTGTATATGATTAATGATATCTTATCCTTTGAAAAAAAAATCTCCTATTCGGCCCAAAAGCTGCGATTTAAAAAAAAAATCAATTAACCGTTTTGAACAAATAAATAAATAAATAAATATGGAGAATAATAAATCATTGCTTATGATTAGAAAGGCCATTTGTACAGTAAATAAGATTTCTTCATATTAAAGTATAAAAATAAACAAACAAAAAAAAGCATACGCACACACACACACACATACATATAACTAATGAGATGTTTGACTCACAGATGTATTATTTTTAATCTTGAATCATTCTAAATTTCCTCTATACCTTTATATTTGGAGGAATGTAGGGTCAACGAAAAAAAAAAAATCAGTGAGGAGGGGACCAAATTTGCCAACGTCTTTTTTATTTGATTTCATTTATTGTTTCATTGAATTCCATATGTCGGGACCAGTGTGTTAGATAAATTTCTGTGCTAACAAAGTTTTATGATTATTTGAGTTAGAGGTAGTTTTTGTGTCATCCCAGCCGTTCCGACAGCTTAGAAAATGATCGGACACTGAATATACACCAAAGGTTAAGGCGGGGAGGCAGGGGGTAGGGGTTTAACAATTTACACTTTTTTGACGATCCATAGATTTTCTCACTTGAAGAAAATCGGACAGAAAGACACTGCATATATAGATCAGGTATGGTGAGGGAAGAGTTCCAACTGTGGAAAACTTCCAGATTTGAAACCTAGAAAAAAGTGCCTTTCATGATGGGGGGAAAAAAATCATACGACACTGTATCAAGTGCACAAGGTAATGGGATTTTAAATAATCCAAAAAGGCGTGCTATATGAGGCACAAAATATTGTTCTTTCCTTTGAAACAAAATTGATGGATAAGACACACTGCAGTAAAGTTAAGTGAATTTGGAATTTTATCAACTGGACTGTAGAATATTTTTCAGACAAACTTTTTTTTTAAAATCCAGATGCCATGGATTTCATTTGATTAGTCGTACAATAAAAAAAATAATAAATAAAAAAAAAATTAAAAAATAATAATAATAAAAAAAAACCTGTGGATGTAGCATGTAGCATGTTTCGAAACCGTAACCTTAACCTTCACAAACTAGCTTCTACCGGTTTGAAACTAATGGTCAGAGCGCGATCATTCAAAATTGCTCTGTGATTGGTGGGTTCATGGACAAATCATTCTTCTGCAGGATTTAGCATGCTTCCGAACTAAACTGAAATGGATGTATAATGTTTTGGAACTTAAGCCTCTTTATGGTCAAATTAACTTTACCCTCCTACAGGAAATTACTTTCTGGGTGTGTCAGCGGATGGAGCTATTGGACATCAATCCAGATATTTTTAAAAATTGATGCAGCATGTTTTGGAACCTTCAAAAACATGAATAGATTTAGTTTCTTTCCACTTACTAAAGCATTGCACTCCGACATCTTTACTATGTTGACAATCGTGAACACCCCATCCAGCACGGCTACAGGCATCCAACCTGTCTTCATCGCCATAACAGAAGACAATATCAAGGTATATCGGTCCGGATCCCCAGCCATATGTACCTCCTTCCTTAGCAATGCCAACATCCCCTGAGTACCCTAGCTGTCGACAAACTACCATAGCATGAGAGTCTCTAAAACTATCATGACAGACTGTCCCCCACTGGTCATCATGGAAAATCTCGACCCGACCTTCGTCCGGACGGGAACCACCTACAAGACGGACAGCTCCTTCCAAGGTACCTTCAACAAATATAATAACCCGAAAGTTACATCACATGGGTGAATATCCATGCATATGGTGGGTACCGCCAGATCCGACTATTCATGTTTCTGGATACAGATCGTCATAAGTGAGGTAAATGAAATAAATGAGAGAATTAAAAAGTTATGACCATATCAAAATATGTGGGTTTGGGAGTTTTGATATATACTTTTATACAACAATCATTAATACAAATACAAATACATTCCTGCTTGCCATTGGACCTATCAGTATCATCAATCTTGTCCATTGCCGGTTGTGTTGGCCCGATGTTTTAGTACTATGTATGTAGCCTTCATGGTCCATTTCCGGTTAAAGCTAGGACTGGGGCTAGGTGTTATGAGACTGATGTGTTACAAGATCACTAATCATGAGACGTGGTACTGGTGTAGCTTGTATCCAGCCATTAATGAGTTACAGGTGTCATGGGTCGGCACTGGTCTTAATAGGTGTATCAAGTGCGAAGGAGGCCCAAAGGCATCTAGTAATGAGAATGTTAAGAGAGGACCTCATGATTCTTTTGGGGGAAGGGTTGCCTTCACATTCCCCCTTCTCTTTGTCCTTTATCCTTTTCACATTGGGGAGCAGGGGGGGGGGGGGGTCAAGTTAGCCCTGATTTGTTAATAAAGGGATAACAATGACCTCTACTTACTAATACAACGAACTCCTATGTCGTCGTTATGGTCACAGCTGTTGAGGCCGCTAAAGCTGCTGCATTCATCTAACTTGGTTTCTCTGCCACTACAAGAAACGTTGTTAAAGTGTATTGGGCCAGATCCCGGGCCGTATGTAGCCCCATCAATCATCTCGCCACTCTTATTGTATCCCAACTGTCGGCAAACAACCATTGCTTCTACATCAGCCCAATCATTATCGCAGACTGTGCCCCAGAGGTCATTGTGGTAGATCTCCACCCGACCTTGGTTCGTTGTGGGACCATCTACGAGGCGGACTGCTCCTTCGTCGACGAAAACTTTCAAAACAACCAAATGCGTTTTAAGAGAGAAACATATCTGTGAATAATCTAGATAATTTACTTGGTAGAATAATAAGAATCAAATAAACTTTTTTTGAATTTAAGGTTGGCTATGTTTCGCGTTCAATTAAAGAATTGATGTTTCAAACTCTGGCGCTCATTCATTGCACTATGCAACCCTTTACTTGATACAACGAGATTTTGACGACTCTTCTTTGAAGTCATCCATGGTGGCCGATCAATGAATAAGGAATCACTAGACAAGATACTAGTTACTTTTTACCATGAAATAAATTTCAAAGTCACAGAAAAAATAAAATGCTTATATTAAAGAAGTTACCAAACTTTGGTATACTCTTTGAATATATGCACTGTATAAAATATATAGCAAACACAATATTCAAGATGTGCGACGTAATAGAAAAGAAAAGCAAAGCAAACACAGAGACGCTTTTAACTTACCTGTGCAGATAACACCGGCATCTTCGCTGTGGTCACAGTTATGATTGCCCCATCCATTACTGATGCAGTATTCCAATCTCTCCTCTTCACCAGTACACCCGACATTGTCAAGATAGATTGGACCTGATCCTTGTCCGTATGTATTCGTGATTATTACAGCCTCTGCGTTGCTTGTTTGGTATCCCAGCTGTCGGCAAACTACTTGAGCATCTCGGTAACCCCAAGCGTCGTCACAGACCGTGCCCCATTCGCCAGCATGGTAGATCTCCACCCGACCTATGTTTGGAACGGGACCATTTACCAGGCGGATATCCCCTTCTTCAGGACCTTTCAGAAATATTATATAAACACAAGTCAGTTCGAATGGAGGTAACAACCGTTGAGGTATTATAATAAAAGTTGTCTTACTTCGAACCATCATGTAATCACGTTCACGTTACGTCGTCACGTTACAAGACCTTTCGGATGTAACGTTTGTGTACCCGACATTTTATATAAAATCTACGAATACTCATGTCCCGAACCCGACATTTCGTCAATAAGAGGGTTTTTCAACAAAGTTTAAACCCTACCCTTCGTGAATTTAGGGCTTAGTATTCATGAAAGTTCATGTAACATTTGTTTGTTGATTGATTTTATTTCGGCGTTCAACAGCATGATTCAAAATAATAATAATATTACAGAAAAATATATAAACACATCTTCAGACAATAACAATTTACTTCCTAATACAAGGAAAATATGTAAATAGGTAATTAACATTTTACGATTAACAGAATTTGTGAACGCAGGAGACCGTCATGATGAGTGAGTTGCTTGATGTCGATGGCGGTCTCAACGTTAGTAATATTCATTCAAAAAATATGTCAAGTGGCAAAAATCCCCTGCAACCCGAGGAGAGTTGAGCATACACTTATTTAGATTTGAGCTACATTAGGAAAGTTGTGCCACTTTGAAAATGGGAAGGAGCAAACTATGCTAAGCTTGTGGATGTCCTCATTCAACTGTAGCAGAGAATTAAGTGCGGGGTAAGGGATAAAATATAAAGGACAATTTGTAAAGTCTTATCTGAATGGTGAAGATATCAAAGGGATAGGTTTTCGTTGTCCTAGGGCATGTTCGATTTGGTTTTAAAGATAGAATGATTTCCATGACACCGACATGTTACTAACTGAAATACTAAAGATAATAAATATCAAAACAATCATTACTTTCAGTACTTATTAGTCATGTAAAAACAGGTATTTCTGGACAGTTTTGCCAAGGTTCTTTATATCTTTGTAGCCTTCTCAACATTCTAATATATTTAAATGAAAATAGTCATAAACTCCAAAGTACAGATAGCATTAAAGGAAAAAATAACTATCAAACTTTAAAAATAATAATAAAAAAATTATTGTATCTCTTCTACATGAAGGTTTTTACTTTCCACCGTGTATCTAGTATTTTAGCAGATAAAGTAATTTTTTCCCTCACAATTTTTGATAGTAATCTTCGGCCAAAATGCGTGTACATCATATGATCACTAACATAAGAAGGCAATCGTGACTATAACATGCAATGACACACACACACACACACACACACACAAAAGAAACAGAATAGGCTACATCAAATGGCAAAGACTAAAATAGCTGGCAAAATATGTATATTTATGGACTAATAGCTGAATAATGAGCAAAAAAAAAAAAAAAAGTTAGGATATTGCAGCATTGGCTTACGAGGCGGGGGGGGGGGGGGGGCCTCCTGGCTCGGGGACTACAGCCCCCTCCCCGATTTTCAAAGTTCCGATATTAGGCCAATGACCATCACATATTCGAACCTCGATGTGGGCAGCTAGGTGCCCTAATATGTTTTTGTTTTTGTTTTTTTTGTTTTTTCTGTACATTTTCACTTCAAAACATGCAAACCTTTTTTGCTGGACATTTAATATTTGGGGGGAAAGGCTTCAGTCCCCCTCGCGAAAATGTGTCCATATGCTTACAGATGCATTGCAATATGCCGGGACTACCAAGTACGATAGGTGCATACATTTGTCGCTATTTTAGAATTTCAGAACTCTTATCATTCACAGCTAAAACTCCAGTCTCTACTTGATGAAGATATTTGCGTACCATATTTTCGCATGACAGAATATATTTTTTGCAATTAAGAGTTACTCTGAATGGCAAGTTCAATTAGTTTCTTGATTTGTCTTTATGTTATTTAGTAAAGGCCACCTCTTAATATATTCCATACTGCAGTATGGAAGAGGAAATAGTACTTAAATTCTGGCTATTTTGCTCTTATCATGGATATCAGTAAACATTAGGCCTATACTCTATGAAACTAAGTTCAGAACTAAACCCCGTAGATTATGCAACACTTCCATGTCAAAATCCATAAAAATACTATTAACAGTGCTTATAAAAAAAAAAAATATACACTCTCAAAATATCCTCCAAAATCATAATTTCACAATATCGATATAATTTTTTCTTCTACAAATATGGGTGAGGGCCTGTTTCATCGGATAACAATATTTTACGCTAAAGTGAGGACTGGTTACTTTTGTAAAACTCGCAAAAATTGGTTTGCGCAAAAATGCCTAAGATTTGAATTTGATCAAAGTGAGTATCAAGCAGTAACTGCATGTTCTCTATAATATAAGTATCAATAATTGATTGGAACAGTCAGTAAATCCTTAACCCTATACCTAGTAGTGCACACCCACAATGGTGTATCCAGAAATTGATAAAGGTGAGGGGCGGGATGCTCCCAAGACAGGGGTTAAATGTCGGCCTATCTGGACAGCTCCGTTCTTGTACAAGCATCAGAGCATAGCAGGTTGTACTGATTTTTTCTTGGGCCTTCAAGAAGAAGATACACACCAGCCTCACCGAATGGCTTGATACGCCACTGCCCTGCCCCCCCCCCCCCCGACAACTGCCATCACCATTGTAGGAGGTGCCTTTCCAGCACAGATCATCTGCATCAATACCCATTTTTGCCTAAAGAGAGTTGGAAAGATTGAATGCTATAACGGAAGGAGAACCTAACATTTACATATTTCCTTCTTCAAAATTTTTCTTGATTTTGGAGGATATTTTCAAAGTGTTTATTTTTTTTTATACCCACTGTATAGTGTAGTTTTCAATAATAATAATAATAATAGTAGTAATGATAATAATTACAATAATAATAATAATAATAATAATAATAATAATAATAATAATAATAATAATAATAATAATAATAATAATAATAATTACAATAATAATAATAATAATAATAATAATAATAATAATAATAATAATAATAATAATAATAATAATAAAAATAATAATAATAATAATCTGATAATGGCTATATTCATATTGCGCACAGTATCCATCCCAGGGGATGCTCAAAGCGCCTACAATTATACTATTTGGGGATATCATATTCGAAGAAAGATTTTCCTTGTGTATTCCTGCTGCTTTTTGCCCCCCCCCCCCAAAAAAAAAACAAAACAAAACAAAAACAAAAACAAACAAACAAACAAACATAACCAATGATTATGAGCTAGGACTGATGATCCACCCACTAGAGGAGAGCCATAGATCAATTCTCCTTATGCCTTATGATCAGTGGCTCAATTCTTTTTAGGTCAGCCATTTGGACATCAACATTAACATTAACAAGCGATTCTGACGCTAATGCATGGAGAATGGACGGTTCCATTCGTTTGCGTATTAATGTTTGCTCTACTGCCGGTTGCCAAGGTGATAGCATTATATTTCAACAATTTGTTTGGCCTGCCATTGTGAGTTTAGTTATATGCTTTAATTGCCACTGGTGTAGCCAGACTTCTTTGACGTGGGCGTGGGGGGGGGGGCACAGACAGGGGATTGCCACGCAAAATCACACGGTCACATACCTTGGGTAGGGTTTAATAGGTTTAAGTCCCCTAAGTTTCAAGGATGACCTTTTTTAGCGGATGAAGACGGGGGCATGGCTCCCTTGTGCCCCCTCATTGTTTTCTGGCTACGCATAATATGTTGATTACATGCTAGTAAACTCAACATATCACCATTCGAGTCTGCATATATTTTAGGAAGTTCAAGACTGTGTATAACCTACCGTTTTAAGCCCCGTACACATAATGACGCGCTACACCGCTCAGAAAAGAAAAAAAAATAGAATAAGATAAATGAAAAATAAACTGAAATGTACTGTAGTAGGGGGGAAAATCTCCTCGCACTAATTGTTTGGAATTAAAGTAAGACCAACATGGAAATTAAAAAAAAAAAAAAAGGAATTATATGAGTTTTATTCGATAATGGTGTTGTTCTAACAATTATTCCGTATGGGAATATTTTTAAAGTACCAATGTATCTTGATAACAGGCAACTGGTTTAATAAAACACAAAACAGATTTATCGTTCATCGTCATTCCTCCCCATGTGATATATTTTGAACCTCTTTTTCGATTCGATCTCTGTCAAATTATATTTCCTTCAAGTATGTTTGAATATATACAGTAGATGCCCAGCCAACCGATGGTTCACCTTTAAAAAAAAAAAACTTTTCTTTTTCTTTTTTTTAAACCGTGTCTCTCCATTTCTCGTCATGACTATTTTTAAGCCATGTCACCATACAGAATCAACAGGCTGTTCAAATTTGCCCAACGGTGGCACTTCTTACTGTGTATGGAGCGGTGATTTGTCATAATGCAGATATGTCGATTGTGTACACTAAGATGCTGTTCAATGGCGTGAAATGAAAAGAGAATACTACAAACAAGGAAATTTACGAGTTGTAGTTAAATCCATAGTTCATGAAGTTGCCTGATTTCACGTCTACAGAAAGTGTAATAGTAATCAATAGGAACATTTTCAGCTTTTTAGGGACAGAACGTTTCACATTGAAGTAATTTACAACAAGATTATACCATCACCTTGTATATGATATATTTTTGGTATTATGTTTTTTAATTACATTTTTTCAATTCCAATGAAAAATGTACATGTATGGACAAGTCCATTCCATTGGTCTACAGAAAAACATGGAATTAAGGGTATCATAAAAGATCAAGACGGTGTTGTCAAGACAGTCCCCTTACAGTAATTTGGTTTAATTTATTGGATTTCGTTGTTATGAAAAATATAGCTGTAACCATGAATAAAATTAATGTAGTTATAACTATAAAAAATTGAAACTATTATATTTGAATTTCATAATAATTCATAAAATTGTAAAGGAAGAAGGTCATTATTAAAGTTATGGGTTTAAATGATAAAGTTTCGTAAAATATACAAAACAATATATATATATATATATATATATATATATATATACATATATATATATATATATATATATATATATAATTATATATATATATATATATATATATATATATATATATATATATATATATATATATATATATATATATTTACCGTCCATGTATACATGAAAAGTTTCTGCATATTGTGGAAAAAAAAATTCTTACTCAGTCATTTTACTCCCAAAGCTCTTTCTTTCACTTTTAGGGAAGTTGGAAAAGGGTTTCTTGAATTAATTCAATTCCATATATTTATTTAGAATTATATATTCACAATTGCTATTATGAAGGAATTATGCCTATATTTAATTATATCCCTAATCAACTTGATTATTAATCAATATCATCGTGCAAATTTTTACTATATTGTAGGTGGAAATACTTTTTTACCGTGGTTAAATGAAGTTGAGTCCCTAAAATTCCTGAATATTATAATTTTGCACCATATATTTATTATAATAACGAAGGATTAGCTGACACTAGTACTGAGAAGGAAATTGGTCTCTATTCCAATACCCCATTCCTCCTCAATTATTTAAAAACGAATCTTTTGCAGCATCAGTTCAGTTTTTTAGTTTCAGTTTATTTTCATATTTTATGTTTTGTAATGATTTCACAATATAAATGGTACAAACGAGACAAATGGTAGAAACATGAATTATATTGTCAGAGAGTACAACAGAAGTTGAGTACCTCATATCTAATTGTTTGCATGCAGTATTAACTAAAACGAAAAATAGAAAATGGAGGAGCCTAAGGTGAAATCATATTTGAAGGTCATATAATCCACAACAGTAATTTTGATGGCAACATCTGGGTCAGAAGAATTTTATCCTAGTCGGCCTTGCTTCGTGATATTCAATGCAGTCCAGTGACTTACACATTATATATATTAATATGAACATGACAAAAATTCATTTAAGTTATGAAAATTAAAATATATGTATTTAATCTTTTCATTTTTGACAGAAAGTGATGACTTGTAGGAAATACGTACGGCATTGTATGGATCTCGGGAGAAGCATAACAAAGGCACAGAAAATCCATAATCTCATATTCCTCATCAGCATCGCAGATGTATTACCAGAAATTGACGCCATAAGCTATTGATGTCACGCTAAAAAATATACCTTGAAGTAGGTTAGATCCCAAACAAGTGTATTTCTGTGCTATTCACAATAATTTCGTTTAAAAAATATATATGTCGATCAATTCGTTGTGACGAAAAATGTTGTCTTTGATATTTTGACAGTAAAGATCCTAAATTGGAACTTTACTCCAGATTATCATTTTCATTTTCTCCCACTTGATGCGAATGGATGTGGAAAAGAGCTGCGTCATCAGGCCGTGGCTAAAAGAAATAGCGCTTGCGCAGTGCTTGGGCGAGTACGGAGCACTGTACATTAATATGTAAATTGAGCGAGCACATGCACAAGCCCATCTTTTTGCCAATTTTAAGATTAATAACTAATTACGGATACAAATACCCCAAAACTGTACTTACCTAGCTTTGAATTGTACAAATATGTCCTCAAAGTGAAATCCAGCAGTTAAATGACTTTGAAAAATGACAGATATGAAGAAGTAAACGCGTTTTGTTTACACTCCACTAGCGTACCCAAGGGGGGGGGGGCAGGGGGCAGAGTGCCCCCCGACAACTTTTGACAGGGGGTACACTCCACTAGCGTACCCAAGGGGGGGGGGGCAGGGGGCAGAGTGCCCCCCTGACAACTTTTGACAGGAAGAATTTTTTTTTTACCTTTTGGGTTTTTTTTTTTTTTGTTGCTTGTCAGAGAATCATGGAGCAAAACGTTTGATAACCCCCCCCCCCCCCCACACTGAGCGAGTTTTGGAGGGCTGGCGAGAAGAAAAAAATACGGGTCTTCCTCCAAGCAGAATTTGACAGTTTTGACAATTTGACAAAATTTGCTTCCCCTGTAAAAAAATCCTGGGTACGCCACTGTTACGCTCGGTATAATACTCTGATTCATGCTATACAATTTTTGTCTCATTTCATTGGATAATATCCTAAGATGAGCTAGCTCAATGGGGGGGGGGGGGGGTATTTGGGGCTTCTGGCAGGGTCAGAACTATATAGTGTACTTTTGTGTTACCTTCGATTATCACTAGATTGAAACAATAACAGGTTTCAGGCATTTCATTTTTATTCAAGCATTAAATATTTCATCATTAACAATCACGTTAATAAAAAAGTAAAAATTACGTTCAAATTCAATTTACATGAAGCGCCCTCTTGAAACTGATAAAATAAATTGTTCTTCTATTGCAATTATGTGATTTTTTTTTCTTGCCATTGAAGTATAATCAGCTCCTAAACCCCGCCCCTGTAAACGGTAAACCACTAGTTTAATGATTTTTAATATTTGCAGTTGACATGTTTTTACAATTGTGGTAAAGGGGCTTTCGATATATCATGGATTTTAATGGTCATGAAACCTCACACACACGCTTACACACGCACTCACACATACCTCTCATACTAACTGATCTTACATCGGTGCATTTTCAAGCAATGAGTTTTTACATTTGCGGGTGACATGTTATGACATTTAAGGTAAAAATGGAAACTTTTACATTTGTAGGCGATTTTTTTTTTTTTTTACATTTGTGGTTAAACAGATTTTTACATGGGTTGGATGTATGATTTACTGTGAATTATTCATAGTTGATAGAGAACATGCAGTTAATGCCTGATACGTACTTTAATCAAATCCAAGACGTAGGCATATTTGCGTAAACTAATTTTTGCGAGTTTTACCGCGATAGTCAGTACTCCATCATGCATTAAATATTGTCAATATACATAGTGTCATCCGATGAAACAGACCCCATCCTGAATTGTACAAGAAAACAAAAAACATATTTATATTTTGAATTTGGAGAATATTTTCAAAATATGTACTTTTTTTATAGTATAGTATCTCCTACAATATATCTCTGCACGTATATATAAACTTAAGCACTGAAGTTTCTCTCGTGCTTGTTTTTTCTTTTTTTAAAGAGTTGAATACATGTGCATTGTGAAATTATGTTTTTTCATTATTTGTTTGAATGTTTATGCATCTTTGAATGATAACCCATGATTGTTTTAGTGCTTAAATTCAATTTTAGGCATGATGCTTTCGAAAGTTGATGACCAAACAGTAGCGAATCTTGCCTGACATGTCACCATAGTGCATGGATTTCATTTTCATGATTCTTTAGAACTTGAAATTCATGGATGACCAGTTGGGAACAGTAGCCGCACAGTCATTTAGAAAAATCACACTCTTGTCAAAGAAACAAGGGTTACTTTTGACGAAAGCCAATGATAATAACAAGGGGAAACATTTACCTTCTCCCCTTTTAACAAGACATTAAAATAATCGTGGCAGCTTTACCAAATAACACATTCACACAAATCTGGTAGACTTTTTGATATCATTCGTAATATTCATAAGCACGATCATACAAAGTCGATTAATTTGTATAACATTGTTTAATCTGTTTTTATTTAGTATAATGATGCCACTTTTTACACAGTGCGCATACTCACAAACCGCACCAATCACACACCCGCCATTACACGTTGTTTAAATAATAATTTAAAAAATGTTTAATTAAAATTACAAATTTAGACACTGAATTCATTTGAAATTTAAAAACCCCTGACATAGTAAGAATATAAGATAAGATTGTTAAAAAATCATTAACATGCTTAACATACCATACCAACCGCAAGAAGTTATAATAGACTCATAGCCGATAAGAATCATCCTATTATTCCAGGATATCAAAATTGATAAGACATCAAACATACTCTGATAGTAACGTTACAAAAAAGTTGAGACTAAATTCTCCATAAACGTGACTGAACTTGATTAAAACTGAAAACGACGAATGATTCAATATGGCAACATTGTCTATGAAATCCTCTTGTCATGTTAACGTCACTTTTGCTTCGCAAAATATCAAATGATGATGTATCAAAAATAGGCCTACCCGGACCGTAGCAGGGGGTTCTGCTCGCAAGTTGGGGTTCTTTTCGGGTTCCTTCCAAACCCCGAACCTCGAGTTGGAACAGTTTGAAATCACTGGTTACAGGATCGCTTGAATTCAGAATATATACTGAATATAATGAATGATGATCTAGAGAGAAAAAAAAAACCTTTTAAAAGTTCACAATTTTGGGGGAAATTTGGTTATCCGGGACATTCCAGTTACGAGACAAAAGCTCTACCACTGTACCACCAAACCTCCTCTAAAGACTGGGATATACTTTAAAAAGTAAATTGTTTGCGATCATTTGAATACTAACTACAAAATACTTCTCAGAAGCCACTGCCAATTTCACACCGATCCGAACATTTTGGAGGAAGTGTTTCCAACAAAACTGAATCTGAATCTATCTTCATTGATTTATCCCTCCACTAACCCCCCCCCCCCAAAAAAAAAAGAGAAGAAGAAGAAGAAGAAGAAAATATACACTTGTTTGATGGCTTGCGTGTTTCCGACAAGATTCCTAACTTATATGTTTATTACTGCTGTGTTTAAGTCTTCTCTTAAGACTTTCCTTTTTAATTCCCCTTTGTAACTCTCCAGCTTCTTTTTGCTGATGTAATTGTTTATTGTTATCTTTCTATATACTTTATAATGGTTTGTCTCTTATTCTTTGTATAAGGCTATGTGTAGTAATTTCTAGATTAACAATGTAATTTTTTCATTTGATTATTGTTAATACTTAAGTTATTTTGCATGCTTCATTTTTTACGTACATTACTTATTTTTAAGGCTATGCTTGATAATTTTAGTTTGAGTACAGTACCTATGTATATTTAAATAAATTTACTTTGTAAAGCGCTTAGGAACTTTCGTATTAAGCGCTATAAAAATGTAATGTATTATTATTATTATTGATTTACTTATGGTAAAACGATGATAATGAAAAGTCACCATATAAAGTTGAGAATATGTATCAGTACCATTTAAGATACTACTTTACGAAATAATATCTTATACATTTCTAGTTAGGTATAGAATCATTTCTGTAGATTACTGTTAAAATGACAAATGTAATGATAAAAGTCGTGACATACGTTACAGAACATGGACGTGATGCTATAAAAGCGAAAATGAATGGAAAGTGCATCTGCAGATATAAATTATATAAAACTAATAATGAATGCCATTCTAAATATCCTAAGGTCATATTAAATTTGGAATTGTCAAAATCGGACATTCAATTACTCTAAGCTGCTAAGTAAGCAAGTTTTACACATAACTCACTTCACTTCCGTAGTGTAAAATGATATTTTGAAGTTGGCATTTATTTATTTCAAAAGTGAAAATATGCTTGATTTCGTTGACAAATAGACACATCCTGGTTTTAAGGATGGCGGAATGGGCTTTAGTTCCACACCTTGTGTAACATTGTATGATGGTGCGGAATCGGTCGCCACATATATCTGCTGGATTCTGTTGGATGTTGCTGGAATAAAACAATGATGAATCTTGACCTGGTACGTTGCCATAGAAAGGATTCCGTGGTTAAGAAATAAACATCAGGACTGGTTGTGCTGTAGGGGTATAGAGGGTTCTCACGTGACACCATCATATCGTACTGAGAGGGATAGTTGTGACAAACGCATAATATGTACGCGGGCGCGGTCTTAGGTTCAAGTACAATCGCAACGGGGTGGTTCAGTCATGGCAGTTTTTATGATTTTGACGTCAGGGATAACCCTCTTTTTTTTTTTGCCAGTGGTTATGTTGTTTTGTAGGGCTTGGAGCGGAGGTTTATGATACAATCAAGTCAGTCAGTAAAGTCAGAGTTAGACCAACAACAAAAGACATGAGGCAAACCACCAGGTGGGATATCTCAAGCTGACTTGACATGCTTGTTGATGAGGCTGTAATCATAAAAAGAAAAAAAAGAGGAAAAAATTATATCATCATTACAGATGGGGCATCGTTTTAATAAAGGCGGGATAAACAGGCTCTTTAATGATACCAAACCCCCATTGTCAAAATCAAATATATTGAATCAAAACGAGATATTGTTTTGTATTATATTTTATTTATTCATTCACGGTTTAAAAACTCACATTCAGTCAAAACACAGACGGCTATTCAGCGAGTCCGAGAAGGAAAAATGAACAGGTAAAACGTAAACAATATTATTTGAAAAACACATACTAAACAAATTAGATTTAATAAAACAACATGCAAAATAATTTAACAAACAGAAATTCAAACATTCACATCAAAATATGGTCAAACAAAAAGTTTGTGGGTTCCATTTTATACCATCAACGCTCAAACTTGAATTGCAGAACTGTTTTTTAGAGAAGTTTGTAACCATGATAACGTTTAGTACATACTGTAGAAGTTGTTTCTGATTCGCGAAAACCTACAACTGGCATTGCGGTTGAAAAAAGTAAATAATCTTTGTGAAAAGCCTAGAAAATGTATTTTCAAAACAAATGTGATTGATATATTTATAGAGGAATTGTCAAGTACATAAGATACTTACTACAATCTACTCCTGCTGCACTGTAATTCTGCTCGAAGTAAACTGCAGGATAATGACGACAATTCTCCAAGCTTTGTTCCCGGCCACTGCAGGAAATAGAACTCAACACCTGCGGTACATGGCCACTTACGAAATATTCTCCAACAACAGCTTCTGCGCCCTCACTGGTGTATCCCAGATGCCGACATACCACCTGGGCTTCTGTAGAATCCCATGGGTAGTCGAGTACAGGACGCCACTGTCCGCCGGTGTAGACCTCTACACGACCCTGGGTGCTTGCCGACGAATCTACCAAGCGAACGTCGGTGATGTCCTGCGATACATGTTCTAAAAACAAATAAAACACAGGAGAGAATCAATGATTCAGTGAAAAGGGGTTCCACAGTTCTGGAAAATGTAAAACAAGCAACAAAAATAAAGAGTCGTCAATATTCTTTGTAAAGAAAAAAAAATAGGTCATCACATTTTTTCCGTGCTAATTTACTCAAGATACATCTGACGAAAAAAAGGGGGCTCCAGACCCAAATTACCCCCTCTGGATCCTCCTATGTAAAGGGATGCACAGAAAGTACTACATGTAGTAGCAATGAAACTACCGTGTATTGAAATAGGACCCTATTTCACCTATTTGGGGGTGGAACACTTTTGCTACGTACTTAAATGTACAGTATACGTGAATAGGAGAACATGAAGAAGGGCCAATTGACTATACCAGCGAAGCCCTGCGTTAGATTATATCTCATATAACAAGCGCAGACAAGGAACGCTCTGGACCCGTATTACATTCAGTCAGGACCAATACCAAGTTTTACTATTGCCAAAATAGTGTTTGGCGCTATTTTCAAAGCACTACCTACAGTAGCATTCCAAAAGATAGGAATAGATTTTCAAATAACATTTTCCCAACAGATAGAAAATAGGTTGCATGAGCTTTCACTACACAGAATAAGTCATTGACGATTGTAAAGTTCTATCAATTCGGCGGGACTCTTACCGATACAGCGAACTCCTGCATCATCCCCATGGGTGCAGTTGTGGATGCCCCATCCTCTGCTACCGCAGGTGTCCAGCCTGAATTCACGCCCCTCGCAGCTGACATCATCCAGGTATATCGGACCAGACCCCATGCCGTACGTAAGGTTAGTCAAAGCTACGCCAATTGCCATATAGCCTCCCCTCTGCCGACAAACTGCGGTCGCATCTAGGTCATCCCAACCATCACTGCAGACTGTCCCCCATTTGTCATCATGAAAGATCTCCACCCGACCTTCGTTCCTAGTCGATCCACCCACAAGACGGACATTTCCTTCATTTGAACCTTTAAAAATAAAGTTGAGTGCTGGTCATATGATTGCATCCGGAAAAAACTGTCTATAAATTGAGAAAGGTTGCTTATATAGATTCCATAATTGATCCAATGTGAGGGTTTTAGAATCATCAAAAATGATAAGGAATTGACTCATTTTGGGTATAAGAATGCATACAGTGAAAGCTCTGAATGCACAAATTAATGGATGTATAGTCCATGCGAAATTAACTGTTATAAATTAAAAGATGTTTGCTACTACAGAGTTGGAAAATGGCGTTGAAGAGAGGCATACTGAAGCTTTCCGTCTTGCACTCATCAGAGTATACCGCAAGAATGAACAGAAAGCCGAAATCGAACAATAAAACCGGAATCTAAAGGTGTGTGTGTGTGTGTGTGTGTAATTGGGTTTTTACAGACGTGTATCAATCAGATATGATTATTTACGTCTGGGGACCGACCTTTAACGTCACCATCCGAAAGACGTGACACAGTTCCACTGTTAGCTGGATTACAGGCGCAAACCACAACGCCCAGTTTAATTAAAGGAACAAAACGGGTTTTGATTGGATGCCTTAAAAAAAAATAGGCTTATTACCAGCCGGTTTTTGTAATAACGGGAGTTAAAATAATACAAGCGTCCTCACGAACTCTTTCTGTCGGCACAGAATAGGGTCGGTGAGCTGAATTTATTTGGCTTCGAGCATGCGTAGATGTGTAAAGTTTCTCGCTCGGCTGAGTAACTTTGAACCAAGATGAACAGTATTGTTCAACGCACTCTTGATTGTTATGGTGAGCGATAGCATCTGCCGTGTTGCGCATATTTGTTTACACGAGCATGGAGGTTGTGACCGCGCGCTAGCCTGGCGGTTCCGATTAGAAGAAGGTATATGCTGCTTTACGCTATCTGCTAGTCTTTGAGTCGTTCGCCCTATGTACTGTATGTATCACATCGGCACTTGAATTCGTAAATAACATTGTTAATCTGCTTCCATAGGGAGTACATCTTTTCGGACAGACGAGATCATTCTAGGTGTTATAAAATAAGCACGAATAATCCCTATCACTTCCACTCTGCGTCATTCTTCACTAGTAACACGAGTGTGGTTCATTCCTTTAATCATTTTAACTTAAGCATGTTCCAGACAACGAAAATTAATGATATGTGGTCAGATGGAAGGACGGGCAATAGAACGAAAGAGGCATAACTAATTTAGCGTTTCATACTACGTTTAACTTACTAATGCAACGAACTCCGGCATCCTCGTCATGATCGCAGTAGTCCATACCCTCGAGGCTAGTGCACTCATCCAATCTGGTGTCATCGACTCCACAGAAGACGTTACTAAGGTGTATTGGACCATACCCCCGAGCGTATGTACCCCCAGGCATGGCTTCCCCACTATTTGGCTCATATCCTAGCTCCCTACAAACAACCCTCGCGTCGATGCTGTCCCAGCCATGATCGCAGATAGTCCCCCACTGGTCATTGTGGTAAATCTCTACCCGACCTTGGTTTGTAGTGGGACCGCCTACCAGGCGGACTGTCCCTTCATCGGGATCTGTTAATAAAAGAATCAAACTGAGCCACCTTAGTTTCAAAGATAATAATGACGACACTTTTAAAGCCGCATGTTTTTTTAATCTCATGGCAAGAGAGTGTTTTACTAGGTTTGATGTCGACATCTTCTAACTACACCTCTTGAAGATTGTTGGGTCACCTTTCACGGAACTCAAATCACCTTTATTAGATGCATTGGAAGCAGTCATACTGCCTCGTAAAATGCGCAAAAGGATTGATGATTTATATATATATATATATATATAATATATATATATATATATATATATATATAGATGTATCTAAAAGCAAAATGAATAAACTATTGCAAAATTTCTTACCTTTACACAGAATACTGAGCAATCAAGGCCTGTATGGTGGTGCGGCATTATATTTTACCACCCTACCTCACATGTAATTGTAGGTAATTAATTTAAAATACCTCGACGGAATTCGATCACACTGAGAAGACATAAAACAAACCAGGGTAAAAAGCGAGATCTGCTTACCAATGCAACTAACACCGACGTCATCTTCGTTGTGGTCACAGTGGGTGTGGTTACCCCATTCTCCGTGAGTGCAGGCATCCAACCTAGCTTCACTTCCTCTACACGAGACATAATCAAGATGTATTGGATCTGTCCCTAGCCCGAATATAGACGGATTGATGATGGTACTACCTCTATTCTCTTGGTACCCAAGCTGCCGACAAACCACCCACGCATCGAAGCTAGTCCAGTAGCCATCACAGATGGTCCCCCACTGGCCATCGTGATAGATCTCTACACGACCTGCGTCTGCATGGAAAGTACTCACTAGACGGAGATCCCCTTCGTCAGGATCTTTCAACAACAAAAACAACAACAAAAACAAAAAGTAAGCAAACACAAAATCATATGCTTAATTGTAAATTAAGCTTAACTGTTCGTCATCCTGACATGCCTGATGACGAACAGTTAAAGGGAAATTCTACCCTGATTACAAGTTGATTTTAAAAGAAGCAGAAAAATTAAAGAAACAGATCAGTGAAAGTTTGAGCAAAATACGACAAGAAATAAGAAAGTTAATAATCTATCAAACACAAATTGGCAACTCAGTGCGAGCTACTCTCCCATTTGCCCTGTACCCCGAAAATAATAATTTTCCATTTTCTCTATAGAAAATGTTCAATCCTACCTCCCCTTAGATACAGGGGCGAATCCAGGATTTTGTAAAAGAGGGGGCACAGAGCAAGAAAAGTGCACAATTAAGGAGCCTTTTTTTTTTTTAATTGTGTACTTAATAAGGTATATCAGTTGGTTTTCAAAGGAAGGGGGGGGCGGCCGATTCGGCCCCCTGGATCCACCCCTGCAATCATTTTTCATATTTTTTACACCTATATGAAACAACTGTATTCCTTCATAAAAAACTAAAAAACTGAAAATTTTCTGTACTAATCAAAAGGGAGAGGAGCTCGCAAGATACGTCACGTCACCAATTTGTGTTTGATTGATTACAACTTCAAATATTCATAGCTATCTTATTTCTTATTTGCTCAAACTTTGATTAATCTGCTTCTCTATTTTTTCTTCCTTTATTCAAATCAACGTAATAACTGCGTGGACTTTTCCTTTAAGCTGTTGAGAACTTTGAGCCTAGCTCTCTCTTCAATCGGTTTATTAGTAGAAGTCCTTTCGGGACTTCACTCATTCACGAAAGATGCCTCTCCTTCTACTTCTCTCTTTATCTCCCCCTCTTCTCCTCACTGAACTCTGCTCTTTTTCCAAACCAATCAGTCTTTTTCAGGACTTTCACATGGTGAACTGTACACCAAACCAGTGTTATGCATGCTACCATGCAAACTTCCACCTTCAATGAACATCTGAGTATGAACAGTGTTTTCATACAATCTACACAAAGGTTTTGAAAACTCCCCCGACCCCATGGTTCTCTATGTAGCTATATGTCTCTCTGAGTCTGTGACACAAATGCCACTGAAAACACTCTCCCCCACTCTCCACACCACTGAATTCTTTTATGTGATCGAATAATTTTTTCCGGCAAGGGTTAGTCTTTTTTAAAGAGCTTTTATTATATCTATTTACTGATTCGATTGTTTTTACTTACAAGTACAAAGAGCCCAAGCATGTCCCATCTCTCCACAACTTCCATTAGCCAGTCCCAGTCCACTGTCCCCGCTACAGGTATCCACCCTGGATTCACGGCCCACACACCCAACATTATCAAGGTGAATCGGCCAGTCAGACCCTTGGGTGTCTGCAACCCGGATCGTGGCATATCCCCCATACGGCTTATATCCCAACTGCTGACAAACAACCCAGGCATCGGGGTCACTCCAGTTGGAGGCGCAGACGCTACCCCATTGACCATCGTGGTAGATCTCGACAAGACCTTCGTTCGTACTTGAACCATTTACTAGCCGGACATCTCCTTCAGTGGTACCTGTTATCAAAAGAAGGGTTTTGAATGAGTTTCACATGTGATAATCCATCATTTAACTTAGAGTTATATTATTGTTATGACAATGAATCTCGAATGGAAAACTGAACATCGCCTCCGCGTTTGTGTAATCTATCCGTAGAAAGTGGTAAATAGTCAGATGGGCATGGCAACGTAAGGTGCAAAGCCATTTATACAAACAGTTTGGCCAACTCGTTTCCAGTAGATGACAATATGGTGTATGTTGCTTTGTTAGGCAAACACACAACAAAGGAATATACGCCATGTTGTGCCCAAACCGATTTGGCAAAACTCTGTGTATGGATGGCTCTGGTACGGTGTCGAGATCAGTAATCACGATGAACTTACCGCATTCTGCAGCTGCAACGTGGCCCAAAAAACAAGAGCTTCTCCTATAAGGTATGTAAGAACATTCGTCTAGACGATCTTCCGATCCATCACAGCTGACTCTACGAAAGTCGCTATGAATGGCGACGCCATTTTCTGCGGGAACCGTGTAATCACGGACATTTGCTGTGTCTAAACCGAGCTGACGACAGACAACACGAGCATTCCAATTATAGGTCCGCGCACGAAGAGACGAAGTGTCAATGCAGATCGCTGCCCATTGGGAATTATGGAAAATCTCTACTCGGCCCCTGCCCGGCTTGCCGCCATCGACCAAACGCAGATCACCCGATGTCTCTGTCAAGAATAAATGCAAAACAAAATGGTAGTATTATTTTCGAAAATCATCTGCAATCCTCTTAAAAGGAAATATTACCGAAAACAAAATTAGAGAGTCAGAGCTATACATATACCTATGAGGCGAGAGTACAATACATGACTTTGCATTTTATCTGTCTCTTTCCCTCCCACCTAGTACCTTGCAGGATTTACTCTTTGAAATGCACAGTGAGTTGTTAACAGCTGCCGGAGCTAAAGCTAGGGTAATAATGATAATATTATTATCATTATTAATAACTATAAGCATTTGGAAGCGTCATATCAGAATGTGATATGCGTTGTACAAGGACGCTTTATTATGATCATTATTATTATTTTGTAATTATTATCATCATAATTATTACTACTACTAATACTACTCCTCTATATACATTTATTTAAATATATTATTATTATTACTATTATTATTATTATCATCATCATCATCATTTTTATTATTATCATTTTTATACTTATCATTATCACTTTTGTTATCATAATTATTTTCATCATCATCATCATTACTACATTAATTTATGACCTTTCTCGGTCAGTTGTTTTGCTTAAAAACACACTTTGCCAAACCAAGCAATTATTGTTTGCTTAACACATTATCATTATTTTTTTGTCTTCTCGTCTGACCCTACCCTGTCATTCCGCGTCATGGCTATATATATATCTGAGTCAACAGCGCTGTTCATATTTACTGCTATACTTTATTTCGTGCATTGCTGGGAGATTTGTCGTATGCATATATACTTTGCCTTTATAGCGCTGGTATCCTGGTCAAGAGATCAGTCAATTTTAAAAGTTACTTTATTACCTTGAAAATCTTCCTTTTTTCGGTACAAGATAAAAGGAATGTAAAAAGTTTACTCTTACCCTGTCATAGATATTTCAGTATTTTTGTATTCCAAAGCACTTTACAAAAGGATATAAAGAACTCGAACAAATCATTACAAAGGGTTTTTTCACATGGTCATGATTTTTATTAATATTTTCATTCTTATTCTTATTATCATTATCATTATTATTATCATTATTATTGTTATTCTTCTTCTTCTTCTTCTTCTTCTTCTTCTTCTTATTTCTTTATACATATTTCATTTATGTTCACTTTCAGATCATGATTATACAAATATAAATTGAAATTTAAGTTATATGGCCCATGTCACACACACACACACACAAACGCACACACACGCACACACACACACACACACACATATATATATATATATATATTAACTGCGAAGGGTTGCAAGGGCTGCCTGTCGGTGTTTGTACCTGGTGTAGCCGAATACCACTCAACCCGCCTCCGTGGTCTAGTGGTTAAGGCGTTTGGCGTACAGTGCCAAAGACCCGGGTTCGACTCCCGGCGGAGACAGTTTTTGCAAACCCTGCAGTTATTTCCACAAAAAGGAAGTCAGTAAGGAGGAACAATGAATTTAGCTACGCAAATTATTTCTCTCATTCAATTCAATTGATTTCTCACATATATATATATATATATATATATATATATATATATATATATATATATATATATATATACCCAACTTTGATAGCTTCTAAATAAAATGTTATAACCGATGTGACTTTAAAATATATTTCATGGTGAAGAGTAACTTATTGCCTGTCCAGTGGTACCTCATTCATGACATTTCTACCATCGACGACTGAGCACGAGGGTTTTTAAAAAGTGTTGTCAAAATCTCCTTGTTCCAAGTTTGGGCTAATGCAGCGGATGTGGGTCAATTAAGCCATATGAATATGTTACTTCAGTCTCAAATCATTTTAAAAGTTGAATTCTCCGTTGTGATTCAATGCTTCATTGTTGTAAAGTGATCCAGTGTATCTAAGCTTTCAAATGTTTTTGTTTCAGTTCATATGATTATTTTTATATTATTTTAACAGTCTTCTAACTTCTTGTCCCGTGATAACTAAAAACTCTCTGCTCATTTGTCCATTGCACCATTTCACCTGTATAAGGTCCACATGGTGTTTTTCGCGAATAGCACATGAACTTAAAGGTTTACTGACCCTAAAGACTAAAGAGAGAGAGAGAGAGAGAGAGAGAGAGAGAGAGAGAGAAAACAAGGATACGTGTGTGTATAATTACCAATGTAACTGACAGTAGACTTTCAAGAAAAAAAAAGATAGCTTCCAAATAAATGTTGTCCATTTTGAATGACTCAGTAAAAAGGCTTAGCTTAAAAATGGGATGCGAATGAAACCAAGATTGTGTTATCATGGCAAATAAAATATCATAAATTTAACTTGTAATAAGCCCTTTCCTGAGTTTGAGTTGACTTTAACAACTTTTCTATTCAAATGCACAAAATCAATTGAAAATAACTCAGCAATTGTTTCCAACTGAAGTAACTAATTCATAATTGGTTTGACCCACACTCGCTGCTTCAGCCCAAACTTGGAACAAGAGGATTTTGACAATACTTTTTGAAAAGCCTGCTGCTCAGTCATCCTTGGCAGCAAAGTTATGAATAAGGTATCATTACACAGAATATAACTTGCTCTTTACTATGAAATAAATCTCAAGCTCATAGAGGTTATACATTTTTAATTAGAAGCTACCACAGATGGGTATACTTTTTTTTATACGCACTGTGTATATATATATATATATATATATATATATATATATTCTGTATATATGGAAGCTACTGACATTTGTAAATCTCATATGATATGACCCAGGATCATGACTTGTTTAAATCATGATTCCTATGGGCATTGCTTACAACTCGTCATTCTCATTTATAAATAAATGCATTTCACACCCAGGCTGGCTGTAATTAAAGTTAATCCGCCCCTTATTATTTCCTTTTTAATATATTGAATTTATGAAGTCGTCAGACATTCCGATGCAATCATATTAAGCATTTGATTTTAATAAACTTGGCATTAGGTCTACTTTGTTGTAAATCCAAGATTCTAGTGATCATGAAACACAGATCGGAAATAACAGCTATTCGGGCTCACATATTATGCAAGAAACGGCGCAATATTGATTATTCATTTCATGAAAATGACCGAAAGATTAGTAGAACTGACATAAACATAATAAAGTAAGTCGTTCCAATATGGAGAATATGGAAACAGCATTTTACTTACCATTCTGACATCTAATGCATCTTGGGAACAGCATAACAAAGACACAAAGTATCCATAGTTTCATATCCCATATCAGTTTCTTATCACTTGACGCCATATTTCTTCGACAGTATTGATGTACGCTTGAGCTTGAAATGTGGTCTAAAAACGACTGCCAAAATGCAGTTTCGATCGTATCAGGGTGTATTACTTAGATCTTAAGAATCAAATCTTTAGACCTTTGGTTTGCTGAAATGCCGACTATTCGCTTGTAATCGAAGCATGCATTACCTCCGAATTGCATACTCTTCGAAGCGTGAAGTGTCATCCAGTAAAAAAATTCCATTTCTCGTGTCGCGGTTGGAGGGAATAAAGGGCTTCACTGTGAGAGGGCGTGGTCGAAAAAGAGAGCATGCGCACTAGTAGAGATTGGTAGATCGATTGCAACATCTTGTGAGAAAGAGTGAGAGAGAGAGAGAGAGAGAAAGAGAGAAGAAGAACAACAAAAAGGAGAAGAGGAGGAGGAAGAAGATGAAGAGAAAGAGAAAAAAATGTTGCCAAAAACTTCCATATTTTGCATGCCTTTCAATAAACTGAGTAGGCTAGATGAACTACGGAAACCGTATAAAATTATGATTTTCAAAAGCACTTACCACAATAGTGACAATCGAGTCAGGATGTAAAAAATGTATGATGGGGGGGGGGGGGGACCTAAAGATACGCACTTTTTCAATGATCTATGCCAATTTCTTTCATATAGCTTGGTTCTACATACTCTTAAAGTTAAATCCCTGAGAAAATTACGACGGACAAATATCAATAACATTATTTTTCAAGTCGATGTCGATACCCATGTCGAATTTGGTCGACAAAATGAAAGGGTCCTAAAGCTTCGCACATGTAATAAATGAATGCAAATCTTGACTTTGAAGCTGACTGATGCGAATTTCACCTCGATTTGCAAATAGTGATAAATTCACGAAAAATAAAGGGAAATTACTCATTCTTTTTGGCAAACGTAAATGATATCTCGTTGCTCAGTTACACCAAAAGTTTGGCGCATTGAAGGCGTCGCATTGCGCGTATTTGCGGGGTGCGTAGCTTTAGGACCTGCGTATAGCTTTAGGACCCCTTACCATACGTCATGTGCAGTTTAGGCCCAGTCTCAGCTATTTTATTTGTTGATCTGATTGGATTTCTAGACTTTAGAGCACACCAAAGCTAAGCATACAGAGAGTCGCGACACTGGTGGTCACTTCTGATTGGTCAGTCATTTCATGGAGCTTCAAATAGTTCCCTCCCATAGAGAATGTACGTGAAAGGGAACTATTAGGAGCTCCATGATCCGCCATATTTTAAACAAAGACCGCATACGCGTATACGTAGGCTTATTATGCGCGTGCCACAACTCTCTCTTTCAACGCCCTCTGGAGCACACAATTTGTATGCGCAAGTCTCCAGCATGGTCAACCTGAGGTGCTTCATAATTATTTTTCCGGTTTGGATGCGTGTCTTTAATGCTTTAATATTGTCCCAGAGCTGGATTCATCAATGAAGTTTAATAAAATAGAATGTTATATACCTATATAAAATTGACAGTAACATACACTCTCAGAAATGTTGGTTAAAAACCATTAGGTTGTTTAAAATATGAACCTAGAAACTGTTGGTTAAAAAAAAATTGTATGTAAAACATATGGGATTTTTTTTTTCAACCAACAGTTGGTAGGTTCATATTTCAAACAACCTAAAAAAAAAAAATTCTGAGAGTGTATGGGTAATATACAGCAGTGATTTCTTTGGTTGAGAGTTCACTCGCATTTTTTGTTTTTATAAGAAAATATCAGGCCAAAAATTATTTTCAGAGCGCAGCCTGTGTGAGCGCACTTCCATTGCATGTGTGTATGGTGGTGACACGACATTTGCTCCTGCGACATTTGCTCCGCCGTCCATACCTCGAAAGGTTAAAGGTTAAAGGTTCCCTTCTATGAAATTCTAATTCTTGTTATTTTGTACATGATACTCATCTAAATTGAAAAATGACATCCGTTTGCAATGAATACGTATCTGAATATTTTTAAAATAATATTTTCCCCACGTATTCAGGCCTAAACGAGTCTGCTAAGCTCCGCCCCCTTTTAAACCCCGAATTCTCGTTCTTCGAGCATGATTGACGTGTGACGTCACAAACCGACATCGCCGGTGCTTGTTTACAATATCTTGCATATATATACGCGTGCAAACTAACTTGCAGTTATATACCACCTCGAAAACCACCTCTAAATCGAAGTATGCCGCAACGCTGTGTCTTTGCAGGTTGCAGCAACATCACAAAGGAGGGTGTTAGTCTACATTTATTCCTCAAAGACCCAAATATTAGAAGAAAATGGACCTCAAAAGTGAAACTAACTCGCGTCAATTGGAAGGGGCCGAGTGACCGCAGTGTCCGTGTGTTCCGAGCACATTTGTGCGGAGGACTTCCTCGATAGTACGGGGCTGCATGCGGCGTTTGGCATCAAGAAGAGGCCGTCCCTGAAGCAAGATGCCATCCCCAAAATCAAACTTGATCTACGGTATCTATTGATCATATATCTATTGATCAACTATCACTGTACCTACACTAACTTAGTCTACCGGTACTTATTATTCATAGCAGCACAATGAAAACATGCAAGGTAACAGGAGAGCTAAGGGTTTTCTGGATATCAATGTTAGAATTTACTAGAAACAAAACGCTACCACCCCATGCACCAGTAAAACCCTACCCAAGCCGCGCCCAGGCCAGGCAGGGTCAGCAGGCGAACGACCGAACGGCACGGCGTGTACACCTGCGCACGTCGAGCTCACTGCCTCGATCAGCTATCAGCTCAGCCTCATCAGGACTGGGGCATTTTGCAAGCGCAAACAAGATTCATAATTGGTGGATATGCGTAAATTAAAATTTAATCGGCAATCTAATTATCAAAAGGAATTACTAGTTATAATTCCCAAGTCTCCCGTCGATATCTTCTCCGTTATTGAAATCAGGGACGTCTCTGTCATATAATCAGAATCCGACATGTCTGGTTCAAACAAATACGGCCGTGCCCCTAATTCCTCTTTTATTTCTTCTGTCTGAAGAAGATGTTATCGTTCGTTGATATAGGATTAAAAAAAAACTAAAATGAAGGGCTGGAATGGCACGAAGTCGAAGCTAGGATCTACACGAAGTCGAAGCTAGGATCTACACGAAGTTCAATAGCCTACACACACACTTTCAGCTTGCGTGGAGTCAAGCATTCTGAGTGTGACGTCACATGACGTCATCTATCGCTGGACCGATTTTCCAAAATTTTTAGGGGCGTTCCCAATTAATTTTTTATTTTCAAGTTTACAGATTAATGAATGGAATTCAGGTAAAATGGTTGACAGATCTGGATTCACAGTAGAAAAGTCTACTAATTGAAGTTCCTTTGTAATTCCATAAAAGGGAACCTTTAAGGTCAAGGTCATGATTTGGTTTTTTGTTCAGGACAATGTGAAGATTAGGATTAGGGTTAGGGTTAGGGTTAGGTTTAGGTTTAGGATAAACATGGCAAAGTTAGACCGGAGCAATTGTCACAGGAGCAAATGTCATGGAACCGTGTAAGGTGTATTCACGCAGTACGCCCGCAGGGCCATGTGCCCCTGTATCTCTGCGCTGCACAGTGGAGAAAAGCGTACGCGTATGAGCATTTGGGGTCCAATCAGGGTCCAATCCATAGGTCCAATCTACTGAAAAGGAATTAATATGATACAACATAGATGAACAATCGAAAAACATATCAATAATTTTCTTAAAGCTTTGTATATGGGACTGTAAAACTCCAAAATCTAGCAGATTTACGGCTAATAATTACCAACCATTAGTAATAAATTTCAGTTATTTATTATATCTAATCAATTATATATAGAGTATTGAATGAAATGTAATATCAGCATGATTAGTTTATATGAAAGAGCTTACGGTATGATACAAAATATTATTCGTTGATCGTTATGTTATGCTGATTATCATTTTATGTTCCCACTTTTAGCCATTGTAAAGTCATTATAGTGCGGTTTTGCAGCAGGGATGTTTGCTCTTTATCAAAAAACATTTATCTATCGATCATCTATATTAACTACAGATGTGCCGGCATTAAAAACTTACTTATGGGAGAATGGGAGAATGTTTGGGCCCGATGTTTAGAAGTTATGATAGTCCGTCACACAAAAGGCAACGGGTTTGTTCGTCTGCAGTGATGACTGGTTTAGCTGGTCACCAAAGAAACAAGAATTTTCCAGACTTGCAGTTAAGTGAGATTTTAATGTTCATACTTGCAATCACGTATTTTCTATGTCTAATTACCACAAAATAATGATTGAGTAGCAATTTAGTATGTGTAATTACCAGCTGTTAGTCCCTTCAGACCTATGCGAGTGGTTTTAAGACGTTCATGCAAACTCCACTCATCCAGTGTACGATTGTATAAACTCTAATACTGTAGATTTCAAACAAAACTTTAAAGAGAGCAAAGTCAGTCCATTACCACCTGTCGGTTGGAATCGCAATTCAAATTATAGGAATACGAACAATAAGGAGATGCAGGGGAAGGATAGTGATTTTTACTTTGGTCTATCAATTAGCTAGGGCGAAAGATTTCTTAAAATCATAACAATACATGTGTATATATAATTTTAAATGTGTAAATTACGCAGTGGCTTTGAAGTGATGATGGTATCAAATAGTAGAAATAGAAGTCCAATATGTTAGGGAAAATCATTTGCAATTTCATTCGCCATAGACTGAACACGTTGAATTCTTTATATATTTTTTAAAGGGTCTGGGCAATGAAAATTGAAACAGTCATTATTTCACAAGTTTTATATTGTACGAGGTAATTAATAATCATGAAGGCGACTGTCGACTACAGTACCCCTATACGCCTTTTACGCCAATGGCATTGGATATGGAGCTGATGCTATTGCGAAATTATATAATCAGTGTCAGAGTCTAAAGTCTACAAAAGAGATAATAAGAAATTTTACGGAAATGTAAATTGGGAAAAAGTCTTTATTAGTGCTAATATTGGCATTCTGTTGATTTCTGGTTCAGATTAATAATCCATTTAAGTTTTCGAAATAATCCAATAATAAATACAAAATTCACTTATCAAGTAATTTTTGACAATTCAAAGTTATATACAGGCAATGGAAATTATAATTAAGAATGCATATGACATTTCAAATTTGATAAGGAATAACACGATATTAACTACTAAAATGATATAAATGTCTATCGTTAACGATCGATGCTGGAAAGTGGCTTGTATTTCAAAACCGAAAGATGTTATAGGCCCGTATTCTCGAAAGTGGCCGAAGTTAAGCTTGGCTGATTTATGGAAGGTATTCGCCAACCCCTAAGTCCCGAGTAAATTACTGTATTCATGTTAGGGTCCAGTTCCCCTCCACAATTCTCTGACAAGCAAAAAACAAAACAAAACAAAAACAAAACAAAAAACAAAAAACAAAAAGGTTTTCTGCTCGAAAAGGGGGGGGGGCACATTGCATTGTTTTCCCTCAAAAGGGGGGGGGGGCACGGGCCGGGATCGCCCCCCCCTCAATCCGCCACTGCAAAATAATGTATATTGTAGCAATTTAGTATATACATGTATTACAATAATATACATGTGTAGAAACTAAAAATACAAATTTGTATGAAGTGCGCAGATATCAAATTTACGATAAAATACACAGATATGTTAGGCTTTTAAAGGTAACTAATAGTTTTGGCAAGCCCTCAAAAACTTTTCGTCAGATTTCTTGGATTTTTTTTGTTGTTGTTGTTGATAGTTTTGGCAAGCCCTCAAAAACTTTTCGTCAGATTTCTTGGATTTAAAAAAAAAAAATTTCGGTGGATATATAGCTAGATACTAGCAAAACTAAGATTCTGTCAAAATTCCGCCTCCTGCAGTTTAATATCAAGTAAAGGAGAGGTAAAAAATAATTAAGATACTGGGCCAGGCAGTTAACTCCCAACAACAACAGCATGCACTATACACTTTACACATACACACACCCACACGCACCCACACACACGCACACACGCGCGCGCGCGCACGCGTGAAGAACCAATGAGGATTATGTTTATACTACATACAGTGACACACGTGCGAAACCCGAAGATTGTTGTGCAGAGAGCGTAGGGGTGGAAAGGCCCTTGTGTAGGGAAGTGAGCTGGCGTTTCTTACAGATATTTACACTGAGATTTACTGGAAATCATAGATGGAATACCAAATGCTCTCTTACAAACATCTTTTGATACAAGAAGAACAACATGAGACTACATTAAACAAGTTTCTGTCCAATCTCCTTTTCACTACCAAAACTGTAGCTTTAACATGGATTTTACGACACTTCGGTAAAATGTTCGGGTAGAAATATCCTTTGATAATGGAGGAAATATTGATTATGAGCATAGAAACAGTGATAATGATAACTTAACTATTTATATCGCTTTTAATGTACAAAAGGAAAAAAAGATTCCCCATGTGATTAACATTCGGAATAAACACGTAAACTATACAATTATATTTGAAATAATTACAAAGACTATACAAAGAAAACACTTTAAATCATAGAGAACGTAAAAGGGGACTAGGGATAATTGACCATATTAAAGAAATAGGACTATTTGCATGAAGAAATTCAATGTGGTTATAAAATGGAGAAACAGCAATAAGGGACAAAGAAGATTACAAAGAAATGAATTGTCTGCTCTCTGAAGACCTCCGTGAATTTCTATTCTCGACTCATCCTTCTTAATAATTTTGTTTGTTGTTCTGCTGGTTCTCGAAAAACATGAAGTCCTGTAAGAGAAAAAAAAATGAAAAGAAATCATTGTCTATTTTTTTCTGGATGTTGTTATGAGATTCGATGTTGTTAAGAGATTCGTTTCTCTTGAATGTTTATCCTCTTCTTTTTTCTTTTTTTCTCTTTTTTTTTTTGTCTTCAGATTCATGACTAACACTGGATTCATTCTAAAGTTTAGTTGTACGAGTACTCTATACAATTTGCGTGGCCTGCCTTGAAATTATCAGCTTCCAAGAACACTAGATTATGTAACGAATCTATAAAGTTGAGTTCTGGTCATGAGATTGAATTGTGAAAGAAATTGTCTCAAAGCAATTGGGAAAGGTTGATTATACGGGGTAACCTTGCTAGTCATAAGGACAGCTATTCATAATGACCACTTATTCATAAGGACCGCTATCCATAACGCGTGACTAAATGAATAGCGGTTTTGTACGAAATAGCGGTCCTTCTGAATAGTTAGCAAACCATAGACAAATTTCCTCGCTATCCATAAGGACATCCATTCATAAGGACCACTATTCATAACTACTCATAAGGACCGCTATTCAGAGCGCGTGTTAAATGAATAGCAGTTTTCTATGAATAGCGGTTCTTATGAATAGCGAGCGGACCCGGATTATACATGTAAAGCACATAAGAATTGGTGTATGCTGCAAGGTTTTGGAATCACCAAAATGATAAGAAATTGACTTAATCCTGCTGAGAGTCACATGCATTGCACACAGAAATGTGTATATGGGACTACATACAAATGTTCGGCCCGAACAGCTGTTTCTTGTCATATTTTGAATGTGGGCGCATTTGAAGAGCAATCTTTTTCAGGGGACATTTCTACTATGATAATCTTCCAAACTAACATAAAAAGAATGAGAAAGCTCACAAACTATTTTTTACCTTTCCCAGAACTCAACCTTCTCTTTAACGATTTATGTTGATATTTCTTATTATTTCATTTAACTTCATTATGCGTATTTCAAAAGTACGACAAAGCCAAAGCAAAAGCAAAAGTATGAAAATGACCGGATGATCGAGGCAGCAATGAGTGAAGTTCGAGAGAATGCACGTAAAAGTATTGGTAACCTAAAATATGATATAGAGTAGAACAAATACATAGAAAATTTAAAAAAAAAAGATTAATAGAACAGAATAAGAATGAAACATGAAAAATAATAATAAAAAAAAAAGAAGGAGGCAACTTACGATTAAGAATGTACTGGCTAGGAGAAGTGCTTTCGTCTTGACATCAAGGTCGGTAGGAACTGGTGATTTAGAGATGAGTGGATAAGATATAAATGTTCATCAGCGTTTTAGCTCAATGAAAATCGATATTCTCTCTCTGTCTCTCTCTCTCTCCCTCCCTCTCTTCTCTCATTCACTCGCTCTCACCCACCCACTCACCATCCAACCTATTATACCCCAGACACTCCATTGCCCAGTTTCTCTCACCATGCTCACTGTTCCCTCCTTATAGTCCCTATTCCATCTTTTCAGTCCCCCTTCTCCCCCCCCCCCCCTCTCTATCTCTCTCCTCTCCCATACACTCACACACACACACGCACGTACAACCACATACGCCAACCTAATCACCCCTCCAAACCACTCTCGGCAATTTTGCCTTACTGTCCCTCGTTAGTCTTTATTTTATTCTCTTAGTCTCTCTCTTCTCTCTCTTTCTCTCTCTCTCTCTCCCTCTCTCGTCTCTCTCTCTCTCTCTCTCTCTCTCTCTCTCTCTCTCACACACACACCCACACGTACATACACAAACAAATACACATACGCCCACCTAATCACCCCTCTAACCCACTCTCGGCAACTTTCTCTTACTGTTTCCTCGTGGAAACCATGGAAACGGAATCAGTCTATAGATGGCTCTGTATAATACACATACACATGAGCGCCCTCATCCATAATCATTTGAAGGCCACTAATATACATGTACTTACATTCAACTCCAAAGTTGTCTGCCTGTGTGTAGTTTTCCTTGAGCCATCCTCCCCATTGCTTTGAGACTTTCCCAATCTGCGTGTTCAGGTCATTTGTGAATATCTAGTGGACAAGAGTTTACAAGAAAAAGCGTCTCTTGTGTTATAAATGGAGATCGATCGTTTTCATTGAAACTGCATTTAATACTTAAATATAGAATATAAGACCTTTTCTTCATCTTGTTTTTTTCTTCCGAGTATATGAAAATTACTTGAAATTGAAAGAGGCAAGTGACAATAACCACATGGGCCGCAGAACGGGGGGGGGGGGAGGCTGGGGGCTGCAGCCCCCCTTTTTTTAAAGAGACGTTTCATAAAACCTCGGGAAAAAGGTTCGAAAATTGTCATAAATGAGTGAAATCAATCAGCCCCCCCCCCCCCGCCACTTTCAAAAACACTCCACGGCCCCTGAACCATGCTAATTGTCTTTGATAAGACAATCATTGACGATTGCCAATCTCCATCCCAGTATACAGGTATTGTAAAGAGCTATACGAGATAATGCATTACAGCGGGATTTAGGATTCTCTCAAGAGGGAACTTCTGACAAGCAAAAAAATAAATAAATGAATAAAAGTATATCAAAATCTAAGTCATTTGATTTAGTTGCTTTAGTCGTCCCCTTAACATGGGGCGCCGACATTTGCTCCTGCGACATTTGCTCCACAGTCCATATCTTAAAAGGTCAAAGGTTAAGGTCAAGGTCATGATTGGTTTTGTTTTTTTTTTTTTTGTTCAGGAAAATTTGAATATTAGGATTAGAGTTAGGATTAGGGTTAGGTTTAGGTTTAGGTTTAGGATTAGCATGGCAAAGTTAGACCGGAGCAATTGTCGCAGGAGCAAATGTCATACATCCCTTAACTTACTGTGGTTTTACCATGGTGATGCCCAAGTACGAAAAAAGATATATCTGGGCTTGAGATTGCTTACCTTGAACTCGATGTCAGATGTGCAACAGATAGTCTGGCAGCGACACCAATGACCACGGATTTTAAGTTGCGTTTGGTTGTTTTCATCCTGGACGTCAAAGTGAGGTGATGCGAAGCTACGACTATATAAAAAGTGAGGTTGGATGGAAGATAAATCTGCATTATTATGGAAGAAAACCGTATCACTTTTTTGAGATAATAGTTTTGTCCAAACATTTTTTTATTTGTTTGTTTGTTTGTTTATTTGTTTTGTTAGGCCGATAACGATAAGAAGTTGCAAAGCCTGCAAAGAATTCGCAATGCCTTTAAACAGCTGTTAAAAAAAAAAATTAACATAACACTTATTATGTTGATATAAATGAGTCACCGTGCTCAAACGAAGTATTTATTTCAGAGTTAGGGAAGATTCAAAACCATTAAATTTCTTGTCCATAAATTAACATTTTACTCATGTCCTTATTAAAGGGATGTATAATTAACGGAATATCCTCGGTTTCTCATAAAAGAGGGTGGACCTCTATCCTGCCCTTTAAATCACAAGATATTCAAGTCTTATCACTGTGTACACAGGATATGTTAGACCCATTTTAGAATACTGTGTTCCTCTTTTTCACTCAAGCCTTACTAAAAAAAAAAAAAAAAAAAAAAACAGAAAAAATTCAGAAACGTGCAAGAAAAGAGGGTGGACCTCTATCCTGCCCTTTAAATCACAAGATATTCAAGTCTTATCACTGTGTACACAGGATATGTTAGACCCATTTTAGAATACTGTGTTCCTCTTTTTCACTCAAGCCTTACAAAAAAAAACACACAGATTATATAGAAAAAATTCAGAAACGTGCAATTAAAATTATACTAGGTTTCAATTACATTACATACAAAAAAGCACTGGAAGTGTGCAATTTGTTGCCTTTGAAGGAAAGAAGGATAAAGTTGTGTGTAGATTTTGCCTTAAATTTGGAGAAGCACCCCATGTACTCATCATGGTTGCCTGATCAAAGGAATGTTAATTTGAATTTAAGACATATCAAAAAATACTCTCAATTACTTTGTAAAACTGACCGGTTAAAAAAAAGTGCAATACCATATTTTATCAACATACTGAACGATTATCATTCTAACAATTCTTAAGCATTCATCAGAATTGAGCTTATATTTGGCAGTGACTTTATTAACCAGATATCAGGCAACCATGATGATAAACTTTTACAGTTGCTTAACCCTAAGTTTAATATTTGTTTTGTATTTGAATAGAACTTCAGTATTTTGATTCTCATATTTATGTATGAATTTGTTTTTCTTTTTTGTAACCTTTTATACATGTATATTCTGTGCAATTCGACTTTTGGTCGCCAGTCAGAATCTAATAAAGACCTTTTTCAATTCAATTCAATTCAATTCAAAAAGTCTTTAACCAGTGGACAAGAGTCACAAGATCCAGTGTTATGCAGTGGCTGTGAAAAGTGTAGCGACTAGCGACACAAGAAGAAGAAGAAGAAGAAGAAGAAGAAGAAGAAGAAGAAGAAGAAGAAGAAGAAGAAGAAGAAGAAGAGGAAGAAGAAGAAGAAGGAGAAGAAGAAGAAGAAGAAGAAGAAGAAGAAGAAGAAGAAGGAGGAGGAGGGGGAGGAGGAGGAGAAGAAGAAGAACAACAAGAAGATGATGATGATGAAGAAGAAGAAGAAGTAGTAGTAGTGGAAGAGGAAGAACAAGAAGAAGAAGAACAACAACAACAACAACAACAACAAAAAGAAGAAAAAGAAGAAGAAGAAGATGATGATGATGAAAAAGAAGCAGTAGTAGTAGTAGAAGAAGAAGAAGAAGAAGAAGGAGAAGAAGAAGAAGAAGAAAAGAAGATTTAAAAAAAATAAGATCATGAGTTGTACCTTCAAAATACAAAGCGATCATCCTGGAGATGACTCCCCCCCCCCTCCCCCCCCCCCCCCCCCCCTCCCCCCCCCCCCCCCCCCCCCCCCCCCCCCCCCCCCCCACCACCTCCATCCTATCGCCCTCCTGAAGATTCAGACGGAAGAAGTGAACGTACGTTTGCCTGATGTAGCCGATGACCGTTCCTGGTGGGCTCTCAACCTCGATAAAGAAAGAGCAGTAGTTGGTACCGTGAGCACACCAGCAGCACCCAGCACAACATTTGAAGATTCGAGTAATACGGATCACCTCCTGAACGGACCAAAAAAGGGTGAAAGATGATATAACACAGGAATACCAATACAACCTACATCACTCCGTACAACATGCACAGCATTCACTTTGATGGTTCAAGTGATGCAGACCACCTTTTCTTTTAGGACAGGGAAAATTGCATGTCGCAATTAAGAAATATTAATTGTAGTGTTCTACAGGGTTCTATTCTAGGCCCTTTACTTTTTATTTTGTATATAAATGACTCTCATAGATCATCAAATTCATTGACGTTTATTATGTATGCAAATGACACTAATCTATTTTTTTCGCATAAAAGCCTAGAAACTTTATGTAATGTGATTAATTCTGAATTGGATTCAGTTGCAACATGGATTAAGGCTAACAAGTTTTCACTAAATCTAGAAAAAACAAATTACATGTTTCTATAGTAATACTTTTAACGAACTACCTCATCCGATTTTAATAGATAATAGTCAAATACAGAAGGTGATTGAAACAAAATTTCTAGGCACTATAATAGATAATAAACTTTCATGGAAGCATCATATTGATAATGTATGTAAATTGATATCCAGAAACATTGGTATGATTAATAAACTCAAATGGTCTTTTCCGCCAAATATTCTTTTATCAACATACTCGACACTGGTTTTTACCATATCTTAATTATGGAACATTAGCATGGAGAAACAGTGCGGCATGCCTGTTAGACAGAGTTTTTTATTACATAAAAGGGCTATGCGAATTATAAGTAATGTTAATTATCGCCACCACACAGATGGTCTGTTTCACTCTAATAATGTACTAAAAAATTATGATATTTACCGCCTCAATCTTGCTGTACTTATGTTTCAGTATCATACCCATGAATTGCCCACTGTCTTCAATAATATATTTACAGTAAATAACGAAATCCATCATTATTCCACTAGACAAATCAATCTGTATCACTTGCCAAGAGCTTGTACAGCATTAAACCAGAATACTTTTTCATTTACTGCTCCTAAATTTTGGAATTCCCTCCCTTTAAATATACGAGACAGTATAAGTTTAAGTACACTCAAACGTAAATTGAAAAAAAAAATCACGAATTGCTTTTTATGAACGTTGATCCCTCAATGATCCTGATGACGATTGTTGTTTACCTGTGTAGCAAAATCTATAGACTAAATGAAACCTTCAAGATCTTGTCCCTTTCCCACCCTCCCGTCCTAACACCCACCTGTCACTTTGTCCTTCTTGTTCCGTCTTTTGTAAAGTTTACTCCTTCAAATCGTTACTATTTTCCTATTACGATTTCCAGCTTTTTTGTGTTTACAATATTTTTCAATGCTTTCTCTTCGATGGAAAATATGTTCTGTCTATAATTTTTTTCCTTTCCATGGCCATGTATCTGTCTTCTTCTTTTTTCCCTTTTATTGGGCATTTTATGCATGATTGCCCAGTCTAGCTCTTTCTATGTACTGTATTCATGCTTTATCTTTTGCCAGGGACCGGCGCTTCTACAAGCTCTGCTTCTAAGCTGGTCTCTGTTTTCATTCTCATTTTCATAAAATTAATCTTACGTAGTCTTCATTGATGTTACTTTTTTTTTCTCTCACAACTCAAACTTTAATGCACTTTGTTTTGCTTGTAATGATCGAAAAATGTTTCTGCACTAAGTTGTGTTGTCAATTATTTTGTATATTGTCAATTTCATAATACTTATTGTTATACACTTTGAAAAATGAAAATGTAATGAAATAAAATCTAAATCTGAAATCTGAAATCTAAAGAACCAAAGTTACTATATACCACAACCACACTAATAACGCCCAACAGCAATATATTAAGATAATAATCATTATGAAGTGATGTGGATAATCTTCATTATGATGAGAAGTAGGTAGCATTGATGGATGTGCAATAACAACACCGTGAGGAGCAAAGGGAGGGGTGTAGGTTATCTCTTTGTTAACTAAAATATTTTTTATAATTCGCATGAAAAATTCCTGCGAGGAAACCTTACTTTTACAAGACTCATTACATAGAGCTCTCGTGATCAGTATATATATATATATATATATATATATATATATATATATATATATATAAAATTATATATTTGACAGTCCCTTACCTGTCCCATATTATCAGTTATTGTCATGTTAAAACCTCGAGCTGGTCCGCAACAGATACGCATACATGCATCAGACTCTATCATGACAAGAAATACACGGAAAATAAAGAAATGAAGAGTATTTACTTTCAGTTTAGTGCACTTTCATCAAAGTGCATATTTTTAACCACAATTTATATTGATTTAAAAATGTATAGATTCCATACGAAATAATACATAATAAATTAACATGCACAGAGAATTATCATAAAAACAGGATTTTAGGCAGAGCTATTTGAAGATAGATTTTGTTTATATAGGTATTGCCTCGATGTGTGGTAAGCAAGTAATATGGGCACTGAGTGGAGACAAACAGGCAGCAAGGGGTGTTTCATAAAGCTGTTCGCAAAGTTACGCATGACTTTACGAACGACTTAGATATGACACTCGGGATGCTCAATCATTTTTAACTGCATTAACTAAAGTTGAACTGTGCAGATGTAGATTAACATTCTTGTAATAACAAACATTTTTAATGCAAAGTACTCTTTTTGGGGCCATAATTTAATTGAGGTTAATGGAAATACAGTCACACTTTGTCAAAAACATCAGGAAAAACTTTGGGCATCCTATCTGGCACTTCATATTCAAGTCGTTCGTAAAGTCATGCGTAACTTTACGAACAGCTTTATGAAACACCCCCAGGATCAGGTATAACATTTGTATGAGGGAGAAAGAGAGACATACATAAAGAGATAGAGGTAAGAAGAGATTGGGCGAGAAAGGAGGGGGGGGGGGGGGTGAGAGTTGAGAGGGGAGAATGGGTAGAGAGGGAGAGGGAAAGAGATGGTGAAGGCGGTTACTCACGTTCTCTGGCAAAGTAGACCTGCTGTCCCATGCTATTTTTTATCATGTATTTGTTCTCGAAGTTGATATTTGTTATCACTGAAATACAAAAAAAAAAAAAAAAAGAAAAAGAAAAAGAGAAAACAGATACAAAAATTAATATAATTTAGTGACCATTACTTTTTTTTTTTTCTTCCAAGTTCACATTATCGTCTTGACGTCGTCATGTATGCACATAAGACATGACGTCATTTCATGAGCTTGCGATCTAACTCCGATATGTATCTCTCAAGTTCACCGTATCAATTCGGCTAATATTTTACGTATGATTAGCAAATACCTAATGCCTCTCTGCAAACAATGTTCATGACTACGTGACATGATAAAGATCGGGAAAAGTGCTATAGATATAATTATATCTGTAAATCATTTTCCGCAATGCATATTTCTGGGGCTTATACCCAGTGGCGTAAAGAGCCAACAAAATTGAGGGGGCTGAACATTGGCATACGCAGCACAATTTCTGAATACTTGCGAGCGAGTAAAAAAAAAAAAAAATCGACATTTTAATAAAAATGTTATTTTATCACAAATCTAGACCTACATCCGGTAGGTGATTTCCAATTTTTACTATTTTTTTCTTGTTTTTTTTTTCTCCCCTCCTCCCCCTTTTTTTGGCGTGGAACTTTTGGGGGGCTGCATCACCCCCCCCCCCCCCACACACACACACACACACACCAGTACGCCAGTGCTTATACCATTATAATAATAGACCCGCGTGTACATACATGTACAATAAATAATACATTTATCTATATGAAAGCAAATGAAAGAACTTTGAACTTGAATTTTCATGATGTACTTTGAATAGAACAAGTAGTTTTTCCAGTTCAAAATTGTATAGGGCGTCGATTAAAAGTGACACTTGGTAAACGGTATAATTTCCGCATCAAGTCGAGTGTACAGGTTACAGTAACAGTAATTAGAAGACGGGATTAGAAAAAAATATTCCCGGATCTCCTCAAACTTGACTTCATAGGGCAAAAAAAAAAAAAAAAATTTTAATAAAAAATGACGAGTCCTGAGATCTTGCCTAGTCTGTTCCTCCGTAATCACTTTTTATAATCTTTCTGGATCTCCAAAAGTCGATAGAAATATAGGTATATTTGATGATTAACCCCCATAAAAATATCCCCTCAAACAGCTACTAACCTGGTCAGGGGCGGATCAAGGATTATGTAAAGGGGGAGGGGGCATACAAATCTCCGATAAAAATTTACAAGCAAAAAAAAACAACAAAACAACAACAAAAAACAAGGTCATCAGCATTCCTCCAAAGTTTTCCTCCAAAATTCTCTGACAAGCAACAAAAAAAAAAAGAAGAAGAAAAGAAAAAAAAACTTGACAAGCAAAAAAAAAAGAAAAAAAACATGGTCATCAGCATTCCTCCGAAGTTTTCCCCCAAAATTCTCTGACAAGCAAAAAAAAAAAAAAAAAAAAAAAAAGAGAAAAAGTTATCAGTTTAAGGGGGGGGGGGCCACAATGTACACTTTTCTTTCAAAAGGGGGGAGGCACGGGCTGGAATCCCCCCCCCCCTCCTAAATCCGCCACTGAAGCTGATAGGTATTTGTCTTAAAGAGTAGCTGTCAAAGTATTTAATTCCATACCGGGTCTCATTGTCCTAAGTGTATAGTAGGTCCTCGGGCGTAGTTTTCCAATAGGTTAGTTAGTCCGACGTTAATATTGCATGTCCAAGGAAGGAGTTGTCATAGGGGTATGTCTTCAAGGGTTTTTGGCCGGGCTTAGTTGTCTTGAAAATACCTATCTCTGAAAGTTAAATGATGATTACCGTGATATCATATGTTACTTACTTTCTGCCAGCTCGATCTGCTGATGAACAAGGAGTTGGTCCAACTGAACCAAGTACTCCAGCCCCGGCGGGCATCCGGGGATAGCCTGCGGTGCTGGCATCAATTGCACGGCCATCGGCATACCGGGTTGCTGGCCTACCACCATTGGTACCTGGCCCGGTGCGTTGGGGTAGTAAGCGTATTGTCCAGGTGCACCCATAGGCTGCTGCCCAGGTACCATCATCGGCTGGCCGGGTGCCATCATCGGCTGGCCGGATGCCATCATTGGTTGACCGGGTGCCATCATCGGTTGACCGGGGACCATCATCGGTTGACCAGGTGCCATCGTAGGTTGACCGGGAACCATCATTTGCTGGCCGGCTGCGTCAACCCCTTCACTATGTGGTTGCTTGGAGTTGACATCAGAGTTGCCATTCTACATTGACATTCGAGTAAGTGATTTGTGGAAATAATTATAATCGAAATAGAAGTCAGAACGACTCAAAAGAAACATAACAGTTTAGAACCGTAAATGCTTGAGGAATGATATTACTCTCGTCATTTTATTTTAGTGGTGCAGGCCCTTTGCCGAAATTAATGAACGGGCAGCGGAATCTCTGAAATAAAGAAGAGTCTGAAAAATCTAGACATTAATTAGAATAACAAAAATAATCAAAGTACTGCAGTTTCAACTTGTTTGAGCCCTTGAAGTGCATAAATATATAAACTTTATTTTGAAAGACTTTGTGTTAAAATTGACCCAATATAGGGGGAAAATAGTAGATGTCAAATAACATGGAACCCCCTCCTCTTCCTTTTCGGACAATCTGGAAGAGAACCTATATATGATTCAATTTTAATTTTCCTTATGTGGAGAGAAAAAATATTACTTCGTATCATGATGCAATCTCAATTAGAAATGTATGCTGAATTTATATACTTTTTACTATTTTTTTTTTCAGTTTTACTACACATGTAGACATTAATTATGTTTATGTAATCGGGTCTTTTTGTCGTATGATACCATACGAAACACGAAATGAAAGTGCAAGTCATGTACATGTATGTCTATCATTCTCAAGGTATCTTCACCTATAAATTGAAAACTCCCCGAGTTTAAAACTGCATCAAAAGAATTTCAGGTTCATAACTTACGTTTATTTTATCAAAAGTGTGTATTGGTGAAATCAAAGTCGAAACCTTTTCACACTGTCTTATCGATTTGAAATGAGCACTTTATGTGGGTTACAAGGTTATGTAACTTCCTTAGAGTAAATATGCATACCTAGAGACTATAATTTGGGGATTACGTTATACACGCAACGTATCCATTTAATGTAAAATGGGCGTTGACCTTTGATATTGTACAATCATCTATCCTCAAGTAATAGTGTATTCCAGTGCATTGATTTGAATTAAATGAAATGGATGCAAATCTAATAGTTTAAAAATGCGATATTACGTTATCAAAAGTATGATATTTAGTCATTATGCTCTTTGGTCAGTTGTTCCATGATCAAGTCTTGTGATATTACATTATCAAAAGTATGATATTTAGTAATATTATGCTCTTTGTTCAGTTGTTCCATATAAGCCTTTATCAACCAAGATTGACTGTTTGTCAAGGTTTACTTCATTAATGTAACACATGTAACGATATGCAATTAAGCATACAAGCGTACATACCTTCAAATGTAATGTCAAGCAATAGAGAGGGGGGGGGGGGGGTGTATTCGCTCCCACCCGTCAACTATCCTGTAGGAAAGTATATGGAGATTAGGTAGGGATAAGCACCCCCCCCCCCCCGCAGCCCCCTTATACTTGTTATTTGTATTCTTTTTTAGAACAGAAAATACATGCATATTATTGGTCACTGGTAAGTAATCAATTGTATTCCATTTGATCTTATTGAATAAAATGTTTTTGATCCCATTCATCTTATGATGAGAATAACTAATTTTACATTATCCGCTGAGCACATCATTATATAACTTTTAATTTAACTTTTATAAGTGTCTTTACCATTTATATTCTATTAGAATTCGAAAGATAAGTTGAATAAAAACAGTGATTGTTAAAAGTTTTAATGTGCCTACAGATGACTTGAAGTTGATGTAATTTGTAATCTTAATCGTTTTTGGCTCGCCCTATACTGACTTGTTCCAACATGATTTCTAAATAAAAGCAATGTGAAAAATATGTCTGTATAACAGGGAAGTGCATTATGAGAGTCTATGTTGAATAGATATTTGACAAAATAGTGATGTATTAATGGGTATCTATTTAATGTGTTATCGTTGAGTCAAGGCCTGTGTACAGTATAGTCTTATCAGAAGGACAAATGAGCGCAACTATAATGTGTGCACACGATATGTCCAGATTAATAAGCGGACGAGTAGGCCTCTATTGATCCAGGACAAATTTGAACGTTGAGTTTTTGATTCCTCCTGCATTTGCTTATCTTGAGGAGGCCCTAATTTTTTGCAAAACAAAATATTTACTACATGTTAAAAAATCACTTCTGCATACGAGCATAGGCCTATATTTTACAAAAACATTGGAACAAACTATATTTATGTGATAAACACAAAATGAAGTACTGAGAATAGCAGAAAAGCGTGTATATAACTTTCTGAAGATGCGATTACATCATTATGAGACGTAAACTGTTTTCCCCTATCCATTATCATTCTTATTTTTTAATGTTCAAAAATGAAGTAATCAGGTAATGAATACCACTCTTCAAAATAGGTTTCGACTCGAACGTGCCCCTAATTCATCAACATTAGTTTTAATTTTTATTCTAAGCCCATCATAATTTTTTTCCCCTGCTTATCATGAAAACAATAATTTGACCCCTCTGTTTAAGAAAAATATAATTAGCGATGGTGCACGGATCTACACAGGGGGAAGATAGGCCCGTGCCCCCACCCCTTTTGAAATCCAACTGGTATACCTTAAGTACACAATCTTTAAAAATTTCCCCCTATATTGTGTAATTTGACGGCAATGTGCCCCTCTTTTACAATATACTTGTTATTGTTACTATTATTGTAATTTTTAACAATTTATCCATGTAAAGCACTTTCAGAAGACAATCAGTACTGAACTGAGCTATTTAAAGTTCAAAGTTCAAATGTCAAACTTTACTGATTTCCACAAACATATATTTATCTTTTACAGTTTTTTTGTAAACAGTACATATGAAAATTAAGAACAGGAACATAACAAATAATGAACTGAAACATATTTATTGTAACAGAACATCATTCAATGGACTTGGTTATGGTTTGCGCTAATAAAGCGATAATTGGTATAATGTAAACATTGTAATGTAAAGGAAAACATAATTCGAGGAGTCTATATACGTAAACATGGCTTTTATTTCATAGTTTTCATGTTTGAAAAAAGAAAAAGTAAAAAATAGTTGCAGTCCTTCAATCAAAAGAAAAAAAGAAAGAAACGTGCTAATTTGAGCACTATATATTAACAAGTTTTTAAAAAGAGAGGGGAAAAAAGAACAAAAACAAAGAAGGGGGATTTGAACAATACTGTGTAGAAATTGTTAGTAGTATATAGTCGTAGTTGTAGAAATACATGTAATAATAATGAAATTAGTTATAATTATCATTCCCATTATCTTTGTCATTGTCATTCACATTACTGTCATTATTAGGTTTTCATAATTATTACAGTGCTTTTATTTTCATTACTTTTATACTCTATTACTTTTGGCATGATATAAATAACATCATCATCATCATTGTACACTGATTAACAGAATCAAAGGGAAATAATAATCGTGAATATCACATGCGATGTCAAACGGAGTAACAAAAGATAAATCATCAATCCAACCGAGTTTTTGATTTTTTGACGTGTTTAAGTATTGCTTCAGGATCATGAAAATAAGTTAATGGATATTACAAGACGCATATTATATTGTTCTCGTCCATAATTATCTGCGATCTGTCATGTATTCACGCATTTCGAAATTCAAGAAAATATTGTAAAAAAAATTCATTTGAACTCCTACTGCTTGCTTCAGCACATGAAAATTAAACATTATTGACGGATATCAAATTTAGTGAAAAATTATATAAAGTGTGTGGGCACATGCCGGCAAAAATTACCTGATTATTTGTCTCTCCTTCTTCTTTGACAGGTTCAGACATCTTTACTTCTTATTTGGGGCCGAGTAAAACTGCAGTACCTCGGAAGATCTATTTCCAGAATGCCAATGAAGTTCTCGAGCCCACCTTAATTACTCGACATCAGTCATGGAGAAGTATGTGAAGGGCATATCGAGTGAAGAGAACAATTAAGGGGCGGGTCCGATATTGCGATAAAGCAAGTGGGTATTAGACAAACATAGCTTGATTTAGAAAAAAGATATCCGCCCAAGTTTACTGTGTATAAATGCACTAAAACTATCTAGGAAGAAGACTAATAATGAAAGAAGGACAAGTATAACAGAATAAATAGGAAACGGGAAGTTTGTATGAGAAAAAAAAACGGAGGAGAAAAATCATCAGTATTGTGAATGGATGGAAGAAGACAGCTTGAGAGAGAGAGAGAGAGAGAGAGAGAGAGAGAGAGAGAGAGAGAGAGAAGCATGCAGATAATGGAGAGGGGGGGGAGATGGAGAGAGAGAGAGAGGGGGAGAGAGTGAGAGAAAGAATAGAGTAGATAAAGAAGGGAAAGGGAAAGATATAAAGAAATAAATGTATAGGACATGTAGGAGGGAGGAAAGAGGAGGTAGGGGAAATAGGGTTACCTGGGGAAGGAGAATGAAATCAAGAAAGAAATCGAGTTCGAAAAGGAAATAAGTCAAATGTACTAGAGAGAAAAAGAAAGACAGAGAGAGAGAGAGAGAGAGAGAGAGAGAGAGAGGAGAGAGGGTACGCAGAGAGGGACGGGGCCTTTGATGAGGCAACTACGTATAAGGGCTCTATAAATTCCCGGATTGGATTGGATTGGACTGAGATAGAACAAGAACAAGAAAGAGAAAGAGAGAGAGAGAGAGAGAGAGAGAGAAGATATATATATATATATATATATATATATATGATAAAGAGAGAGAAAGTGAGTGAGAAGAAGAAAAAGACAGAGAGACTGAATTAAAAAAAAAAGAATATAGAAGAGGAAATAATGAGGGAGTAAGAAAGGAGGGGGGGGGGGGGGATAGCAGGTAGGTTTTATAAAAAGAAAGGAGACACGACCCAGCCCCTCCTTGAAGTCAAACAACTGCGTCACTAATGGATACAAGGCTTATCAGGTGCAAAGTCCAAATGAAGACCTCACCTATTCTCTTTATTAATCTTGATTAGTATTACACTTTAATCAAACACAATAACCAATTAAAGGTGAGCAAGGAGAATAGAAAGGCTAGATAGACTTACAACAGGAACACATGTAAATAAAAACATAATTCGCCATAGCCAACTTCAGTGATTGCAGGATATTTTTAATGTACAAAAAAAGCTTCTATGACATATTGCTGTATAACATGATTAGTTTTTCAACATTTTATAAAGGCAAACATCCAACTACTTTATAGCGAATGTATTTCATCATTCGACAGTATATATTTACATTCATTAGTAAAGTAAAATAATTCACATATGTTATATATATATATATATATATATATATATATATATATATATATATATATATAATATGGCACCCACCCATAAAAAGATCTATTCGAACCTTAATATAAAGGTATTAAGATTACCTTTCACATAAATGTGCAGCTTGGTAACAAAGTTTGGCAAGTTTAATTCCATGTGACATTATCATCATGCTCTTCTATTTCCATGATGTTTTTTTTTCCTCCATAATATAAATTAATATGGTAATTATATAATGATCTAGTTGCTTTAAAGCTGTTTTTGTAGGCGTGTATTACAGCATTCATAGTTCCATAGTTGACCTTCAATGAGCGTCAGTTGTTACGTCATGGGCCACAAAGTCTGTTTCGTTTATATCAACAAAATATTAACTCGGCTTGACTCATAAATGACGTCACATCTTGGAATGCGATGGTCTACATACAGCGGCAATACGCAAAACATGTAAGATAAAGATCACATTTTATTGTAACATAAAATGTACAAAATATAATACCACATCTGCATATCTAAGAGAATACAGAGCTTCACTGAATAGTTCCATAAGTAGAGCATAAATCATCTGCTAATTGAAATATGAATAACTACATGTATGCACAACATTTTCTATAATGTTTATTACAAAAATATATACATGTATTTTTTATTTTATTTCTAAGAATGCAATAAATTTCAACCACATACAAGTAGCAAAAGAGAATGTCGAGAAGATGACACAGGGCAAAAATTTAAACATCATTAGAACATCCACACACACACACACACGCCCATAATGACGTTGACAATACCAAATACCCTTCAGAGAGTACCAAAAATCGATTTTAAAATTTCAGCAAAAATCCTCAAGAGATAATCAAGCCTTGCTCTTTGCATTTGCCTTGTTTTTGGATCTTTTTTTTTTTTTGGGGGGGGGGGGGAGGGGCAAGATCCCACCCTCATTATTAGCAATGCCCCTCCCTCAATTGACTGAATGACATTTTATATACCATGATTTTTTTTTGGATTTTTTTTAAAAATCTGATGCAAAGTTTCTGCACATTTTGGTACCTCGTTATAACATTTAAAAAAAAAATCACAATAATATGAATAAAATTTAGTTTTAAGAAATTCTCAGGTACAGAAAATATGAGCTTTAACATATCATTCTCTACATGGTTGTTGATTAAAAGACATGATTAAAAAAACTTTTAAAAAACTTAAAAAAAAAAAAAAAAAAAAAAAACCTGATTTAAGAGAACAAAAAATGAAACATAAAAGTAAACATGTATACATGTATACTGAAATGTGAAATTCTAGAATTGTAATGGCTGAAAAATCAGTATTGTATTGAGGGAATTAAAATTTATAAAACAAATAACAGAATGACACAGAAAGTGGAATCTATTCTTTTATAAGTAATAATTATGAAATATGCATGAAACCATCAACTTTCTTCGCAAATTCATTACTAAATACTACAAATCTGAATTACATGTACAAAATTGGCAGCTGCAAATTTCACTACTGTTCAACTACAAAACTGGGAAAAGAAACTGAGAAATGAAAAAATCAAATTCAATTCAATTTATTATTCACTCATACATGCAGATAAACATACACACAAATTGATAGATCACACATGTACATATATATCATAAAGCATCAGAAAAAAAAATACATAGTAGAAGAGTAGAAGACAAAATAAAAATTAAAATATCTTGGGTATTTGCCCCATTGAAATAACATTAAATGTAAAACAATGATAATAATAAGATTAGTGTATATAGCACAGCTACTATTTGAATATATTCTACTGTGCTTTGATGGAGACTCCTATATCCTTACACTATATAAACAGAACTAATCTACTTAAAAACCTCTGAAGAACAGGTGGGTCTTCAATAGAGATTTTAAAATGGGGACGGACTGTGCTTTCCTTATTACAAGAGGAAGATGGTTTTGGTTTTGGAGCAGCACAGCTAAATCTCCAAGACTTGCTTTTCAGACAAATAATTTGGGGCTTGACCATTCAAATATACTAGAATACTTGTAAAAGAACAGTCATAGAACCAAAGAAGGAGGTTGTTGGAAGCAAGCATAAGGAAGAATAAAAAAAACAAAAAAAAAACAAAGAGAGAACTATGAGAAAAAAGTGAGAAGTACTGTGAAATTGCCTTTATGAATGATCACATAATACATTAAAAAAAAATAATTTGATATGCACACAAAAATGGTTTAACTTTAAATATTTTTTTAATTTGTTGGATTATTATGAAGCTTCCTTGGATATTTGAATTCCTTTTTAATTACATGTAGGATATAATTTCATCTGAGTTATGTACACAAAAATCGTTTAACTTTAAATATTTTTTGTTTTCATTTGTTGGATAATTATAACGCTTCCTCGGATATTTCAATTCCTTTTTAATTACATGTAAGATATCATAATTTCATCTGAGAGAAACTTTTTAAAAGGTGGTAAGCATATCAACATATTGTGAATTTGTTGCGTTTGGTTGCCTCTTTTCTTTGTACTATTGGGGGGGGGGGGGGAGTCATCTGAATGGCAGAACCTATAAACATATACAGTAGTTTTATTATTATACTGAAAATTATGAAGATTTCAGTTAAGATTTCAGTTCAGTTCAACTTGACTCCATCCTCAGCCTAAATTTCTACATAATTTAACCCCCACCCCCTTTCTATCTCTTTCTGTTTCTCTCCCCCTGTCTCTCTCTCTCTCTCTCTCTCTCTCTCCCTATATATTTATATATCAGTAAAATGCTTCAAAATGTATCTAATGTATCTGATTAAATCAAGGATACACATATAATTAATGAGTGTGTCTCTACAATTTGCGTAAAACTGAAAGATGTATTTTGGAACTGTGCAATGGTGTTTTGGTCCAATTGACATATGAATCCTTTTATTATTTAGAATTTTGATGCACTGTAGAGAGCAGTCCTGGAAGCATTATTCTGAAGTCTGTTAAATACTTCCAGATAGAATTCTTTAGTCTTTACCCAAGTGTTCCTGTACATGTACTATCTAATGCTGTTTGGTCTTGGGAATGTAGTGAACTTTGTATCCTAAACAGGTATACAGATACGCCTCTATAGGCCTACAACGAATACATGAAGCTCTTGAGCAATGAAATCTTTGAAGACAACGGATAACAAATCTGATGAAGATGATTGGTCTTGGCAATCTAGAGAGCTTTACATCTCAAATAGGTGAATTGGTATACTAATGGGCCTATATACAACCAAAACTGATATACATGTATACAAAAAAGAGCAAGTAATGGAAAGATCTTGTACAATATTTTTGCTTTTCAATTTTTCTTTTTGTTGATATTTATACCTCTTATACTGTAAATAGCCATTGCTTAGGTATGACAGGACCCTAAATAACCTAAATAATCACTCAAGATGTTCATGTTCGTAAACCACATAAAATGCTGAGGAAATCTAAAGAAAGTACTTTCCCTTGTGACATTTTTATCCTTTAACTCAGCGCTTCTCAACCTTTTATGGAATGAGGCCCACTTTGGCATATCTGGATCTTGATTGGCTGGGGGGGGGGGGGGGGGGGGCATCCGAGCCTATGGTGATCCAGAGTCCGTAATTTGAATCGGAAGGGGGGGGGGGGGGGGGTAAAGGAGTCGCATGTTTACCTTTGATCCATCTCTTCATGATTTACAAATAATGATTTTGATTTTGATCCAATTCCATTTCTTATCCATTATCGTGTCATTAGCAACATGTATATAGCACGACCGAAATAATAGTTATTTGCGAGCGAGCAAAAGTTTTGGCCTCATTCTGATTTGACTGAAAGTGTTTGGACAGATTTCAGTTTTCTTCATACATTGATTTGTAAGTCTGGAGATACATGCACTTCAAACTTCATTTCAATTCATAATATAAGTCAAATTTCATTTAAATTCAGAATATAAGTCAAATTTCATTTAAATTCATAATACAAGTCAAATTGTCTCTTTTTGGCTTGATATGTATAGTCATGCATTGTATTTCCAAACAGCATTTCATACGTGTGGGACTATGCGTATGTTCTCCACACTATTTAACACAGAACACAGGACAGAAGATCATAAAATGAGGCAAAAAACATAAATAATAAATTATAACCTGCTCTCTCGTCACCCCCAGTCTCCATCCCGTTGGCCCGAAATCGGGTAGGTTGTGTCTTTTTCCCATGGGTTTCACAATTTCGGTAATACAATACCTATATCAAGGGACCAAAACGCTGCGTCAGTGGGAAGGGATTCGCTCGGAAGGGAATATCGTATTAAATCTATGGTGTCTTTTTCAAATTCCACCAACTTCTTTTTCTGTTGGACTCTAAGCATTCATTATGCAAGTCTGACAGATATTCGTTTGATATTTTATTTGCTATCGTTGATTATCTGAAAGTGTTCGGAAATAGGATCCACTACCATACCAAAACATTAGCTTAACTTATCTTTCTGAGAACATTTTTGAAAAATTCACCTCGATTCATATGATTTTGAGAGCCATTTGGTTACAATTTACTTCGTAATAATTGCATCATAATCATTGAAATGTAAGTTATTAATTTTTTTTTAACAAGGTTGAAAATCTGTCAGGAGATTCCTTCAGATATGCTAGTGCGGGCACCTTGCAAAAGCTTCATGAGAAAAAAATGACAATAAAATGTGACACAACGAATTGTGTGGTAATTAAATGTGTTGTGTCACTGTAAATTGTTATGCCTGAAAATTAATATTCTACTTACCTTCAATGAGACACTTGAGCTGGCTTTTTACAAAAAGTTTGAGTTCATATCAAACAGTTCGCGAACGCATGCAGTAACGAGGCCAAGATTCAGTATAGATCGACATACATGTACGCTAATTACTTCCTCCCCCATTTCATAAGGTCAAATCTTTGAGAAGATTTTATACACGTAACAATATATACATGTAGCTGAATTCCAGCTGCGTTATGTAAGATCAGACACATTCTATATTTTATTCTATTCAAAAGAATATTTTTTGCCTGAGCTTGCGGCTCACCGGTTGAGAAGCGCTGCCTTAATTAACAATTTAATATTATTACATGAATGGACAGAACAACATAAGATAGTCCATGATCTCATCTGAGTCCATGACGTAAAGATGTTCATCCAGGCAGTGCTGCACAACATTTGTAAGTTTTTAGTACTGCTTGTTTTTCTTCCTGTGTTCAAAATACATGAAATCCTGTAATGAAAAAGAAAAAGAGAAGAAGAAAAGACTATCATGAAAATTCAACTGTCTAGAGGAAATACCTGATGTTTGCACACTGCATGACATTTAACACTGTTTGATTTTCTTCCTGTGTTCAAAATACAAAAAATAGTGGAAATTAAAACAAAAAGGGGAAAAAAGACCACCGTGGAGGTTCAATTGAAGAAATACTTGTACAGTACAAGTAACCTGGGCATCCAACTACAGTGACTTGTTTTCCATCAATATAACTTTTATTTTGTCCAATACCGGCACATGTCAATTCATATTTCATAGTAATCTACAATAGATGCAAATAGCAGATGCTGTACATATTTTTTGATATCCCCCCCCCCAAAAAAAAAAATCACTATGAAGTCTACTTTTGTGCAGAAAGCATTTTCAAAAGCATGATTGATAAGGAGTGTTTGAAACTTTAATTTCAGATACTAGTAATTAAAAGATTTCGAACATCTCACAAAACAGAACAGGCAGCATTTTATAAATTAATTCATGAAAATAATTATTTTCCAAAGACATTTCTCCATAAACCGAACAAGTGAAAAATGTTGATTATAAGAAAATTAGTATCAATAAGGAAAAAATATCATTTAAATGCATGCTGTGATATGACAGGATCACAAATGGGGGTGAATATTCGGTAGAAAGGGATGGAAGTGGTAAATTAATTATATAATATTGATTGGCCTTGAGGGGAATATCGAATATGTTGCCTGCAATATGGTTCTTTTAAGGGCAACATTTTCGATATTCCCCGAAAGGAGAGCCAGCCAATATCATTATTGTTACCTATATCATGTATATGCCCATTTTGTAGCAATGACAGACACGTCTGTTTGCCTGTCAGTCCCTCTCATTTCAGGTTATTCATGCAGGTATGTAATCTGGGCCAAGCAATTGTGACGTAAATTGTTACAGTGCGCATCCATTGTTTAAGCTCACACTTTAACGCGTGCACAATACTGCGCGTATGCACTTTAATAAAAGCGCATTGACAAGAGAAGGTGGATGTTAATCAGGCTCAATGTTGACCACACTTTTTGTACACAAAGTGAATGGTGAAACCGGAAGAGGGAAAATATCAGGGAATGATGACCGCTCAGAACTAGGTCATTTGCGGACTATGCAAAATATGAATTTTAATTGCACCGTAAAAATACCCATTATAAGTAATAATCTGATATGTTACATGCAACAACAATTTGCTACGTAGCGTATGCTTAAACTTTTTTAATTTTCTCCAGCTATTAGCCAGCGATTATGTCTACTAATCATTTTGACCCAAATTCACCAAAGAGGTTTATCTTAAAGGGAAGGTCCACCCTGATTATAAGTTGGTTTTAAAAGAAGCAGAAAAATTAAAGAAACAGATCAGTGAAGGTTCGAGCAAAATATGATAAGAAATAAGAAATTGATAAATCTTTGACGTTGTAATCAATCATACACAAATTTGCAACTATGTGACATATCATGCAAGTTCCTCTCCCATTTGCTCAGTACAGAAAATTTCTGAAATTTTAATTTTCTTACTTTCTGATGAAGGAATAGATTCGTTTCATACAGGTAATAATTTCTTTAGAAAAATGGAAATCAAATATTTTTGGAGTAAAGGGCAAATGGGAGAGGAGCTCCCAAGATACGTCACGGAGTTGCCAATTTGTGTTTGATTGATTACAACTTCAAAGATTTATCAATTTCTTATTTCTTATCATATTTTGCTCAAACCTTCACTGATCTATTTCTTAAAAATTTTCTGCTTCTTTTAAAACCAACTTATAATCAGGGTGAACTTTCCTTTTAACCCATGGTTTAACCTCCATAAGCCTACTATGTGCATGTCCTCATGTAAAATGGCCCATGGGTGGACAATCATGCGCTTACATGTATATACACTTATTAATGCTTATTTTAGTCCAGGGTGGAGGTTTAAACCATGATTAGACCATGGGTTAAGATAAACCTATTTTGTGAATTTGGGCCTTTGTCTTCAGTCTTCTACAGAACTTCTAACGCCTTGCTCACACGTCACACACATACATACTTGTCAATATATGACAAACTTCGCTAAGTAATTGGATTTTGCAGTGACGTATCTTTTAGGTGGTTTACCACGTGACATGTGAATGAGGCTTTAGACAGATTTGGTTATGATAACTTACAATCAGGAATGTGCTTGCTAGCAGAGTTGCCTTCACTTTCACGTCCATATCTGGTGGAACTAAAAGAAACAAATGAAAAACAAGTGTTTAAAAATTAATATCAATTTTTTTTAAATGAATTCTTTTGTGTGAAATTATTCGCATCTGTCGTTATACGTACTAATAGAGCGCCTCCGCGCAGCTTCTGAGTTGCCTAGGTCAAGCTAATCCGAGAAGTCTGCTCAAAGTACTGAGCCGGACTGGCAAGATTTTGCCTTTTGGGTGAGGAGGTGTTAACTTTCTGTTACAGGCGTATGACAGGTGCACCAAAGCTTGCCCGCGCTGCGAATTTTCTTCTCAATTTAGGCCTTGTATATTTAAGGATCCCCCTTTTTTTTTCCCTCTCACCTTATATAATATATAAGGCTTTGTCTGCTACAGAAAAACAAAGTTATATATAATTAAGTCATAAAAAGGCTTATTTTTTATCAACGCAACTGAGATGGCGTAAATATTCATATTTTGAATGACAGCGCCGTATAAACCAAAAACAACAACATTTTTATGGTTAGTACTCAGTCACAACTAATGGCATTCTACAATGATAAAGAGAAAATGTTATTCATTCTCATAGTCAGATTAGTCAGTTTACTATAGCACCTTTCAAATCAAGTATCTGAGCAAATTGCTATACAGTGTATTATTATTACCCACGTCAATGGATTCAGTTACAATTCCCAAATGATACTGAACATTCGCCATTTCACTTTGGAGCATTCCAGCCTGGCTGCCATTTTACAGCTGCACATAAATGCTCGTAGTTGAGTGGTTTAAACTTGATTAGAGATGCAAAGGTCATGGGTTTAATCCCTGGCACAGCACTCATGTACTTGAGCAAAAGCATTTTATCTACCTTGCTTGTCTCCACCCAGGTGTTAAATGGCTACCCAGTAGGATGCAGAAGTCATTGTGGTTTTTTCAGCATTGCTAGTATCTATAAAAAGACACCTAGCTAGAATGCTCCCCAGGGAATGGAGGAGGTGCACACATTGTTTGCGAGCAAGCCTGACTCCGATGAACGGGGTAATGATATATCTGTAAAGCGCTTAGAGACATACAGTGTTGTATAAACCTAAACATCATTATCATAATCAAGAACATAAAATGTCTCGCTTATGGATGAAAGTGCCATGCCAGGGCTTACACCAATGACCTCTACATCGCCAGTCAAGTGATTGAACCTCTCAACTATGACACTACTACATTGTGAAAACATTTGTAAAAGCAGAAACAACTTGATAGTTCTTTTGATAGATTTTGCACAATGTTTAGCAAGCAGAAACATAAATGCTGTGCCAAAATAGTATTTCTGCATTGTGGAAGAGTACAGGATTCATCACAAAACCAGAATTCAGAAGTACCTGAAATGGTCTTTGAATATATAGGCTAATTACCATCATTTCAACACCATTTTTTCCACTATGTTGTGTATCATAAGGCCTCTTTTGACTGGTTTGCATGCTAGCGTGCTTAGCATGCAGGAACATAAAACTTGTGCCAAAATCGTATTGTTGCATTTGGGAAGAATTTATCATACACCATAAACCAGAACACAGAAGTACCTGTACAGTACAGGGTTACACACTAACGTTTTTTTCGTAGGGGGCCAGGATTGTAATATGAGGGCCTGTATTCCCTGAGCCAAATATTTTTTTTTTTTTTAAATTTGGGGGTTCGGACCTAGATTTTGGGGACCCTTCTGTCAAGTCAACACCACTTCTTTCATCATGCAGTGTGTTGATAAGGAAGTACATGTGTTTATGAAAATCATTTCAGACTTACACTGTACACCAAAGTTGTCCGCCTTGGTAAAGGACTCCCTCACCCAACCGCCCCATTGCTTGGACACCTTTCCTACTTGATTCTCCAGATCATTCGTCAAAATCTGTGATAAAAAACAAACAAACACACAAACAAACCAGATTAAAAGAACGTCATCAAGAAATTTACTGGGAGTATTCTGTACCTCACCACTGGCATACTGGCATACTGTTCTGCAAAATGCGACTTTTTTTGCTGAAATATGTGGTTCATATTCAACTGTGCTCCATACTGTTTCCCATCCCCCCCCCCCCGGAAAAACAGGAAAACAAACGACAAGCCTTTGAAGGAGTAAGGATACCATGAAGCCCCCCCCCCCCCCCCATCCTCCCCTTTTAAAACCTTTGAGGGGCTAGCAGAAGTTTAGCAGGAAAATCAGAAGGGGGGGGGGGGGAAAATCTCCCCAAAAATTGTCACACTGGCCCCCCTGATTTTTTTTTCCTCCAACAACCACCACCCCCCCCCCCTTTTGTTGTTTGGGCATTGTACAATGTGCTCAAACAACAAGTGACAATGTGTTATGTCTGACAATGGTTTGCGCATCCACACTACCTACAGTTTTATATATGTTAGTTTTGGTTTTGTTTTTTGTTTTGTTTTGTTTTTGTTTTGGGGGTGTTTTTCTGCATTATGACTGACCAGATATAGAATTTAATCTAAAGCTCAAACAGTTTGGTATTTTCCCTTAAGGCTCACAAAGATGATGCAACATTTGCTCCGGCAACAATTGCTCTGAAGTTTATTTCTTCAATGATAAAGTGTTAGGGTGAGGGTTACAATTAAGTTTGAAGTTAGGTTTAAAGGGCCAGTCAAATGAGAACTCAAGGGGAAATGAAATTGTGCGGAACTTGCAAAAGGCTCCTTTACTTGTACGCATAGTACGCCCGTTGTGCGAGGCCGTCAGACTAATGCCATAAATGATCGGACGGCACGAAGTTGACCGAACTTCGGGTTTAACCAGTAACAGGCCCTTAGTCTTGTAACTGGTCGTAACCTCGTTCACCCAAACAAGTTTAGTGTAATGCTGAAATATGTCCAAATACAAAACAAGGTTTACAAACAAACAAGGTCTGCACTGCCCTGCCGCAACGCGTTGTCGCCATGATTACGTAACTACCCCCAGGCTCTACCAGAGCGCTGGCTCTGTAATTACTTTTCTATATGTTTGATTACTTTCCCATTGCGTGAAATTTAAAACACAAGCCAGTCTTCACCGAACTATCTCAGAGGTGATCCAATATGAATCACATGTTTTAGCACGTGTGATGGAAGTCCTTGTATCGAAAGTGACTCGAAGCTCCGAGTATATTTCCCTCTCTCATCGGAAATCGCCCATGCAGGCCCACCAAAGTATCCCTTTAAGTTTAAGGTTAGGATGGTAGAGTGTTTGGTCCACAGTTGAATTTCAGAATTTGGTTATTATAGAAAATGAACCGTGTAACAAGTGAAGATGGAACACTTGTTGTATAACCCTCACAAGGGGTTTGACCCTTAAAACAAACATAAGCCAACCTTGAAGTCGATGTCGTCAGTGCAGCAAATAGCCTGACACCGGCACCAATGACCACGAATCTTCAAAACACAATCCTGATCGGCAGTGAGGACATCGAAATGGGGGCTCATCCAGCTCTGCCTACAAAAGAAAGGAGAGAATCAAACAGCAACTTTTATTTGGTTTAGCTATTCAAATCTACGTGAACTTAACCCACTGAATACTCAGCCCAAGGAAACTTGTGATACACTCAAATCAAATCACATTGAAGTGGTTAATGGGCAGTAGAACACAGTGGAGAGGGGAAGAGAAAGAGATGGATGGATTGTATTAAAGAGGATGGAGCTGAAGTGGATTTGGAGTTAGTAAACAACAGAACTAAATGGCGGGCGGTGACGAGAAGACCTGACCCCCCACTGAGAGGATTCACGGGCTGATGACGACGATGATGATGACTGAAGAGGTTAATAGAACTTGAATGTAAAGTGTACTTTGGAGTTCTTGTAATGAAAGCACATAGGCTCTTACATGATCAAACAAAACTTGCAATGATCGTTCAACACTACAAATAAATGAAATCCGCAATTTAAAATTTTTTTTTTTTTACTATCTACATGTATATGACTATTTAGAACCTCTATCAACAAGTGAATGAGTAAATTACGCAATGCGTAATAAATGTCCCCGCCGGAAGTGCAGATCTGTGGAAATTAACTAGCCTGAACCTCAAAACTTCAGTGAAAAACTTTAGTGAATAAAATAATAATGTTACTGCATGCAAAAGAAGAGAATACCAACAATGCATGTATACAACTGAAATATAAAACATGAAAACATTATGAAACTTCAGCCATTTTGAATAAATTTGCATAAATTTGCATGAATAATGAATTTCAAAATTCTGTGTAGAAGTTTGGAAGCCCCCACCCAGCCCTATCAGATAAAACAATCGGAATCAAAATCCGATGTGAAATAGAGGAGAAGTAGCATTTTTCGTCAATTTTGAATAAATTTGCATAAATTTGCATAATTAATGAATTTCAAAATTCTGTGTAGAAGTTTGGAAGCCCCCACCTAGCCCTATCAGATAAAACAATCGGAATCAAAATCGGCCAAGAAATGACGGAGAAGTAGCATTTTCTAACATTTGAGCACACACGGACAGACGGACGGACGGACGGACGGACGGACGGACACACACACACACGCACACACGAACGGAGCCCGTTTCATAGTCCCCTCGCGAACTTCGTTCGGCGGGGACAAAAATATTTTTAAATGTTTATATCAAATGCTATTACATTTTCTTCCGAAATCTGATTACAGACCAATCGTACAGAGTGCGGTAGGCTTACTATGAATTGTGTTTTTTGTTCAAATGTGATTTCCAGCAAACATCCCATTTATTGCATTATAATGAATATTTCAAAATTAGCTGGAAAGCTAGTTCCTCTAAAAAAAAAAATTAATTACCAGAAATTGTGATTAGCTTTGAGAAAGACATGGTTGACATTACATGTCCAGTACACTTTACTTCATGTTTGAAAAATCTTACGTTTGTCTGACATAACCGATCACGTTGCCAGGCGGGCTTTCCACAGCTACAAACAGAGAGCAGTGGTTGTTATCCGCGCACCAACAGCATCCTGCACAACACTTGAATTCACGGACAACTCGCAGCACCTCCTAAAAACAAATGAATATACAGCAAAATCAAATAAGATACGATCAAAGAAAAAGTAGTGTTGCCTTAATCTCAAACCATGCATCTGTAAGATGTCCAAATGGTTCATAATCATTAGGACATACCAGAGCGCGTTGATAGAGAGAGTTGTGACACGCGTATAATAAGCATGCGCGTACGCGGTCTTTGTTTAAAACATGGCGGATCATGGAGCTCCCAATAGTTCCCTTTCACGTATATTCTCTATGAGAGGGAACTTTTTGAAGCTCCATGAAATGACTGACCAATCAGAAGCGACCTCCAGTGTCAGGACTCTCTGTATGGATAGCTCTGGGACATATAGTCAAGGATTGTAACTCCGAACAGATTGTATTACCGTACGTGTAAAGTTAAGCGCCTAAATTTGGGTTTTCATACGCGTAGGATTACGCGTATGAAAACCACACTATTGGTGTCTTTTTCCCATAGGTTTCACACGTTCGGAAATACAGTAACTTTTTCAAGGGACCAAAACGCCGCGTCACTGGGAAGGGGTTCACTCGGAAGGGAATATCGTATTAAATCTACGTTGTCTTTTTCAAATTCCATCAACTTCTTTTTCTGTAGGACTTTGAGCATTCATTATGTAAGATTTGACAGATATTCGTTTGATATTTTATTTGCTATCGTTGATTTTCTGAAAAGTGTTCGGACACTGGATCAACCACCATACATGTAAGAGCAATTAAAGAGAAGGTTGAAAGCTGGCAAAGGTGACAGAGAATTTGTAAGCTTTCTCATTCTTTTTATGTCAGCTTGGAAGAACATCATAGTAGAAATGTCCCCTGACAAGGATTGTTTTTCAAATGACCGAGTATTTGGGACAAGAAATAGCGGAAGTGTTTTGCCCAAACATTCATGCCACATGTGCATGCAGTCCCATATATCCATTTCTCTGAGCAGTACATGTGCTTTTTAGTGAGATTCGATTGATTTCTTATCATATAGATGATTCCAAAATCTCACAGTATATACCAATTCTTATGTAGACATGATCAACCTTTCATAATTGCTTCACAACATTTTCTTTGACACTGTAATACTAAATGCGTGACCAAAACTCAACTTTATCTCTAAAAATAAGGTTCTTCTTCTTCTTCTTCTTCTAGTAATCTTCAAAGGGTTATGCAGCCTACAAGTACATGTATCACCAAGATGAACTAAAGATTGCATGCGGTGTGAGGAAGATTAATGAGTTTTATTGAGATGAGGGCATGAGATACTTCAGGAGTAGCTCAAAGGGTTATTGCACAGTCATGTGCTGTACTTAATTTCATTCAAATAGTTTCAGGCATCTCCAACTTACTACTAACATACAGCAAATAATTTTAAAAATCATTTAAAAAAGATGAGTATTACCTGTCCCATGTTATCTGTGATGTGGAATAGAAATCCTCTGTTATGTCCACAACAGATTCGCTGACAAAACTCAGATTCTAGAGTATCAAATTGAGTAGAAATAAATACCAGTTTGAGTGATTTGAGGCACTAACAATTAAGGCACCTGTTTCATCTAACTTTTTTTAATGAAAAATAACCCCCACTAACTAATCAAGAGCAATGATTTCAGTATTTTACATGTACAGGGGTATTGTTAGTTGTTATTAATAGCAGGGGGGGGGGGGGGTGTTTCATAAAGCTGTTCGTAAAGTTACGAATGACTTAAATATGACAAGCCCAATGGGATGCTCAAATCATTTTTAACTGCATCAACTAAAGTTGAACTGTGCAGATGGAGATTAACATTCTTATTATGACAAACATTTTTAATGCAAAGTATATTTTTTGCAATAATTTACTTGGGGTTATTTGAAATACAGTCACACTTTGTTAAAACATCAGGAAAAACTTTGGGCATCCTATCTGGCACTTCATATTCAAGTCGTTCGTAAAGTCATGCGTAACTTTACGAACAGCTTTATGAAACACCATACAGGTCTTATAAAAAAAGACCCTGGAGTGCACAAACAAGAAACATCCTGGCCTCATTGATTGAACAGCAAATACTTTGCACATTTTCTATGAATCAGTATCTTGTCACGTCTTTCTTTTATTTCCTATTATTCTAGTTAAGATCTATTTCCTCTCTGGTCTATCTCTGTGTAAGTAATTTCGAGAACTCTAAATTCATTTTTTTTTCTTTTTTTTCAATAAGATCATTTGTTGCTTAAGGAATTCCTAATTTCACATGTATGATTCCTTAAATATTGACATGTGAAATGTGTTACAATCATCTGTAAAGGGGAATTTAATTAACAAAATTTATTCAAACCTTTTATTGTATTGTAGCTATTTTTTCATATCCCATCATCATATACATTTGTTTCATCTTACATGCCTTGAAGCCTGGGCAAAAGTTGTAATAAGAAACACAGTTACAAATCTATGGAATTTTAAAATTTAAATATCATATCAATCACCTTCAACCTGACATCCATCAGCTCCTAATACACACATTTACTTCTCTTTTTCAATATCATGTTTTTCTTTAAGACAATTATGGATAGCCAATCAACCATGTGAAAGGAAATTTCTAATCAATTCAAAAGAAATGAACAAATTTTTGAATAATCTGCATTTATCTTATCTTTAAATAGGGATATAAATGAGGTCTTTGAAAAAATTACCATAAAAGGTTGTAATCATGTTTGTGGTATTTTTATTACAATTAAGCCTAATTTAAGACATACCTTCACTGGCGAAATAAACCTGCTGACCAAGACTGTTCTTGATGACGTACTTGTTCTCAAATTCCACATTCAGAAAGACTGTAACGAAAAAGGGAAAAGGTTAAACAATAGTTAGGTTGTTGGTAGTTAGCTGTTGCTTCATTTTCAAACACCTTTTCTAACATCTTTTTTACAGTTCTTTGTTCTATAATAGTCATTCTATTCTACAGTGGCAAAATGAGGTATATTTTATTCTCTGCAATGTTCTGTTTTGTGTGAATTTTCCAAGCTCTCTCCCCTAAAGTCTTCTGTTGAACAAAGAAAAAAACGTAATATTAGTTCACATTTTTTCAACAAAATATTGTAAACAACCGCACTGCATTACCTTCAGCGAGCTCGATCTGTTGGTGGACAAGTAGTTGGTCAAGTTGGGTGAGGTACTCCAGTCCAGGGGGACAGCCAGGAACCGCTGCAGGCATCGGCATCATCTGAGCCTTCCCCTGGGCATGGAGCCCAGGTTGTTGGTGGACCGCCGGTGCCCCATGAGGAACTGGGGTAGCGTACTGGTACTGCTGACCCTGAAAGGCTGGAGGGGCCTGCTGACCGGCGAAGGTGACAGGTGGTACAGGACCCGGAACCTGCACGTTCATGCCATCTCTCTAGAAAAGAGAATATGTAAAATATTTTCTGATGCCAGACATATGAATGGGTCCTTAAAAGTCACACAGCTTGAAAGCTGAAATAAAAGTACGCAGTTATAATGCGAGTGGCAGAAAAGAGTCCTACTCAAGCAGACAACACAAATTCTGTTATTATTATTAACGGCACTTCTCTATCGACAACAGCCATTTGAGTAATAGCAATACACTGTATAAATCATGGAAATGGAAGGGGAAGCTCTCTACACATAATTGCTGAAAAATGGTGATATTTTATCATCTTTTCAGTATCATAAGGAATGTTTACCCCCCAAAAATCTGGAATTACATGTACATGATATCTATAACTCAATTATGGAGTAGCAGTGCACAAAAAGAAATGAGTTTGACAAAATTTCCTGTTTTGGGGAGAGTATCTTAGTTGACAAAGGACACGGCAGTCTAACATTGGACTGTGCCGTACTTGGACGTATTATCGCAGAGCAGCAGCTTCACGAAATGGGACGAATCATCAGTAAGTAGAAATTTTGAATTTGTAAGACCTCGTAGATCTAGGTCTAGATCTACATGTATTTTCAGTGGATTGTGGATCTTTGTTTCATGAGTTGACATCTATTCAGACTTTAAATAATCTATAAAAGAAAAACGAGGACAACACATGCCATCCCCCTGCATTTCGTGGGCGCATTTCGTGGGCGGTAACGGACCCCTTGTGCCGGCAGTAATGTCATACCATCTGTCTATGGGGAAGGTCGACAAATGTCAGTTAATAAATGATTCCCCATAAGAGACGGTTATTCGTGTCTATCCTCAGGCCTGCTCTGGAATATGGATGCGAGGTATGGGATCCCTTCACCAAGGATAATATCTGGAAGCTGGAGATGGTGCAGCAGCGGTAAGCCAGGTTCATCATGGGAGACCACCATCATAAAAGCAGTGTTAACAACACATCATCTGCAGTGGCCTACCCTTGAAGAAAGGTGCTGATGGCGTAGCGATCCTCAACTCCTTGGTTGATGTACCTGCTGCACAATACTTCAATCAAGTCTCCACCTCCCCCCATAGCCATCAACAGAAGATACATGTCCCATATGCTTGTACTTCCACTTATCAAAAAAACCTTCTTTCCCGATTCCATTGGACTGTGGAATGCTCTCCCTTCAAACACAATCATCCTCAGTAGTCAGCTTTAAGACCGAGGGGCAAAAAATACAGCTGCGCTAGGACTGTGCCTGTTCTTTTTAACCGCATGTACATGTAGATCTTCCTCAGCACTGTAGTCTGTACATACAACAACTGCACAACTTTATAAACTTATAAAGTTGTGCAGTTGTTGTATGTACAGATATGTACGAAGATACACCACCAACAAGGTGGCCTGTACATGTAACTCCAGGGAGCTCCACCGCCACCGCCATTAGGCAGTGGAGCTCCAGGTAGGCTACAAATAACCAAAATCTTCCTCGCCCATTATTTTGGTCGGTCACATCGCTTAATTTTGACAGGAAAGATAAAAATTTGTACTTACATTTCAGGAGAAATACTATAACTATCAGTCCGGCATTTTGATTTCATGATTTGACGATTATTTCGATGAAAAACATGGAATTTCTTCACCAAGCTGATCTTCCCCGTACTGTACCATCGATTCAAATGACTCAATCGCACGGTGCAATCGCACGGTGCAATCGCACGGTGCAATCGAGTCATTTGAATTGATGATACAGTAATTAATAGTTATTAGTAACTATTAGTACAGTGTATTTCTCCTGAAATGCAAGTATAAATTTTCATCTTACCTGCCGAAATTAAGCGATGCGACCAACCAAATGGGCGAGGAAGATTTTGGTTAGTTGTACCTGGACTCTGGAGCTCCACCGTCTTATGGAGGTGGCGGTGGAGCTCCCTGGAGTTAGGTCCCTGTAGACTGTAGTAGACTACTTCAACAGAAGAAGAAGAAGAATAATTTCAATTTTTTCCCCATGACCATGCACATGCATGACATGCATGTTCTCGGTTCTTGATTTCAAATTTATCTCACATTAAGACTACGTATAGTTTAATGAATCATGACCAACATCAAATTCCTAAAACCTTTTTAAATGATAGTCTGGTTCATAGAAAATGGGCTTTTGTTCAAAATTTTTGGGATTAGCAAAACTATACATTTTTGTAATTGTTAGAACATGGAAATTCAAAAATCGATGTTGGCATTTTTCACAAATCACCGGCATAGCGGCCATTTTGGATTTTCAAAATGGCCACTACATGTACTGTATGTGTAACTCGTATTCAACAAATCTGAAGAAATTTTTTATACAGAACCTTATCTTACCATGTATGTACCATCATACTAAAGGGAAGTTTCTATAACGTGATACATTTAATGGGTTTGGTGATGATTTGCGATACAATTCTTTGCCAAGAATTTGATTGAAACATAATTTTTTCACAAATATGAATTTCTCATTATTTCGAAAGTTATTTTCACTAATTAGTTCAAACTTTTCAGAAAACTGCCCATATGTACTGTTCATCTTATTATAATTTGAGTAAGGCCGAAATGCCTTGTTACTGACAAACTTTTTGGCGCTTGCATAAATGATGGCTTAAAAAATATCAAAATTATTGTTGTCGCATGTATATCCATCTAAAAGTTTCCTTTTGTTGTTTTTTTAATCGTTTAAAATTAAAAAAAGGATGATTGACATTTTAATAACACACACATTTTGGTGAACGAGTCTGATAGCTACTACCAGTGCAAAAAATGCATGCAGTGCAGTACATGTACAGTGTGGGTATATACGGTACTGAGATCGATGGCAATGCGCTTGCTAGCGCATAGCTAGCTAGCTAGGTGGTGTACGTGTTAGCTTATAAATACATGTACATGACTATAGTGCCACGTGTACAGAGATATTGATGACAATGTGTGTACAAGTAAGTTCATTGATATTTATTTGTAATCCATTATCTAGAATAAGTTCTCCATGGTCATGGGCGCAAATCCAGGGGGAGACAGGGGGACATGTCCCCCCCCACCTTTTTGAAAATAGGCGAATGTCCCCCCCCCCCCCCACCTTTTTGAATAACCTTTGTTTTTTTTTCCGCTTGTTAGAGAATTTTGGAGGCGAATGTCCCCCCCACCTTTTTTTTTTTTTTTTTTTTGCTTGTCAAGAGATTTTTGGAGGCGAATGTCCCCCCAAATTTCAAAATGGATTTGCGCCACTGTCCGTGGTCGAGGAAACAACCATTCACTCCGCTCAGAATCACTTCATTGCTTTACACGTATTGGCATGATTGGTTTCCTCATTCCCTGTCCATGAACTAAGATTGCACTTTATTTTTGCGTGCTAATGAACGAGTGGGTTTCCTCAACCACCATATAGCCTAAGTTTTTAACAAATGTTGAGATGCAATTTCAAAACCATATAATATTTAAAATTTCTTGAAAATGGGATAAATTTGCCACAATAGTGCCCTTGGCTTTAATGATGCTGGTAAATTAAGCACGTTAAGGTGTTGTCAAAGACACAAAACCTAAAGAAAATAAACAAATATTCGACCGCTAACAGTACTATGGTGGTCATTGAATGCAATTTCGAGTATTCTAAAGTTATTTAGTAAAATTCAGTAATAGTAGAAGAACAACAACAACAACAGCAAAAACAATGCCAGGACCAAGGAGGAGAAGAACAAGAAACAGAAGTAGACGTAGACTATTCAAATATGTTCATTCCACAGATGAAAACAGGAGAAGCAGTATTTTGTTTGGAATATATTCTTATCACGGACTCCCGTGTCCTAGGGTTCCACGGACCCTGGTGTCCTAGGCTTCCACAGGTCCGGTGTCCTAGGGTTTATACGACCCCGGAGTCCTAGGGTTCCATGGACCCTAGATTAGATTAGGGTTAGGGTTAGGGTTAGGGCTACCCCTAGGGAGAATGTCAGATGCATGGACCCCGGTGTCCTAGGGTTCCACAGATTCAATTCGGCTTCGACGTTTCCTGATACAAATGTAGATTCTATGCTATTGACCATGTTCACCATAGTGTAGATCATGATGTGATAGTCTCCTTAAAGTAGATATTCAAAGCAACTCACAAATATGCTCAATAATGTATCTCTAGAAACTAGAAAGCTTGCAGATGGTAATCGTATAAGTTTTACGTTAACTGCGTGTTTGATGATTAAAAAATGGCACAAATAAAAACGCTTCTCAGCATCTGGGATATCCGAGCGATTCGCCAGAAATATACCCATGTTTTCATGACGTCACATCAGGTACCAATCCTGCCTAAGCAGACGACGTCCTATATCAAGTGAACGTAACTGCAATGCAATTATTTTTAAATTATAAAGAGTTTGGTGTGTTTCACCATGACCGTATTTCACATCATTCTAAAAGGGAAGTGAAACCGTTTCTAGTAACTAAAATCTTTTGTTTGTAAAAAGTCATGATAAGGGTCAATGATCAATCAAAGAAATCACACTTTCGAATTGTAAAGCCCGCTGAATTATAGCATGGATGGTATTCGTTCCCTCTTGAAACGCCGACATGCCGCGGTGCATGCAGCTGAAAATACAATGGCATCTTATTTTGTTTACAAGCGATTGATTCCTTTATTTTTTTAACGCTGCATTTTTCATCAAAATAATACCATGCAGGAAATTTAGAGTGAGGCAACAAATAAACATTTATACTGACGCTAGCGAAGTAAGAGAAATAAGTGAAGATGAGATGACAAAACAGGCACTGAAAATGTGTAAGATGTTACGGGGCATCGTCTGCTTAAAGGAAGGATTGCTCCCCGGTATGACGTCACATACATGTATCTCAGCTCAGCGTTCAAAGAGCTCTATAGGTGCTATAGCGGGGCTGTGTTATATCATTTTATAATTGATAATAATCATTACTTCAAATGTGAATTTTGATGAACTTTGTTCAATCTAAGCTTCACCTATGCAATAATAAAAATTAAATCAATATTCAAAATCAATGAAATTCTACTTTAAGTTATCATCAACAAAGTTGTGAAAAAGGGCATAAAATAATATCTTGGAAGAAGAGGAGAATAACTGACCAGCAGACTGTTCTTTCTTATGCATATATGCATATGAATTTGCGGGCCGATAGCTAGATCTACATGTAGGTAGTGGTGATGAGCTGCCAATTTAGAAATGATCTAGATCTATTTTGAACTAGACTCAGCGTAAAAATGTGTAAAAATTACATGTAGTTTTTAGAAAATACTGTAAAGTAGCATATCTGGAAATGTTGAAGCCAAATTCTACACTACATCGTGTATTGCAAAGTGATTCGGGGGCTAAATTGGTCGTGTAATTGTTGCTCTTTGTGTGGCCATTGCATATACATATGAATGCTGTTCTTGTACAATTACCAAAATAATTATGCTACATATTTGTCATGCAGACGAATATTTCAATAGGAAGTGTGATGTCAGATGATTCAGTACTATCATATTTTAGTGATATACAAATGTTTATTTATAGTTCCCGTTGCTATGATACAAATGCCTAAATACCTAATAACCGATGTGTGTTCAGAAACCAATTAAGGCAAATTGTTGAATAATGTACAGTATGAGGAAACCTGGTTTCAAGTACATGAAACAATCATGATTCACACTCCAACACACTACATGTACTAGATGATAGGGTACAGAACTTGCACCCCTACAATACATGTCCATGCCTTCCCCTCCTCCTTTCTGCTTTGAAAACGAGACGAATTGGTGCAAAGCAATATTCATAAAGTGCTTTGTATAATGATAAGAAAAATCAATGAGCCTTGACAAATCATTCAAAATCTCATGGTTACTGGTATAGATATGCCAATGCCTTACCCTTCTTCCTGCTCCCTTCCCCTCTAAAGTTTAACTGTTATAAATATGAGGGAAACAATTTTAATGGTACAGAATGATGGTACGATAGTTCATTGATACTTTATAAGACCTCAGTCTATAAACTTCAGTTTATCTAACAAAAAAATAAAAAGGGGTGTCATAGTGCCCCCAAATACAATTTTGCACGTCCAAAAGGTTCAAATTTTAACCCAATTATTACAGAATATTGACAGAACTGACATTGGGCATTGAGTAATATTGCATATTACATATATATTCCAACTCCAAACTTTATTTTTCAAATGCCCTTCTTTTTTACTTTATTGCCTTTTCCATTCCGTTGCGCTCTTAAGGCGCTTTTTTCCATTTTAAAGGTTATTTAAAAAAAAAAAAAAACGGAAGGTGATCATGAAGAGACTGTACATTTTCATAAACTACAGATTCTCAGCTTTCATGTGATATACAAGGGCAGACACAAATCTTAAATTGAAATTTACATGTATATTGACTACTTTTGGCTCAGACCCTAATGTGAATACATGTACATGTACTAAACTATGGGTTTTGGTGTGGTGTCAGCCTTACAGGCCAAGTCCACACCAATATCAAGTTCATTTGAATAAATAGAGTAAATTTAAAAATGTTTTGGGTACATATTTTTCACATAGAAAGTGTACACAGCGCTATGCGATTTCGCAGCAAAACTGAAGCTTTTGGGTATGGAAGTGGATCTTATTACCGAACACTTTTCAGAAAATCAACCATACTCCATAGCATATAAAATATCAAACATGAATACTTAAAGTCCTACCGAAAAAAAAGTTGGTGGAATTTGAAAAAGACAATGTAGATTTAATGCGATATTCCCTTCCGAGCGAACCCCTTCCCAACGATGTGGCGTTTTGATCCCTTGAAAAAGGTATTGTATTACTGAACGTGTGCCCCTATGGGGAACAAGACACAACCTACCCCGATTTGGGGCCGATGGGGTGATGACTGGGGGTGACGACTGGGGGTGATAACTGGGGGTAACGACAGAGCAGGTTATAAGATATTTTTTTTTTTACATTATTTTATGATCTTCTGCCCTGTGTTCTCTGTATCAAATAGTGTGGAGACATACGCGTAGTCCCATGCGTATGAAAGCCATTTTAGGCGCTTAATTGTACGCGTTCAGTAATACAATGCTGTTTGGTAATACAATCTATGACTTTATATATTTTTGCCATACATGTAGACATTGTACACAGCAATATGCTGTAGCACACCTCAAATATTGCTTTATTCCATTCTAAACAATGAAAACCTTATTTAGACAGATATTCCTTCTATCTCTTCTTCACAATTTGTTCTCCCCTCAAGCATTACAAACCCCCTCTTCGCTACACAACAATATGCTCTAGTACACCTCTAACATTATTCCATTCCAAATAATGAAAACCTTCATTAAACAGATTCTAAAGAGCTAGGGCTAGGGGGGTTTCATTATTTGGAATGGAATAAAGCAACATTCATGATATCTGAGGTGTGCATATCCACCTCCTCAGCCTCAGCAGTAGTCCACTGCCTGGACTGTTCGCGCACGAACGCGATCCGTTGAGAAAATAATACACCCCCAACGCTAAAACTGATATAGCCCTTCCAAATCGACCCTCGCAAACAGTCCAGTCGCATTTGCCAGTTTAACGACCGTTCCCGAAATTTTTCGGGGAGAATAGACCCGCTCGATCTGCGCTGATTGGACGAAGAATATGCATCATTCATGATGATTACGTAATATTCAGTTTTTCAGTGGTGTTTCATCGGGGCATTGCGGGCACGGTGCGGGCAGGCCATGCAGAGCTCAACAAAGGGCTTCGCACGCAGACAAGGCGGCTTTTGCTGTGCTGATCATTGCTGATTCATTAAACCAACAAACGACATTTTAGTGACGATTGGCCATTTCACGTTATTCCAGTTCTTTATGGAGATGTCATGTTAATTAAGACATAATAACGTTTACTGGATATTATTTCAGCATTGTTGACCATTTCGACCATCAAGGGTATTTTGACCATATGACCATCATTTTTTTATCATTTTTTGAAAAGGCAAGAAAATGTGGCCTTGTCCCTATAGCATATAATTATTTTGGTCATTGTCTTATGGTAGAAAATGACTACATGTACTTGACATTATAGACAGATAATAATTATGTTGCAATATTTTAAAGAAGGTTTCTAATGTTTAAAACAGTGTTCTGTTGGAGCTTTTCATCATTTTAAACATATATCAGAAGCAATATTTGTTATAAACAGTTCAATAATACAAGATCTAATACTGCTATAGTATAGTATTAGATCTTGTATTGAACTGTTTATAACAATATTTAACTTGCCTATATTTCAAGGTTCAAGTTGGGGATTGACCTTCGATAGGTAAATTAGCCTCTGTTACCACCCCCATACCACATATCAATTTCTATTTCTTCGTTCTGTTTTATAATTTGTATTGCTATGCTTGTCTCTTTTGTTCTTATTTCATTCAATATGTGGAATAATAAACAGAGCTGTATGTTCGGATCACACCTTTTTGATTCAGCTAGACTCGGTTTGGTAGTATTTTGACCGTTGAATAAACCAACATAGTTTTTAATGTTTGGATTTTTTTATGAGATTCCCTCCTCCACTAAAAAAAAGAAGATTAAAATTTTTAATAATCCCAGGCAGATAAACGCAAAAATTAACTTGGACTTGTAATCTCCGCCATGACTCCCGATTCCATCCGCCAATCCTCATTGGCATGTTTCTATATTATGCAAAGTGGCGCATATAATTATTACAGGGTCATCCCATACCCAGTCGGGACAAAAAGGGAGGTAACAAGTGGGTGGGGGGGGGGGGGGGGGGGGGGGGGGGGGGGAGGAGGCTCGTGTACCTGAAAAAGGATTAATATTTTTCCCTTCCCATGAAGGCAAGGGCACGGAAGGCATGAATCTCAAACTAAGGGAACGGACAGAAATCCCTTGCCTCTTAATTTCACGGCACTGAGTGCACCAATGTATACATTTGACAACATATATGAATGTCAAAACAAAACTATTCTTGAATCGCAATAACATGAAAATTCACAGTGTTGTTCGTTTGAGCTTATCTAAAGGGACGCGCACTCGTACATGTATTTTCAGAAGGTTCATAATTCCTGAGGTTCCGAAGTCACTTCAAAACACGAATTTTGAAAAAAGTGGTCACTCCTCGGCACTTTTAAATGGTGATTTAACACTTCAGTTTTTAAATTGTATATGGAATTACGAACCTTCAAAGTAACGACACTTCGGAATTATGAAGCTTGGGGAAAACGACATAAGAGTGTGATCAGTTCGCGTCACGGACGGACATTTCAAAATTTTCCAATTTGGGAGGCTTGTAAAAATAAGTGATTAGCTGTGATGGATTGCTTTATGATTTATTTTGAAGAGTATAACTGGGTGTACTGAAAAATGATAAAACATGGTTGTCATGGTTACTTATTTAAATGAGAATGAATGAAATGCTCCATTTCTTAGAGTGGGAGATAGATATTTTGTGTTGACTTCTCATTATTCTTTTTCTATCAATATCAGAACAACATATGATCTTGTCTTATACTTTTACTTGCAAATGTTAGTCAGATAAATTGGCTTCCCTATCAGACATTTTGAATTTCAAAACAATCTTTAGATTTCATAAGAGATGTGAAAAATTTGCATCACAGATGGAAATTTTGCTAAAAGTGTCATTTTTTGACAACACCCCTGCTTAAAATAGTTTGGTCCAAGAACTCTGGTACGTTGGAACCCTTTGAAGAACCAAATTTCTAGTAACTTTTGATGTATTTCATGGTAGCGATAGTCTTTCAATTAATTTTATAATAAAATATATTTTGTGTCACGGACGGACAAAATGCTCACTCTTAACTGATCATGCTTATAATATAATCTAAATGCAGTCCCATCCCTATCTCTATATTTACCAGTATTTACGACTCATATGTTGCCGAACTGATATCCGACATAATTAATGAGTAATTTCTTAATTGAAAATTGTCATTGCTAAAATATATCCAGGTGGCTACTTGACCGAAATAACCATAATGATTTTAATATGATCAACAACGCAGCCTGTTCTGAATTCAAGTCACTTTAGGTCAAAACAGAATGGAATATAGGAATCTTGCATGTGGAGAGAGCCAACAGGAAGACAAAGGTATATAGTAATTGTGTTGGCACTTACAAATTAATAATCGAGAATTTAAAGTTTAGCTTAATGTATTGGTGTAACACTTTATAGTAAATATTCAATTACATATTTAATTTTATCAGAAATGATTTACAATACCGTAATAACAGTATAGCAATGAGCATAATTTTATAAAAGGGAACAAATTTTAATCTACCTCTATACTATTAGTTCAGCGGATCCGGTATCTATCTATCTCTCTAAGGTATTTTTCAAGGTTGCATTTTTAAGAAGAATGACCGAAATGGTCAAAAAGTTTTCATTACACGTTCAGCGAGATTGATATTTCTGGAATCAAAACATAATTTTTTACGTAAAACCAGGGTTTCAGAACATGATGCCGTTCTAATGATTCTGAATATTACATGTATAAGTGGACAAGGCAACTTTGGTCAGTTTTTGGCTGATAAAAAGACACGCAAAATGACCAAAATATCATTATTTTATACGTCGGTATATCATGACTGACATTTTGAAATCAGCGCATAATATTCTTCGTGGCATCAAAATTCTGATTATGCCAAAAATAAAGCCCCTCGCAAACTTTGTTGCTCCCTAATTTCCAGCGTATTATGCTAAAGGTCACTTTGGATAAATGTAGCAAAATCAGTCGAAATAGCCAAAACATTTAAATCGATTGAAATGCAACCAATGAAATGATTATTCAGGAATCATATCACTTTTTGAGGTAATAGAATTAATAGGAGGTAAATCATTTTGCATACGATGAGCTTTTCAAACCGTTTCCCATTACAGTTTGTTTTTCACGGTTAGGAAGCCAAACGGAAACCTTCCTGCTCAGTATAATTTCAAGTTTCTAACAGAAAATAAGCAAAATGGTCATATTACCGACATTTTCAGAACGGAATAGATACATCCAATAATTGATTTCGGACATATATAGAAGGAGTGGTGTAATGGTTATTCCGAGTCAAAAAGTGACCATAACGACCAGAATGTCCTGAGTAAGGCCTATTCGACTGACATTCTTGGAATCAGAGCAAAAGTATACTTAGATACTTCTGGGTAATTAAGTTTGTCAAAATAATCTTCCCCACCAAAATTGTTCTTTTGGAGAGGAAGTCCGTTGCTGCTCACTAATTTTTAGTTTCTCATAGAAATTTGCAAATACAATCATGTAGTCATAGTGGATCAAAGTGGGCATAATAATCGAAATGGTCAAAACGATTGAAGTACAATGAATACTTTTATTGTTTTGGAACCTACACACATTTTCACATCAATTTTGGATATCGAGACCCACCCCTTTAATGATGCTGATTAAAAAAATAAAATCACATTTCGGGGGGAAAGGGACACAAATTGTTATTTTTGGGGCCTACCAAATCCTTCTTTGCTCTGATTCAATAAAACAATGTGTAACCAAAATGGTTATTTTTGGTCAATAAGTGGTCAAAGCTTTTCCGCTGCCTGTCCAAAGGCAGAGTGATAACCGTGACATGAGTAGGGTCATTTTTGGAATCAGTGCAGATACTACAGAAAGTTCACCAACACACACACCAAAGAGTTATCAAATCAAAGTTCTGTGATAACTCCTTGCACACACACACACACACACACTGAATCGACGATCTTACTTATGCATATTCATTACAGCGTGCGACCAGGCATAACGTCAGAATATATTAGTGTGAACTTTTGACCCCGCATCATGGCAAAAGCTTCTAGACGTTTTTTTTCGACGGGTGAAATTGTGGGGATCGCGCGATTTGTGGAGAGTCGCGCTCTGTGTGGGATATGCGTGTAGAGAAAGAGCAGCGTTAGGGAATAAACCAAATATAAAAAACGGATAGAATCTAGACTACACAACAATATGCTCTAGTACACCTCTAACATTATTCCATTCCAAATAATGAAAACCTTCATTAAACAGATTCTAAAGAGCTAGGGCTAGGGGGGTTTCATTATTTGGAATGGAATAAAGCAACATTCATGATATCTGAGGTGTGCATATCCACCTCCTCAGCCTCAGCAGCTGCATCTTGCCTGCACACACACAATTGTGCATGTGCAGTCAGCTGTTACATGTATGCATCTTCACAATAGGTAACATCGATGTGCCTGTGCACATCTTTTTTTGGTTAGCTAGGCACTATTAATGGCGGCTTGGGTACATGAAGTGAGATGGCCAAATGTTACCATAGAAACGCGATAAGCTTGTACATGTATAACTATAAGTGATAGAAACGTAATTATGATCTGTCTTGTGAGTTGTGTTTGTAGCGGAATTGTTCTTCAAATGTAAACTTCTGGATCTGGATGTATACGATGCAGGGCCCTACTACTGGCTACTGCCTTACTGGGGCCTGGGCATAAACATATCAGTTGAGAGAGGGCATGGGGCTGGGGGTGTTTAGACATGTTAGAAGGCACTGTCAATGTCCATTCTGAATGTGCTGGTAGAAGTTTGGCCTTGGGAGATTATTAATTATACAGTAGTCACTGTAGTGTAGAGGTCTACTCTAGCTTTTCTTATCATGCTTATTTTCTTGTCTGCTTGTGACTCTGTGACTAGTGAGGAGAATAAATCCCATCGAATTCCATCCTCTCGCATCAACAGGACTTTTGGCTCAGACCCATTATTGTTCAGAACCTGTATCACTATTAGGTAGACTTTATTTACTCATGTGCGGTGGGCTTAATTAAGCCAGGCTAAGCCACGGAGCTCGCTCGTAGTCCTACAGCTAACTGACACTGACACCGACTCGCTTCTTAAAGCTCATGTACAGTATTGGTAGCAAAAAGAAAATTGGAAAGAACATGTTAAATATAGTCTCATGTCGTTCTCCTTGTATCAAAAGATGTCTGTAAGAGATCATTTGGTATTCCATCTATGATTTCTGGTGAATTTCAGTGTAAATATCTGTAAGGAATGCTTGATCACTGCCATTATGCTAGGACCCTTCCACCCCGATGGCTCCCCGCACAGCAATCTTGGGGCTTCGCATAGAGACAGCGTGTGTGCACTATGTGTAGCTACTCATCATTGGTTTTACATGTGTGTGTACAGTGTATAGCACATGCTGCCTTTGCTGGGATTTTACGTGCCTGTCCCGGCACATAAATTAGTTTTTGCCTCTTATTTGTTTAATATTAAACTTTAGGAGGCGAAATCTTCACAGTGTCTTAGTATTGCTAGTATCTTGCTATTTATCAACAAAAATTGAAGAAATCTGACGAACAATTTTTGAGGGCTTACCAAAACTTTACATGACCTTTAAATCATGAAGCTGTAGCTTCATGGTTATCTTACTGTAAGTGTTCATACCTGTTGTGGGCCTTCCTCGACCTCAGGCTCAGGCTCATTTTGAAATGCTTGGTAACCAGTTCCGGACATATCGAGATATCACAGATGTTTGCCTCAGCTCACTGCACGGATACGAAATAAGAGCACTATAATTATAAACGTTAAAATGTTTCAGATCATGAATAATAAAACACAGAGGAGGGGTGGGTGGATATTTGCGACTCCCTACGGCTACGTACGTTTGCGACGTCGCTAGCGCAGCGCGCTCGCGCTTGTTGTTTACATAGATCAGCTCAGAGATACGTACGAAGCCCCATAAGGGCCAAATCGGACAACGTAAAAAAAAAAAAAATACTACGTACGTACGTAATATTATTACGTACGTACGTAGTATTTATTATGTACGTACGTATTATTATTACGTACGTACGTAAAATTACTACGTATGTACGTAATAATTATTACGTACATACGTAGTATTTATTATGTACGTACGTAGTATAGTCAAGTATTGTAACTCCGAACAGATTGTATTACCGAACGTGTAAAGTTAAGCGCCTAAAATGGGTTTTCATACGCGTGGGATTACGCGTATGAAAACCACACTATTGATACCAAGGTTGTGTCTTTTTCCCATAGGTTTCACACGTTCGGAATTACGGTACCCTTTTCAAGGGACCAAAACGCCGCGTCGTTGGGAAGGGGTTCACTCGGATGGGAATATCGTATTAAATCTACGTTGTCTTTTTAAAATTCCATCAACTTCTTTTTTTGTAGGACTTTGAGCATTCAATTTGTATAGTTTGACAGATATTCGTTTCATATTTTATTTGCTATCGTTGATTTTCTGAAAAGTGTTCGGACACTGGATCAACCACCATATTTATTACGTTCGTACGTAATAATAATACGTACGCACGTAGTATTTATTACGTACGTACGTAATAATAAAACGTGAAAAGAGTGAAATCCACATTTTGTTCTCAAACAAATGTCTATCCTATCCTTATCCGTCGATTCCCAGATTTGCCATAATTAAGCGCTATTGTGAGCTCATGTCTAGTATGAGTATCTCATCATGATTATGTATGTGTATGGTGATTGTGTCCCTCCCTTTTCACAGCGGCATCCGGTACCATAATATTTTGCTTCCAACAGAAGCAGAAAAATCAGAAAAAAATCAGAAAAATCTGAAAACTTCTGACTTCTGGACAAGTTATGAATTTTTTCAGAACACGAAACACTATTTAAAACAATGAAAATCACTATGACACTATACTATTTTTTTATTTTTATTTTTTTGTCATGAGTTTGTGACCTATTCCCTCACAAGGCATTAGGCCTATTTTCTTTATATTTTTTATAATAAAATCCCTAAATTTTTTTATCCAAGAATATGATTTCCTCTTCACTTGAATCTAATATTGAACCTAATTAGACGCCGGAAGCGCAGGTGGGGGGGGGGGGGGGGGGGGGGGGGGGGGGGGGGGGGGGGTAGAGTTTAGTTTGGCTTCAGCCAACGAGACCGACAGCCCCGAGAGACTGACAATGTAGTGGGAGGGGGCTTCTGAACCCCCTTTATGGATATGAGTCCCAAGACTAGTAGGCCTATGAAATCAAGCAAATAGCCTACCATAATAATGTTGATATCTCCTAAAGAAAAACGACAGGGTTAATGTAAGAAATGAAAGATCATTCGACATTTCACCCAAATTAATTTGTTGTCATTTTCATTATATCGCTCTGAATAATGCATAACAACATGAACAACATTAGAAAAAGTCTTTATAGTAGGCCAGCCAAACATCAAAAAAGGCTCTAGAAAAAGATTTGACGGCATTTTTGGGTAATGCTCGGCATCCATGCTTAAACTCTTGCAAAAATACTGAGGATTAAGGTACGGGCGGATGCCACGCGCATTTTTGTCTAAAAATGCCATTTTGGGCTCAAAATTTGAAAGAATGTCAAAAATCACGATTTTTAATTTTTTGAGCTAATATGTAATACCTGATAAAGACTTTTCAGGTTATACCAGTTTCATTTTGAGTTTGAAGTTATAAACCTGATTAATATACATTTGAAAGTTGGATATTACACACACATGTATGGCATAATGATACATAAAACTGTGATTTACTCAAACTAATAGGTTGTGAAAACTACCAATATTTCAAAGTTTTTTACCCAACGTAAATTTGTAAATTTAAACGATTTTTCTTGATTAAACATATAATAAATATTGTCATGTCACACAGAGAAAAGAAATTATCTGAACAGGTGATAGATAACTCATTTTAAGTTATCCCAAATGGAATGATGTATTTTTACCGGATGCGCATTTTGAATGAAAAACACTATTTAAATGTACATCTAGACTTCTAGAGTATACAAAAGGCAATTATCCCATATATTATCAGTATAGTCCATGGGCCCCATGCTGAAATGTCCCCACCCCCTTAGAAAGAATTTTAAATTAAGTTTTTCTGTTAGATGGGACCATTAACTATCAAAATATGCTTATTTGCCCTAAATTAAGAGGTGGGCGTGACCACAAGGGCTATTACCATGGCAACGGATCAAGAACAGTAGAATTTCAGAAAATGTCATGTATTTGTGATTAAGAAAATACAAAAACACATTGTAACATTTTAAAATAATGTATCAAAAGTTTCTCAATTGATTAAAACCCAAATAAGAGTTAAAATGTGTCCATCATGTTTGAAAATGGCTGTTTCCATGGAAACAGTAAGAAAAAAACTGATATTTGAGCAAAAATCCCTTGATGCTACTGGCAAAAAAAAAGAAGTAAATATTAATATTGTACATGATTATTTTCTCTTTTACAGGACACTCAGTTATCATAATTTATTTTAGTAAAGGGGTGATGGATGTGGCCACTACATGTGCAGGCCGTTACCATGGTAACAGATATATTTATTGTATTGTATTTCTAATAAATTACTATGGTTGTTTTCAACATGAAATAATGGTAAACAACTATACTTTTTGCCACCTGTTTAATTATATTAAAAAATTTAGTTAATTGGAGTAGAGCTAAATTTTATTTATAAAAAAAGCTGTTTCCATGGAAACAAAATGTTAATGAAGATGAAATCTTTCAACAAAGAAAGAAATGTAAATAACCAATGCAAAATAAATGTTAAACAAACAGAATTTGAACAATATCAAATGAAACATATACCATTTCTTTCCGTAGCTATGAGAATCAGCCTGTTTGCCTTAAAGGCCAAGTCCACCCAAATAATGAGTTGAGTTGAATCAAAAGAGTAAAAATTGAATAAATAAAACAGCAAAAAAAAAAAAAAAAAGCAAAATCTGATAAGAATAAGAAAGTTTCGACATTTTGAAGTTTTGCATAGTTTCGTGAAACAGTGATTTGCATAACATGGGCTGTATGCAAAGTAGTGAGCCGATGATGTCATAAGCTCACTTTCATTTTGTATTCTATTTTTTTTTTTTTAAAGATGTGTATAAAGATTCTCTTCATTGTATCACTATAAGTTATAATAATGATGATCTTACACATTCCATGAGGAGTCAAAACTTACATTCTTGGAGCAGAAAATTGAAATATTTGAAATTTCATATAATAAAATGGAAAAGGAAAAGTGAGCTTATGACATCATCCGCTCAATAATTTGCATACAGCCCAACTTATGTATGTCACTGTTTCATGAAACAATGCAAAACATCGAAATGCCATAAATTCTCATTTTTAATCCGATTTTATTGATGCTTTTTTTTTTCTTGCCCTTTTTTTTTTGAGGGGGGGGGGTTAATTTTACTCTTTTGATTCAACTCAATTTTTGGGGTGAACTTGGCCTTTAAAGTTGGTTGTGGATGTGTTCCTCATGGACGTTGTCATGGTTAATAATGAGTTACACATCACAAACTATTTGAATTTGAAAATTACCATACATTCCTAATTGAACAACATACAATCATATGTCAGATTCTTAACAGATATAATCTGAACTTTCAATTCAAATCTTTCTAGATATTAGAAAGAAGTGTTTCGACTAAACAATGTCACCATTTTTGCTCGCTCACAAACTTTAAATACTGTAAAGCTGATTTTGAGCTATAGAGACATTAGCGCCCACCCCATTAAAATTTTGTCTCCATGGCTTTCATTCTTTGGTCGACCAATCGAAAGTCGGTCTCGCCAAGGTATTGATAGTGTATCATAATCATATTGAATATGTAAGAAAACTTGCTAGTCCAGTAGACGGTACCATATATCATGTACATGACCGGGAAAAGTTGTTAAGTACAAGGTTTTTTTTTTGTTGATTTGTGTTCTAGATGGATATTGACGTAAATTCAGCTTGGTTGCCACCTTGGCAACCTTGAGCAATTTTTTTAAATTAGCCTAATTAGCATAACCATCTAATTAGCATATGTGCAATATGTAATATGTTGCTAATCTTAAGCAAGAAAGCCTGAAAACATAAATAATACAACTCTTCTAGGGTTTTCTATGACGAGGAATTCATTTATGACACCAATTTTAATTTTTAAGTAATGCAATAAATGTCGTAAATAGCATAGTTAGCATAATTAGCTAATTACCATATGTGCAATATGTAGACTTCTTCGTCATTGTTTATCCAGAATACCTGAAAACATAAATAATACAACTTTTCTAGGGTTTTCCATGATGAGGAATTCATTTATGACACCAATTTTTAATTTTAAGTAATGCAATTGTCGTAAATAGCATAATTAGCATAATTAGGTAATAAGCATATGACAATATATGGAATTCTTTGTCATTGTTTATCCAGAAAGCCTGAAAACATAAATAATACAACTTTTCTAGGGTTTTCCATGATGAGGAATTCATTTATGACACCAGTTTTTAATTTCAAGTAATGCAGTTAGTGTAAATAGCATAATTAGAATAATTAGCTAATTAGCATATGCACAATATATGGAGTTGTTTGTCTTTGTTTATCCCGAAAGCCTGACATAAGTAATACAATTTTTCTAGGGTTTTCTATGACAAGGAATTTATTTATGACACCAGTTTTCTTATTTAAGTAATGCAATTAGTGTAAATAGCATAATTAGAATAATGAGCTAATTAGTATATGTGCAATATAAGGATTTCTTTGTCATTATTTATCCCGAAAGCCTGAAAACATAAGTAATACAATTTTTTTTCTTGGGTTTTCAATGACGAGGAATTCATTTATGACACCAGTTTTCATTTTTAAGTAATGCAATTAGTGTAAATAAAAGTACCCCAACCTCCAAACATTTGCAACAGAAAGGTTTTTAACGGTTTTCAATAGTGTTTGACGTCAGGAACAACATACTAAAAATCCAAGAAAATCAGACCTCTGGAAAGTGGTTATTTTCAAAATGGCGTCCAAGATGACCGCCGGTACCTAAAAATGGCCTTAAATCATGACATAACTGTCCTAGAGACGTAATTTTAGTGTCTATACCTAGGTTTGAGGGGTCGAGAAATTCATTCAGACCATTTATAATGTGTTATGGCGGTCATGGAACCTGGCAATGCAAGAAAGCGTCTGAAATGGCCCCAAATTTTCTAAAATCTACCGGAAGTGGACTATTATTTACATTGGAGATGAAATAATTAAGATCAGGACAGGGTATTGATTGACAACTGCGAAATTATTTTAAAAAGTATAGAGTAGCTTTATATTCAAGACGGTACCAAAGATGGCCGCCATTATCCATCCAAAATGACCGCCAGTGCCTAAAAATAGCCATAATAAAGAAATATCAATCCCAGAGATGTAATTTTAGTGTCTACACCTAGATATCCATATATATAGACTAGAAAACCTGGAAATCCAAGATGGCATCCAAAATGGCCGCAAATTTCCTAATGTAAACTGATTTGAGCTATTATTTACTATTTAGAAGGTTAAATGTAAAAGTATGTTTAAGGGTTAAAGATATTCATTGATACACAAAAAAATGTCTTTGAGTAGCCTATTACTGTGGCCCTTTATACAAGCCAGTATCCAAGGTGATTTTGAAAGTACATATTGATTAATAATGATGATAATAATAGTAATGATTATAACAGTAACAATAATAATACATGTAGTAATAATGCAGTACTTGTACAGCCCATACCACAAAATGTTATTACTCTACTTTATGATTAATAAAGTACCATTATAATTCAAAAGATACCATTATGTACCAAATTTTAGCAGTAGTTATCAGCGTAATCTAAATTATAAATGATACATATTCATACTTGCACAGTATTAGATCATATGATTTCAATTTATTACAACTTTTTTCCCCCTTTAATGTGGATATCCCGGATTTGATTGTGTCCACAGTATCATATTTAATATCTCGAGCAAAGATCTTTCATCTACAAAGAACTAAAGAGTACATGTTCTTGACTCTCCAGTAGTGATGCGAATTCTGGAATCCCTTCGACATAACATATAAAATCACATGACAAGATTTGCCTGCCAGCATATTCAAGGCAACATCCTGTAATCTGAGAGATCCCTGCCACTAAAGTGTACATGTTATAAGCTTTAAGTTTCTCTTTCAGGGTCTGCATAATTAATGTTGGAGGAAGTGCATCAGCCCTACTATGCTGGATATTCCATTGGATGTGTTTTTCCGTGGAAATATTGTTCACTCATTGTCACATTGTTATAAAAACTCTTCTGCGATATATAAAATAGAGCTACAGATTAGAGTTAAAGTACGGCCTAGTAGAATTTCTTATTCACCTTTTATGCCATCATATTCAAGGACAGGTCTTAATGCTGCCGGTCATTTGTAAGTCCTACCGGCCTACGGCTGCTCTGTCCTCTGTCCTGTCCTCCGGTCTTCCATATGTTTCTGTTTCTATCTTCTTTGGAAGAAGAGTTAGGAATAGGGTAACGTTTACGTTTCACCACACGAGTCAGTTCAGTCGTTCGACAGTTAACAGGCGTGGAATCTGTGACCGTAGATCAAGCAATTAACCAGAGGGCCAAAAGCCCCCAATATCCTAAAATTCTTGCAGTGTTCACTTTCAACCATCTTAGCATAAGGAGGCCACCTTGAATGACATAATTTAGGATCTTGGATTATTGGATACCATCTGGAATTATAAGGCTATAAGACACTTTTACATGTATACCAATTATTTTACAACTAACAAAGGGCATTTTTATTTTTAATAGTAATTTACTTCGGGTCATTCTGGGAAAATTGCTGTCATTTTGACGCACTATTGGATTTGTATGGTTCATGTCCGCTAAAGACAATTAAACTGGTCTTGTTGCATTTTATATCCCTCCGTCCCCCTAAAAAGGAGATGTATAAAACAATGTTAATAAGGCAGATGATTAATTAATTGATAACAAGCAGATTTCCTTTTTTTTTAAACCGAGGTTGGAGGAAAAAGGAAACAATTTGGCAACTGAATTTGCCCAACCACATAATATTTATTACCCAATAGCTGGACAAACATAGGATTGGGCAATCTTATTGGGTAAAATTGGTTGGGCAAATAATTACCCAACTGAGAATATAACCAACAGTTGGGCAGTTGTAGAGTTGGGTAAAATCTGATGGGTCACCAATCAGGCTTTTCATGCTTTCTGGATAAACAATGACAAAAAAGTCCATATATTGTACATATGCTAATTAGTTCATTATGCTAATTATGCTATTTCCAACAACTGCATTACTTTAAAATGAAAACTGATGTCATAAATGAATTCTTCATCATAGAAAACCCTAGAAGAGTTGTATTATTTATGTTTTCAGGCTTTCTGGATAAACAATGACAAAGAAGTCTACATATTGCACATATGCTAATTAACTAATTATGCTAATTATGCTATTTACGACAATTGTATTACTTAAAAATGAAAACTGGTATCATAAATGAATTCCTCGTCATAGAAACCCCTAGAAAATTGTATTATTTATGTTTTCAGGCTTTCTGGGTTAAGATTAGCAACAAATTATATATTGCATATATGCTAATTAGATAATTATGCTAATTATGCTAATTAAAAAAATTGCTCAAGGTTGCCAAGGTGGCAACCAAGCTGAATTTACCTCAATACCCATCTAGAACACGAATCAACAAAAAAACCTTGTACTTAACAACTTTTCCAGGTCTGAATAACTTCTACTGGACTATGCCTGCATGTATGTTACAGAATGGATGGGCCAGTCACATACCAATTCCCTATAACCGATTAGCAGTCCAAATCTGCCCCTGGTGGTGTCCAAATATTTTGTGAACATCCATGAAGTCTGATCTTCAAAACCTCCTTGGTCTGATCGGGCCTTTACTGTCAGAGACACAGAACTTGTGGATGATTAGAAACCCTCTCTTTTAACATGTATGCAGGTTGATGCTAATGTGGAGCTTATTATCAGAGCAACGAAATACTATCAAATCACACTAATATATCAAGTTAAAAAAAATAAAAATATAAAATAAATAATAATTAAAGTCGACAAATGAAATTATTGTACTCATTCTGCAAAATTATTCAAGGAGATTAATCATCAGTTTTTAACACTATACTTTAAATAACGCTGAATCAGGTTTACCCCAAAATGTAAGTTACAATTTGCAATATTGCATAATATATCAATGGTTAAAAAAGATCTTTGATATCTGGGGGTTTTATTGATTTGTCGTGCAAAAGCAAAGCTTTATTTCATCTTTATTATATAAGTTATCATTAACTATAACTGGAAAAAAATGTTACATGTTATATTAACATTATAACACACATCATGGTTCATTATAAATTTGCTGTGGGTTCCACAAACATATTATTTTCCTCTCGAAAAAAAATATAAAGTCATGTGAATGCAATGGGTCAATCTCAGGGAGGTGGAACATCGTATCAGAAGGGGAGAGAAATAAACAACAATATTCAGTGATGATGTGTAATGTATCAATAAGGATTCTATACTCTTGGGATGAGCAGACTTAAGTATTAAGAGGGTTATGTGAAGACAATACTCTGTGTGATATTGTGTATTGTATTATATAATCACTTCTGAGAGCTACCCGTTTTACTTAGACAAGTACCCTTATTCCCCTTTTTTCAATAAAGTGATCCTTTCTAATAGGTGCTCCTTTTTATCTTTGTTGAGTGCCCTATTTATCCTCAATAATATTGCTCCTTTCATTCTGATACATGGCGTTTTCCTTCCATTAAGTGCCCTTTTGCTAAAAAGTGTCACTTTTTTGTGAAACGTGCCCCTTTTCTTTTTAATAAGTGCCCTCGTTTTTAATAAGAGCTCCTTCCCCTGATCAAAATGCCCCTATACAAATCTGTTAGGTGTCCCTCCCCCTTTTTTGTTGTTGCAATAATTGCCCTGTTTTTTAAATATTAAATACTCCATTCTCCGTTTCCATTCTCATACTCATAGCTGATGAGTGTCACTTAGGATATGCAAGAAGTACCCCTTTCACCTCTGACTGTTGGCCTTTTAGCTCACCTTAGCCAAAATGCTCATTTGGGCTAATGCGATCGCTCACCATTTTTGTCGTCCGTCGTTCTAAACTTTTCACTTTTATTTCAATTTCTTTTTAAAAAATGCATGGCTGGATTTTAACCAAACTAGTTAGGAATCATCCTTATGCAGGAGGAATCTGGATTTGTTCCAATAAGGTGCACATCCCTTAATGAAGCAGGGGGCAGAGCCATGAAATGCCCCTGTGCAATGGCGCAAATCCATTTTGAAATTCGAGGGGACATTCACCTCCAAAAATTCTCTGACGAGCAAAAAAAAAAAAAAAAAAAAAAGGTTATTCAACAAGGTGGGGAACATTCGCCTCCAAAATTCGCTGACAAGCAAACAATTTTTTTTAAAGGTTATTCAAAAAGGTGGGGGGGGGGGGACATGTCTTGCTGTCCCCCTGGATTTGCGCCCATGCCCCTGTGGCAATATATTACTCCTTCTCAATATTGCCCTATTGAATTTTAACGCAACTTGGTAGGAATTATCCTCAATAAAGGGAATCTTCTTCAAATTGTATACATACAGCACCCCGAAGTGCCATATTTTTGACTTATTAATATCGTAGAATTGGATTTTCACCAATACTTTGTTTCGACATCATCCATGGGCAAAGGAAATTTTAAGTTGTTCAAAATGGGTATGTATACCTCCTAGGGGGCTGGGGACGCTGTCCCCAGCCCCCTTTGGCAATAAACACTAGATTCTAATTTTATGGACTCAGGTGAACTCGTAGTCCTCTTGTTACTCTTACACCAGCTCCTTGTCTTTTCGAATAAATGTCCTTTCCCTTGTGATAAGTGCCCACTTGCCTTTCTACATATAGTCTCATAGCGACTATCAAAATGAGCAAGTTTGTTTTCTATAATCCCCCAAAGCTCACTCGGCCTCCTCCCATACATGGTTGATAAATTAGGTCTATCCAGGGCCGCCGATAAAGGGGGGGGGGGGATGTGACATCCCCCCCCCCCCACACACACACACTGGTGACGATACCGTCGGTAAATTCTTGCCGTCGTCGGGTGAAAAGAGGGAGAAAGAGGGAGATAAGGCACGGTGACAACAAGAACAATGTTTGGTTCTGTCAGTACATCATCTTGAAATAAAGTAACCTAACAAACAATGAAAGAATTAATTTAAATGTAATAATGTTTTGATAAATGAACAGAAAACTGACAAACCATAGAATTAAGAATTACAAGTTTGACGGAGTAGGTTCACCCTAGCTTTTCGGGAAGTGCCGAGGCCGGATCATGCAGAAGCATATAGGGGGAGGTTTTGGGAGGAATTTTATTTTTTGTTTCTATTTCCTCAAGGTTTAAGTTTTCTAAGTTTCGAGCTCGCTCGCTTCGCTTGCTCGCCAGTAGACCCATTAAATAAAATGTTCGAGAAATTTCAAAAGGTGTCACAGTGGTAGGCAGGCAGATATTTTTCAATATGAAATGACATACCTAAAATTTCGCTCGCTCGCTACCTCGCTCACCAGTATGAAATAATGCTTGTGTGATAATTTATATCAGTGATTAATAAAAAGGCGTGGTATATATGCAGATGCTTTTCAATATGAATTAAAAACCCAATTTTACCCTTGCTCGCCAAAATGAAATACATATCTCCTTCAATTTGTTTGCGTCCGCCCCTGCCCCGCAGCAAGAAGACCCCGTTTATGCTACAAATTATTATCAAAATTGTAATGCTCTTCTCTACAATCTACCTGAAACTCAACTGAAGCGAATCCAAAGAATCCAAAATTCTGCTGCACGGCTTGTTACGAGTTCCCGTTCGAGTGAATCTATCTCTCTTATTTTGAAGAAACTACACTGGTTACCTGTTCGTGCTAGAATCGAGTTTAAGATCCTTGTCTTAACCTTTAAGTGCCCCAAAGGATTGGCTCCTACATATTTGACTGAATTACTTATCCAATTCATACCAAACAGAAACCTCAGATTTTCCCAAAAGTCCCTTCTCACAATTCCACAAATAAATACAAAATTTTATGGGTCACGCTCTTTTCAGGTTGCATCAGCAGAACTTCGGAACAAATTGCCAGAAAATATCAAAAATTGTGATACCGTTGACTACTTTAAGGCACATCTTTAGAAATAACTTCCAGTGTTAACTGGTAACTAGATAAAATACATGTATGTTGAGCATACCTCACTCATCTCAAGCTTCTCTGTCCACTTTTCCTTTTTCCTCTTTCTTACAGCGCATAGGGACATATTGTGATATGCGCTATATAAATATGGTATATTATTATTATTATTATTATTATCAAAACAGAAATGTTATTTTTTCCCCTCGCTCGCCAAAAAGAAATTAATAAATTGAAAAGCTGTGCCCGCCCCTCCCCGCAGCAAGAATACCCATTTTTCCTATCAATTATTATCAAAAGAGAAGTGTCAATTTTTTCACTCGCTCTCTTTGTTCACGCGCCCAGTAAAAATTAACATTCCCTTAAATACTATTGAACCCGCCAGCCCAGCAGCCACAACACTCCTTTTTTGCTGCCAATTGTTATTAAAATAGAACAGTAAAAATATATAATATATATAATATAGAATAAACACTCATTTGATTAATAAGTGATGGTAGGCGGGAAGATCCTATTCAACATGTTCAATATAAAATGATAAAAATGATAAAAAATTTCGCTCGCTCGTAACGCTCGCTCGCCGAAATGGAATAAACGTTGCTTTAATTAGAAATCGGCAAGAAAAAAAAAATTCTTCGAATTATATTTGGTAAATGAAGATAGACTCACGGTTGACACTGTCTGGTTGAGAGAAAAAAAATTCTATTACTGGCTTCTGCACCTGCCCCCCCCCCCCCCCCCCCAATGATATCGTCGTTCACAAAAGAAGGTTTTATTATCGGTAACTCAGGCTCGTCGGTAAATTAGTGGTCTCGACACCCCCCCCCCCCCCCTCACTCAGAAAGGCCTAGCAACGCCCCTGGGTCTATCCAGTCTTTCATGATGAGATTGTAATTTTCACCCCACAGGATTACTTTTTCCTCTTCATAAGAATCCGATGTCACCGGCGGATCCAGGATTTTTCAAAAGGGGGGCCGAAGTCTCTATGTGAAAGAGTGATTAGCAAAAAGAAAAAAAAAAGGAAAAAAGAAAAAGAAGCAAAAGAAATGGCCTCTGCCACCAAAATAGGGGTCAAAGTCCAAGTTTGCATATGTATGTGTATATATATATATATATATATATATATATATATATATATACATATATTTGTTTTGTTCTCTTTTGCAAATTCCTATTATTCAAACATTCACAATGTCGACTCATTCGCCTTTCGCTGATGTACTTATAACAGTACAAAGATTTGATCTATAAATTCCTGATCTAATTGTTTACCTTTTTAGCAATTTCAATGTACCTGGAACACCTGTCAATCACGATTTATAATGCTTCAGGTCTTGTCTTGTTTTAAATAGTTGTGTCTCACTCAGAAGCTGAATTCTATTTCTTTTGTAATCAAGTACTAGTAATTGACAGGTTATTGTACAGCGAGCAATGATCCGTTTCAATCTCGGGGCTTTCTTGGGTAATGCATTCTTCAATGTCTTTTTTATTAATGATAATCTTCAGCAATTTTCCAACAAGGGGTACCCACTCCAGAAGAAATCTGATGCAAAAGAGAAATAGTCAATAGATGTGAGGTAAGACGTACTTAATGTGGAATCTGTTGCATGCCTTCATCATTTCATATGTAAATTCTCAACTGAGACTATACTCATTGTTAAAGTTTCTTGCATGCCTCCACCTTTTCATTTGTAAATTCTCAGGTTAGACTATTTAATATTAAATTTTCTTGCATGCTCTCACCATTTAGTTCTCAAAGTGAAATTGTCTTGCATGCTTTCACCCTTTCATATATTCAGATTCTCAATTAAGCCGAACGTATTTTATGTTAAATTGTCTTGCATGCATTCACCCTTTCATTTTGAATCCCCAAAAGGTTCTCAATGTGTAATTGTCTTGCTTGCATGCTTCAACCCTTTTGTATTTGAAATTCTCAATAAGTAAAAACCATTATTATCGTATGTACAGTAAATGAGTCACTTGTTTCGTGCGAAGGGGTCGGCTGGCTCGGTCTTGATTGGTCGCAACGTCGAGGAGTGGCGTTTTTTTGTTTTTGTTGTTGTTCTTTTTTTCTTTCTTTTTTTCCCCTCCTCTTCCGCCCTTTACTGGCTAAAACTGCATTCTCGATTCTTTGTCGCTTCTCAATTGCGCAATGCCATGTTCATTGCCCGGAGAGGCCGAGTCTGCGGGGCTCTGCGTTCTTGGGTTTTTTTTTATAACTGTTTATATATTCTAGTATCATTGTTTATCAGTCCTTGCATGTACCTTTGCTTAGGTTCGGTGTAACATTTGCATAACTTTCTTTTTTACCCGTTCCATTATTTCCAATTCGCCTCTTTATCTATATGATCTACCTTTATTTTAGTTCTTAGGTGCATAATTCTACTATTTCATATTCAAACTTTACGTGCATCGTTGACTAATTTTGTTTTTGGTTTCGTTTTGGTTTTTTTTTTCTCTCTCTCTATAAATTCTCTTCTTTTTTTTTCTTTTGTCAATATTTGTTCCCACATTGTTCTGATTCATTGCATGCTTTAAAGAAAAATATGACACTAGTATTTTATCAACCTGTATTTAGATTTCCCAAGTGTTTTGAATCTATACTGAATAATATTTTTTATGTTTCAAAATACAAGTAATATCATGCTTTCCATTAGCTTGTTTACATTCAACACACACATATATGTATATATATATATATATTTTTTTTTTTTTTACAGTGAGTGCATCTTGAGTGTATTTCCTATAATATTATGTACTACTATATGTATTGGGCGTCTCGCCAGGAACAAACAGAGATGTTCCACTATTGTTATTGTTCATTGACTCGTTCGTTCGCTCTGCCTACGAAGACTTCTGTGTTATGCTGTCTCTACTTCTCCATACTTAATGTTTAGTTTTTCAGGGTTACACCATGTAATTCTTTCAAGGAATAAGAGCCCTGAAAAGGGCTGGTGAGCTCCGCTAAGAGCTCTGTGGTTCTCGACGTTTCGATCAGTATGCTCTGATCGTCATCAGGAGAATGACTAGAATACTGCCCAGTGGAGGCTATTTATTGCCTACGGAGGGATCCGATTCACAGCCAGATTGGCGCCAATCGGAAATGCCCGCGAATTCTATTCACGGTTGCATTCTCATTCTGGTCACTGGTGGCGCTATAATTCCTCTAAACAGAGAAAGCACCGGACGGTGCCATTGTTTTCTCTGAATAAAGAACAAGGGCCAGATTTTCTCCATACTTGTACTTTTTCTTTCTTTCTTTGTGTCAAGTCCTTCTTGTAATCCCTTCTCTGTTGTACTGTGTCATTGTTCAGTTCTATGTATTCACGTGTTTTTGTATGTGTACTTGTTCACATGTAAAACTGTCGTTTGTGTGTTTCCTTGCAGGACTGTACTATCGCCCAATTGCTTGCTTACTGCTATAAACCCAAAGCCGAAAATGCAATATCATTTTGAGATTTTTACTGTTCTTCTATGGCCAACTTAGCAGATGTGCCATTCCACTCTTTAAATGATGATGACCTTTTTGATTTATTAAACCCTTCGTCAACAAATCACTTGAATGATTATTCTTCAACTGATGTAGCTTATAACCATTTTGTAGCTAACAATATAAATTCATCAACAGAAATTTTCAACTTTCACCCTGATTATGACCAAATTCAGAGCCCTTCATCTGACTATGTAACAGAGTTTCAATTCAAAAACCTCACCAAACAATTTGGAAATGACACATTTTCTCTATTACACTTAAACATTAGAAGCTTAAATAAACACTTCGTAGAATTTCAATTGTTATTAGATAATCCATCCAAACAGTCGTTTTCCACAATAGGACTTACAGAAACTTGGTTATCCAGCGAATCCAACCTACCATTTGCATTAGATGGTTATGATCTTCTTGTCAATAATAGAAAAAACAGACCCGGCGGAGGTGTTTCATTTTTCGTGTCACACAAGTATGACTATACAGTTATTAATGAAATTAATACAATGAACGAAATAGTAGAGTCTCTTTTTATCGAAATTAATGTTCCAGATACTAAAAATATAATCATAGGCATTATGTATAGACCTCCAAGTTCTAACTCAAATGATTTCCTAGTGTACCTTACAGATTTACTTAAAAATCCATTTTTTGTAAACAAAGACGTTTTCATAATGGGAGATTTCAATATTGATATATTGAAACATAATAACAACAATATATCTCATGAATTTCTTGAAATATTTTTGACTGCCTCATTCTTGCCTTTGATTTCGAAACCTACTCGCATGGCAAATCATTCCGCCACCCTTATTGATAATATCTTTTGCAATACTCTTCCTACCCCGGACTCTTCTGTAATTCTATCCGATATAACGGACCATTATCCAATTATGTCACATTTTACCCTTAAGCACTCATCAAACAATCATCACAGACCATCAAGACGGAGACCTACCAATGAAAACATTGCCAGTCTTGGCGCTTCTTTAGACTCTGCTGACTGGTCGTGTGTTTACAATACTAATGACGTAAATTTATCTTTTAATAATTTCCTTAACATATTTCATAATCAATTAGATATTCACATTCCTAAAGTTAAAGACAAACGGACTAACTACAAAAAATCACCGAGACTTCCATGGATTTCTAAATCACTTTTACGTTCTATTAACAGAAAAAAACAACTTATACTATAAATTTAAAATGAAAGGTACTGAAGAAGCGAAGGCTAGATACACCAGATATAAAAATATTTTAACTAAAACAATACGATTAGCAAAGAAAAGATACTTTACGAACCAGTTAACTTTATATAAGAACGATATTCAAAATACTTGGAAGATTTTAAAATAAGCTATGAACTTATCCAATAACAAATCAGATGTAACTAAAATTAGGTATAATGATGATATTGTCGAAGGCCCTGAAAATGTAGCCAATACTTTCAACAACTATTTTTCTTCTATAGGAGTAAACTTAGCTGAAGGTATTCCTCCTTCAGACAAACATTTTTCTGAATACCTGGGCACACCTAATCCCAATTCTATTTTCTTCACTCCTATAGTCAAAGAAGATATCATTGATATTGTATCTAGTTTGAACAACAAAAAGAGTCCCGGCTACGATGATATTAATAATTTCATTTTAAAAGGTGTAATATCTTCAATTGTTAATCCCTTAGTACATTTTCGTAATATATCGTTACTTAATGGACAAGTCCCAGATAACATGAAAATTGCAAAGGTCATACCCCTGTACAAAAAAGGTGATAAGTTGAATGTTAGTAGTTACCGGCCTATTTCTTTATTATCCTCCTTGTCGAAAATTCTTTAAAAAAAGCTGTTTATTGTAGAACTGTTAACTTTTTAAAAACTCATCAAATTTTTTCCAACTTTCAATTTGGATTTAGAGAAAAACATAATACAGAACATGCCCTTTTAAATTTTGTTGACAAAGTGGCGCATGCTTTAGACAAATGTTCTCATCTGGTTGGTATCTTCCTGGACTTCTCCAAGGCCTTCGACACCATCAATCACGACATTTTATTATTTAAACTTTCTCATTATGGGGTGCGTGGGAAGGCCTTGGAGTGGTTCAGGAGCTACTTATCCAATAGACGACAATACGTATTTTTGAATGATCATACATCCAATATGCAAAACATAAATTGTGGAGTCCCCCAGGGCAGTTTGTTGGGCCCCTTACTTTTTATTATTTATATAAATGACTTTTGTAAATCATCCGATGTCCTTTCGTTTATACTGTTTGCAGACGATTCTAATCTATTTTATTCCCATAAGAATCCAAATACTTTGGTCAATGTTGTAAACTCTGAGCTTGAAAAAGTCACCCAATGGATAAGAGCCAATAAACTATCCCTCAACCTCCAAAAAACCAAATATATGTTATTTAGTAATTCTATAGACACATTGCCCATGGATATTGTGTTTGACGAAACCTCTTTAGAAGTTGTTTCATTTATTAAATTTTTAGGCATAACTGTTGACAATAAACTTTCGTGGAAGTACCATATAGATAATACATGTAAGATTATTTCACGGAACATTGGCATAATAAACAAACTTAAATTTCATTTTCCGACATCATCCCTATTAATGCTTTATTCATCTTTAATTTTGCCTTATCTGAATTATGGGATACTTGCTTGGGGCAATACCCAGCAAACTCTATTAGATAGACTACTTTTATTACAAAAGAAGTCCCTCCGTATCATCTGCAATTCTGCTATACTCTCACACACAGACCCGTTACTTGTTGATAGTAGACTATTAAAAATAAATGACCTGTATCTATTTCATTTGGGACAATTTATGTATAACTACAGTAGAAAGACACTTCCACACATATTTGATGCCATGTTCCCCCAAAATCGGTCATTTCATGATTACCCAACTAGACGGTCTAACGAGTTTCACCTACCACTCTTTAGAACTTTATTAGCGAAGAAGACATTTATATATGATGGTCCTAGATTTTGGAATTTTTTAAGTGAAGATATTAAAAGTAGTTCATCCCTAAATACTTTTAAGAAAAAACTAAAATTATTTTTGCTCAAATCTTATAGTAATATACAATAATTACCTGATAACAGCTGATATCTCTCTTATTTTTTTATTTTTTATTTAGGTCTTCATCATCTGCTCATTTAATTGAATATATATTTGGTCTTATGATCTTAACTTGCCAGAATCACCATATAACTACCTCCTTTTTCGGTCAAGATTTGTCCTGCTCCCCCCCCCCTTTTTTTTCCTTTTTCCTTTTTCCTTTTTCCTTTTCTTTTATCTCTTTTCCTTTTCCTTGTCGTTTCGTGTTTGTATGTTGTTCTGTAATACTGTTTTGTGTTTTCCAAGTCTTCGTAGGCACAATTTGAAACAATACTATTTTCCCTGGGGGATCCACAAATTACAAGCCCGGCTTTTTAGTGGATCCCCCACATTTCCTCAGAAATTATGAATTTCTTTTAATAATTCATTATAATTATTTATATGTTTAGTGTACTTGTACACTTATTAAGAAAAAATGAATTTGTACATATGTTTTTCATATTTTCTGTTATAATATCTGTAAAGCCAAGTTTCTGTTGGAAATGAAATAAACATTTGAATTTGAATTTGATTACTATCAAGGATAATTCAAAAAAAGCTCCGAAAAAGGGGCCCCCCTAGATCCACCACTGGATGTCACGGCAAGCTATAATTATATTGCTCGCTCCGAAAATGAATATACAGACCATCACAGACCCTCACACTCAACTGCACACTGTCATGTAAAGAGAGAAACAAAGAGGATTCCTGAAAATGGATTAAAAATGTAGGGGTATATAAAGTCTAAAACTTATGTATTCACTTTAACGTTTCCTTTTATGCGTTCCCCTTTTCCCTAGAAAGTGCCTTTTCTATTAATGCCCCCTTGTGCGTGCTCCCTTTCCCACATAAGTTCTTTTTTCTGCTGGTGCCTACCTTATCCCCTCCCCCCCCCCCCCCCCCCCTCAACACGAGACGCTTTGCCGCCATGGTCTGCGACCAATATTGATTAGTTGCCAACTCGTGATTTTAAGTACGCTACACTCTACATCAAAACTAAATTTGTGATTACATATAGCAGGGGCCGAGGAGAGTTTTTGAAAGTGGGGGGAGGGGGGGGGGGCTGATCTGATTTCACTCATCAATGAAAATTTTCTAACCTGGATGTTTAATAGATGAATACCATCGATATATGTATGTATATGATCTTTGTGTGACTTTCAAAAATTAATTTCAAAAGTACTTTGACTTTTTAAGGCTCTTCTTTTAGATGACAATCCACAAAGAACAAAGAACTATGTATGGGATGTTTTTTTTAATACTGGTCATGTTTTGTTTTTTGTTTTTTTTTGTTTTGTTTTTTTAATCTCGTAGTCTCATTAGTACATGGATTTTATCCACATTCCACATTAGGCTTTGCATTACATAATATACTCAGCTGGTTATTTTTGAAATTTATTATTGTTGGTTTTACTTGTATGTGCCTATATCATATTTTCTTATAAAACTTATCATTTTATGCTATACCTTATTGTTCATTCCTTTTACATCAGGAACATGATGGAAAACAGTTTTATATTGATCATGTTTTTATCCTTTGTATAAATAAGTTCAAATAAATAAATAAATAAATAAATAAATAAATAAATAAATAAATAAATAAATAAATGAAATTTTGAATGAATCAAGTAACAGGTCTTGTCATCATGTTCAATGCAAAAATTGTGGTATCACCAATTTTGTTGGGGACAAAAATCTTCTGTATCAAGATTTGAATGAAGTAAATAGAAATTCTGTTAGAAAGACAACAACACTTTTTGTATAAGCTTTTACTTTTTAGTAACAGCTATATAGTGGTCACATTCACAGCCGACGAGCAGATTCTAATAGCCGAGGGTGTTTGTTAAGCTGCTTGCTATATATTTTCTATTGGTTGGTTAGTTACATTTCTTTTTTTAGTTGAAAGATGTCATTTTCATTAACATTCTGTTTCCATGGCAACATATTTTTTTTCATTAACATTCTGTTTCCATGGCAACATATTTTTTTTCATTAACATTCTGTTTCCATGGCAACATATTTTTTTTTAAATAAATCAGATTTAGCTCTGTTCCAAACTAAAGTTTTGAATATAATCAAACAGGCGACAAAAATTATTATATGTTTACCAATATTTCATGTTGAAAACAACTATAGTTCTGTATTTTATTAGAAATACAATGAATATATTTGTTACCATGGTAGCGGCCTAACATGTAGTGGTCACATCCATCACCCCTTTACTAAAACAAATTATGATAACTGAGTGTCCTGTAAAAGAGAAGATAATCATGTACAATATTAATATTTACTTCTTTTCCCGGTAGAATCAAGGGATTTTTTTTACTCAAATATCAGTTTTTTTCTTACTGTTTCCATGGAAACAGACATTTTCAAACATGATGGACACTTTTTATGACTCTCATTTGGGTTTTAATCAATTAAGAAGCTTTTGATACATCATTTTTTAATGTTACACTAAGTTTTTATACTTTCTAAATCATGAATACATGACATTTTCTGAAATTCTACTGTTCTTGATCCGTTGCCATGGTAATAGCCCTTGTGGTCACGCCCACCTCTTAATTTAGGGTAAAGAAGCATATTTTGATAGTTAATGGTCCCATCTAACAGAAAAACTTAATTCAAGATTCTTTTTAAGGGGGTAGGGACATTTCAGTTTGTGGCCCATGGAATATACTGATAATACATGGGATAATTGCCTTATGTACACTCAAGTCTAGATGTACATTTAAATAGTGTTTTTCATTCAAAATGAGCATCGAGTGAAAATACATTATTCCATTAGGGATAACATAAAATGAGTTATTTATCACCTTATCGGATAATTTCTTTTCTGTGTGTGACATGACAATATTCATTATATGTTTAATCAAGAAAAATCGTTTAAATTGACAAATTTACGTTGGGTAAAAAACTCTGAAATATTGGTAGTTTTCACAACCTATTATTTTGAGTAAATCACAGTTTTATGTTTCATTGCGCCATACATGTGTGTGTAATATCCAACTTTTAAATGTATATTAATCAGGTTTATAATTTCAAACTCGAAATGAAACTGACATCACCTGGAAAGTCTTTATCAGGTATTACATATTAGGTCAAAAAATTAAAAATCGTGATTTTTGACATTCTTTCAAATTTTGAGCCCAAAATGGCATTTTTAGGCAAAAATGCGCGTGGCATCCGCCCGTACCTTACTCCTCAGTATTTTTGCAAGAGTTTAAGCATGGATGCCAAGCATTACCCCAAAATGCCGGCCAAAGTAAAAAAAATCAACTTGGCTGGTCTACTATTAAGATTAAGTGACTCGCACGTGCATCATTAGACAATTACACACACAACTGCTAATTGTGGAAACTGAAGCTGAAGCAGAACCACCATAAAAAGGTGCTTGATAATAATACCAATGTTGCTTTATATGCACCCTTTGCAGGTTCCTCATGTGTCCTTTTTTGTTGGTACCCCCCCCCCCCTACGGAAAGACACTCCGCTGCCACTGGCGCAGAACTTAAAAATTAGGGGAGAAAGCAGATTTTGTGAAGAAAAAAAAAAGGTTAGACAAAATTCGGACATATAACAAAATAACATGTGAATTTTTTAAAAGACATGAATAAATATGAACAAAAAATGAAAATCAATAGACAACTTAGTCATGAGTTTTGACGTCATTCCCTAACGATCACTCAGTGATCTCTGCGTAAAAAAAAAAATATATAGAGATCAGTGCTGACGAAAAAACAATTATTATCTGTTTACTACAGGCCTATTAATAAAACATTTTACGTTTTGTCCAAGAATAGGCCTATGATTTCTTCATAAATCGAGTGCAATTATATTTTACTCATATACTTTTGCATGTGTGTGTTAATACAGAAAAAATGAATTTCTTGATATTAACAGCATGAAAATATAAATTCAAAAAAATAAACAATGACTAGGAATATGTAATATTTTGAAAGCAGTCTCACTGACCTTTTTTCCGGATACATGTAAAAACATATTACTATAAATCGTCTATAATTAGGTTCAAGTTATGAGGAAATCATATTCTGGGACATAAATTGAGGATATGAAGGAAAATAATGGACGGCTTGTGATGAGGATATCGGACGTTACAAATCCATGAAAAAGTGGCCAGTTTGTCTAGTGATTTTCTTTGTTTTCAGTAGTTTTCAGTGTTATAAAGATTCATAATTTTCAGACTATACAGTGTCAGATAGCTTTTAGTGTTATAAAGATTCATAACTTCATTTTGTTCGATTTTACTCGAACAGAGTCGAACTGCTTTATTCTGTCTCGGGACCGGACTTGCCGCTGGGAAAATGAAGCGACACACACACATAATTATCCACCATATCCACCAACACACGTCATACACACATCACACAAATGTTGAGGATTCTTCACACTAGACAAGCTACAGTCCACAGGCTCACAATATTGTGGCAAATCAACGGGAATCGACTGATAATAATAAGGCAGCTGTGTAATTTCAAAATGTGGATATAGACCTTTTTCACGTATTATTTATTACGTACGTACGTAGTATTATCACGTACGTACGTAGTAATTATTACGTACGTACGTAATATTTTTTTTTTACGTTGTCAATTTGGCCCTTACGGGGCTTCGTAGATACGAAACTAGACATGTGATACTACAAAAAGTTAGAGATCACGTGATAATTCGGTAATGTTTTAATTATATAGCAAAAACGCAAAGTATATTCGATTTCAACAAATCTAAATTAAACGGAGTAGCCTAAATTAGGATGAACGTCCTGCGTATATATTTATTACAACTTTTTTAAGGATCGGATTACGTACATCGATTTTACGTATACTGTAGTTGATTTTTTTTTTGGGGGGGCGGTCACGACCTGAAAAAAAATCAAACATAATTGAGAAGAAGAAGAAGAAGAAGAAGAAGAAGAAGAAGATATCGAAGAAGAAGAAAGAAGAAGAAGAGGAAGAAGAAGAAGAAGAAGAAGAAGAAGAAGAAGAAGAAGAAGAAGAAGAAGAAAAGGCCTATCGGGCCTATTTGCTTCGATCCTTATTTGCCTAAACCCTGTTTAGCAGTTGTTTCTTAAACGAATAAAACAAGGGGCCCTGAATCCGCCCTGGGTGTAGTAATATATAAACATTGTATGCTTCGGAGTTCAATGGGCCTATCATGTAATTATGATGAAAAGGCCACAAATTCAGAATTTCCAGAGTGAAGTTAAATTTCACTCAGATAATTCATTATGAAGTTATAATATAGGCCTACTGACAGTCTTGTACAGCTCTGTCTCTGTCTATCTTCTTTCTTTTTTTTTTTTTTTTAAATTATTTTTTGACGGTCTTTTCAATTAAATTATGAATTACTTGAATAATAAACACACTAAAAACAATCTAGTCAAATATGACTAGAATCTAGTCAGATTTGACTAGAATAACTATTCCCACGGGCACCTCCACTATTCCAGTCAAAATGATCCGGAAAATCTACTAGAATATAAATATTCAAAGTCTACGATTAGGAAATCAGGTCAAATTTAACCAGGTTCTAGTCAAAATGATCTGGAAAATCTAGTAAAGCATTTGACTGACTGGAAATCCCAGTCAAGTCTATATATGACTAGAAAATGTGGTGAAATTTGACCAGGTCCTAGCAGGGAAATGTATTTCCCTGGTCCTAGCTAGCCAAAATGATTTCGAAAATTCTAGAAAGATTAGGGATCTAGTCAAATTTGATCAGAACCTTGTCAGTTTGGCACTCTCGTCATCAAAAATGATTTAGATAATCTGATCAGTCCCCGGTCTGTCACACAATGTGATACATCACACAAAATTTCACTAATGAATTATTATGAATATGATTTCATTCCAGTGCAGTGAAAACCGTAAAATACATTCATCTAAAAATTCAAACATGAATATTCAAAACAAGATATATCATTGTACAGTTGTTTTACAATGAATATACCGTAAGCCTACTGATTCTTGGAAGGGGAGACCAAGAGGAGATGGATGAGGAAAAAAGAGAGATAAAGTGAGAAATGAGAAAGGAAGGGAGTGGGGAGAGAGAGAAAAAAGGAGGAAAGAAAGAAAGGGAAGAAGGAGGACAATTTGGTTTAAATATTGCATTTTGTAAAAAAAAAAAAAAAAAAAAAAAAAAATTATAAAAAAAACGAAAAAAAAAAAAAGGAACATGAATATATCATTATTATATGATCACAATTCCAAAGCTATCATAAGCTGGCAGTCATGTGGCATCAAAAGTAGGCCTATTAAAAGTATGGTATTTCTGGAAACCTTGAATTGGAAGAAGAATAAAGTCCAATTTGGGCAATTCCAGCGTTATGGACATGACATTTTTTCTTAGATGTAGAACAAATCATAGGGGAAATAAAAAACAGCCAAACCAACTATTTTTTTATTTTATTGTTATCTGACAGTGAAACTCAAACATTAAATCATAATCATCAAGTAAAACAGTTATTCAGGGGGAGCGAAGCGTCTTTCAAACTGGGGGGAGGGGTGACCAGGAAAAGGGGGCACCTACAAGGGGTGAAAATAAAGCGAAAAGGGGACCGTTTTGTATGTTTTTATCAATGTTGTAAATCATTCGCAATTCAACCATTGGCTGCGACGAAATGATAAAACCTTAAATTCGATTCAATTCTCAAAGGAAGAAGATAATTGATAATGTATATAGGGCCGGGTGGGGGGGGGGGGTACTTCCATATAATACGGGGATGTGCCGCCCAAATGGATCGCCTTTTCACAAGAAATCCCTAAACATGGGTCCCGTTTTGTACCCCCCCCCCCAAAAAAAAAAAAAAAAAAAAAAAAATCCCTATGGGTTCACATTTTCAACAAAATCCCTAAACATGGGTGGTATCCATGTGCCTCGTATATTTTTTTCAATCCATTACCTGAGGTTTAAGGAAAGTAATGTAAGAAAACTCACAGAAAAATCTGAAATGTCCGTTCTCCGCTACTTAAACTACTGCATGCATACCGGATACCATACTGTCCCGGACGAGCCTGGCCTGATTGTCTGTGCAGTGAAAACCCGCGAAAAAATTTACACTATCCGTGGGTCCAGTTTTTACGACAAATCCCTAAAAACTAAAGTGTTTAAATCACCATTTTAAAGGGCCGAGGAGTGACAACTTTTTCAAATTGGTAGATTAACTCTTTTAAACTGCTGGATTCAGCCTTTATGGTGTTGTATCCAGCATGTTAAAAGTGTTAATCTACAATTTTGAAAAAGTTGTCACTTCTCGGCCCTTTTAAATGGTGATTTAACACTAGGATTTTAGAATGTACGTTTTGCGAGAAATCCCTAAACATGGGTACCATTTTTCTGACAATTTGCCCCCTTCCAAAAAAAAAAAAAAAGAAGAAAAAATCCGAGTACCCCCTCCCCCTCCCCGGGCTCGATGTAGGATAATACCAATATTGCTTCTAAGTCACTTTGGATTAGGGGCACATATGGAAAAGGGAAACGTGGTACTTATCATGGGGAAAGGGACACTTATTAGCAGAATAAATGAATGTGTAGAAACGGGTAAAAAAGGCAGTTATCAGAGGTGAAAAGGGGCATTTATCAGAACGGAAAAATGTTCTTATTAAGTTGAAAAATTGAATCAGTGCCTACTTGTTACTAGTCCACTGCCTGGACTGTTCGCGCACGACCGCGATCCGTTGAAAATATAATACACCATCAACACTAAAACTGAGATAGTCCTTCCAAATCGACCCTTTCGACGGGTGAAATTTTGGGGATCGCGCGATTAGTGGAGAGTCGCGCTCTGTGTGGGATATGCGTGTAGAGAAAGAGCAGCGTATAGGGGAATAAACCAAATATAAAAAAAGGATAGAATCTAGACTAACTTGTTACATTAAAAGGGATAAAAGGGATTAAAAGGGATAAATGTTCTTGTTGAAACAGGAGCATTTAAATGTATGGTGAGGGATGAGGTGTAATTATCAAAATGGGCACTTATAAGAAATTATGGAACGCGAAATTATTCGAAAGAAAAATTGGGGTACTTATCTGATGTTAAAGGGAAAAGTAGGGGCACCGTTGTGCCCCCCTGCATCCCCTGGAGCGGTGCTTCTGACCGGGTCTACATGTTATGATTGTCATTTCATCATTCTTCTATGTATATAGTTGGGTGATGATGACACGGGTCATCATCCTTGATGAATATTGGGGGTATGACTTATTCCCTTTTTCCCCACCACATTCGATTCCTGTGACCATATTTCCATTTCAATTTTGAAAATTGTAAGTATTATTAATGACATGAGTGTGGCAAAAGGGCATCATAAAGGAAAGTTATCGACTGAACCCTCTAAATCGAGAATAATTACATGTATTTTTAATCTAAATAATTCTTCTGCATTATGGCTTTGAAAAAAAATCATTTTAGAATATATTTATTGGGGTATGGTACCACAGGCCACCCCCCCCCCCCATCCCACCCCATTTCAACACCCGTGTTGTATAATTTGAAGTAGATGGTTTTCGCTTTCTAGTAGTGTAAAAATATATCTCGAGAAATCAGAAGCAACTACAGAATCGCAGATATATATATCAATAAATTCATATAAATCTGCAACATAAGAATATATCTTTATTGAAAAAAAGAATATAAAAATTTGAATGATATTAATAATTATAATATACCAAATTATATTTATAACATATAATAGAAATGTATATTATCCACCCTTTTGTTTGGGGGGGGGGAATGAAACATGGGGGATGTTTGTATACCCCATTTCCCCACCTGAAAAGTTGGGGGATACCTACCCCCAATCCCCGCTATCTACGCCCCTGGTTCCAAGTATTGTCCGTATAGTGCACGTTTTTGGGACGCATTCAATTTGTGCTTCTTGGTTTAAGGTCAACAAAGAATGACACACTACACAGCAATATTCTAGAACAGGTCTTATGTAAGAAATAAACACTGTGATTCAGGGGCGGAGGACCATCTTTCAAATGGGGGGGGGGGGCACAAGCCAAAAGGGCATTTTTTGAGAAAAAAAGGGGCACCTACAAAGGGTGAACATAAGGCAAAAACAGGGACCATTTTGTGACATTGTGTTTCGATCCAAAATCCTCAAAAGATAAGAATCGAACAAAAGATATGAACTTTAGATGATTTATGGTTTAATTCAAATATTTATAAATATTCAGTATGACATGATATACAAAAATTACAAAGTTAAGTTACAAATATAGTATACTTAAACTAGCAAAGACTTATAATTTCTCAGCTGGGAAACTCCTAATCCACAGAATATGAATGCAAGGAATAAGTCCAGAATGTTCTTGAAGTTTAGGGTAAGTTGGCTGCTTAATCACAATAATAAATCCGAATGTATAAATCCAGATGGTATGGTGTCTAACTGGTGAAAGAAAATTCCAGAAGATCTAGCCGAAGAATGTCCAAGGTAATTCAGGAAGTCATCGATGTCGATGACGATTTTGATAACAATGTCGACGATGTCGACCACAATGTCAACGATGTCCAACACGATGTCCAATACGATGTCAAGAATGATGTCCAAGGTTAAGTCCAATATGAGGTCCAAGACGATCTCCACAGGTTGATATCAATACGATCAATATCATATGGTGTTAACTGAGAAGTTATGCAATAGATGCTCCATGATGTTAGGGTATAAATTCTGAAATTTCTGTGGAAGCTCCCAGCTTATATACAATCTCAACCCTTAACTAGAATGTTCTACCTTCTACTACAACATTCATGAAGGTTTGGAACTCTCTTGTAAGTTCCACATACTTCTAGTTGTAACAAACAAAATAAGTGAATTCCAATGATCTATTACAGACTCATTGCAATGTTACGCTCTATAAGAAGTTCATGCAAAGGTCAGATAGTCAACATGTCACAGCATGTAATTACATTGTTACTATCATACGTACATCAGACATAATGTAATGATCTAGAATGTTCTTCCTCTACTGGATGTGCATTATTTAATATGTAATTGATGATTCTTTCACTGTTATAGAGTACATTCACTTTTCACACATGAATAATGATTTCTCTCCTAGAAATTTCTATGTTCATAAATCATAAAGAAAACTGAAAATAACTTCCTTCCAGAAGATTCTTCAATTATATAACAATTGGTATTAACCTATACAGTCTAATTAATACGTAATGAACTTCACCTTCTTCCTTTTTTATATTGGTTCTGGACATTGCTTCAGCTTTCCAAACCAGCAGTTGTGTGTAATGGTCTAATGATTCATGTGCGAGTGAATTTTCAGGAAAAAAAAATCAGACTATTTTCCCTATGCTGAAGGGCAATTCCACGGTAACGGAATTAGAAATTAGAGATTTTTTTTTGCTCACATTTTTGGAGTTTGTGCACTAATTTTGTAATTTGGTCCTTTTCCTACCATTTAATAGTCTGCAGATGTACTCATTCTTTCACCTGAACTCTTTCATACCCCAAAAATGTCACTTACATTAATTATATTCTGGTATATATATACCGTGGTAACGGAATTACCAGAAAATGTGGCATTTTTAAATCTCTCATTTCCAGTCAATATCCTCTGAAATGTACAAGCCAATTATTCCAGATTCATGTTTGATTCAGCTTTCTGTTCATTCAACTTAATTGTGATAGGATGAGATTGAAAATAACATGACAGATGTGTAGTATTTGCTCTTTTTCCTAGATAAGTTATCGGTAACGGAATTACATATTCTGAAATTTACAAAGAAAACTAAAGGTTCTTCAATCTCATGTAAACTTCAGCATTGATAAATTTGTATTAACAATCTCAAGTGAATAACACATATTAAAATGAGTGACATAAGGCCATTATGAAAATGCATCTGTGAATATACTGGAAATTGGTAAGATTACAAAGTTTTAGTTGAGGTAAGCAGCAACTGCTTGGTATATTTATGTTTAATTTTGCCAGTTGAGTTGCAGGAATATAATCATCAGCGTAAATTACTATGATTATTAAAACAATATTCCATATTACAAATTGGCATAATAGCTATGGTAACAGAATTACTTAATATTTGAACTCAATACTAACTCAGACATTCATTGGCTATTCTTCGCATATGAAGATTCATGAAGGTGTTCCTCTACTAATTAAAATCCTTAAATAATAGACTTGCAAGTTAGTCACCTAATCTCTCTAAACCATCAAAAGGAGAACCTTTAAAGGCACTGTGAAGGACTGGCATGCAAAAGCAAAACACCAAACAGGTGTGATTGAGTGATATTATGGTAAATTGCATTTTATATCTTACAATTTAGGATGGGGGGTTGCATTTCCGGACACTGAACAAAAATTAGCCTGTCAATTTTGCGGTCAGATTTACGAAAAACATGAATCAAGTAACACTAAAACCAGTGAATATTTGCAATTCACATGATTTTCAACCTATCCTGTGAAAGATTTGTGACAATTTGCGTGAAAAGTTGTTTGATTTACTGTTTGAAAATGACCTGTCTGGATTAACAACCTGTCCGGAATTACAACGTTTGGGTATATAGTATATGAAAAGCAGATGTTTGCAGATAAACTGGCACCTATTCTCACAGATCTTTTTCAAACATCAGTAGATGCTGGCACCCTCCCTAGTCAGTGGAAGGAGGCAAATGTGTGTGCCGTGTTCAAGAAGGGAAGTAAACAATCTCCAGACAATTATAGACCAGTTTCATTAACATGTGTTCTAAGTAAAGTTCTGGAACACATCGTTCACTCGCATGTTATGGATCATTTCGAAGACAATGGAATTCTTGTAGACTCGCAGCACGGGTTCAAAGCAAGGCGATCAACAGAGACCCAGTTGATGCTGACTATTGACGACATTGCAAAGGCCCTCGATAACGGTGATTCAATTCATATGGCTATTTTGGACTTCACAAAAGCCTTCGATAAGGTACCGCATGAACGTCTTTTGGGTAAACTCAATCACTATGGTATATAAGAGGAAATCTTCTGAACTGGTTTAGGAGCTTCTTAACTGGAAGGACACAAAGAGTACTCTGTGAAGGGAATACATCATCCTCAACAGATGTCCTGTCGGGAGTACCGCAAGGTACGGTCCTCGGACCATTGATGTTCCTGACGTATATCAATGACTTGCCTGAGAAGCTCAAATGCCAGACAAGACTGTACGCAGACTACTGCTTGCTGTACACTGCTGTCACATGTGAGGAGGACATGGATATGCTCAGAGTGACCTTCGGGTTCTTGAATCATGGCAAGACATGTGGAAAATGAGCTTCAATCCAGCTAAATGCACAGTCATGGCGGTGTCCAGGAAGCGATCACCTCCTCTTAGAGATTACATTTTCTGCGGACACACCCTGGAAAAGACATTTTCTCACCCATACCTGGGAGTCAAACTGGACAGTAAGCTAACATGGAGGGAACATGTGGACCAGACGGCCACTAAAGCTAACAAAACCCTTGGCTTTCTACGGAGAAACTTGTGGTTCTGCCCAAAAGAGGTCAAGGTTACCGCCTACAAATCATTAGTTAGACCAGTTTTGGAGTATGCTTCTTGTGCATGGGACCCACAAAGTAGAACAGATTAAGAAGCTAGAAGGGATTCAGCGGAAAGCAGCCCGCTTTTGCTGTGGAGACTACAGTCGAGAAAGCAGTGTCAGCCGTATGTTAACTGAACTCCAATTCGACTCTCTGGCAAGTAGAAGGGAGAAAAATCGACTCGCAATGATGTTCAAGATTCAAAACAACATCGTTGATATCAAGAAGGAGGAATATACAAACCAAATTTCAACAAGGGGGACAAGACATAGTGATGGTACTCGCATAGAAGTGCCATTTGCCCGGACTGATATATACAAAAACACATTTTTCCCAAGAACTATCAGGGCTTGGAACTCAATTACCAACAGTCGAGAGGTTTAGAACGGCACTCTAACCCATACGAGAGCAGCACGCTGGCGTTTTTGCAGTATACTGCCTTGCCGGTGTAACTTCAGAAGGTTCAGAAGGTTTATGGAAAACCTAATTATCTGTAAAGCTAAAGCCAGCTTTAGTTTTAATGTTTATTCTTTACTAATGTCTGCCAAAATATAAATAAAAGAAAATTCAAATAAGTTTGCAAATTTTTGAAAGGAACTCTAACAACAGAATGATAAGTAAATGAATGGTAGGTGAATATTCAAACTGTCATATACCAAGACCAAAACTCCAACAAACAAACAAATCAAAACAGTGTTTCATAATAAATTGGACTCTTTTTCATAAAATAGATGTCGTATATAAAACAGCGTTCAGTCACATAAATCCACAAAAATTCATCTTAAAACTATACCGTTTCGGTATAGCTATACCGTTTTGGTATAATTTTTTGTGTCTGAACACCCTGAAAGAGGGCAACATTATTTTTGCCATATTGCACCCTCAGGGTGTTCAGACACAAAAAATTTATACCAAAACGGTATAGCTATACGATGAATTTTTGTGGATTTATGTGTCTGAACGCTGACTAACGAAACGTCGTATAACGAAACTGGGGTCAGAGCATCGTTTCGAACTAGAACTCGATAACGAATCACCTTTCCGTGTGTGTCTGATTGATGGCGACCATAGAACGGTATAACTGGGCGGGGCTTAACGTGAACGCGCGCGAAAGGTGTCCTTATCAGGGGGCGGGGACTGGTCGCGACCATAACAACATGCGCAGTGGAAAACTGCGCATCTATACGATGTTTTTCTAATCGGTCCAGATATGTGTCTGAACGGTCCGTAGGCTATACGATGAAAATTTTATACGACGTTTCTTTATCGAGTTTCGGTATAAACGTTTTGTGTCTGAACCATAGAGGTATTATAGATGCATGGTCTGAACAGGCGGAAATATTGGATGGGCAAAGTTCTACTTCCACGTACAATGCAAGGACGCAATAAATTTTATGCGCATGAAGTTAACAACTGAGCAGTGATCGACATACGCGGGCTTTGATAAACAGGAAGGTAAGTCGCATGATTGTCACCTTCATTTAGCAGTTCAAAAATGAAAGGGAAAAGTTATGGTATCTTTAAACGGTCAAAAGAAGAAGAAAAGTATATAGTTTATCAAAATTAAGCCTCCACCGGCGTGCGCGCGGTATAGATATAGGCCTAGACTTTAGGCAAATTAAAACTTATAGGCCTAGAAGTATATGCATTGCAGTCGCTCGAAATGGCGAAGTCTCACACGGACGGCAACGAAGGTAAAAGCTAAAAGGGGGTAAAGAAGGTATTAAAAGAACACCAATATCATTTTAATCCAACTTGGAACCAATGTTAGAATTAAAAATACTCATCTTCCTCTCCATTATGTATGGTCTTCCGTGGAAAAATTCGTCGGTAATGCACAAAAGACCAGTTATAGGAAGTCCAACAGGAAAAGCTGTTTGGAGTATGCTCCAGGGTTATTCCTTGGAACTTGTGAGCGGATTTGCCCAGCTGAGCTGCCCGAACAGCGAAGGCAGGCTAGCTTTCACCTTCGAGCACGTACTTCTATGCCCATAAGTTCTAATTTGTCTGAAGTTGGTCTAGGCCTATATATATTTATCCCGCGCGCACGCCAGTGGAGGCTTTTGATATTCTCCCCCCCCCCCCCCTCCCCTCTTTTGACCGTTTAAAAATACCATAACTTTTCCCTTTAAAGGTCGGTCCCCAGACGTAAATAATTATATCTGAACACGATAAAAACTACTTTCGAAAAATAAATCCAAAGGCAATTTCAAAGGCCTATTGTACTGCACATAGAAATCAGGTTCGGATTACGTAATACACCATTATAATGTTCGCACATTTCTATAAAGGTGATAGACAGGGCTATTGAAATTGCCTTGAGTTGATTTTTCGAAAATAGTTTTTATCGTGTTTCTGACTGATACACGTCTGTAAAAACCCAATTACACACACACACACACCCATACCTGTGCGCGCATAATAACCGATGACATCTTTTACAACCTAGAATTTGACCGCATAACCGATGACCTGTGTGTGTAGAATTCAACCGCATAACCGATGACCCGTCTGAAATTTTTCTATACAACCGACGACTTGTTCGTGTAACACTAACTGATGACCTACCCCTATATGCAAAAGCATGTAATTTGGGTCTAACTGCGCAGGTCCGCCAACCGATGACGTCATCGGTTCGCTGTGTGTCATCGGTCCGAATGTAAAGTTCATGCCTATGTCATCGCTTTAAATGGGCGCACATACACACACACCCACGCACACACACACATACACACACACACACACACACCTCATATTTGAACTGCTAAATGAGCGCGACAATCAGGCGACTAACCTGACCATTTAATCAAAAGCCTATAAAAAGCCTATATATGCGCACTGATCTTAGATTGGAAAATTTTACCTGAATATAAATACATTTTGAAAAATATCTCTTTTCGAGAATCCATATTTTTTGGTTCATGGTTAAAACTATTATAGCTCCTCGGTGATCTCTCGAGACAGCACTATGCCCGTGGGGGGGGGGGGGGAACACTCGACCCCAAGAGTGTTAGGTATGTGCCGCAGGTTAAATAAGGGGGGGGGGGCTGCGGAACGAGCGTATCATGAACAGGGTGGTCTTCGGAATTACTAACATTTTGGAAAAAGAGGGTCTTTGGAACTGGATTATAATATTAATATGATGTAGGCCTACGGAACTGGTTGTTACTGATATATAAGGATCGTCGGAACTCCTTTTCAAATATTCACCAGAACTAAGTAATATTCTTCGAAACGGGCCGGCTGGCCAGACCGGCCGGAACGAAGGAATGAAAAAAAAAAGCGGTGCTTTGGAACGGTTTTCTCTCTTCTTTTTCTCATGAAGAAAAAATGCTATGCTTTGGAACGGAAATTTGAGTGTAAAAATGGGGGTCTTCTCTGCGGCACATACCCACCGCACACTACAGTATATACTGAGTGCCCCCCCCCCCCGGAGGGGGCACTATGCCACTCAGCTTCTTGTCTCAGCTAGGGCACAGACGCATGCACAGTACAGTTTCGAGATCACCTTTGGCAATAGTTTTAACCGTTTCCCTTGAAGCAGTCAACATTTTTATATTATGGTGTTGTTCTTGCTTTCAACTTGATGATAACTCACCGAAAGACCTCAAATTTTGGACAAAACTCGTCAATTTTGAATAATAACCATAATGAACAAGCATGATATAATAATAAGACAACAAAATTGATCCAGAAAATAATTACCCCTTTTGACTCTGATGTAGTTCCTTTTAAATTTCATAAAGGCAGCAGACTGTAGGGTATGTGCATATTGATTCTTATTAAAAGCATTGTCCCCAAATTTGTCAATGCACGCGGCACAAAATAAGCAAAATGAAGGAAATGGCAAATTTAGAGACAAAAACAAAAAGAAGGGGGGGGGGGTTAAAATGCATATATTGTAAGAAAAAATTTTTGAGGAAGAATATTAACATGATAAAAAAGAACAAAATGTCATATCATGCATACTATAATCGTTAGTAGTTAACTCTCTTCTTCATCAAAGAAATTGGGGATGACATTTATTATTTCATTTCAATTCAGTCTTCAGTTTCCGCATTTTCACTACTTTGATCTAGTTTGGTCCTACATGACACTGAATAGTACAATTCACGACTTAATGGCACAAGGGCCAAGGCTTTTCTACTTCTCTCTCTTGAACATGGATAAACGTCCTTAACCTGTCTCAATTTTGTTTTCTTGTCTCTTTGCATTTTGAAATAAACTTAAATGTTTGATAAAACTTGAGAGATAGCTGCATCATCACGTTACCGGAATGAATCCTGCTAGGCGACGCTGAGGAGCTTATTAAGTGGACTAGAATATCAAATTATGTACCCGCTCTTTCGTTTCAAGAGAGTTGGCCTTCCCGTATTATCGATAGCAGCAAAATTGCCACACGCTAATTATTTAAACTAGGGTTATTAGTTGGTCTGTAAGAGACAGATCACCTTTTAATTTCCTCAGAGTTTTCTTTCTTTCTTTATCTTTCAGTTCAGTTCAGTTCAGTTCATTTATTTTACCAATATCAAAATACAAAGCAAAAAAGATAAAATACAAAGTATATGGTAAGGACCAAATTGAAGCCAGAGCTTGTTGAGGTTGGCCCTTTTACATTAAACAAGTAAATTGTTAAATAAAAATACAAAGCAAAGTAATGAAAAAAAATACAGTAACAAATATAATACATACATAAACAGAATCACATATTCACACAATTAAGATACACACACACAAACACACACACATACATCATCACCACCCTCAGACACTCACTCAAGCATACCAAAAATTTTATTTTCTTTTTTAATTTTTATTCCTCGATATCTCAGAATCAGAGTAGTCAAATTCTTCAAATTTTCGTCAATCATCAGGCCCTATGAGATCAAGTTCCAATAATGTTTTCAAAGTCATCAACTTTTAGAGAAAAATCGAGAATGATGTATTTGAGGAGAAATATTGGTATGATGGTGAAGATGAAACTACGGTTAACAATTACGTTAGGCTACGATTTTGACGCCGACAATAAATAAAAATACCATACCAAAAGTAATCCCCTTTTGCCTATTTATTATAAGAATTTAGCTCTGTATCTTGACAACGCAGTGTCAGTGACAATGATAATGAAATATTGCACAAATAGACCATGGGATGACCGCTGAAATTCTCACTTTTCGTGGTCCGCGATTTCACCCCACCTAATTTCACCTTGTACATGTTACTAAAAATACAAAAACACTAATGGCATATGTTGCCATTTGCAAAAAGTGCAAGTTTGTTCAAAAACGATTATTTTGTAGCAAAAAACTGAGCTCCATATCTTCTTGACCACATGGATCTAGGGTTTAGCACAGCTAGCATTCCCACCACGTGGTATGTGCTGTGCGTGTGTCTATGAGAGTTTGTGTGCTATGTGTTTGTATGTATTATGTGTATGGTGTATGGGGAAGTGCCAGGCTTTTTACTTTGACCTGGCTGTACAACAGCATGGCATGGCCAGTGCAAACTGCATGATAAAACTTTTTTTTTTATCTTTTGATTCATTTTGATTGGAAAGCTTAAGTGTATTATAAAATAGAGGAAGGAAGAGAAAGGACTGAACCTTTTATGTATGAGGGGAAAAGTGAAAAATTGTTTATCAACAGCTGTATTTCAGGGGCCAATATCAAAGACAATGCAGAGAGTGTAGTCTGCTACGGATTATGTAGTCTGCTACCTATTGTGAACACACAGAGTAACTGCAATATTAGTCCGGGAGCCGGGGGGGGGGGGGGGGGGGTCAACCTAGCTGGAAAGGAAACCAATTTTCATGCGCAGGAATATATATAAAGATCGCATAGTCCGATATAGCGAATTGACCGTCTGGCATGTTCTATGTGGTGGGTGTGGCCAGGGGGAGGTCACAAAGTGGTAAAAAAAATGAGCTAGATCAGCTGGAAAGGAAAGCCTTAGAAACCTATATCAAAAGATTCGCCATAGTCCCAAGGTACATGAATGAACAATGCCAGACGTTTTAAGTGGTGGGGAGTGCTTGCCAGACGCCCCTAAAGTACCCAACCCCCAATATTGAGCTAGATCAGCTGGAAAGGAAACCCTAAGAAACCTATATCAAAAGATTCGCCATAGTCCCAAGGCACATGAATGGGCAATGTCAGACGTTTTAAGTGGTGGGGTGCCCGCCCGACGCCCCCAAAGGGGGTCAAAAAATTGAGCTAGATCAGCTGGAAAGGAAACCCGATGAAACCAATGGGAAATTACTCGCCAAATTCCAAAGATGCGCAAATGACCAATACCTATACCAGACGATTTAAGTGATGGAGAGTGACTGTTAGACGTTATACTTATATACACCCCCTATATTTTGAGCGAGATCAGACATGTGCAAACAAAAGTTCGTGGGAACAAAGGAAAAACTAATATACACCTAAACAAACAAATTAGATTTTTCTAGACTTACATAGATACTGCCAGAAAGTATCATGATTATATAATGCGGGATCTACTTGCCAGACGTCCCCCATCCCCCATATAAAGAATGAAACTCAAAATATGCAAATCAATAGTCATTATTGTTGTTCTTATTCCTTTTTTTAAAATAGATATTAATGGGATTCTATACGTCAGACAAAGCTGTAAAACCTGCAAAATGTGGTTGATTTAACGCCCGTAAGGAGTTTACCCCTATAAGTACCTTTTTACAATGTGGATTATGGTTTGTTGGGATTGTTAATAATTATGTCATATAATTGACATTAGTTCTTGACTGCAATGGAAAAACTCCGTTAGGCCAAGTATTGTCGTTATAAATATATAATTTATAATAGACTTAATATAACAATAATAATTATTTTATATGTTTATAGCAAGCACCAGCAAATGCTTTATTACTGATATAAGCTGTAAATTATAAGATTCATTCAAAAAATTTCTGACTCTTTTTCGAAAAAGCGCTAGCGCAAGCTTTAGTCAAATTTGGGCCGGTTCACTAATTACCCTACCTACAGTAGTTGTCTGTCTGGTCCAGTAGGAATGTACCTCATAATGACAATGTTTGGTTGAAAAATAGGAAGGAATCAAGCGGTAAATTACTTTTCGAGAGTTCGTATATATAAATATTCCAATATTCAAAGAGAGTACAAGTTAGATATCTCAATAATATTAAAGTTATAGAAAAGCTCATTTGTCTGTTTGTATGTGCACGAAATCCAACATTCTTTACAATTCTTACATTTTTGTGCATGAGGGTTATGGAGCTATTTCCCCACGCAAGTACAATAATTAAGATATAAGGCAAGATTAAGACAGAATAGACCTTGTTCGTTACACCTGAGTTAGTTTACATAAACAATCAATTTAAACTTTCCACCTTAGTTTACTGTTCATATGAACACAAAAAATCTGATAGACTCAACATTGGAATGATATAGAATTACTAAATAGCAAGAAATTTGTTTCATTCATGATGAGCGACAATTTGTTAGCTTAAATCTAGTCAAAAGCGCACTTTAATCCAGTGTTTAATGTTCAGAAGTGTAACAGGGTTATGGTGAGAGCGAAAAATATTGGAGTCATCGACAAAGAGGATTATGACAACTTGACAAGACTGCAGATGAGTTTTGGAGGTCGTTAGTGTCCATGAAATAAACAGGAGCGGGCCTAACAGAGAGCCTTGAGGGATACCACAAATAATTGACCATTCATGTATACATATTGTTTTCTATCACTAAGGTATTTCTTGAACCACTCCAAGGCCTTCCCCTGGATACCATAGGTAACTTATACAACAATGTATGCAGTATATCATGATTTATAGTATCGAAGGCCTTGGAGAAGTCCAAGAAAATACCTGCAGTGTGTGACACTGTCTAGAGCTCTGGCAATTTTATGAATTTTAGAAGCCCGTGCGTGAATAGTTGAGACCCGGAGAGGACATGATTATTATCTAAAAACGTATAAAATGAGTCCAGAATAAACAATTTTTCTAGATTTTTTGAGAAGCTTGTTAGGAGTGATAAAGGGCGGTAATATACCTTTGTCTTGTTGGTCACCTTTTTTTGGAATATGTATGGCCTTTGCAATCTTCATTTTATTAGGAACAACGCCGTTTTTTAGTGATAGAATAACAATATGTGTTAAAGGAGAAACTATTTCATGAATGATATATTTAGTAAAACATTAGTTATACCATGATACACAGAGCTGTTTCTAATGTACCTTTTTGACATGTTCACATGTAACTTTAAGTTACATTAAATAGTATTTAATTGAAACTTGGTCATCGTATTAAGAATCATATTCTGCACATTTTAATTTCCGACCAGTTATTATGCACCACACTGACTGTTGATATAAGAACCGTTCAATTCAAACCGACACGTTTTTGATAATTTTTATGATATTTTGGCGTGAAAATCGATTCTTATTTCATATTAAAGGTTTGATATGGGTTTCTAACAATATTCAGACAGTAAATTCATATTGTATATTTCTTTGATGCATGTAAACACCATTTTGATAATGGACATCTTCGTTGCATATATCAGTAGAGTGCCCTGCAAAGTACCATAAAACCTCGGTTTTATTAACATTTGAGATTTTTGAATATTTGTTAGCACATTGATCACTTGAACCTTTTCCTTTTAGGCTGTTACTTTTTAATTCCTTATCATGATGCAACTTGGAGATAATAATTATTCAGAATGATATTCCGCATTGTTTGAAACAGTGGATATATGTTTACATAAATTCCAGTTGCCATGGCAGCCTTTATGCAATTACTCGTCCATACATAAATACCCTAGATCCCAAAACAGCCCTCAGGCTGGCCCATAGATCTATAAGACACACTTCACTACCTATTGACATAGTTTATATTCAAGCCCAACAAAGTGTATTTAAAAACAGAACGCTTAAAAGATGGGGGAATCCCGATAGTCCGCGGGGCCGATAGACCGCGGGGTTTATAGACCGCGGGACCGTTATACCGCGGGGCCTATAGACCGCGGGGCCGATAGACCGCGGCGTCTCAATGTACACGCCAGTCACCAGTAATTCCGCACATTCGCTCAAATCACTCTTGCAATCGAAAGCACTAACAGCAAAACTTTTTTTTTAAAAATTAAAGAAAAAGAGAAATGGGAGGTGGATCGTCACCCCCCACCTGGATGCGCTCATTAACTTTTTGATGTTCAATGGATTATGCAATAAGTGACTTCAAGTCTGTGTTTTAATTTGAAATAAAAGAAACTAACGCTAATAAACAGGATGTGCAATTTGAAACTTTTCATTGAAACTCAAAGTTTTATTAAATAACATCTTTGAAAATCAACGTTTTCATATAAACAGTACTTATTGCCTTCATCGAACCCATCTCATTACAAATACACAACTATCACTAATTCATATAAAGAATTCAAACTAAGCAGCGTTAAACTGAATGAATATCAGAAGAGAAACGAGGAAATGGCATAACTGACGATTGATTTTGAAGACTGATTGATATTATGAATTGAATAAGTTCGAAATATTGATTTGCTTTGGACACAGCTCATTTTGTTTTGAAAATTATTGTTAAGAAAAGATAAGGGATTGCGTTATGCTTTCGTTTTTCTTGATTAAAAAACAACGAAAGAAATAATGCTCAATAATGAGGATGAAAACGCATGGTCGGCTTATGCAAAACATTGGTGATATGATCCTTAAATCCTGAATTATTATCTAATGCATTCCCAAGAAGTTAACTGAATTAAAATTTTGAATACATTTATTATCAATATAAATGGAAATATTATTGTTGTCAACAAAATAAATATTACAGATATTATATACATTGTTTGAATTTGTATAATAGAGGATTTAGTTTTCCGAAAATAAACACATCTAGTTTTATCAATATTTAAATATTTGTTTCGCTTTTAACTAGTCAGATATATTTCTAAGTTTATTATTAAGAACAAGGACAGTATTATTTAAATTATTAGAAGAAAAGAATATGCTAGTGTCATCGGCAAACTGATGAAAAGTTAATGATCAAAAATATGAGTTCAGTTTGATTTATTTTCATACGGAATAAAACATAGGGCCTAGTAGGCCTACATAATTATAACACTCTAAGATTGAACAAACAATAGCCATGATAGCAGCGAAATACAGCATTATGGGCAAGGTGACGTGAAGCAGACAAAATCAAAGAGGGAAATATGAAAGAAATCTTCTTTAAAAGACTAACTTGTAATTCATATGTTCCCTTTAAATGACACATACATAATAGCATAATTTGTTGATAATATCAATACATAGAAAAGGGGAAATAAAATTGAAAAATTGATTAAGATCCCGGGGGGGGGGGGGGGATTTTCCATTGAGCAGTTGAGACCCGTCCAGCATCCTCGAACTTTACCCTCTGAAAAGCACCCTAAACGAGGATTCAGATTTTGTGATTTTGATACCCTAAACAGGGATATTTTTTCATTCTTGATTTTGATACCCTAAATACGGAGAGAAATAATTAACGGCTTGTTTTACACCCTTAACAGGGCGAGCAAATTCTGAATAAATTGTACCCTTTCCGCGGATTGGCCGTGTTAAATTTCATACCCTTTTCCCCTGCATTTGGTCAGAAGTGTGATTTTGATACCCTTTTATATGAAAAGGGTATCATGAGATATGAAAGCAACTTAGATAAGTTCAAAATCTCCCTTAAAAGATATCTGTTTAATACTTAGAGTATGAACTTAGTGTCCAACATTACATTGTATGCACCTTCTTATTTCTAAGTTATTTCGTTCTTACTTTATAAAGCGCATAGGGACATGCAGTGTTGCTATGTGTAATGCGCTATAAAAGAACAAAGTATTATTATTATTTTTTTTAATTATTATTATATATTTTTCGTTTTTGACACCCTAAACGCGGATCCGCCCCGACCCTGAAAAACTACCCTTTTTCCTCGTTTTCAGGTTCGCGGATGCTGTACGGATTTCAATGGAAGATACCCCCCCCCCCCCCCCCCGGGATTAAGATACATGAATTATTTGAGTCATTATGCTTTTTAGACGTGATGTGAAAATGCGCTGCATTTCGGACACCGCGGTCTATCGGCCCCGCGGTCTATCGACCCCGCGGTCTATCGGACCCGCGGTCTATCGGCCCCGCGGACTATCGGGCGTAGACCTAAAAGATTATCTTCTTTCATGTATTGCTAGAGATATACAATATTATTAATCAATAGTGTATCTGTAAATATGAGAATGTTATTTACTTCAAAATGACACAAAATATGTACATACTAACCTTGTTTCCTGCTTATTACAAGACAGTCTACATATTATTAATACCTGTATCTGCAACATAAATTTAGGCATAGAAATATACCTTATATAGTGTTATTTTCAGCACGTATCCTTGTACCTTGCAATATAAGAATCAGTTGTCAGGAGTTTTTTTAGGGGGATGGCGGAGGGGGGGGGGGGGGGGGACGTGCGGCAGGTAGCTCCCACAATATACATGTATAATCATGATGATTTCTGGCAGCATTTGTGTAAGTCTGGACCCCCGAACTTTTGTTTGCACCTGATCTCGCTTAAAATATAGGGGGTGTATATTAGTTACGTCTAACAGTCACTCTCCACCACTAAAATCGTCTAGTAGTGGTCATTTGTGCATCTTTGGACTATGGCGAGTAATTTCCCACAGGTTTCATAAGGTTTCCTTTCGAGCTGATCTAGCTCAATAATGGTGGATGGATTACCATATGGGCGTCTGGCAGGCTCTCTCCACCACTTAAATCGTCTGGCAGTGGTCATTTGTGTATCTTTGTCAGTAGGAAGTAGTATGACTGGACATTACAAAACACAAAAAAACTGACAAAAATTTTCGTCGGGATGGGGTGTCAGACGGCCCCTAAAAATTGGGGTAAAATTTTCCCCTTGACGCCAGGGGACCAAATTTTGTCAGAAGGAAGAGCTTTGGATGTACATTCCAAAAATATAAAAACTGACAAAATTGTCCACCAGGAAGGGGGTGTCAGACCCCCTGAAATGAAAACCCCAAAGTGCCCTCTGACAACGCTTTGCCCCCCCCCAAAAAAAAGCTCTCTATGTAAAGAAAAACTATTTTCTTACCTTCTGACTATGATAATTCAAAAGCATTTTATTCAATTCCCTTTAAATTTTGATAAGATAATTTTGAGTATAATAATCTTCATGAGGTGCAATTTGGTAATAATTGGTCTTTTGAGTAATAAGTTTTTAAATTGTGAAAAATGTATAGCTTTCTCAAAAGTAGCCAAAAAATATTGTCAGGATTATGTAAACACACCCATTGACCATCTGACAAGGCATAATAGAGCAACTTGCTTGGTATCTGTGCAATTAACACATGAATAGTACATTTCAGCCTGGCAGTCACATGCCACAGATACCTGAAAAGCTCTTCTTTTATGCCTTGTCAAACAGGTGAAGATGGACAATGGGTGTGTTTACATAATCCTGACAATATGTTTTGACTACTTTTGAGAAAGCAATACATTTTTTACAATTTCATAACTTATTAATCAAAAAACCAATTAACATCAAATTGCACCCCAAGAAGATTATTATACTAAAAATTATGTTATAAAAATTTAAAGTCAATTGAATAATACACTTTTGAATTATCATAGTCAGAAGGTAAGAAAATAGTTTTTCTTTACATACAGAGCATTTTGGGGGCAAAGAGTTGTCAAAGGGCACTTTGGGGTTTTCATTTCAGGGGGTCTGACACCCCTCTTCCTGGTGGACAATTTTGTCAGTTTTTATACTTTTGGAATGTACATCCAAAGCTCTTCCTTCTGACAAAATTTGGTCCCCGGGCTTCAAGGGGAAAAATTTACCCCAATTTTTAGGGGCCGTCTGACACCCCATCCCGACGGAAATTTTTATCAGTTTTTTTGTGTTTTGTAATGTCCAGTCATACTACTTCCTACTGACAAAGTTTGGTGCATGGGGGAGATGGGGTGAAATCGACCCGACTTTGGGGTCTCTTTTGGGGGCTCTGGGGGCTAAACCCGGCGGCTACGGTCAGGCTGACAATCTTTTCGTCAATGACTTAGATGGTCTAAGTAACTTTACGGGGTCAAATCTTATGGGTAAAATGGGGTGACTATTTCGGGACAGGCTCCCAGACTATACCGAAGTACTGAAATGTACTGACTTTCTCAATTACATCACAGTCAATGTTTATTTGAGTTGTATTCTGGCCTATCTCCATCACATTATGTCATTCACATAGGCATAATTTATAGGAGCTTGTTAAGTATCTGGGCTATGCAGCTGCCATGCTGAAATCTACCATTCATGTGTTAATTACACAAATACCTTGCAAGCTCTCTATATTATGCCTTGCCAAACAGGCGCAGATGGACAATGGGTTACATAATCCTGACATTTATCATTTGACTACTTTAAAGAAAGCAATACAATTTTCACAATTTAATAAATCATTATTGAAATGATCATTTGACACCAAATTTCACCACAAGAAAGTTACAACACTCAAAATTATAATGTGTAATTTTTAGCTTAATTGAATGAGACACTTTGGAGTTATTAAGGTTGTTATGCCCCCCAAAAATGTTTTTCTCTACATCCAGAGCATTTTGGGCAGCAAAGCTTGGTTTAGGGGCACTTTGGTGTTTTTGTCAGGGGCATGTTACACCCCCTTCCCAATGGAAGTTTTTGTAAGTTTTCATATTTTTGTAATGTACACCCATAACTCTTCCTTCTGACAAAATTTGGTCCATGGGCCTTATAGGGGAAAAATTTGCCCCAATTTTTAGGGGCGGTCTTATAACCCATCCCGACGGAAAAGTTTGTCAGTTTTAATGTTTTGGCAATGTATATTCATACACCTTCCTTCTGACAAAGTTTGGCGCATATGTTAGATGGGTTGAAATCGACCCGACTTTGGGGCCCCTTTTGGGGGCTCTGGGGGCCAAACCCGGCGGCTTCGTTCGAGCTGACAAGTTTTTTTTGTGAATGACATGGATGATCTCAGTAACTTTAAGGGGTCAAATCTCATATGTAAAATGGGGTGACTATTTCGGGACAGGCTCCTGGCCTATAATCAGCTCTGTGATTATGAATGACCTCACATCACACTGCATCAACAATGCGGCGAACGGCAATCTGTCGATTGCTATATATCTTTGCAGTGGGATGCAAATTTAGCTCGTTTCCTAATTCAATAGTTACACATGAAATCATATAGAAATCTTATACCGAGTGTCCCACCCCCCCCCCCCCCCAAATAAAAGAAAAACAAAAACAAAAACAAAAACGATACACTTTTAAAACGGCCCCCAAATAAAAAAAAAAAAAAAAAAAAATCAGTGAATTTTGGGGAAATTTATATATATATATATATATATATATTTGAAGGTATCTTCTATCATAATGACACCAAAAAAGTCCAAAAATATTTCATGTTTGGGTGAGCACTGCCCACTTTTGTAAAAGACGTGAAAATTAGGTTGCGCAAGAATTCACTATCCATTTTGGCTGAGATGAGAAGTTATCCAGCTTAGAAATTGCTTATGGTATGATGAGTTTATGATAGATTATGATGTACATGGGTTTGTGCGGTGTATGACATGGTGTTATGTAATTAAAAGTTTATGCATCAGTGATCAAAATTTGACTGTGGAAATACAGTATTAAAAGCATTACCCGCTGTTGATCTGTGGTAATTGAAAATGAATTATTAGGGTTGGGATTTGTGCTGGGTATGGCAGGTTTATGTCACCATTATTCAGGAACGGAAATTCGAAAATTCAGAATCGAACACTAATCCAATCGATCAATCAATCAAACACTGATTCATTCAATCAATCAATCAAACACTGATTCAATCAGTCACTCAATCAATCAAACACTGATTCAATCAATCAACCAATTGGACTATGTAAATCAAAGATCTTAATGAGAGACTATTATGCAGTATCTTTGTTGTTTGGAAGGACAATTGCTAATAATGTCACAGATTATGCTTCAGGCATCATTAGGTGCAAATGGGCATTAATTAGAATACTTTCTTTATGGCAAAATTAATGAGTTTTGGGCAAGGAAAGATGGGATGAATGGTTTGGAATGGAGTAAAATGCCTACGGATGGACCTATGACAATGAAAACCACCTCCCAGAATTGTGACACGTCACACACACACACACACACACACACACACTCACACACGCACACTCACACACGCACACGTACAACCACCACCCCCCCCCCCAACACGAACTACCAGAAGCACCACTACAATTACCACAGACATCAACACCAGATAAAACAATACTGTCAAAACAACTTCCATACTCAAATTTTGATTAAAAAGACAATACATGATCACTCATGCATATCTTTTGAATTCATAAGCCATGTCATTCACTGCACAAACCCATGTCCATCATGATTTATCATAAACTCATCAGATAATCAGCAATTTCTAAACTGGATAACTTCACTTCACCCAAAGTGGACAGCAAATTCCTGCGCAACCTAATTTTCATGTCCTTTACAAAAGTGGGCAGTGCTCACTCAAGTATGAAACATTTTCGGACCTTTTGGTGTCATATGATAGAAGAGACTTTAAGCTATCCATATATTTATATATATATATATATATATATATATATATATATATATCCGAAATTCTATAAATTTTTTATTTGGGGGCCATTTTAAAAGTGTATCGGTTTATTGTATTTTTTGTATTTTTTGTTTTTTTTTTTTTTGGGGGGGGACACTCGGTATAGAACATTTGGAACCATAAGGGGGCGCTTTGCCACTTAGGTTATCGTGGTTACTGTCATTATTATCGTTGTCATCATCGTCATCATTAATATCATTATATCATTATCGTCATCATTAATATCACCATCTTATCATCATCGTCGTCAACTTTATCATGATTATTATCTTGCCCAATCATCATCACATCTTACAAAACAATTTACCACTTCAGGACAGACCATCTAATTCGTCTTCAGTGACGAATTAAATTTTTAGTTTAAAAAAAAAAAGAAATTCATGAAAAATCATTTAAAAAAAAGTCTATTTATCTTTCTATTTCCACAATAATATACATTGTTCTTTACCTCTGGCAAAATATATGAAGGCCCATCCCTAAAATAAAGATACAGGCGCTGCCTGCTAATGGCTGTACTATAGGAAACGGAGAGTTACAACGTGCCAAGTAGATGGTGGGCATGACTATGAAGTTGACCTTGTCAGCTACTGGCTACAGTATATGAGATTGAGGACGATCAGTTTTAGTCTTGTGATTGGTCAATAAAAACAGATATTGGCGTGGTCATTAAGTTGGCCTTGCCAGCTACTGGCTATAGTAGGAGATTGGGGAATGAGGGTGCCATTGTGTGATTGGTCACTGTAGAAATGGGGTGGGCGTGGCGATGAAGTTGGCGTTGGCATCAGACCGATTTTTGTGGCAATAGTGTGAGGTGTTACAAAACAAAAAAGTTTCATCGTATTGGTCGTTGTGATTGGGCAGGGAATAAATTTGTGCGTGACCATTTTCAACCTACATGTCCTAACGATCTCGTTTTCCAAAAGCAAAACAAAACTCTGAGATCACCCCGTGTAGGCATCATTGGCGGGAACCTGCATGCTTCACGGTAAGACTTCCCATAACATATCTGTCATTCTTATCAAGGAAGATCTCCCACGGGAATGTCATATCTTGCGAAATTTTTCTCCTGCATAAGATTTTCTTCATCGTTTTCCATCATTTTCCATCTGACGTACTCCCTTGTATTTAAAAAAAAAAATTAGTTATCTGGTTATAGGCCTATCTAAAATAGAAAAGAAATAAAGAAGAAGTCAATTCCTTTGTTTCGATCAAAATATATTCATCACTTCAGTTATTTTCTTTTCATTCATTTTACAGGGTGCTGTCGGTATCTTACCTACTTACTTTGGTTTACTTGGGTGTAGAGACTTAAAGCCGTTGTTTATTTGCCTCTAGTCACGTTAAGAGTCTCTGGTATGGTGTGTGCTTTAGTTGATGTTTTTTTCCTGTGTCTCTCTTGAGAGCAGATTCGATTTCATATGTAATTGTGATATTTTCTGTCTTTCATTTTCGTTTTTTTTTTTTTGGGGGGGGGGGAGTTTCATTTTGGTTTCATTCTGTCATTGATTTGGCGATGGCATATAACGTCAATCTTTGCTGAATGGCAAGTTCTGTAACAATTGTTCTACAGATAGTTGACGGTTGTGACGTGAAAAGCCAGAATGTTTGGCAGGGTTAAGAAAATTGTCGTCTTCTTGACGGTTGTAATGATGCATGGTGTCCACCGTGGTTCTGCACAGCAGGCGACGCCCAGTGGTGTCAACTTCATCGGCATCGGCTACAACATCCTCTCCGGCAACCCGGAAGGGGGCCAGCTGGGCAGTGGAGGGGTGGACCCGGGACTCTTGGTCAGCCGACGGATCTTTGACTTGAGTTACGACGATGAAAAACTGTCCAGCGACAATCAGTATCGAGTTCCCGATGAGGTGTATTTTGTCCACCGAAGCAGTGCCTATACGTCGTCATCACGAACAACCTTTTATGGGACCTCTAGTTACGCATCCAAGCTTTCCGCACAAGTTGATGTATCTGGTAAGTAAGCTAATATCTGCACCCGATCTTGTAAATAAATGCAATTTATTCGAATCCATCGAGGATCCTTCAAACCAATAGACTCAGAGCCGTCTATATACGGAGTTTTGCCAACTCGGCTTCAGTAGGTAACAGCATGGCGCATATTACTTTGTTGGGCAAGCATATAACGAAAGAATATGCGCTATAATTGTGTCCAACTGATACAGATTAGACTTGCAACTGATGAAAGATCGATTCAAATTAATATTGTATTTTCTTTTTCATACGAGACTGTCACATTAAAGTTGTATAGGCTATGCATATCATATCGCATTGCATTCATTCCCAAATTAAACCCTAAAAAATAAAGTTTAACGCTTAGGTCATGCCAGAGCGCCGTAAGTGCAGCCATGCTAAAACCAGGGTAATAATTGCGGAGCGCCAGTCTGACAGACATGTGCGCTATACAAAAACCCACTATTATCATTATTATTTAAGCCAATGGAATATTTATTATCTCACTCGAATTTTCGATGCACCAATACGTGAATATATAGAAATAAATACATATATATAGTTTTATGTATGTATGTATGTATATATATATATATATATATATATATATATATATATAATGTGAAATGAAAGGTCAAATTGTATTTGTTCTCAAGCGAGTTGCCAAAACTGTTTTATGTTATTTCTTTACACTGTCTCAGTCTTATTATGACAAGTTCATCTATAAAGTTGTTTTAAAGGGGAAGTCCACCCTGATATCAAGTTGATTTTTTTTAAAAAGCAGAAAAAAATAAAGAATCAAATCGATGGAATTTTCAGAAATAAAGAATTTGGTTGAAGTTGTAATCAATCAAAAACAAATTGGCAACTCTGTGACGTATCTTGCGACGTCCTCTCCTATTTGCCAAGCACCCCAAAAAATCCTAAATTTCAATTTTCTCTTACTAAAGATTTTTTTAAAATCATACATGAACCCTAGAAAATATTATTGCAAATATGCTTTTACACAAAACCTATATGAAACAAATCTACTCCTTCATCAAAAACTAAGAACATGAAAATGAATGTAATTTTCTGTACAGAGCAAATAAGAGAGGAACTCACATGATAGGTCACGGAGTTGCCAATTTGTGTTTAATTGATTACAACTTTCATGACTTTAAAACTTTCTTATTTCTTATCGGATTTTGCTTAAACTTTCAGTAATCTGTTTCTCTCATTTTTTCTGCTTTTATTCAAATCAACTAAATACCAGGGTGGACTGCCCCTTTAATTATCCAGTGTGCGCCAACGCCCCTGTAAACAAAACAAAATGGCCTTTGCTGTCTGTTGTTGCGTCCTTGATTATATTTGAATCTGTTCATACAAATTAAATTCAAATTTAAAATCAAAGTCAAATTTGTTTAAATAGAATCCTAGCTGACATAAAAAAAAATAATTCAAAATAAAACAGAACAGAACAGAAGCATTTTAAATGGGAACAAACTTCAACTAAGCAAAGGCACATTATATCAAATCACATTATATTCATGGGTGGAAATCTCGAGCGACGTGGGGGGGGGGGGGAGACGCATCCTCCTCACGATAGGGAAAGGGGGAGGCAATATCATATGCCCCCCCCCCCCACACACACACACGCGCGCGATTTCTGGTATTTGATTATGCCCCAAACTCAAAAGACAACGACAGTTTAATATTTTGTGGGTGAAGGATATGTGTATGCCCGTAAATGTTTGAAACAAGGTGATTTGCGATTGCAAATTTAAACTGGTTTTTACAAACAACGGATGCAATTTTCACATGTTATAAAGGAGAAACTTCGGTCGGACTAAGAGTCAGAAGGAAAAGAATTAACAATGAAGTGTTTCTGTTTGATACTTTTTAATGAAAAGACGAAAAGAGGAATTCTAATGTATTTGTAAATAATCAGAACGACATTATTTAGAAATCTAGACAGTTAGCACATTCTGTTACGTTTTCATCATAATAGGTTTTAATAAATAATGGATGAAATGTCAAAAGTCATGAATATATGGGCTCTGGAGTATTACACAATCAATTTACCATGTTTACTGGATTAAAAACGTATTTCAAGTTTAAAAACGACGGCAAACGGTAAAATGTCACTATTTACTATTATAGTTGATTTGACACATTTCTACTTGTGAAGGAAAGGTGACAAAATTCACAGTAAACACCCCCCCCCCCCTCCTCCTCAAAAAAGAAAGAAAGAAATACAAAAAATACAACAACAAAACAAATCGACATCGTTCTGATCATACGAGCAGGGCTGTGAGCTGTAGCCTATATTCGGGTAGATATGCAGTCATGATCAGGTAGTCGTTTTTTATGTCTTACTTAGTATGGTGGTGGATCCAGTGTCCGAACACTTTTCAGAAAATCAACGATAGCAAATTAAATATCAAACGAATATCTGTCAAACTTACATAATGAATGCTCAAAGTCCTACAGAAAAAGAAGTTGATGGAATTTTAAAAAGACAACGTGGATTTAATACGATATTCCCTTCCGAGTGAACCCCTTCCCAACGACGCGGCGTTTTAGTCCCTTGAAAAAAGTACTGTATTTCCAAACGTGTGAAACCTATGGAAAAAGACACAACCTTTGTTTCAATAGTGTGGTTTTCATACGCGTAATCCCACGCGTATGAAAACCCATTTTAGGCGCTTAGCTGTACACGTACGGTAGTACAATCTGTTCAAAATTACAATCCTTGACTATATATTTTGACGAAATTTCATTTTGACTATCGTATAGAGTCAGAAGTTTTGCTCGCTCGCTTCGCCACCTGGTGAAATTGTGCCGTACGCCTAATGTTCTGTGAATGAACCCCTTATAAGAGAATTGCTTTCAAAAGCAGACTATGTCGTTAATATTTATACCGCCAAATTTTATTCCTCTATTTTTACAGGTTCATATAGTGGCCTCTTTGCTAATGTTGAATTCGCAGCAAGTGCACGTAAGTCTTTTGTTTCCTTTCTCATTCCCAAATTCTCTTTCATTTCAAGAATAATGTTATGCTTAACGTTTAAAACAGTTGCTATACAATATACAAACAAGTAAAATCTGCATGATAAACAGGATAGAGAATAAGGTGCAGGCAGAAATTCACTCAATTTCGTAGACAGTGGTAGATGGAGAGGTTAATCCTTTCATATTTGTTTCATTTGTGTATTTTCCTCTGTTGGACACGACTTTAAGGCATTTGGTCACCTTGTCCAGTTGTCAGTAAAGAAAGACTTTTCTACGAAATAATAAATGTCATTTTGTTTGTGTTATTACCTGCGCTAATAATAGAGCCTGTGCATCGATCTCTACCACGGTAAAGATCGATGAACCTATGCCTAAAAGTCTAGTGCATGCACCATTAATTTCAAGTACCTCATTTTTAATGATTATTTGTATAAAAACTAAAAATAAATGGATTGTGTCAAATAACTTGTTTTGTAGCCTACTATTTAATATGTTATTTACCATGTAAAAATGGAGATGCTGCGATGAATATTCTAGAAGTTACAAAGCAAAGAGTGCCAAATCACGATTCTTGTCCCACTTCACCTCGCTCCCCCCTATTCTTTGCCCAATTTCTAATAAAGAAATGTTTTAATAACTACACAGCCAGTATGGTGTAGTGAAAAATAGTAAATATGCCACTTGTCCGGTCTACCTGTCATGCCTGTAGGCTACCAACAAATCTCCCAGAGGACGTCTAGTCAAGGATCTGTGTTCTTCGCGACACAGACGATATCAAACCACGGTAACGCACGTTACTTGACTGAACTAGCACAGACTGATCGTTATAAACTCAACAATGGCTTCGTAGCCGATGCTTGCAGCCTCCCGAACTCCTACAGTGAATCCGACTATATGGAATTTCTCGAAAACTGGGGAACGGTAAAGTAGTTAAATATGTTATATCACCAGGCGCGGCGCTACAGGGGGGGGGGGGGGGGGCAGGGGGCGGCCGCCACCCCTATCATTTTTCAAGCGAGCAAAAAAAAAAAAAAAAGGAGGAAGGGGGAAAAGGGGAGAAAGAGAAGAGGAAATGGAGAAGAGAAGGCTAGGCCATGCAATTATGACATAACTGTTATAGTCCTATTTGTTATTTCAAGACCCTCGACGTGCGACATTGCTATACGCGTCATTTTGCCCCCCCCCCCCTATTTAAATACCCTGGCGCCGCCCCTGTATATCATTACTATGAATACCTACCAATCAAGTAACTGCATGGCTTAAGTCTGCTAGGGAGCTCACTTAGATTTAGGGTAAAATACTTGGCGAAAAGATTCAGTTGAATACCAAAGTTACTTGAGTATTTTGTCTCAGCCGGAAACTCAGTAAAAATACTCATATTACGTACTTAAGTATTGAATGGAATTATTATACGGGCCCTGAGCTATATCTATTAAAAAAAAAAAAAAAAAAAAAAAATCCAAACCCCACCCCAACCCCCTGAGTAATTGGCAACATAAGATAAGAACATTGAGCAAAATCAAAGGCAAAACATAGGTATCACATACAGTGGCGTACCCAGGATTTTTTTAGAGAGGGTGTGCAGTGGCATAGCCAGGATTTTGTAAAGGGGGGGGGGGGGCACACAAACGCAGGGCTGTCAACTTTGGGGAACTGCTTGGAGGGAGATTTCCCCTGGTATTACATTTTTGTTTTAAAAGTTGGGTGTTTAAACTCGGTGTTTGATGGTGCATTGTACTGTTGAATTTTTCCATCAAATTTGGGCCCGAAAAATTCTTTGATTTTTTTTTTCAAAGGTAACGTTGTGTGAAGTTCTATGATATATTTAATATTAAATACCAACTGGGAAGGGTATAAAAGGTTGCTCTCCCACAATAAGATCTTCTGGACATTTGGGGGTTATAACCAAGCGTTTGGGTGGGTATAAGTAGGCCTATGCATTTTCACGAATAATAAATCCAATATCTTGCCGTGTTTCCTTCTAAAAAGAGGAACTTAAATAACAATCTGCAAGGGTCTGCGAGTAAAATTCATACAGAATCTGTGGCCCTAAATGATAATTATAAAGGTCACTTGTACGGCACATAATCAATTAAAACTGCTGTATGCGCTTTAGAGCTATCCAAGATTATTACAATGCCAACAAATATGTCTTTTGATTACTCTTAATTTCATTTTTCATTTCATTTCATTTATTCAGTTCTGCATAGAAATACAAGTACATAGTATACAGTTTACATAATATGATCACAGAGACGTATTTCCAACAGAATTTATAGAGCTCCAAGATAAGCAGAAGCTTGACGCCTTGAGGGCCCTTACAATTTGAATAAGATCTTACTACGGGGGAGTAGAGGGGGTCCTGGTGATGCTGAACAGCAAGGAGAAAGGGAGAAAGGTGGATAGGAACTGAAGAGACTATTAGTCAGTAATAATAGTTACTGTAATAATACACAGAAATTGAAACATACAAAAAGCATTAATTCCGGAAAATTATGTCTTGTGTGAACATGATTTTTTTTTCTTTTTCAATTAACTTTCCCGATTTTTTTTTTAGTGTCAAGTATTTTAATAGAGGATTTTGTTGAATTATGCCCAAATTTACTGAAACTTTGGCCGAAATTTGCCAGAACTTTGCCCAATTTTTTTTTCTTCAAAAAATAGGGGGCACAGTGCCCCCTGCCCCAAATGCCAATGAAATGAGCCTGTCAAAATTGTTTTGTTTCATTATAATCTTAAGTGTCTCAAAAGTGTGAAGATCTGATTATTCTCTCCGTGATTATGATAGCGTCTTTGATGGAATAAATGTTTCAAAAGTCATTTATACTAGTATTCATAAATTTCTTGATGGTCAAAAGGCATAAATTTCCGAACATTGTGTTCTAGCTTGCTTTCTCATCCATCTTGTTTTTCGTCCCGTCCCCCCTTAATTGCTGACCATGCCCTAAGGGGTAGTTAGTTGGAGGGTAATCATCCTAGAGGGTAATTGTCCCGGGGGGCAGTCGTCCTAGAGGGTGGTTGCCCTACTGGGTAGTTGTCCCAGGGGAGGGGGGGGGGGTAGTTGTCCTAGAGGGTGGTTATCCGGGGGGTGGTTGTCCAGGGGGTAGGTGTCCTAGAACCGTTTTAACACCCCCCAAAAAGGTGGGTGTTTAAAACACCTAGAACACTTCCCTCCTTTTGCCAAAGGGGGTGGGGGTGTTTGAACATCCAAAACGCCCCCCCCCCCGGTACGCGCATGATCACATAGGCCTATTACTTTTGAACTATAAAGAAGGGATCGAGGATGCATATTTGTTTAGCAATGATTCAGTAAATGATTTGTAATGATTTGCAATGATTTGTAAAGCGCCTTAACTAAAACTCTTGTTTTCAGATGCGACGCTATAGTAGGGGTGTTACACAAAATAACGCATGCGTATCCTGGAAGGGGCTGGCGCGCCCGCCCCCAGCCTATCGCGGCAGGATTCCGGCCGGAAAATGATCATGGAGGAAATAGTTTTGGATTTTATTTTTGTTGTGTGACTGCAGAAAACGATTACAAGAAATTTTGCATTTTATAACTTTTATAGAAATTATCATTTCACACTGGTTGACGAATCATAGTCTGATCTTGATATCCACATATTCTCGAAATTGTATGAGCAGTTTTAAATCTTTATCTGTTTATTTTAAGACATGTTTGTGATTTTTTTTTTTTTTCGATTTGGGGGATGACCATCTTTAACATTTTCCAGGGAGAGGCGTCCCCGTTCCCCTTAAATCACCGACCCTGCATTTCGTAGTACGCATGAGCCCTACTGAGAATTTTCTTTCCCAACATGCTGTAGCTCTTGTAAACACACAATGCAATTTCTGCCTATGTAACGTATACCTACATAGTCCATGGGCCAGGAACCGAAAAGGTCCTCCCCCCCCCCCCCCCCGTAGGCACAATTTTGAATAATGTTTTTCTGTTAGCTAGGATCCTCAGCTCATCGACGAATCTGCTTGTTTGCCATAAAGTTGGTGGTGGGTGTGGCCACCAGGGCCGTTACCATGGTAACAGATCAAGAAAAATGTGAATTTTAGGAAAAGTCATATAATTCCCATTCACCAATTTAGAAATACTTGAAAAGCATCCTAATATATGTATTTTAAGGTGTCCAATCGATTGCAACCACAATCAGAGTCATTTAAAATCATGATCATGTCAAAAAAATGGCCGTTACTATGGAAACGGTACCATAAAAAGCGGGTATTTTTGACAAATTTCTAAACTTATCAATATGAAATAGACAAAAAGGTGTATGCACAAGCCTAAAGTATGTTTTTCTATTAGCTAGGTCCCTCAACTATCATAATCTGCCGATTTGATGTACAGTTGGTGGTGGGTGTGGCCTCTAGGGCCGTTACTATGGTAACACATCAAAATATACTGGAATTTTAGAAAATACTGTATATTTGTAATTCAGTAGCTATAAAATATATGGGTAAGCTGATATGTGTATTTCATGCTGCCCCACTGATTCCAACCACAATCTGAGCCATTTAAAGTCATAGGCGTGTCAAAAAGGCCGTTGTTATGGAAACGGTCCAACAAAAAGCTGTTATTTGTGAAAAAATCTATAACTAACCATTACAAAATAGAAAGAAAAAGGTGTTTGAACAATCTTTAATAATGTTTTTATACTAGTTATGACCCTCAGCTATTATAATTTGCCTGTTTGACATCAAGGTGGTGGTGGTGGTGGGCGTGACCGCTAGGGCTGTTACTATGGGAACACATCAAGAAATACTGGTATTTGAGATAATACCATGTATTTGATATTTAACAACCTTGAATACAAGGCAAGGATCCTAATAGATGTATTTCAAGCTTCCCGACTGATTCCAACCACAATCTGAGTCATTTGAAGTCATGGACGTGTAAAAAAGGGCCGTTGCTATGGAAACGTCCCACAAAATGTTGATATTTTTGGAAAATATCTATGATTTATCAATACAAAATAGAAAACTGTCTGCACAATCTTAAAATCATGTTTTTCTGTTAGCTAGGACCCTCAGCTCTCATATTCTTCCTGTTCGACATAAAGTTGGGGTGGGTGTGGCCACTAGGGTGGTTACCATGGTAACACATCAAGGAATTGTATTTTAGAAAATACCATATATCTGTAATTCAACATTACAAAAACGAATTGTAACCATCTAACTCTGTGTATTTTGGGGTGCCCGTTTGATTGCAAGCAGAATCTGAGTCATTGGAAGTCAGCGTCATGTCAAAATATGGCTGTTGCTATAGAAACAGTATGATAAAATTGGAATATTTCTGTAAATAATCAATACAAAACAAAGAACAAGTGTCTGTACAGCCTGAAATGGTGTTTATCTGTCAGCTAGGACCCTCAGCTATAATCAAAAGCTTCCTAATAGCCACAAATTTGGTTGTGGTTGAGACTGTCAACGTAGATGCCATGGTAAGGCACCAAGAACCATCAGAGTTTTAGAATAATAAATAATAATAAATTGATCTTCTTACCCAGGATAGCCACATCAGTAATATTACTGCCTTGCAACTATCATTCCCGGTACACATTTCATACATATGGTTCAAGCGAAACAAATGTGGGCAAAATACCTTGCACAGGGATGTAAGCAACGATCAAGGATCGAATCCAAGACCCCTCGTATGAGAGTGAAAGGCCTTCACCAATATACCACAGTGCTTCCACCATGTATTTGTAATGTAACGAAGTACAATGTAGGCATCTAATTATACACAAATGAAGCTGCGCCTTTAATTGCAATCAAAAGCCGGGATATTTTAGGTCACAGTCATATAAAAATATGCCGTTGCTAAAGGAATAGCATGATAAGAAAGCGAATATTATTTTTGAAGAAAGTGATATTCATGTATCTGAACTCAAGTGCCTGAGTTCATAAATTTGTAACTGTCCTATTGGTTCAAATCCAGATTAAGAATATTTTCCAGGTTGGAGGCCTCAAGTTCATGTCTGGTAGGACACTTGTTATGGCAAACGAAGATGCAAATGTTAAAACAGATATGCATGGCTTCTGAAAATTCACTGCATAAGCCAATTCATGTAATATTGAAACAGTACCACTGTACTTTTAGATACTCTCATCTACTGTGTTCTCGTATTACACAGGATCCGTTGCTATAACTTTGACTGCTTGGTAGGTGTTGTACTGTGGCTGTGAGCACCAACAGCACCTTAAGAATATTGGCATTTCAGAAAGTGGCATTGTTGTAGTTTAACATTTAAAACAATATAACGGTCTAGACATGCTAGATATCTCCACTGCAAGCAGCCTGAATGATTGCATTGAAAATGGTAATCATTTAAGACGATGATCATATCCAGATAATCGCTGCGAAGGCAGATATATGATCGAGAAATCTATTATTAGAAAAAATAGGGCATATTTCTGTGATTTTATAACACGCAATATAATGTTGGTGATGATATTATTTTTATAAAATGAATTTCTGTCTGTACTGCGAACTGCAATGTGTCGGTATTGAGTTCACGGTCATTTCATGGTCATCTGTGAACTGGTAAGTGAGGTGCACAAGTGTCCACACGCAGTTGACATGATTGAGAGCTACTCCACTTTCCCCCTGCAAGGGGTTCTATAAATGGATGCCATTAGGAATCAGAAGTTAGAGAGCATCCTTTGAATAGAGGTACAGAACATTTTCAGCAGAATTCCTCTTGCAGCAACACCCGCTACTTTGGATGAGGTTGAGGATTACCCGTCAGAGTTATCATGAAGAACAGATACAAGAGGGCATTGACAGACTTCAGAAGTACATACAGAACTATACTAACTTGAATTCCCTCTAGAGTGAAGTGAGGATTTACTCATCATCTTTATCCAAACCATAGAGACTTACTCCAGCATTTCAAAAAATTGTATTCTCTTCCAGCATAGTGGTAGATGTAGATGACACCTATATCTCCATCCTGAGTTCTGACTTTATTCTGCCAAACAAACACCAGCAAGATTTGATATCCTCACCATGACCTTCTCAGCCTGTGATTCAAGCCAGATAAGAGTGCCTCACCATATCAGACTTGTAAGAAAGTCAACCACGTTTTAATAAGAGAATACTCAGTTTAAGTAAGGCTGCAGAAAGCCTTACAGCTTTAAAAGATATATAGACAAACCCACTGGTGTTCACTAATTTCACAACATCATGGACTTAGCCACTAAACTGCGCTATATAACCCCATCCTTTATCTTACCATAGTTCAAGAAGAGCCATCTCACAAACTATTGGCTATATCTCCTGTAAAGCCAAGAGAACTGCAGCTTACCTGTAGGGGCAACTAATGTGTAAACTTATAGGTCTTATGGTCCCCAACACGTCAAATCCATGGCTAATATACATGTAACCCCAATCATGCAAGTCATGAGAATGCTGTGCTGCAATTGCACCACAGGCCTTCTCAGTGGCTCTTTTGAATACCTTCTAGCAAACATAAAAAACCTCCAGGCAGCTATCAGCACTTTAGTCCTGGACTAGAGCTATGATGAGGTATACCCAAAAGTTCAATTCTTTGGCCCTGTTTCTGATGAAGTCCATATCCTAGACCACCTTGGTCATGTGGTTAATCCTTAATGAACATGCAGATTTCTTATGGGCAGGATTAGGGGAAAAATTGCTAAATTCTATTCCAATCTCCCCAGATTTATTTCAAGTAGACAGGTTTAGCTACAGACCGACAAGTTTATCATCTTATGAATACATTAGGTTCTGTGACTGGAGGTAATCCATCTATTAAGCCTCCACTGCCTCCCTCCCAACATCAAGGCATAGAGGTGGAAGCATAACTACTCAAGTATAGCTAACCAGTTCGGATCAATTGTTGTTACTGCAAAGGTCACAAATACAAACACAATTATCAACTTAGACACCCACATCTTACCCAAAACTATCCGAACAGTTAGAAAATGTATTTGCAACATAACTGCTGCTGTGTTATAACAAAAATATGTCACTTTTTTTTTTCAATTTCATAATAATATTACCCGGGTCCGCTCGCTATTCATAGGAACCGCTATTCATAGAAAACCGCTATTCATTTAACACGCGCTATGAATAGCGGTTCTTATTAGTTATGAATAGTGGTCCTTATGAATGGATGTCCTTATGAATAGCGAGAAAATTTGTCTATGGTTTGCTCGCTATTCAGAAGGACCGCTATTCGTACAAACCGCTATTCATTTAGTCACGCGTTATGGAAAGCGGTCCTTATGAATAAGTGGTCCGTATGAATAGCGGTCCTTATGGCTAGCGAGGTTACCCCATATTACCATAGCGACAACCCTGTTTTGACATTACTATGGCCTTAAATGATTTGGATTATGAATGTAATAACTCAGGCAGTTTATGATATGTATATCTAGACCAATATCTTGTGTTTTCTATTGTTAAAACAGAAATATAAGTCATTTTCAAACAATTTCCAATATTTTGATGGTGCATTGCCACAGTAATGGTGCTGGTGCTCACATCCACCATATCGTCGTCAGTTTGAGACCAAACCGATAATAAGAATTATAACTGTTTTACCTGAATGTGACCTTGAAAGCACACACAAAAATTGCAGTCAAACGGGCTGCTTGAAATAGATGTAATGCCTAAAAAGTATTTTCACGTTGTTAAATTACAGATGTATGTTATTTCCTATTTTATTACCATGGTAACAGCCCGAGTGGTCGCCCGACATCCGACTTTGTGGCAGTCAGGAAGGATATAATACCCAGGGTCCTAGCTAACAGAAAAAAACATCATTTCAGGTTGTGGAGACCCTTACTGTATACAGTGTATTGAATAGTTACAGATTTTTTTCATAAATATTTACTATTTCACCATACCGTTTCTATAGCAACAGCCATTTTTTTGACATGACGGTGACTTCCAATGACTCAGATTTTGCTTGCAATCAAACAGGCACCCCAAAATACATATAGTTACATGGTTACAATTTGATTTTGTGATGTTGAATTACAGATATATGGTATTTTCTAAAATTCAAATCCCTGGTGTGTCCATGGTAACAACCCTAGTGCTCACGCCCACGACAAACTTTATGTCAAACAGGGAGAATATGAGAGCTGAGGGTCCTAGCTAACAGAAAAACATGATTTACGATTGTGCAGACAGTTTTTTCCATTTTGTATTGATTAATCATAGATATTTTCCACAAATATCAACATTTTGTGGGACCGTTTCCATAGCAACAGCCTTTTTTGACACGTCCATGACTTCAAATAACTCAGATTGTGGTTGGAATCAGTGGGGCTGCTTAAAATACATATATGAATCCTTACCATATATTTTATGCTGTTAAATGACAAATATACGGTATTTTCTAAATTCCAGTATTTTGTTATATGTTACCATGGTAACGGCCCTAGCAGTCACTCCCACCTTGAACTCTATGGAAAACAGGCAGATTATGATAGCTGAGGGTCATAGCTAATAGAAAAATATAATCTAAGATTGTGTAGACACCTCTCTATTTTATACTGTTAACTTTAGATTTTTTTCAAAAATGTCCACTTTTTATCGTACCGTTTCCATAGTAACGGTCAATTTCTGACATGACCGTGACTTCAAATGACCTAGATTTTGGTTTCAATCAATCGGGAAGCTCAAAATACATATATTTAGATGCTTACCAGTCATTTTTCAAATTTCTCAATTAGAAATATTGGGTATTTTAGTAAATTCCTATATTTCCTTGATCCGTTGCCATGGCAACGGCCCTGGTGGCCACACCCACCACTAACTCTATGGCAAACAGGCAGATTCTGATAGCCGAGGGTCCTAGCTACCAGGAAAACATCACTAAAAAACATCACTAAAAATTGTGCCTAAGGGGGGGGGGGGGGGGAGGGGGGGGGGTCTACGTTGCCCCACAGACTAACAGTTATACAGATCTTCTACAATACTGTAGTTACAGTACATAATGCGTGGTGACCGAGCGGGAATTTTCTTTCCATTTTTGAATAGTGAAACTTTGTATTCTAAAGTACTTCATAACCAAAATAACTTTATTTGCTTTAAAGTGTACCAATCACCCAAAAAAAAAATAATGTGTGTAAAGCTAGAAAGTATAAAGTCATCCTTAAAGAACTTTGTCTGGTATTCTATAGGTCAACAGTTAATTATGTTTTATAGGGTTTGAAATGTGAAAATTTTCTAAAGCTCGGTCGCTTTGCTCCCTCGCATAATTATGTAGAAGATCTAGACATTTCGCGCCCGCACTTGCATTTTTAAAGTGCTGACCATAAATTGACTCTAGTTTCTTTGCCCCCTCCCCCGCACAAGGCAGGATCTTGTTAAATTTTGCGACCCAGATGGGATATAAGTGCATAAAAAGCACTTTCAAAGTATAGAACATTCGATAGAAATCATAATTTTGCCTTGTAATTGCCTTACTTAATTCGTCAAATATATTTCTTCTGGGTTTTCATTCATTTTGCGCCCCCCCCCCCCCCAAATAGGAATGTTCAAAATTAAAAAAACAAAACAAAGCAAAACAACAAAATATTGCTATAGTCGCTGTATTCCATTGTTTTTTTGTTTTTTTTTTTTGGGGGGGGGTTGTTTTTTTTTTTTTTTTTTTTTTTTTTTGGTCAGGTTAAAATACATAAGAAATTTCAATTTAAGGGGTGAAAAGGAAAAGAAAATCTGCAGCTCGGTCGCGTTGCTCCCTCGCTTATACAGTAACTCATCAAATTTGGGCTAACAACCCCGGGTTATGTGCATCGCCAAACGCATTTTCACGTAGTGCCATCATTTCTAAAACGCTCATTAATCTGAGTTTGGGCAGGGGGGGGGGGGCGCAGATTTGATAGTTTGCCCCGGGCGCCAGAATACCTGGATACGCCACCGCCGCCCCCTTCCGAAGGCCGCCCATGTGAACTCGTAACAAGTAGTGAACAGGGGGGCGTTTCATGAAAGGACTTGTCAGATATTTTATCCGACAAACTTGCTCTCAGCCAATCAGATTCAAGGATTTCAGTAGCTTAGAACAGTTGTCGGATAAAATATCCGACAACTTCCTTTCATGAAACGCTCCCCAGGATTATATTTTTGTGATTTCTCTTGACAGCATGTAGTGACTGAGGTGGACCTTGGAACCAGGGAAGGTACAAACTATGAAGAAAGCAGGTCATCCTTTGTCACATACGCATCGACACATGTAAGAACACTGATCATGTTGGTAAGCTGAGAGAGAGAGAGAGATGGGGGGGGGGGGCTAGAGACGAGGGGGAGAGTGAAATAGAGTGAGTGATAAAAAGAATTTGTGTGGCAGATTTGAAGAAGAGGGAGAGAGGAAGATGACTTTATTTCAGCGCACTGGCGAATAGGTCAAAGAATAGTGAAACCAAAAAGAATGAAATATTATGAAGAATGTGGAAATCATTAAAGAAGTATTAAGAGCTATGAAAAATACGCTTTGAAAATGAACAATAATTATTATACAGGTAGGCGCCAGTCTGAGTGCTTCGGGAGAATATGGTGCATACAGTGCCTCAATTGCCGTTAACATGGACACCTTTAACAGTGGAATGGAGAGCGGCTCAAGTTTCGGCAGCACTTACTCATCTTACACAGTTGGAAGCAGCTCCCTGAACGGTGAGTCCTTCCTCATAATGTCATGACCTCCATTTAGAATGAATTCGTCTGTTTTGAGCCAGAAGGGCGTTAACTTATATACTTTTAACACAGGGTTAACGTCCTTCTTGCTTTCAGCAAACAAATTACTAAAATTCTAAGAAAATCTCCTTTGAAAATGAACTCAGTTGCGCATAAGAATATATCAAGAACAAAAGGAGAAACAGTACTGCAATGGAATCAATTATATTTAAAAAGAGATATCCAAAATAGGCCTTGAATTACGACATGGGAGTATGCAAGCTATGAAAACCCTCGATTACAATACAGTGCCGTAGGCCTATCAATAAAAATTATACCTAACTTTTGTAGAATCTATTTAAAATTTATAACATCAAGAGCTTGAAATTTATTTAATTGTAAAGAAAAACTTATATTCTGTCTAATGATACATCATGCTTCACCGTGCTGCCAAGGATGACTGAGCAGCAGGGGGTCGTTTCATCAAACCGTCATAACGACAAGATCAGCGACATCTCGTCACTGTCGCTCAACTTGTTTCACAAAGCCGTCTGCGCGAAGATCAGCGACAACTTTCCTGACAAGTGACTTGTCGGTACTCCAAACCTGTCATATCTTTTTAGAACGCCATCACAAGCCAGCTTTTAGTTAGTCTATAGGCTGCGAAAAAATGAAAAATGTAAGTTAAGAGAAAATTATTTCGTGATCTCCAAGAACATTTATTTATCATTCTTTTTATCAAATAATTTTACTGTTTTTATTATAATATTTTACAGACGGACAATATGTTTTTATGACTTCTTGACCCCCAACAAGTATGTGAGATTAATATTAAAAATACCCACATCGGTTTACCATAGAAAAAGCGTCTAAAACGGAACAGTCTGTATGTACAGACCAATTTAAACGACGACAATTTATCATGTATGTATTTTACCTTTATTTTTCCCTTTTCACGCAATACTTTGATATAAACAATATTAAATGCATTTTTTATAATTGAATATAAAGAATTGGGTCATAAAATATCTTTATTTAATCATTTTCTCTAAAGTGTACACGATTTGGGTCTTCTTTCCATAATTAGTCAATTACGGTATCCTCTTATTTACAAATCTAGATTCGTACATCGCAAATGCATCCTCAAGTTTTCTCAATTTTATAAATTCTAAGATGCCATAAGTAACACATCTTTTCATGTAAACGGGATGTTTGTATCACCAGTATTAATTTTCGCTGCATTTTTTGACATTTTGGAACAGTTTGGAGAAAACTGAGCCTCAGAGTCTGTTTGGGTAATTGACGATAAATCCAATGGACTGTGATATAGACTATGTTTTTTAGCCGATGAGTATCGATATCATTGAGTTGTCGTTTATCATGTCTTCGTGAAACAGTTTGTCAAGTCCATGACATTTCCGTAGATCGCCGACAAAGTTATGACTGTCATGGAGTTGATTTGATGAAACGACCCCCAGGCTTTTAGTATGAAAATTAGAATGTGATGAGTTTTTTCCCATTTTACCCTTTTCTTACAGAGCCCATCAGTTTGCAGTTGATAGGCATGCACGAGGTGTTCGAAGAACGTTACTGGACCCAATTGTCTACTTACATTGCTAGTGGCCACTGCTCCAGCTCTTTCCAACGGTCAGCCGTAGGGGACAACGTTCTAACGGCTATGCAGGGATATGCCAACTATAGATCCATATCAGCAAGTAGTAGTACGTAGAATTCCTAAATTATGCAAATTATAATGAAGTATAATTGGAATTCTATTAATATTAATGAAGTACAAGTCGAAGAGGGTCCCACCCATTCAGATTTTTTGGAACTCCCTCCCATAATCTGTTCTGAGAATCTGTTGTAAATCCCAGAACCTCTTATAGTTTTTTCTTAAGTCAAGATTCGAAGTGCTTGTTTGCATCCCTTGTTGACGATTGAGTGGCCATTATATCTTTTCTCTTCGTGAGAGCCATGTTGCGAGAGGATGACGTGATTTGAATGATTAGCGTTATTGATCTTGAACTCACGTCAATGACTTGATATTTTGTTGTTGTTCTTACATACTTGAACCGCTCTTTACTTTGGAACGATGAATACTCACACACATGAGCCCTATTTATAGGGACTCCGTCCTCATTGGAATTTCAATTGACTTTGAATTTCCTTTGTGTGGTATCACTGCCTGGCACCTGGGAAATATGCTAACCCTCTTCGACTTGTACATCATTAATATTAATAGAATTCCAATTATACTTCATTATAATTTGCATAATTTAGGAATTCTATTACATAACATTCGTACAAGTCTTCAGAGGGTTAGCATATTCAAAGCGTAAATCACAGAAGCTCTGGCGAATACATGTACACTTGAAATAAAGAGAAAACAACAAAGTTTTATCCTTTATCCTTTATATTCCAGATAAATCAATAATATACTTAATTCACCAGAATGAAAGAGTTTCAAACATGTACGCACAAAGCACAAACATTTACTATCCCATCTTTCACTCTCTGTTGCTCCGGAGCGACGAAACTATTAAAATTGCTCCATCAATATAATACACAATATGGATCTCCTAAACGACTTACATATTTCCTTTTTTTTTTTTTTTTTGTTACACTCTTTTGCTGCTTAAGTTGTAAAACAACAAGCTTCATTATAAAACATAAAAACAACATAGACATTCAACTTCTTAGAAATATGAAGAGGACATTAGCAACATGAAAAACATAGAGATGGAGGGAAAATAAACTAAATCGTGGATTTACACGAAATAGAACAAAGTCATTCCGAATTATTCAAGACTGCTAAAGCAAAAGTTGTTTCTTCATTAACAGGCTTGTGGTAGAAAGTTTGAAAGGTTCTAGCATTGGACCAGTCTGCCTTCTTTAAAATTTCTTTCATAGTTACACCATGGGCGAAGGCAGAAGAGGTAGACGCGCTTCGAAAGCTGTGAGCCGAAAAAACTGTAGTATCGATTCCCGATGCTGATAAGGTAGATTTTAGCCATCTGGCTAATGTGCTGGACGTCACAGATTTGTGCGGTTTCTTGGTGGAAATGAAAAGTTTTGTTTCGCCCGTCTCCTCACGAAGAGACTTCGTACGACTAATGTACTACTGTAATGCTGACAATACACATAATTTCTTATTAGGAGGGTAGGGCAGAAGTTCGATAGTCTGATTTGCAATACCTCGCTTTGGCGTAGTTGTTTTCAAAAGGTTCATGACCTGAAAAACTGCTCTATCGTCAGACAAGTTCAAAAAAGAAATATCCAGGTGGTTAAGGGTCTGCGTACGTTGTGCTGACACTAAGGCAACTAATGAAGCCAACTTTTTACTAAGATCTAACAGAGAAAGTTGAGAATTATCAGCGATTGAACATAAATAATCAAGAACATTGGAGACTTTCCAAGTACTTTGGTATCTAGGTTTCGGGGGATTAATATTAAATACCCCCTTCATAAGTCTAACAACTAAGGGATGTTTTCCAACTGGGAATCCTTCGATTGGATGGAGAACAGAAGAAAGCGCTGATCGGTACGAATTAATAGTTGAATACGATTTAATTTGTCTCTGTTGGGAACTAAGGAAGTTTATTACATCAGCGATGCATGGTTGATAGGGATTGATCGACTGTTCACCACACCAGCGAAGCCATAGTTGAAAAGCGGATTCGTACTGCTTGTTGGTTCCATCTCGCCAAGAGAGGGCGATGAGACTCGAAGCGTGTTCTGAAATTCCCGTTGAGCGCCAGCATTCGACGAGATGACGAAGGCGGTTAGATGAAGACTTGGGAACGGACTCTGGCAATCGATCAAAGAGTTGGGTGGTAGAAGAAGAGGTACAGCAACCAGTAACTGAAGAATTATTGGGTACCAAGGCTTTGCTTGCCATAGAGGGGCGATGAGTAAGGCTTTCTCTACGTTGTCTTTCCTTACTTTGTGTAGGACTCTGGCAAGAAGACAAAATGGAGGAAATAGATACACTGTCATTGAATTCCAAGATAAAGAAAATGCATTTACTGCGAAAGCTTTGGGGTCGCGTCTCCATGAGACATAACATGGTAATTGATTGTTGAAGCAAGAAGAAAATAGATCAATTTCGGGTCTTACATTGAAATGACGGCAGATTGAAACAAATAAATCAGGACAAAGGTGAAGCTCTTTGTTAAGATCTCTACGTGAAAGCGTGTCAGCTTCTATATTAAGCATTCCGGCCAGGTGGGATGCTGACAACCAAATATTGCGATCGAAACAAAGGGACCAAATTGCATAAGAAATTCTATTCAATTGAGGAACGCATCCCCCTAGTTTATTAATGTAAGAGACTGCAGAACTATTGTCTGACTTAATGTGAATATGGGTATCATGGCGGGTACTACACAGAGTAGATAATGCGTGTTTGATTGCGAGTAATTCAAGAACATTGATATGCAAATGAGAAACACTGGACGGCCAAACACCTTGAGAAAAGGAGTTATCCTCCTCGCAGTAAGCACCCCACCCTGTATTGCTCGCATCTGTACGTATTGAAACGTCAATTGGAGGAATTTCTGCAGAGAAACAGAATTCCTCAGGTGGGATATTAAGCCACCACTCGATTTCTTGTAAAACGTCCATACTCAATGACAAGGTAGCATCAAAATTCCCATCTGAATTTTGTAGTGCAATGATTTTGGTTCTTTCTAACAGACGATAATGAAGTCTGCCTTTTGGAAAGGCATCGAAGGAAGAAACAATGAGTCCAATAAACCTAGCAAGATCACGAATAATAACTCTTTCTGAAAAGAGGATCAAATTTCCTAGCGTTCTTATTTTCTCCACCTTCCCATGGGGTAAGCTTATTGTCATACTTGACGAGTTAATACAAAAGCCAAGATAAGTGGCGCTAGTTTCGGGTGTCAACGAGGATTTCATAAAATCAATATTAAATCCTAATGAGGACAACGAATCACAAACAAAGTGAGTATGCTCGATGCTCAATTCTCTTGAATTAGCAAAAATAATAATATCATCTAAATAGATCATAGAACGAATGCCTCTGCTTCTTATGGCAGCCATTACTGGTTTCATGACTTTAGTAAATACTCTTGGAGCTGAACTAAGCCCAACAGGAAGACATTGGAAACAATAAAAAACATTTTCCCACGAAAAACCTAAATAACGATGATAACTTTCATCAATAGGAATGGAAAAATAAGCATCCTTGAGATCGATGGAAGTAATGAAATCAGATTTCATCATAATATCCTTAACATTTTTAAATGTTTCCATCTTAAAATGTTCATACTTAACAAAATGGTTCAGGTTTTTCAGATTTATGATTGGTCTGCGTTCCCCTGATTTCTTAGGGATAGTGAAGATAGTGGATAAGAAAACAATGTTTTGCTTGGATGTTTGTTTAATTGCTTTCTTCTCGAGAAGGGAACTGATTTCCCTGTTAATTGCCTCTCTCTCTTCGAGAGAAGTAATATAGTTACTCGGAAAGTGAGACTGACGAGGAGAAGAAGTAAAATCAATTTTATATCCACTAATTGTGTCTAGCACCCAAGGATCTGATGTTAGACGAGACCATTCATCTCTGAAAAACCGGAGTCTCCCTGAATCGGAAAGATCACTTACTAGTTTTTTTGAAATGGCTTGCCATTCTTGAAGTGGGATGTGTTCGACTTTGGAGGCGGAGCACGGAAAACCGTGGCTGGGGGGCGAAAGTCGCCTTTCCGTGACTGGAAGAAAGAAGTATCCTTCCCAAATCGCGAACGATCTTGACGATCCTGACGATCATAACGATCGCGACGATCCTGACGATAAGCAGGATAAGGCTCGCCCCGTCGACTGTAGCTAGATGAGCGCTTTGCCTTCATATTAGGCGCGATCTTCTGGCTGACTTGGTATGAGTCACCTACTGTTTTCAATGTAGAATGAAAGTCGTCACCAAATAGACTCTCTGTCAATGGGATAGAACGATTACAAATCCCCTTGTACTTGTAGCTAAAGGAGCGTTTCAGATCCTCCCTTCTTCTCATACTCACATCGTATGAGGCGAAACCTCCGAGAGCAATGCCGTCGAGAGCAAAGCGCTTGATCCGCTCAACGTCAACACAACGCTTCTCCGTAGTCGCACTATGGAGTTCGGAAAGAATTTCTCCGTAGGGTAGAAAGCTCTTGACGATATAGCTCTGCAATCTCTGAGAGTGGGAGTCTGCTGCACGAATTTTAGGAGAGATAGTACCCCACAATTCATGAGGAATTTTGGGTGCGCAGACAGCGGGAGCATTTTCAGGCGTAAGATATTGCTTCGCAATATTTTCGAGACTTTCCTTTTTTGGGGGGAAGTGTGACTGCCTTCGTCATGCGAGTAGCCAGGCCATCAAAAATAGCTGGTCGACGCTTCTCCGACGAACCTTGGTAAAGATCTGCACAATCTCCGTCCAAAAACGGCTCGCTGGTTTTGGGCTCTACGGCCTCAAAAGAAATATCAATTGGATCGTAACTGGATACCCTACTGGGTGAATTAGAGCAGTGAGACAGCGTCTCATCAGCGAAAATGCTCATTAAATCATCGTCCTTGTTAACTGCTGGACGCTCAGTGCTCCCGTGCTTCGCACGTGGAACTGTCTCTACCTGGTTTGCGGAAAATGCGTCCACAAACCGAGACACTGTCGACGAAATTTTCCTCAGTTCATCAGACTGGGCAGCTAATTTGGATTCTATGACAGCGGCCCGGTCGGCTCCCGCATCTTGAGGTAGACCTTCTGGGTCCCGCTCGAGGAAATCCTCCGCCTGCATCGTACGTAGGCCTATCTGAAGAGTAGAGATTCTGCTAAACGGACGACCTCACTGCCGCGACAAAAAGGAAAAGATGAATACTCACACACATGAGCCCTATTTATAGGGACTCCGTCCTCATTGGAATTTCAATTGACTTTGAATTTCCTTTGTGTGGTCTCACTGCCTGGCACCTGGGAAATATGCTAACCCTCTGAAGACTTGTACGAATGTTATGTAATAGAATTTTGGACTGAAGCCATACAAACTAGGTTGATTAAAACACACACATATACACACACCCACACGCGCATATGCAGCAATTGAAATACCCACATGAGAATCTACCCGGTGTAGCCCCCCCCCCCCCCCCCCCCCCCCGGGTAGACCAACCCCGGGGTCGATTAGGGAACTTAAACATTTTACGTACAGTATGTTTCTGGCCATTTAGTCCATCCAGGGTAGATAAGAATCCAAACTGCCTATATCACAATCATCCCAGACACTTAAGTTTATTGTCAACCCAGAGTTGTCTTTGTGTCCATGAAGTCAACCGAGCGTAGATAACAATTCTTACTGTCTATATCACAGGCATCCACAAATACGAGTCTGGGTTGACAACAAATTAAAACATCTGAGACACGTGTGATATAAACAGTTTGAATTGTTATTTACCCTGGGTTGACTAAATAGCCATAAAAACTACTCTGGGTTGACAAACTAAAACGTCTAGGATGCCTGTGATATAGACAGTAGGAATTGTTATCTACCCTGGGTGGACTTAATGGACACAAAGACAGCTCTGGGTTGACAATAAACTAAAGTATCTAGGATGATTTGGATATATATAAGCAGTTGGGATTCTTATCTACCCTGGGTGCACTAAATGGCCACAAATACTACTCTGGGGTGACAATAAATTAAAACATCTGGGACACCTGTGATATAAATAGTTGGAAGTGTTATCTACCCTGGGTTAAGTAAATGGCCAGAAACGTACGTAAAGTGTTTAAGTTCTCTAATCGATCCGGGGTTGGTCTACCCGGGGGGGGGGGGGGGGGCTCTACACCGGGTAGACTCTTTTGGGCATTTCCATTGCTGCATAGATATATATGTATATCATATAAATAGTGCATGGTATATCATGCACTATATACTGGATTATGTGCACCACAAATACTAAATTATCCCGAGTGCAGTTTTGTTTCACCGAGGCCACAGGCCGAGGTAAAATAGACCTGCACGAGGGATAATTTAGTATTTGGAGTTCATACAGTCCAGTAATAGTGCATAAATAGAACATGCACTAATTGCTATAGTAAATAGACCCCTAGATCTATAACTGTTATTGTGTATTAGGCCCGGACCCTAGGTCTATGAATTAATAGTCTAGATCTATACTGCTGATTTCCCAACTCTACAAAAGTTGCCAAAATGAACTCCAAATGTTAGCTCTCTAATGATGTGTAACACTCTGAACTCCAAAAACTGGAAAGTGAATGCTAAGAACGATGAAACTCAAATGACTCATCCCCTATTCATTTAACACGGGAATCCCCGTGTAAAAATCAAAGTTATAGTGCACGATTTTCAAGGAATTAAATGATTGGAACCCTGTAGTAGTAATGATAACAATAACAAGTATAACATACTGCGCATTTTCATCTTTGTAATGAACTTCAACGGTCTTCCCAAACCTTAATTCAAATTTGACGTACATTTTAAAATCATATTTCACAATATATTTTATTCTACAATCATAATTTATAAAATCAAACACACATATAGTCATATTTCATATTCAACTGAGGTTTTAACGAGTAATAATAGAACAGAGTCAATGCACAAATTCATATTTTCTCAGTTTCATTGTTTACATTAGACCACCTTAACGGGAAAGTACACTTAGTTGATTTGAATAAAAGCAGAAAATGAGAGAAACACATTAGTGAAAGTTTTAGCAAAATCCAATAGAAATAAGAAATAAGAAAGTTATGAATTTTTGAAGTTGTTATCAATCAAACAGAAATTGGCAACTCTGAGACGTATCTTGGGAGCTTTTCTTCCATTTGCTCAGTACAGAAAATGTCATAAATTTTAATTTTCTTAGTTTTTGATGAAGGAATAGATTTGTTTTATACAGGTTTGTGTAAAAATATATTATTATGAGCAATGATCGTATGATTGAATATTTTCTTTAGAGAAAATGGAAATTAATGAATTTTGGGGTACAGGGCAAATGGGAGAGGAGCTCGCAAGATACGTCACGGAGTTGCCACTTTGTGTTTGACTGATTACACTGTAAACAAATTTGCCGTTTTTTCAAGGGAAATTTCCTGGCAGTCAGGATGCCGGGAATGCCCGTTTTTCCACAGTACATGTAAACTAACAGATTTCCGTGTTTTTGTTAAATAATAGAAACTTTAATTTCTAACAGGAAAATCTGTGTGAATTAAAACGGAACCATGAAAACAATTTGTAATTTAACAAGGTAACTTGTTAAAATATGAGAAAATGTTTTTTTTAACAGTGTTTTATGTCGGGCGATTGTAAATATATACTGATTTCCGGTAAACCAACAACCTTGCTGTTGCTTTACAGGAAAAAGACTGTAAAATTGAAATAACGGGTAGTCCCAAGGGCCAGATAGTCTGTAGTTTTACAGTTATTTTATACAGTTTAACCTTTCCCGCTTTAATTTATCCTATTCTCTATCTTTATCTATCCTGTCCTAGACCTATCCTATCCAATTTTCAATCATGTGCAATCTCTTATATACCCCTTATAGTTTTTGTATGCCTTTGGTGACAGTTAGTAAATCGGGCAACCCAAACCATACGCTACTAAAACTTCATGAATATTCATATAAGTGTTTTCCCCAATATTTGATAGTTTAACAGGGCAACTTGTTAAAATATGAGAAAATGTTTTTTTTAACATTGCTTTATGTCGGGCGATTGTAAATATATGCTGATTTCCGGTAAACCAACGAACTTCCTGCTGTTTTACAAGAAAAAAACTGTAAAATTGAAATAACGGTAATAACTTGTAATTTCAAGGGCCAGAAAACCTGTAGTTTTACAGTTATTTTTTACAGTGTACAACTTCAGAAATTCACAACTTTCTTATTTCTTATCCGATTTAGCTCAAACCTTCACTGAAATTTTCTGCTTCTTTTAAAAACCAATTTGGAATCAGGGTGGACTTCCCCTTTAAACAGGCTTAAACATGCTAGTCGTGATATAATCTTGAGAACAGCCCGGCTTAAAGTAAATTTTTAAAAAGAATTAATTTAGGAATTCGTGATATTTTATGTACAACGCATGAAAGAGTTTTTCCACGATTAGGCCACATTCGGAGGAACCTCTCCCGAATTTAAGGTTGTCATTGTTATAGGAATATCAGTTTTCAAACACTGACAACTATTTTATTTGCTTTTTCTTATTTCAATAAAATGTTCACTAACCGCTTCTCTGATTGTTCTTACTTGAACTTGTTTCAAATAATTGTCGTATAATGATTTATTTCTGGTACTGTAAATGTTGAAAAGAAACTCTCACACTGTCTTTTCCTTTGTAACACTCCCAGACCCACAAATCGTAATCCCTCTGACATGGCCGGATGGCACCTACGGACTTCCTAAACCAAGCAGTGGGTGTCCCAACAGAGAGTTCACCTGGCCTGAAGGATGGCGCAAGCACGACACAGAAGATGACAATAGTAACAACCAATGGAGCGGTACGCTGCACTTGGCTGGCTCTTGGGGCAAGAACAACATGCAGCACTACTTCTGCATGAAGACCACCAGTGTCGTTGACTCCAACTCGCAATGGGTCTGGATGCCAGGGAGCTACTGTATCTACAAATATGGGAGCTGCCCGTCAGGTAAATGATATAAAGTGTACCCACTGCCTAAAAGATAATTCGTTGAAAATTTAGACAGTATAACATGAACTTTTAAAAAATCCTCACATTCTTTCGGTAAATGGTTAATGAGTATGAAGAAAACAAAGGATAACATAAAAACAATAGAACAAGGTCTGCGCGGAACCCAACTCCGACTTAGATTCCGCGCGGTGTCCTTTCCATTGCGTCAGTATGGTTATATAATTGAAGAATCTTCGGGAAGGAAGTTATTTTCCAGTTTTCTTTATGATTTTATGAACATAGAAATTTCTAGAAGAGAAATCATTATTCATATGTGAAAATTGAAAGTACTCTGTAACACTGAAATAATCATCAATTACATAGTAAATAATGCACATCCGGTAGAGGAAGAACATTCTAGATCATTATGTATGATGTATGATAATAACAATGTAATTACATGTATGTAACCTGTTAACAATCCTGACCTTTGCATGAACTTCTTAGTTAGAGTGTAGCATTGCAATGAGTCTATAAATAGATCATTGGAATCCCCTTCTTTTGTTTGTTATAACTGGAACTATGTAGTACTTATCAGAGATTTCCAAACCATCATGATTATTGTAGTTGAAGGTAGAAAATGCTAGTTAAGGGTTAAGATTGTATATAAGCTGGGAGCTTGCACAGAAGTTTCAGAATTTATATGCCAACATCGTGGAGCACATATTGCGTAAATTCTCAAGTCTGTCCTTCCTGATAGCTACGCTTATGATATGGCCTCGGAGTTCAATAACTTGACTAACCTCAAGTTTAGACAACACTTCGAACTTGTTACTGTTAAACGACGGCTGAATGATGAGCCATGGATGAACGATGAGATTCGCAGAGCTATCAATCACCGCGATATCTCCTTTCGACATGGGCATCCAGACTTCAAACGATTGAGGAACCATGTTCAGAGGTTGATTGTTAAGGCTAAGCTGTCGTTCTATGATCGCAAAGTGGAACACTTGAAAAGATCTGAGCCTGGGAAGTGGCACCAGCAAATCCGTCACCTTGCTGGTATCTGCAAGAAGCAGCTTGATCTCGCATCTGATGACAAATCTGACTTTGACATCGCCAACGAGTTGAACAGACATTTTGCTGCTATCTGCTCTTCTTTACCTCCACTCTCCCTGGATGCCCTGCCAGCTTTCCTGCCAGCACCCTCGCCGCCTCCAGTGATTGACCGACGGGAAGTTTATAAGCGTCTCTGTCGAATCAGCACTACTAAGGCTTGTCATTCTTGTGACCCCCCCCCCCCCCCTTCGCGCTTGTTGAAGGAGTTTGCCTTTGAGTTTTCTGAACCTTTGACCATCTATCAGTGCTATTCCCAAAACTAACCCAGTTACCAGCTATGACCAACTCCGGCCCATCTCCATTACACCGACCTTAGCACGTATCTTTGAAGGTTTCCTTGAGGACTGGATCTTGAATAGTATCCGCCCGTTAGTTGACCATCGTCAGTTTGGTAATCTTCGTGGATCTTCAGTTACGCACTATTTGGTCAGCCTACTTGATACCGTCCACAAGGAACTCGACAAGGGCGGGACTTTTGCCAACCTTTGTGCTGTGGACTTCAGTAAAGCGTTTGACCACGTAAACCATACGATCGTGATCAACAAGCTGATCGATTTAGGTGTTAATGGTGCAATCATCCCTACCATCTGTAGCTTCCTTTCCAACAGAACGCAAACTGTTCGCTACCATGGGAAATCCTCACAAGAAGATACCATCACATGTGGTGTGCCCCAAGGTACGCGACTCGGACCGATTTTGTTCCTGGTCTTGGTCAACGATGCTTCTGCTGATTGTGCTAATAGGTGGAAATATGTGGCTGACTTGACTCTTGTGGAGGTTCTAAAGAAATCGCAATCTTCCCAGTTGCAGTCTAATATAGACGCCTTGATACAGTGGTGCGATGACAACGATGTTGTTCCTAATGCTGCTAAGTGCAAAGCCACGCAGCTCTCATTTCTTCGCCAACCCCCACCACCCATCGTGCTTGACATCAACTCTACAACACTAGAAGTGGTCTCATCCCTTAAGCTTCTTGGGGTCTCTATTCAGGATAACCTCAAATGGGATAAGCAAGTTAAATGCATGATCTCCAATGCTTCTAAAAGACTTTACCTCTTGACCAAGCTCCGGAGAAATGGTGTTAATGCCAGTGATCTTGCCACTATATATATGATGTACATTCGGCCGATACTAGAATTCGCAGCACCCGTCTGGACATCAGGCATCACAAGTGACCACTCCTCTTGCATCGAGCGAGTCCAGAGGAGAGCCCTCAAGATTATCTCATATCCTGACAATAGATCTTACAATGAATTGCTTTCAGTTTTTAACGTCTCCTCTCTTAAAGAGAGACGTTTTGCCCTCTCCCTTAAATTTGCCCAATTTCTTCTTAGATCTAAGATGCATCGACATCTCCTGCCTGCGTGCAGAGTTAGTGATTGTAGTCGTACCCTGAGAAATGCACCTGATCTGTCCCTGCCTAGGATGAGAACTGATAGATATCGTAATTCTCCCATTCCTTATTTTGTTAGAACTTGAACAGTCAGTAGAAGCATTTTGTGTAATTTGCAATTTTTGTCAGTGTATTCATAGATTACTGCTGATTGTAATGTTTTTTACCTGGATGTGATGTTTTTTTTTCTTTCTTTTGCTCTCTCTCTCTCTTCTTTCATCTCTTTCTCTCTTACTTCATATATCCTCTCTCTTTCTCTTTTTCTTTCTATCTCCTCAGTTTTCTTCCTCTTAACAAATTCATCACTTTCCCATTTGTTGGTTACACTAAGTACACTTACATACTTTATGTGCAATTTTTCCTTTCACAATCATAATTGTACTTGAACCTTTTTCCCAATTAATTTATGTATACATGTAATATACATTTTTTCCAGCATGCAGTCTATGCTTGTAGACAGCAACTACTTGCAATGTTCACTTACCTGTAGATGAACAGTCAGTAGATAAATTTGTTATTTGCAATTTTCTGTGATTATGTGCTGTTGTGCATTGTCTTTTACTGGATGTGATGTATTCTTTACTCTTTCTCTTTCCCTCCCTCTCTCCTCTTTCTCTCTTTCTCATCTCCTCTCTTACTCTATCCCTCTCTCTCTTTATTTCTTCTCTCCTCAGTTTTTCTACCCTTTAATTCATCACATTCCTTTTCCTGTCTACAATTGCAGACTCCATGTGCAACTTTTAAAAAATTCATTATTACTATGGTACTTGGTTTTTTATCCCAATTGATGCATTCATCTATGCTTTTTTTATCAATCTACATTTACAAACAATAATTATTTTGCAAGGTTTACTTACCTGTAGAAGAACAGTTAGTAGACGAATGTGGTGTTGCAATTATTCTGTCAACAGATCTATATATGTGTAATTCATACGTATGCAATTTCTTTCAATGTTTTCATATGTATGATTACTGCTGATGTGCAGTGTCCTTTACCTGGATGTGATGTTGTTTCAACTCTCTCTCTCTCTATCTCTTCCTTCGACTCCTCTTTTCGTATATCCTTCTCTCTCCTGTATTTCTTTTCCTTTTCTCAGTTTTTCTCCTCTTAGTGAATTCATCACATTCCTTTTTGCTGTCTGCACTTGTAGACTCCATGTGCAATTTTAAAAAAAAAATTCATTATTACTATGGTACTTGGTTTTTTATCCCAATTGATGCATTCATCTATGCTTTTTTATCAATCTACATCTACAAACAATAATTATTTGCAAGGTTTACTTACCTGTAGAAGAACAGTTAGTAGACGAATGTTGTTATTTCAATTATTCTGTCAACACATCTATATTTGTGCAATTCATACTTATGCAATTTCTGTCAATGTATTCACATATATATGATTACTGCTGATGTGCAGTGTCCTTTACCTGGATGTGATGTTATTTCACCTCTCTCTCTCTCTCTCTCTCTCTCTCCCTTCGTCTCTTTTTGTATATCCTTCTCTCTCCTGTATTTCTTTTCCTTCTCTGTTTTTCTCCTCTTAGTGAATTCATCACATTCCTTGTTGCTGTCTGCACTTGTAGACTTTATGTGCAAGCTTACCAGCAATTTTACACTTTTACAGACAATAATTATTTGCAATGTTTACTTACTTGGATGTGGCCTCTCCTTCATACTTCCATCTGCTTCTCCTTTCTGCCTTTCTTTATCCCTTTGTTTCCTTTCCTCTCATCTCTCTATTTCTTTTCTACTCCCTTTCCCCTGTACTCCCCGGCTCTCTCTCTCTCTCTCTCTCTAGCGACCTCGGTGTCTCTCTTCTCACCGTTGACACTCGTTTTTTACAGCTCTTTGACAGTTTGCATGAATGATTATTGATCCTTGTCTCTTGAAATGTTCAAAAAATGTCCAATACACGACAAGTATTATGCTTATGCATACATGTATTTGTGGTGTTCCGGCGTAGCTTTGTGTATGCCAGTGCAATTTTCCTGCCTTCATGATTATTGTCATTTAGCTATTTCTTTCTTATGTGTATTTGTCTCCTTTGGGACAGTGCTTTTGCTGTGGCTCGACAGGCATGCTCTTTTTCTCCCCCATTTTGTAAGCTTGCCTAGCTCCTGCCGCGTTCGATGTGCTCCGTTGGGTTGGTTGCCCCTGTGGTGGCCGCTTGCGCGATTGCGTGCTTTGATCGCCTGGAGGCGCTGAACTTATTCGGTTCAGTGCTTCCGGGTTGTTGAAGTTTGCATGCTCGGCGGCGGATTGCGATGGGGCCGCTGACTTGGCGGATCGGTGGGACGCGGCGCGGGTTAGGTCTTCATGAGTGAGCATGCGTGCTGGGTCACGGTAGGAGCACTGTTTCAGATTGTAATGCATATTTTTTTACGAAGTTGAATAGTTTTAATATGTATAAATTACTTATCTTGTATGTGATTTTTTTTCTTCACCTTATTACTTATATTTATATGTTTTTTTAAAAATTGTAAACTTACACTGTTAGTCTTCGGACTTTTTGCTGAGTCTTTTTAATAAAACCGAACTGAATCTGAATCTGAATCACCATCTGATATTGATCATATTGATATCAACCTTTGGAGATCGTCTTGGACCTCATCTTGGACTTCGTCATCATCATTGATACCGTGGTCGACATCGATGACTTCCTGAATTACTTTGGACATTCTTTAGCTGGATCTTCTGGAATCTTCTGTTACCAGTTGGACAACATACCATTTAGATTTACTATTTGGGATTTACCATTGTGGATTAGCAGCCAACTTACTCTACACTTCAAGAACATTCTGGACTCACACCTTGAATTCATATTCTGTGGATTAGGAGTTCCCCAGCTGAGAAATTGCAAGTCTTTGCTAATTATATGTATTGTTTGGCACTTGAAAGTTTGTAAATATTAAGAATAAACCACATATCTAAAATATAACATTTTTTGTTCGATTCTGATCTTTTGTACAGCAGTATCTACTCTGATAGACAAAATGATAGAGCCTGTAATTTTTTTTTATATCAAGCACTCCGGTGAAGTACACGTTTATCAACCTGTCATTTTTCCCTGTCCTTTCCCGCAGGCTTCACAGAGGGTAGTATATACTATGACGACGAGGACGACAATAATAGCAACCGCCACGGGGGTACATTGCCCTCCGGGGATTATGGCAGTAACACCAGATACTACTTCTGTTGCCGAAATGATGGCGTGACTGACCGAGAAATCTTCCTCCCAACAGACAACAATTTCATGCTTTTTCCGCGCTTTGAGAATTGCCAAGCGGTAGGTTATCTCAACGGTTTGACCCCTCTGTTCTGACACCCTTATGTTCCAACGCCCCCGGCCCCATAAGACAATCCGCGCATGATAGCTTTTATTTTTAAGACGTTGACTATTGAATTCCCTAATTCCCATAGGCTAGGGTCCACCCGGTTCCCGTAGGCTGTGAGTTAATTCCTTTAACTCTTGCTGTGGTGGCGTTACATAGAATTTATGTGGTTTATGTGGTTTATGTGGGTTATGGGGTCCAGTTATATATGATTGGATCATATTCCGTGCGCACGTACGCTTAAAAAACCCAGAAGGGGGTTTAGGTTTAAACCAAACCTCCTTTGTGAATTCGGGCCAATATGTATATGACTACATGCAATACAGTCAATGAGCATGTCTGAGTGGATGATAAAGTCCTACGGGCTGGCTCCGTATACACATATGCTTGACTAAGTGTCGGATCGGAACATAGGGTGTCAGAACATAAATAAATGTAACCTACGCTTCTTCAAAATGGCGGCATAGGTCTAATTTTTTTCTTTTAATATTTGTTTTTTTAAAAAAGCGGAATGTTTAGTTCATTTTACCAAAATGTGTCTGCATAATAGTTGTATCGATGTGACATGAAGTTTTGCAATAAATGATGAAATAAATAAATGAAAATTTCATCAACAACAAACAAAACAAAACAAAAAAGAAAACAAAGAGAAGAGAAAAACGGCTTACTAAAATTTGGAGGAAAATCAGATGAAAGTGAGGAAGTTATGAACTATTAAAGTTATAAATGGAACAAACGAAAAGTGACAATTCTTTAACGTACCTTTCGAGCGCCTTTCCCATTTGCTACATATTGAAAATTTAATGAATTTCCTTTTTTTTTTTTTTTTTTTTTTTTTGGGGGGGGGGGGGTTGTTAATGAAGGAATGGATATACATAAAGGGTTTGTGTAAAAACATATATGTAATGAATATATCTAGAATACATTGTATACATGGTATAACTGAATGTTTTCTGTAGTGAAAATAGAAATTCATGAATTTTTAGTAAAGGGCAAATGGGAGAGGTCCTCGAAAGGTAGGTCACAGATTTGCCAATTTGCGTTTGTTCGATTGCAACTTTAGAATTTCATAACTTTCTTATTATTTTCGAATTTTCCTAAAATTTTCAGTTATCAGTTTATCTTTATATTTTGTTTTTGTTTTTACAAACCAACTAAATATCAGGGAGGACTTCCCCTTTAAAAAGTACCAGGAGCTATGCCAAACAAGTGCGTAATTGTTGCATTTCATTTTGCACATCTGACTCAATTTATACTAATCATTTCTAATAAGATTTTATTACAATGATTGTATATTTAGTACAAAACTAAGTTTTTCTTTTACATAAATATGTATATGAATACATATCAGTACTCTCGTAAGGAAAAAATAATTATTGATAAGCTGTGCAATTTATCAATCATGATTATTGCTATAGCTTTTAACCAAATCAATCGATTGGAATTGTAATCATGGTAATAGACCCGAGCATAATAAAAGAAACTTTCAGAACATTATTCTTACACTAGCATGGCTAGTGCAGTGGTGGATTTAAGAGGGGCACATCGGGCCCGTGCCCCCACCCTTTTGAAATCCAAATTGCATACCTTCATTACACAACTCCAAGAATGCCCCCCCCCCCCTCCCCATCGAGGTGACTCTTCTTTTTATTTTTTTTTAGTTTGTCAAGAAATTTTTCGGTACAATGTGTCCGCCCCTGAGAGTACGAACCGCAATAATATGACCATCCTTGATATGACACACTGTAGCCATGGGAAAATACTATCAGGGGTGTAGTTGTACCACAGTGTGGATAGAGTGGATATGGAACATTCTCACAGTGTCAAAGAGAAGATTGAGTTGTGGTAAAGGTGAAAGAAAACAAATTGTGAGCTTTCTCATCCTTTTAATGTCAGTTTGAAAGAATATCATGAAGAAAATAATGTCCCCAGAAAAGGATTTTCCTTCAAATGCCGTTATATTGGATAATCATAATTATGACAAGAAATACCTGAAGAGTTTGAACCAGACCTTCATGCCATATTATTATAATTACGTTTCAGGTCGACAGTCCCATACACATTTCTGTAAGCAGTGCATTTGCCTTTCAGCAGAAATGAGTCAATTTCTTATTAATTGGATGATTTCAAAACCTCACCAAAAAAACAAAAACAAAAACAAAAAAAACACAGTCACAGTTTTATAAACTACTTAGTCAACCTTTCCTAATGACTTCCAAACAGGGCACAAAAGCCAGAAATTTCCTAAAAACCAAACAAAAAAAAAAAAAAAAAAAAAAAAAAACACACAAAAAAGTGGGGGGGGGGGGGGGGGGGAGGGGTGCACAAACTTGGTATTCTGTACTAAATATATGCCACTTGGGTTTCGAAGGGGGGAGGGGCCTTTGGCCGGGACAACGAAGATGACAACAGAGACAGCCAGATATCGGTGCACCCCTATAGAAGGTCCACAGAGCAGACATGGTGCTCAAATTCTGTTATTAACAAAAACCGTTCGATTTCGCCAAAATCTTTTTCTATTTACGGAGAATACAGCAGTAATTCTTGGATTCAGTCATGATCTAATCTCCATCATGTTTATTTATACGTAAACAGATTAACGGAATGACAGTTACAAAGGAATGGTTCCGCTGGGACAACGAGGATGACAACAATAGAGATAGCCAGACATCGGTGCACCCCTATGAAGGTCTGCAGAGCAGCGGTCACAACGTGGTGCTCAATTTCTGCTATTATCAAAAACCGATCGATTTTTCCAAAATCTTTGATATTTTCGGTTAATACAGCAGGAATTCTTGAATTCAGTCATGATCATGAGGTTATTTTTAGCTTCATGATTTAATCTTCACCACTTTGTTTACACATAAATAGATCAGCGGAATGACAGTTACAAAGGAATGGTTCCGCTGGGACAACGAAGATGACAACAACAGAGACAGTCAGACATCGGTGCACCCCTATGAAGGTCTGCAGAGCAGCGGTCACAACGTGGTGCTCAATTTCTGTTACTACCAACGTAGTTAGATTTGTCAAAAAGCAGCAAACAACAAACAAAACAAGCAAGAGGTTGAAGAGTTGTCCAATCAACATTTTTTTAAAGAATTATTTTCCGGGAAATTCCATATAACGGACATGCTTTTTTTTCTTTTCATTTCCATCCTTTTCACGTAATTTAAGATGCGACAACCATAAATAAGTTTCACCTTTACGACTTTCAAACAAAATAGTATTTTTTTCTTAATTCCATCCATAAAAACCGATTTAAAAAATATCAAGATGAGTTATATGAAGTGGGGTAAATTTTGGGAGATTTTGTTTAGAATATCCTACACTAATAATTAATAGAGGTTTCTTTTTGAGGTTTTTAGCTTGCGAAATTTATTTCTCTACGTAGTCATGGTAGTAGTTTTCAATGGTAATATATTTTTGTCCCTTCAAATTATATATATATATATATATATATAAGATAATGTTTGTCAATATCTATTTAATCGAAACGTTTCACAAAATTTATTTAACTTGGTATTTTGCTAATAGTTTTTATTTCATTTTCGAGATTTAGTAAGCATTATATTCATTTTTTAATAGTTGCTTAAGTTTAACTTTGACTTGTAACGACAATGTCAATTTTGAGATCTAGGAGTTGACTTTGCTTTTTAAAATGGTCTAAACTTTGAGATGAGGGATAATAGTTATTTAATGAAGTAGATAACTTAGAATATGTTTTAATGATTAATTCACATCAATATACACATTGCATATATAATACTGATGATTTAATGATAGCTAACTTAGAATATGTCTTAGTGAATTATTCGCATCAATATACACAAAGTTGTGCAACATATTACACAGTGTGTTTCTTTATAAAAAAGAAACCCAACTTTCTCCAGCAACATTTCGTCAAACAAACATAACTTGATTTACTGTAATACCTCATAAAAAGAGAATTTTATCCCCTTTCATATGCTACCCCATTTATTATGATACAGCCTGGAATCATTGAACTAAACCATTCAAGCCAGCAATGTAAAAATTGATTTACGCAAGAGAGCAGGATCTATTCATCTATACACGTTGAATAGCCATTCATTGAATCCCACTCTGCTCTCGCGAGCACACACATACTTAGACAGACAAGGCGGTCATAATTATGTAAGGGTACTGGGACTAATTTTGTACACAGACCTCATTCAAGCTTGCATACATGTTGAAATATGAATAAGGAAATATCATAAAATGTCACTTTTCTTTGCTACGCGTCTTTATCACTTGTTTTGTTTCTTTACATTGCACCTACTGGAATTACCCTTTGCATTACTTCTGTGCACAAACTGCGTTTGACATCACTCACCTAACACCTTCCAAATTTATTCATGCATGAAAATATCATTACATATTTGGTACCATGAAAGAAGATGAATTAAGCTTTGACATGAATAATAAGATTCAACCCGGAAATAAGTTCAAGTTCAAAGTTTATTTCCACATTTTCATAAAAGCAATATATCAACATGGTGAAATACATAAATAAAAAAACACATTTGGAAAGCAAACCATTTAAGGCGAAGAAGCAAGAAAAAATGAATATAGAAAGTGAGACAATAATAGGTATATAAAAAATGTGGCGGGATCAAAAGAAGTTAATCCAAAACTTAAAAGATCGATCCCCAAATGATTATTTTCTAGTAACTGTTGGGACGAGTTAGGCTTAGTTTTTTAAAGAAACATTCTGTATTATGTAAAGTTGAAAATGATAGAATATTACAGTGATAGTCGTCGCTAACTCTACTGGATTCAAAGGCCATGCAGTACGCAGATTTAGTCAACACTTGAATCAGAAATTAGCAACGCTGTAATTGCGCAAATGCCATTAGCTTTCGCCAAAAAGTAACTAAGATAACCGCTTGAAGGTCTATAAATAAGCTTAATTGAATGGTATTACATGTAATGGTTAGGGTAAATATAGGTAAATTGTTTTTATTACTATTAAAAGTATGGGTTACGGGTATGTCTACTAATAACGTGTATTCCTTGTTTTTCTTTTTCTTTGCTTTCTATTAGAATGAAGATAAAGCAGAAAGAAAAACCGAGAGAAAAGTAGAGAGGTTGAAAGAAGAGAGAGAGAGAGAAATAAAAAGACTGGAGAGAAAGACAGGGAGAGTGTGGGTGTGTATGGGTTGTGCGAGGCGTGAGTTGCGGTCGTGTGAGAGTGTGTGTTGTGTGTGTGTGAGAGAGAGAGGGATATATATATATATATATATATATATATATATATATATATATATATATATATATATATCATATGAGAACCTGTGCAACCAAGTAAAGGAATGGAAGAGGGAAATAAATAATACGTAGTGTATATGTACTCTTTTTTTTTTTTTTTGTTTGAGGGGGGAGGGGGGGGGGTGCTCTAGATCTTGGGCACGTGAAGATGATGAAAAGTTTACTATCTCAATCTGAAATTTCAAATGTCCATAAAATAGTCGGCACGAAAACGGAGGGACCACACCGCTTCGAACGAGCCAATTATGAACCTCGTATCTTTATAAAGCTTATGAAACATTTCACTTCGTGGCCGAATTCAGTAAACTGTAAATAATTATTATGGCTTACACTTCGTTTATCCATAGGTCCAGTAACGCAATTTTGATGACTAAAAAATCTTGCAATAATTAAAACAGTGTTCTGCGTTTGGCCAAGGTCATCCGGAAGATTCGATGGAATCGGATCAATATTTTTTTTTAATGACCAAGGCACAACACAGATTGAAATAGTAGTAAAGATAATATTCTTGAAAATATTATAGGGTCTATTAAATTTCGTGATTTTGGAGTGCATATATTTCAAGATGACTGAGCTCAAACTCATCTCCATCTCTCTCTCTCTCTCTCCCTTCCTCCAGTCTCTGTTCCCTCCCGCTTCTCTCTCTCCCTCTACATATCTTCTATCTTTTCCTGCTACCTCGATCCCCCTGATCCGTTTCTTCCTATATGGTTTCTTCCATTTATATAAATCCTTATCTTCATATCTCTGTCTGTATCTTTAATTTCCCTCTAATATTCTCTCCAGCTCTCTCTCTCCGGCCCATATCTTCATCTCTCTTCCCATCTCGCAATATAAGTGTTTAAAAATAAAAAGTTACACTTTTGAAAAATCTGTCAAAATTACATTTCAAGATATTTAGAAGATTTTGTTTGTGTCGATAGATGCCCAATAGTCTCATCTATCAAGTGCCACTAACAAAACAATTTTTTGTTCACGCTTGGGCGAGCACGGACCATTTTTGTCCAGAGTGTGAAAAATGACTTGCTCCAAATTGAAAGAAGAGGGAAAATTAAACCAGCTGTCTGAATAAGTACTCCCATTCAAACAAATTGCTCTTTTACATAAATTTATGATGTTATGATAGTTAAGAATTTTGTGTCAATTTTCTATCATAATTTTAATATCACTGCTTTATGCATGGGTGAGAATTAATAATGTGTAGTTACTTCAAGATCTTTTAAGCACAGTATTCACAATTCACAGACACATCATATCCACATGCCGGTCATTCAGTCAAGAAGAAAAGTACCAAATTAATACAACTTCAGATCATTCATTCAGTCAATCAAAAAAAAACCAATTAATTAATCAACATTCATCCCATCAATAGGCCTACTGTACATCAACCGATATATCAGTCAGTCGGTCAGTCAGTCAATCAATCAATCAATCAATGCACCAGTCAGTCATTCAACCATTCAGTAACTCCGTCAATCAACCAGTCAATCAATAAGGTAATCTGTTAATCAACATTCAATCCATCGATTGATGGATCAATTAATCAATCAATTGCTCAAACCATCGACCGGTCCATCAACCAGTCAGGCAGTCGGACAACTCTGTCAATCAACCAATTAATCAATTACACTGTAATTTAACAAATTATTCACAAACGCATCAAAGCACTCCCAAACCAGACATTCAACCATGAACGTCAACTTAATCAATATTCATTCAATCAATCATTCAATTAACCATGTAAATCAATCTTTCGATTGATCAATAAATCAACCAGTAAACCTACTGTACGTATTCAATCAATTTCTCAATCAGTCTATAAATCAATCAATCACAGTGTATTCATTATGTAACCAGTGGGTAAAAAATATTTACAAGTTGGGCAAAAGCGTGTTCAGTAGCAAACAGTTTGGAAAAATTTACCCAACATTTACCCACTTTCAACTTACCCAGCACAGTTTACCCAGTATTTCTTAGCGTGCATGTCTTTTAGTTGTGTAATCAATTTTATTTGACAAATTTAGTTACATGTATAACATTATAAAATAAATAAGTAGTGGAAATACATTTATCTTTGATTGGGCACCATCACAACCAACAATTTATTACCCATTAATGTTTTCAAACGTGTAACTAATTTTCCCCCCTGTTGGGTAAAATCCCCATCCCCTTCACACACACACACACACGCGCGCGCACACACACGCCCACACACTCTGTTCAGCGAATTCTAAACAAGCATTAGTTGCTCAAAAAAATGTAGCCAACAACGCTAAGGGAATGTGACAAAATTACGCATCAGGGTAAGAATTTCCCAACCCTGATTTACCAAATAGCTGTTTGTAAATTTCTATGCGAATTTCTAAAAAGCTAACCAACCATCAGTTACCCAACTGGCAAAGGGAACATAACAAAATTACACAACTACAGGGCAACAAATGCCCAACCCATACTTACCAAATACTGCTGGTAAATATATGCCCAATATTTAGGTACAAATTATTGAATATTATTAAATATTGGTTACACCACTCGAGTGTCCGGTTGGTTAAAAATAGCCCAGAATTGGGAATATTTTAACCAAGCAGCAGTTACCCAACTAAATGTGTAATATGGCAATTATTGCCAAATATCAAGGCATCAAGACAACTAAAAATTCTGACAAAATTTGTAGGCTATAGTAGTGACTACGGATGTGAAATATATTCACCGATTTTAATATCCACTGCAATATCCAGTATAATTTCCAGGTGCAAGGCCTTATTAGGACTAGGTCTTCCCATTTTAACATGAATATGTCACATCCAAAACACTTTATCACCGGGGGCCTGTAACATAAAGAGATAAATCAATCTTACCCCTGATATCAATCGTAAGTCTAAGGCAAACCATGTACTAAAGAGTTACAATTGATCGTAAGATTGATTGTATCTCTTTATGTTACAGGCCCTGAAATACTAGTATTATTAAAGAATGCTAGTACATGTATCCTGTATGAATAACATGAGGGGAAAGCATACCATGCCAAACAGTGTCACCTATGTAGAATATTGTACAAGTGTGAGGTTGTATTTATTCATGTTGAAAGAATAGGGGAATGAAATTGCCCTTTGTGATTTAAAAAATGGATCACACAAAATCATTGTGCAACCTTGGTTATTGTGCATAAATTGAGTACTATGTATGAATAGAAACTAATTGTATATGATTATATGGAAAAGTAACGTTATTTACCCATGCATAACATAGATAATATGAATCATTTGTTAACATGTCACGTCCGTAACACTATTTAAAAAAAAAATGTCATTAAGAAGAATATTCTAGGATACATTCTTCCTAATGTACATTTTTGTGGTCAGTGAGATATACACATATACAGAAAAACAAACATGTGATAATCAGATTTAAAACTTACACATGAGAGTTTGACGAGGATTTGTCGTATACATGTACTTTGTTTCGGATGTGACTTACTGTTTCGGACATGACAGGTGTTAATGAAAAATGTTTACTGGCTAAAAAAAAAATCATTTAATGTGAAAAAATTTCGAATTTGAAATGAACAATAACGAGGGTCAGGTGAATCTTCAGAAACTCTTGAAAAAAAAAACACAAAAAAATGTTACTTTGATTATCCTCACTTTTTGAATGTTTCGGACGTGACAAAGAAGTTTACGGAAAATGGTTAAAGCACATACCTTTTCTTCATAAAACTAGAAGTCATATGGACTACAGCGCACATCAAATCAAAATTATATCTGCATATTCAAAGCATTCATTACTTTAGACCTTCCATTGTTAACGGAAAATGTCACGTCCGAAACATCAACTTAATTTGCATCTGTCTCGCATAAAGACAAGACATTAAAATTTTGTGAGACAGCAATTTCGTTTCATTCGCTCTCTTTCACCCAGGCATTAAAATCATTAGAATTTAGGAATACATGTACTTCATTAAAAATGTTGGCATTCAAAATATGTTTGTGTAAAATGTCCCGGCAAAGTGGCCAATTTAGACCATACATTGGGCCACGAAATCCGAACGGATTGGTCATACAACTTCGTTAAGCTACCCAAGGTAGCGCTTATAATGTTCACCCTTTACTCTCTCTACCATTTATTCATCTCTCATTCTCTTTGTTATCTACATGTATTCTAAAGTAATACAGTATGTGTACATCTCCCTTTTTGGCAGATAAGTCTTTAAAGGGAAATCCAACCTTAATAACAAGTTGCTTTGAAAGAAAGAGGAAAAATCAGAGAAGCAGATTGGTGAAAGTTTGAATGAAATCGGACAAGCAATAAGAAAGTTATGAATTTTTGAAAGTTGTAATCACTATACATATGGGAATTTCAAATTGGCCGAATAGGTAATGTCACTGTGATGTAGCTGTGGACAACTCCCCCATTCGCTCCAACACACAAAATGACTAAAATGTCACTTTTTTCGAAATTTATTACTCAGTGGGATCTTTTTCTTTCATGAGGACCTATAACAATATGATATCTCCAATATATTTTGAGTTCTCAGTGCCCCGAGGGTAAAAGCGCCTCGAAGAAAACCGCAAATTAATATTTTTGTGTATGACAAATGGGAGAGTTGTCCACAAAAATGTCACAATCGACTTACCAAATTGCCAATTTGAGATTCGCATACATGTAGTGATCTCATTTTTTAAAAATCCATAACTTTCTTAGTCCTTGTCCGATTTCTTTCAAACTTTTACCATCCTGTTTATCTTATTTTTCTGCTTTCACACAATTCATCTTATTACCAAGGTTGGATTGCCCTTTAAATTTTCTTTTGCATTATAACCCCTCATCTTTGGCCACTTTTTTTTTCATAGAACCTGCAATCTTGAGCAGCATGAACTTTCACTCGTGATTTCTAAAAACACACTTGAAATTAAAGCAATTGCACAAGCCTCTTGATAATTTCTTAATTTATTGAATTATTATGCAATTTATGTAAATAAAATATGTTTCTATTTCAAAACATTGGTGATATAAAGGAACAGAATCTAGAGAAAAACAAACATGTTTGAGTATCGGAAACGGCAGTATTTTGTAGTAGCATTAATACAACATTGCACATGCAAAATTAAAGATGTCTGTTGAGAGCCAGCAGTGCATCGACTGTACCCATGTATGAGCCTGATTGGTTAGTCACAGACGGACATTTGACAGAGTTTCAAAGTTTGAAGGCCTGTAAAAATATGTACTGCATTGAATTGAAGAGAGCTTTTTTATATTTCATTGTGAAAGGCATCACCGAGGGAGTTGATATTTGATAAAATTTAGTTGCCAAGGTCGCCTAATAAAATTATAATTTATAAAATATTCAGTGCCACAGACGGACAAAATGCCTACTCTTAACCGATCAGGCTCATATAGTACAGTGTAGTGGTGGTGGTGGTGGTAGTAGTAGTAGTGGTAGTAGTAGTAGTAGTAGTAGTAGTAGCAGCAGCAGCAGCAGCAGCAGCAGCAGTAGTAGTAGTAGTAGTAGCAGCAGCAGCAGCAGCAGCAGTAGTAGTAGTAGTAGCAGGAGGTGAAGTAGTAGTAGTAGTAGTAGTAGTAGTAGTAGTAGTAGTATTAGTAGTACATGTAGGAGGAGTAGTAGTAGTAGTAGAAGTAGATCTAGTAGTAGTAGAAGTAGATCTAGTAGTAGTAGAAGTAGATCTAGTAGTAGTAGTAGTAGTATAAGAATCAGTGGCAGTCGTAGTAGTTTTAGCAGAAGCAGCGGCAGTAGTAGTGGTAGTGGTGGTGGTAGAAGATGAGGTAGTAGTAGTAGTATAGTAGTATATGTAGTAGTAGTTGTAGTAGAAGTAGCAGAATTAGTAGAGGTGGTAGAATTATTATCATCAGTATAGCAGTAGAAGTAGCAGTAGTAGTAGAAGTAGGAAGAGAGATTAGTAGTAGTAGTAGTAGTAGTAGTAGTATAGTTGTGGTTGTGGTCGTTTGTAGTGTTGTTGTTGTTAGAAGTAGTAATAGTACTATTAACCCTTTCAAGACAATTGACCACATTTTGTGGTTTGGCTCAATAAGTTTTGATTCAGAGCTCTAAAAAATATACCAGATGCATGAGGTGAAAGAGCAAAATTTTCTACACACACTATGTCCATTTTTATTGCATGACCATATTGCGTTTGATGCCAGGAATTTTAAAAACGAGAATTAACTTTGAGATCCTTAAATTGGCAACACATTGAGAGGTTCAAAATCATTGTTTTTTCATCAAAATTGGCAATTTTTAAAACTTTACGGCAAATTCTTAACCATGTATATTGTTATCAAAGACATTACAAGTTATTCGAACTATGTAGCACTAAAAGAAAATATTATTGTTGCCAATTTGAAGAACAAAATGTGATCAATTTAACCCTTAAATAATTCCTGTCCTTAAAGGGTTAATAATAGTACTAATAGTATTAGTACTAGTAGTACACTGCAAAAGCCAGGGTGTTAATTTAACACCATCTCGGTATCCATATTGCCTGGGCTACACCAGGGGGGTGATTCACTAACTGGGATCGATATCATTCCTAAAATCAATTTTCGGGATTGATTTCATTCCCAGCTTAAAATCAATTCCACCTTACTGATTCACTCAATCGCTTTTAGGATGGAATCAATTTTATCATGAATATATATGAGCGCAAATGAATATTTACGAGCGCACTCATTCCAACCAATCAACGTACTCAAATTTCAGTCACCGCCCCTCAGTCACCCGACCTAATTCTCTACTTAGCGCGTAGCTAGTACGCTTACCTAGCTACTGCATTAATTGCGCGCACGCATCGATTGCACAAAACACAGGGCTAGGGGCTATGGCTAGGGGCCATGGGCGTGCAGCGCGCGCGCAGGCAGGAATGGCGTAGCCGCGCCCGGGTTGGGGTGGGCGGGCATGCAGTGGAGTGGCCGTTTGTGATTGTTTAGGAGCGATCCGGATCACTCCCAACCTTAAAATCAATTCAGAGGCTGGAATCAATCCCAAATACCTTAGTGAATCAGTCACTAAAAGCGATATCGCTCTTAGGATGGATATTGTTCCTAAAATTGATTTTTTCTTATTTGGGATTAATTTTAGCTGTTAGTGAATCACCCCCCAGATAAGTGTCAAAACAACAGTTTGATTCAAAACTGGTGTTGTGTTGACACTTATCTGGTGTAGCCCAAAATTGATACTGAGATGGTGTTAAATTAACACCCTGGCTTTTGCAGTGTACTACTAGTACTAATACTATTAGTACTATTATTAATAGTACTATTACTACTTCTAACAACAACAACAACACTACAAACGACCACAACCACAACTATACTACTACTACTACTACTACTACTACTGCTACTTCTACTGCTATACTGATGATAATAATTCTACCACCTCTACTAATTCTGCTACTTCTACTACAACTACTACTACATATACTACTATACTACTACTACTACCTCATCTTCTACCACCACCACTACCACTATTACTGCCGCTGCTTCTGCTAAAACTACTACGACTGCCACTGATTCTTATACTACTACTATTACTACTAGATCTACTTCTACTACTACTAGATCTACTTCTACTACTACTACTACTCCTCCTACATGTACTACTAATACTAATACTACTACTACTACTACTACTTCACCTCCCTCGTTTTTGCAGTGTAGTAGTAGAAGTAGTAGAAGTAGTAGAAGTAGAAGTAGTAGTAGTAGTAGTAGTCCCTTGTAAAAAATTACCATGGTTTTACCATAACCATGAAAAAAACCAAGGTTAAACCATGGTTTTACAATCAATACCATGGTTAAACCATGGATAGAATGTGGGTAAACCATGGTTTTACGATGGTTAATGTACCATGGTAATAAAACCATGGTGGAACCATGGTAAAATCAGGGTCAAAAGACCATGGTAATGAAATCATAGTGAAACCAGTGTGTTACCATAATCAAAAAACCATGTTAAAAAACCATAGTCTACGGTGAAGTCAGTGTCTTGCCATCATTAAAAAACCATGGTAAAATAACTATGATTTCAACCATGATTTTACTATGGTTAAAAAAACATGGTACTAATACCATGGTTAAACCATTTTCTAATCATGGTAAAAAAACATGGTTATAAAACCATGATTCGAACTATGGTTTTACCATGGTTAAAAAACCATGGCAATTAAACCATGGTTTAAATCTTCGTTTTACCATGGTTAACAATCGTTTTACCGTGGTCAACAACCATGGTCATAAAACCATGATTCAAACTATGGTTTTACCATAGTTAAAACACCATGGTATTAAATACAACGGTTTAAATTTCTGGTTTTACCATGGTTAAAACATTATGGTTATTACATCATTGTTAAACAATCGTTTTTACCATAAACAGCCATGGTTATAATACCATGATTGAAACCATTGCTTTATCATGGTAAAAAACCAGTTATAAAACCATGTTTGCAACCACGGTTCAAATCTTGGTTTTACCATGGTTAACAATCGTTTTACCGTGGTCAACAACCATGGTTATAAAACCATGATTGAAACCATGGTTTTATCATAGTTAAAACACCATGGTATTAAATACAACAACGGTTTAAATTTCTGGTTTTACCATGGTTAAAACATTATGGTTATTCCATCATTGTTAAACAATCGTTTTTACCATAAACAGCCATGGTTATAACACCATGATTGAAACCATGGCTTTATCATGGTTAAAAAACCATGGTAAAAAACCATGATTAAACCACAGTTTTACGCTTGTTAATACACCATGGTAATACAATGATTTTACCATGGTAATAAAAAAACTACATCAATGATGTGGCGCTCATCTGGCATGCAGCAAAGAAATTGATGCAATTTGTACTTTGAACACAGTAGACATTGTAATGAATCGATGAAATGTACATGTATTGGTTACATGCATGTACAGATGATGAAGTGCCTATTGCAGATCTGGCTAAATGTGGTTTTGGAAGGAGACAGTGACATGTAGATATGAATGAAAGTCTGGAAATTGACAACTCAAGTTGCACGACTTCAGTTAAAAGATTTTGGGGAATGTAAATTTTAATAGTTTTACTGTGTGACAGAGAAATTTGAAATAAAGCAAAAAGTTAGTCAAGGTGAGGTATCTCTACCAACTGTGAAATCTTTATTGAGAGAGATTTGAAGGTTAAGATTTGTAATAAAAGAGAAAAGCACTGAATGACATAAGTTATGCATTGGTGTAAAAAAAGAATTTTAAGGTTGGGACATTTAAGGGTGGCTTCAGTGCATTGTCCCTCACTGTTTCAAGTCTTTATTAGCTCATAACCCGCTATTGTTGACCACTGTCACTTCTGGGTTCTCGGTTCTGTCGATGATGTCGACAGAAATCATGTAGAAAGGTATAGCCTTTGAAATAATCCAGCAGCCATGGGTTTCATAATGGACAGGGCAAAGAGTTAAAATAAATTTTGTATAAATTACCATAAATAATTTTCTAGATAAAATTTCAAAATTCCGAGTAGAAGTTCAATGAACCTCATGAAAGTCTTCCTCAATAAATGAGGAAGAAGAAGCAAGTTTTGTGATTTTGTAATAAATTTCGCATAAATTAGCATAAATAATTTTCTAGACAAAATTTCAAAATTCCATGAAGAAGTTCAATGAACTTCATGAAAGTCTTTTAGATGGAAGAAAAAAAATCAAAATCAGTCAATAAATGAGGAAGAAGAAGCAATTTTTGTGATGTTTTAATAAATTTTGCATAAATTTGCATAAATAATTAGCATAAATTATTTTCTAGACAAAATTTTAAAATTCCGAGTAGAAGTTTAATAAACCTCATGAAAGTCTTTCAAATGGAACAAAACAAAAAAAATCGAAATCGGTCAATAAATGAGGAAGAAGAAGCCATTTTTATGATCTTTTTAATAAATTTCGCATAAATTAGCATAATTTTCTAGACAAAATTTCAAATTTCCGAGTAAAAGTTCAATGAACCTCATGAAAGTCTTTCAGATGGAAAAAAAAAAATCGAAATCGGTCAATAAATGAGGAAGAAGAAGCAATTTTTTGTGATTTTTGAATAAATATCGCATAAATTAGCATAATTAATTTTGTAGACAAAATTTCAAAATTCTGTGTAGAAGTTCAATGAACCTCATGAAAGTCTTTCAGATGGAACAAAAAAAAATCGAAATCGGTCAATAAATAAGGAGAAGCAATTTTTGTGATTTTTGAGAAATGCGCATAAATTAGCATATTTAATGAGTTTCAAAATTCTGTGTAGAAGTTTCGAATCCCCCACCTAGTGCTATCATATAAAGCAAACGGAATTAAAATCGGGTAAGAAATGGCGAAGAAGAAGCATTTTGAAATTGTGGACGGACGACAGACGAAGGACGGACGGACGACGGACGCCTCGCCACGGCATAAGCTCATCTGGCCCATTCGGGCCGGATGAGCTAAAAATCCATAATAGTAATACCATATCTTGCCATGGTTATAAAGCTATGACTGAAACCATGCCGGTTTTACTTTGGTTAAAACACCATGGTAATAAACCCATAATATTTGTGGAAAATAGTTAATCTTAACTGGTTGCCAAACAAACATAACTAAAACAATATAGATAACACTGCCGATGTCACAAACTCTTATTTTTTTTTAAAAAGAAAGTAAGCTGTATACATGTATTTATAAATAGGGCCTACTGTCAGAAACATCAAAAGTATAACTGCATAACCTATCATGTAACCACTATGGGTCCTAGTTGTTAGATAATTACAGAAAGACCATTCATTGACAGTTAGACCAGGAAAATGTATTCTGGTTAGCAAATTTGGATGGCATATTTGGATGGGGCATCTAGGAGACTCGAGAGAAAGAGAGGGAAAAAGAGAGAGAGGGGGGTCGACTGCTGAGCTGGCAAATTTAGTCTAGTACAGTCGACAACAAGTAGGCTCTATATGCAGACCAAAATTAGCTCAAATGTCATGGAGGAGAGACCGAGGGACTAAAATACCTCTTAATCAGGAATTAGTACAAATAGTAGTAGTATAAGAAGTAGTAGTAGAGGTACAGTAGTAATAGTAATAGCAATAACAGCAGCAGTAGCAGCAGCAGTAGTAGTATTGGTGGTAGAAGATGAGGTAGTAGTAGTAGTAGTAGTAGTAGTTGTTGTAGTAGTAGTAGTAAGAGTAATAGTAGTTTCAGTAGCAGAAGTAACAGAATTAGTACAGGTGGTAGAATTATTATTTTTAGAAGTAGAAGTAGCAATATTTAGACAGTAATAGTAGTACAGTGGAACTATGTTATAAAGAAAACTGTTATAACAAACTTTCGTTATAACAAGTTATTTTTGCCAGTCCCACTTCTTTGTATTTAATTCAATTTTCTTTTTTATAGCCCTGATATAACAAGGTTTCAATATAAAGAGGTAAGTTTCTTGGTCCCAAGGAGTTTGTTGTAACGAGGTTCCACTTCAGTAGAAGTAGCAGAAGTAGCAGCAGCAGCAGTAGTAGTAGTACATGGAGTATTAGTAGTAGTAGTAGTAGTAGTAGTAGTAGAAGTAGTAGTAGTAGTAGTAGTAGTAGTAGTAGTAGCAGAAGTATTTAGTATAAGTAGTAATAATAGTAGTAGTAGTAGTAGTAGAAGTAGTAGAAGTAGAAGTAGTAATAATAATAATAGTAGTAGTAGTAGTATTGGTGGTAGAAGATGAGGTAGTAGTAGTAGTAGTAGTAGTAGTTGTTGTAGTAGTAGTAGTAAGAGTAATAGTAGTTTCAGTAGCAGAAGTAACAGAATTAGTACAGGTGGTAGAATTATTATTTTTAGAAGTAGAAGTAGCAATATTTAGACAGTAATAGTAGTACAGTGGAACTATGTTATAAAGAAAACTGTTATAACAAACTTTCGTTATAACAAGTTATTTTTGCCAGTCCCACTTCTTTGTATTTAATTCAATTTTCTTTTTTATAGCCCTGATATAACAAGGTTTCAATATAAAGAGGTAAGTTTCTTGGTCCCAAGGAGTTTGTTGTAACGAGGTTCCACTTTAGTAGAAGTAGCAGAAGTAGCAGCAGCAGCAGTAGTAGTAGTAGTACATGGAGTATTAGTAGTAGTAGTAGTAGTAGTAGTAGTAGAAGTAGTAGTAGTAGTAGTAGTAGTAGTAGTAGTAGTAGTAGCAGAAGTATTTAGTATAAGTAGTAATAATAGTAGTAGTAGTAGTAGTAGAAGTAGTAGAAGTAGTAATAATAATAATAGTAGTAGTAGTAGTAGTGGTAGTAGTAGCAGAAGTATTTAGTATAAGTAGTAATAGTAGTAGTAGTAGTAGTAGTAGTAGAAGTGCAAGTAGTAATAGTAGTAGTAGTAGTAGTAGTAAAAGTAGTAGTAGCAGAAGTAGTACATGTAGCAGTAGTAGTCATGCCTGCAGTGGGCTGATCATTACAATATTTCCAGAATCCATTGCTGCCCCTGGTAATTGTAGCGAGAGGCTTCAATAATTGAAACTAAATGTACATGTATTAACATTACTTACCTTATTTCAGATGGACCTGGGCCCCGTCTTATAAAGAGTTGCGATTGATTCAAATCAATCGCAACTCTTTATAAGATGGGGCCCTGGTTTATTTTTTAAATATTATTTTGTTCTACATGTACAATCATATAAATGTCCATTAAAAAAGAAACATCTGAAGTAAATGTACATGTACATAAATACTCCGTCTTTCTAATCCTCCCATCTTTTTTCTGTCTCCATCTTTCTTTCTTTATCTCTCTCTCTCTCTCTTTTGCTCTATTATTCCAAAAATAAATGTCCACTACCAAGGAAACATCTGAAGTCCCTTAAAAAAATGTAGTAATGTACATGTACATAAATAGGCCATCTCTCCCTTTCTTCTTTCTACTCCCCCCCCCCCCCCCATTTTCCATCTGTCTCCATCTCTCTTTCTCTGTCTCTCTATCTCTCTGTGTCTCGTGCTCTATTATTTCAAACTAACATCATTACGGACATTGAACGAGAATGTAGAGATGTAGACCCAATGGTTATCGTATCTAGCATTTAAATAAATGCACATGAAAATTAATTATAGGACAGCTGCAGAGACGGCAGAGTACATGATTCCCCTCCCCTACTTCCTCAAAACAAGGGGGTAGGGTTGGGGTGACTCAACTCAAGCAGTCGTTCATACTTTGATCCATCATCCAACTGAAACTGTCACACATCTTCCCAGACAAATCCAAACTATTAAAGACTGCCAATTACAAATATATTCATCATATTTTGTCCAGATTCTAATTTTGAAATTGAGAGAAATAAAAAAGGAACAAAAATGTGTGTTATAGAAGACACACTAGAGTCAGATAGTTTATACCTATTTTTTCTCCTAATCCTGTAATAACACATCATTCATTTTTCTGATCTAACACCAATTTTGATATTTAGTGATTTAAAAAACGGCACAATTGCTTTAGATGACTGGCTGTAAAACCACAGCAATCATTTCAGAGTTTGTGGTACAATTTGAAGATATTTGAAGAAAGATATATTCTCAAGGGCAAGATGAAAGAAGCTAGTGAAGGTCATGGATGAGTGCAAATGTCATTTCCTAGAGGCATCTACACGTAACTGGTCTAAGAACAATTGAAATAAAATTGTTTTTCTTCAAATACATTTAGAAGCCATCTGATGACAACAAAAGCGGAGGCTATCTATCTGTATAGATTATTTGCTCATCTCTTTCACTACAGTGTTCTCCCATTTTTACTTTCAGAAATATTCAACTTTAACCCTGAGATATAATCAATTGAAAAATTAAACACTTTACATGACATGAAAAATAAAATGCATGACACATAAAATAAATACTCAAGAACATTACTGAAGAAAGAAGGCAACCATAATCTCTTAGACAAATAATTGAGAAAAAAAAAACGGCTCACATTTATTAACATCTCACATTGTAAAACTTACAAACATCTCGTACACTTTTGGTTCACTACTGTACTTCTTCTGTACCACACCTACTTTCTCAAAAAATACAAAGCTACATTTAGGAACTCACAATACTGTTCTCTGCATTCATTCTTATACCACTACCAAACATAAAACAATGAGAACTACACTTGGGACAAAATAAAACATTAAAATAATTCCCAAATCCAGGGCTTTACAAAGGATTCAACATTCAAGAAAATATAATTCTTGCTCTCAAAATAACCCAGCTCTTTTTCTCTTTACTGTACGTACAGGTTAATTCATATGTGCAATGCTCCCTCAAATGGAAAAAATATCACAAAAATTCACAAATACATGTATATCCTTTCCCATTCTGAGTAAAGTTAAGCTTTTCTCTTTACCATACATATCATTCAACTCTCAGAGTCTTGATATTCATGTACACATTAAAACGCAATTATTGTATAAAGACTTGGCTATTTAAAAAAAAAAGAACATTAAAGACCAACTTCCGTTTATCATTAAACTCGTCTTCTCCCACTATCACAAGACACTTACGTCTACTGCAAACAGATACTCTCGTAACTACTGCAGCATCTACAAATGACATAAACGTTGGGGAATTGGGTAAGAGCATACTGATAGAGAGCCAATCAAATGGGCTGGTCAGTGCTGCAAATTTCTTGTCGGACCTTTCAAAATTTGGCACCGAACTTGAAAACTTACTCTACTGGTTCACCAGCAAAATTGTTTTCATCCTTTTCCACTATACAAAGAGTTTTGCCAAAATCTTTGAATCGACTGTTTTAGGTAATGTACATGTACACCTATGGGGGATGGGGGTGGAGGGGAGTAATTTGTAGATGCCTTCACAGCTCAAAATAAGTCTAAGGATAACTTAAATTCTCTTTTAAACTTCTTGGCACTGATAAGTTTATAAATACACAAATATTTCTACTTCCAATTTGTACAAGTTCTTTCTGATTATCACTCATTTCATTCTCGCAATTTACTTTGGAATGTTAAGTAAGCGCTACCATTATCTCTCTATTTTGATATAACAAGTTTAAAGCGACAGTAAAATTGAAGCTCCTAAATAGTGCCATCTTTTCACAGGATTTAAAAAGTGTCTGTGCCTCTCAATTTCCCATCAGGCCCCATTCTAGTTTGTAGAAGCTTAGAATGTACCTGCAGGCAATTTTCCACATTGCAAGTCAAAAATAATACATGTAGTTTGAAATATAAAATGTGCCTATTATCCAAACAAGCTGTTTGTCAAAATTAAAAATAAAATGCAATTAATTTTCAAATTATAATCTTAATTTAGCAATCCCGGTAAAATGATGCTGTTCAAGTTCTACCAGTTCAATGCCTCTTTAAAAACTTGAGAAGTCTCTACACACTGCTCCACTTTTGTATCAAGACTCCATTACCAAAGGATATAATAATACTCCAAACTCCACAAAAGGCTTAATTAGTAGGTATTCTTTCTTGCTGCAAGCTTGTACATGTAACTTGTATAAATTTCAGTTAAGAGACCTCCACTCCAGATAAACTTTTTTTTTTTCTGAACTTGAAACTTTTAACTGCTGCACAAACTTCTCATCATTCCCCAATTAGCGATCACCTGAACTGCTTTTATCCTATCCTTTCCTCATACCCTCTCCACAATTGATATCATAACTTTGAAATGCTGCACAGACTCAACTCCTCTTTGCACATTTTGCGCTCATTGGAAATTCTCTCATCTTATCCTTTTCTCAGAAACCTTTATGCAATGTATATCTCAAAGCTTTCAAATGCTGCATGAACTCATCACTTCTTTGCCCATTTTGCGCTCACTTAATCTGCTCAGATCTTGTCCTTTTCACAGACTTTTCTCAAAAACCTCTTGGCAAAGTATTTCTTGTGAATATCTCACAACTTTGAACCGCTGTAATAGCTCAACTCTATCGTGCTCACTTGCACTGTTCAGATCTTTTCTCTATGCAATGTACATCTTGAAACTTTCAAATGTCGCACTTAACTCAACTCGTCTTTGCACATACAATATAGCGCTCACTTAGACTGCGTGAATTTTTCTTGACTTCCATCCCGCTCTCTTCTTATCACTCTGGATGTGTCACTCAAGTAACTTATGGAAAAAGCTCGCTCGATTCTGCCGTGCCATCATAAACTTACCTTGAGTGACGGAGCCCTCCAGACTTAGGAAGAGAGATTATTTTGCTGCTAAGCTTGTATCGCAGTATCAGTGACATTCGGTTGCATGAAAGAAGAGACAAGTATGCTTACAGGTAGTAGTAGGTACATACACATGCAGCTTAAGGTAAAATACATATATTTGGACCAAACTACATGTACTATCACCTTAAGTTTTAATATTGAATCCTGAATATATAATAATGGCAATATCATTATCAATCATTCAGGATTCAATTCATATTTTGTTGCCAAGGGAAAGTTAAAAGAAAATAGGAAAAACTATAACTGAATATCTAATAAGCATTCTGGTTTAAATTTTTTGGTTCACTTTTTTCCCATTACAAACGTATACAATGTGTTCTTTTTACTCCAGGGATTTTATGACTAAGTGACTAAACTAAAAAAGTTTAAATTGAATACAGATTTCCAAATACACATAAATCTTCAAAATATAAATTATCCTATTCCAGAGTTGAGTCTGCCTGGATGTACTATATGTTAACCACATCCCTATCGTTAAAAAAATAATAAATATAAGGGAGAGGCAAGAAAAAATTGAGAGGATCTTCAAGAGTGCTGGATCAAAATACAGGTAGGTAACACGTACATGGTTATTATTTACATCATAAATGCTTGGACTTAAATTTTTGCTGAGAAAACCGAACATATTGTACAATCACTCACTGACTTCATCGAGAGTATACCTACCAGCCCGTTGACTTGGGGAAATATTGGCCCCCCGTTTCTCCACTTTGTGGGGATTGACCACTCCATGATTGATTTGAGTAACCGACGTCACCCCCTGATAGTCCTTGGCTACTGGAGCCGCCCCCTCCGCTACCACTTCCACCGCCACCACTGTTACTCGATCCACCACCCTGTCCTCCACTACTTCCACCAGATCCTATTCCTCCCAACATGTTCCCCATCATACCAAGCCCTGCCTGGCTGAGAGCAGCTGCTAGCACTGCCTGGTTGAGCTGCATCTGGCTTAGGTTACCCTGTCCGCCGCCTCCACTTCCCCCGGACCCACTTCCACTGGAGCCCCTGTCCATGGGACCATGCCCTCCCCCTGGGCCATCCCTTCCCCCGTCACGCCCACCTCCGAATCCTCCACCCCCATATCCTCCTCCACCTCCTCCACCACCCCCGCCCCCATAGCCACCACCCCCTCCTTGCCTGAAGCGACCCCCGTCACGGTTGTAGCCACCGCCGCCTCCACCTCCTCGATGGTATGCTGAAGATAAAAAACAAAATTTCTGTATTTTAGGAAAAGGTGAATTTTGTCCTACGACACTAATATACTAAGGCACTGATTTAATATCTAGATCTACACCTATTCAACATGCTAATATTTGCCAGAGATAGACATAATACACATACATGTTCATGTAGTCACTAACAACAAGGGTAAGCTTTATTTGAAAGGCAGAGGTATGTCTGCAAAAGTAAAACTCAAGTGAAGTATGAAAAGCTGTTTTTATCAACAGGTGATTATTGTATACGATTTCCATTCACTCTCCATTACAGGTTCACGGAGAACACTACATGTACTGCAGGCAATAATAATGAATTATCATTCTATTCAGGTGGTCACTGAGGCGGGCTACATGTAGATTGTATTTTGTGTGTTCTACTGACAGGTACTAAAACAAACTGCAACTACACACTCATCCAAACTTCTTTTACATGTGGCTTGCAATATGTTTAACACCAATGTACTGATTCAATATTTATATTTTACAATTAAGATACTTTTAGTAGATGCAAATGCATGAAATTAATTTATCAAAGATCCATTTCATTCATTTATTACGAGAACCTTAAAAATTATAAATGTGAAATTTGCTGGTCAATCATACACTACTGATATGCTGGTAAAAGTCATCATTAAATATCATCTTTTTAGGATATTTGTATGTATGTGGGCAAGACAAATGAATTTTTTCCAATACAATTTCAGTATCAAGAAAAATTATTTTTTTGAAGTTAACATGTGTTTACACTTGGTAAAATATGGGACAAAAATTAAAGGTAACTTTGGACTTGCATGCCCATATCAGAATACATCAACATTCCTGAAATTCATTTAACAGTCATTTCATCAAAGAAGAATGTGCAAAGTGGTAATACTTACAGTCCATGTTACCGCCGTATCCACCTCCTCCACCTCCTCCATAACCGCCTCCATCACCATAGAAACGGTCTCCTTCCTTGCCCATCATGCGTGCCTTAGGCTCAGCTCGGTTGATGTACACACTGTTACCCTGCAGGAATCAGAAAGTTCTAGAGAATAATGCAAATTGCAGCATGAAAAACCAACAATTAAAATTTGGGGAAGGTACATGTAAGAGTATGCCCATGCTGTTATTTTGATGCTGAAACCTGTTTGGACTGCTTCTGGCCCTAAAGAGAGCTTCTTTGTTACGGTCAATAGGAGCAACATGCCTCCCCCCCCCCCCCCAAAAAAAAAAAAAAAAAAAAAAAAAAATCTCCCATCTTCCCATCACTACAAAATTTTGCACACAACTTCAAAATTACATTAAGAACAAATAGTGATAATCATTTTGATGAAAATTACTATCTTCATAAATCATTGAATTTTTGCAAATCATTTTATACTTCATAATTGAACATTTTCTTCATATTTGAAGAAGTACTAGTAGTGGTATGCAAATGTTGTTACATTTTGCTTATAGCTATTAAAATTTTTTTTTTAAAACATCAAATGCATGGAAAAGAAATTCAAAAGCACCTACATGTACATGCAAGCCAGTATCTTTCAAAATGCAATCCCAAAACCAGAGTTCCAGATTAGCTCTTGAATATTAATACATTCGAAACTCACTATAACGAGGAACTTGGGACCATGAAAATTACCATAAGGAATCTCCTTACATCAGGGTAAAAAAACCAAAAGAACATAAAGATCACGGACCAGTAAAATTACCGTTATATGAGGAATCTCGTTATATCATAGCTCTCTATAGCGAGTTTCCACTGTATATGCCTGCCATGAAACTGCAAAAAAATTGAGAACAAAGTCAGCAAGAGCCATCCGTTTGACACCACTCATTGCCTACCTTGATGATAAGGTCTTCACCCACAATCTCATCAGCATCCTTAGAACTGTGCATCGTCACAAAGGCGAATCCTCGAAATGGCTTTGGGATGAAGACATCTACCACCTCACCATACTTGCTGAAGATGTCATAGAGATCTTCCTTGGTGGTGTCCGATGTCAGTCTACCAATGAACAGCTTCTTACGACTGGGTTGCTAAGTGAAAGGAAGAAAAAATATAATATGTGAGCCCTATGTACTCTCTCAACTTAACTTTTCACTGCTTCAGTTCCAAAAGTAATTTCCAAGATGTGACAAAAAATGTACAGATGCACTTATCAAAGCCACCTCAGTCAAAAAGACTAAGATGAGCATATTAAACTTTGTAGACAACCAAATGTCTTTTTTTTTCCAAACTATTTCATATATTCACTTACATGTACAACCACTTCAGGGCACATATTTATCTGACACACTATCACAATTTAATTTCCGGTTGGACTACCAAAATTGAATGTCAGGTATGAAAATTTTCTCATGTAAGTATGGAATTCTCAATTAGACCTACATGTACATGTAGTCAAACCCAATAAAAAATAGCTCTCATAAAATAGTTTCTCAAGCAATTTTTTATACAGAAAAAAAAAGAGCTCACGATCACATGGAATTAAAAAGATATTAATACATTATACTGGTCAGGTAGCCTACATGTATTCTCCTTGGCAAGTCCCAGGTACTTGGTCATTCGGTATCCCACATATTACCAAATAATGTGGAGTTAAGAACATAAACTGCTGATTTAAAATGTATCATTTCCATATTTGGTCTGATCCAAACTCTAGAAGGCTCTTAACTAAATACAATCATCAAATATACTAAAATCTTAGATCTTAGATTAGTAACATGTGGGACAAACAACACTGGACTTGCCCTCCAGCAGTCAATGCAGATTTCCACAGTATACGTATGGGGCACATGGGAAATTGCAATTACAGGTGACTGCAAACTTACCACTGCTCCACCTGTGTTTGGGTATTTGACCTCGCACCATCGGCTTGAGTGATCAATCTTATGCCTCTTCTCTACCACGCCTTCCTGGGAATCAATGTCCTTGTAGCGGATGAACCCAAAGCCCTTCGACTTTTGAGTCATTGGGTCTCTCTTTACCTAAAGTGGGTTGAACATTTGACATGTCAGTAGGGGAAAAGGGGACATGTATAGTCTTAAAAAGAAGGAAAACTCAGCTCATGGTCCAAGAAACACCATTGGCAAATTCTCATATTGCATTATCACAATATGATACAACAATCACACACGGTTCCAAAAACCTTTGGAAATTATTTAACTGAGCCTGATCGGTTAGTCACGGACGGACATTTGACAAATTTTGAAAGTTTGAAGGCCTGTAAAAAATTAGTTATGAGATGTGTTGAGCTGTTTTATGTTTCACTGTGAAGGGTACCACTGAAGGTGCTAAATGATGATAAAATTTGGTTGCCATGGTTACCTACTAAAAATAGAATCCATTAAATATTCAATGTCACGGACGGACTAGATAGAAATGGGTTTCTTGACTTATCGGTAATCTTTTGTCTTTTCTATCTAAACAAGCTGTCACTGACAAATTTTTTTAACTGCAAATGTTAGTCAAGTAAATTGACTTCCCTGTCACATACATAGAATTTTAAAGCAAGCTGTAACTTTTGCTAGAGGTCCGAAAACTTTTTGTCACGGACGGACATTTGGGCGTCACGGACGGACATTTTGAGCGTCACGGACGGACATTCACTTATAAACTGCATGTGTTCCTATCTAAAATCGTGCATACGTACTTTGTGCTTTCTACTTTTTGTTTGAAATTGATTTTATTCCACTATTAAGCAAAACTTAGCTTGAAAAACTTAGTTCTTAAGTGGAATCTATGTCAAAAGTGGATGCCTGTATTGCAGTGTACATACACAATGTACAAGTGCATTTACTCATGTAGTGTACAACTGTACATGTACAATATATGCTACAGACCAAAATGAACATGTTGAGAACAATGTGATGTAAGATTTCAAAATATAACCCTTTACATTACAGTCATGTAGGTGGACTGAAATCAAACATCAGTATTTAGTATTTTAATTTACTTTACAGCTCAAAGTCATATATTTTGTTTCAAACATAGAGGTAATGTAGAAATAGGATTATGTGTGATTGATCATTATCAATATAGGAAGTAAAATTTCTCATTTGGCTTACAACATCACATACCAGTACTCTTTATAACATCTCATATTTTTCAGTAGTTCTCTCTAAGAGGGTGAAAACCAAATTGTGAAATGCAGATCATTGTCTAAATCTTTCTCATACCATAGTTTACTTTTTCAGTAATGTCTCTATCACTTTAAGAACAATGTTAGCTTTCTGGACAAAGGCCCTAATGGCAACAGCTGAGTGTGTAAAGCCCATATAGAGCCTAATTATGTCATGTTAGTTGAGGGATTGCCCACAGGGTTCTTGTTAATAGCCGGTAACCGGCTATTTTTTCCGGCTGTAACGCCGATCGTAACCGGCTGTGGCCTCACAAAAAAAAAAAAAAAAAAAAAAAAATATATATATATATATATATATATTATATAAAATCAGTCTCGATTCAATTCAACAAGTCGCTATCTCAAATTTCAGTTTACACAAGCTTCACAGCGGTGTTGTGAAAGCGGTCGTAAAGAAACGGGAAGAAACAGCTCTAAACACAGCCAATGAGCGAGAGATCGAGAAAGCAAGAAGAAACAAAACTAAACTGATCGTACTCGACGAGGGCTAGCGCGCTAGCGCGCGTGCGGAATAAGCATAAGTCGGGGTTGCGGGTAATACACGATGCTGGGCTTAAAAAAGCCCAAAACAAATGAAGAGTCATATATCACCAAAACTGACAATAATCTAGGGGGCTAAGGTCCTGTTTATATGATCAAAGAGAATTCATTTACTGTTTTGTAAGTCTAAATGCTACGACATATTTTTACAAATTAATTTTGATGTTAAAATCAACAGCCTAACTTGCGTATACATACAACCCACAAACAGGTTCATGCCGTGACACAAACCCGGCACAATTAAACCACGGTGGCAGCTTTACTCTCAATGAGGGCTACCCAAAATTCAAGTCCATTGACCAAGCAAGGAGTTATCACTGGACCAAGCAAGGCTTCGAGACGTAACGCTTGTCAAAGTAAAGATTTGTGATCGTATTATTAATCTTTATCAAAATGAAAGAAAACATCACAAAACACACAATAACAATACAGATAAAGGCAAACTGATACCTTGCTTTAGAAAATATTCCTAGCTAAATCCAAGAACTATCACAGAAGTTTCATGTTTGAAGAGATTATGGCGCAAGGTTTTTCAACAAAATAATCGATCCCAAAACGTATGAAGTTTCCCCCATTTCATACCCATGCAGAGGTAGGTTCGCTCCATAGGTTCGCTCCCCCTGCTCCAGCGGCCCAGAGAGTTTGCACATTCTGCTAAAATGAGAGAATAGTCTCTGCACATGGCTTCTGCATAAATTAATTTGCATACTAGCTCAACCAATGCGCATTGGTTGAGCTAGTATGCAAATTAATTTATGCAATAGCTATGTGCAGAGACGTTTCTCTCATTTTAGCAGAACTTGCAAACTTGCTGGGCCGCTGGAGCAGGGGAGCAAACCTACCTCTGCATGGGTATGAAATGAGGGAAACTTCAAATGTTTTGGATCGATTATTTTGCTGAAAAACCTTGCGCCATAGCTCTTCAAACATGAAACTTCTGTGATATTTCTTGGATTTATCTAGAAATATTTTCTTAAGCAAGGTATCAGTTTGCCTTTATCTGTATTGTTAATGTGTGTTTTGTGATGTTTTCTTTCACTTTGATAGTGATTAAGATACGATCACGAATCTGTACCGTATCTGTACTTTGATAAGGGCTTGTCACGTCTTTGGAGCAAGCCTTATTTTGGTCAACGACTCAGATTCGAAGAGTTCCCCGACTTTGAAAATGAGTTAAAAAACAGGAAACAACCAATTAAAGTACAATTTTGTTTTACACTTTTCTAAATCATTTCTTTATGCTTTTGCCTCTAGATTTTGCCGTTTTGATAAGAACATGACTTGAATTTATCATGATTTTTTTATTTATTTTTTTGCTCACGGGGTCGAAAGTTGGGGTGCGTTTAATTTAACGACAGCGGTTTATACGTTATTTACGGTAATCCTAGCCTTTTTGTAACGCTGCAGTGTGGTAAATTTGATCATAATCATGAGAGTTCATTGTGTTCATTCACTTGTGCAAATCATATGACTGTAGGATATCAAGAATAGCTGCAGATATAAAAAAAAATCATGCATTCACTTTCTGAACAACATGGATTTTAAATAAAATAACACCAATGTCATCTGAGCTGGCATTTTAAACCTGTTTAGTGTTGCCTTGTTCTTTATTTAAAAGAAGTAATTTCCTTGTACATGTAGGGTCTGGAAGATTGGAAGAATGGACGATTTTACCTTATCAATTCTTGCAAAAGATAGGGGCGCTACCCCTGGACCCCGCTGGGGGCTTCACTGCCCCCAGACCCCTGTTGCTTTTTTGGAGTAACCGCCTGTGAATGATAAATTACCTGCTATCAGAAAAATTAGCAAGAACCCTGGCCCAACACGACTAGTGTAAGTCATATATTATAACTTTCTGACCCCCTTCCCCATAAAAAAACTGTTCCAGGGTTGATGCAACCAATTCAATTATGAGCATTTAAAATTATATATTGTCTAAAAAGGTTTCTTCTTATGTTATGTGATTACATCATTTTTTTTAAATTGTTGGCTGTGTGTGATCCTGAACTACAAAGAATTGCTATCTGTCTCAAATGTTACAACTAATTCAAAACATTCTTACAAAATAGAGTCCAAACATGGCTCTTACGGTCTAATACACATCTGAACTCCAATGTTTATAATTTTCAAAGACAACTTGTAATTTAATTTGAATATTGATCAAGCTTCAGTGTTAATGTTGAATCTAAAACTTTTACATGTTGCTGATGACCAAAAATATACAATAATAGTAATAATGATATTAATAAATAAGTAAGGAAATAAGTATTCATCTTCTGTAGACACCTGTAATGGATGTCTTTTGCAGACTGACAATGCAGGCTGGCTCCCATTAGAGCCATAGCAAAATCATTAGATTTTACGACATTTATTAGCTTGAAAAAGAAAAAAATTGGGGCGGGGTGGGGGGTAATTTTTGCATTAATATAGGGGATCACAATACCATATACAGTCCAACCTGCTTTAGCGACCACCTGTATAGAAAGACTACCTGTCTATATAGCCCACAATTTTTGTTTCCCTTTAAAACTGTTTCTCATTAAATCATGTATTAAAGGAACCTGTACATGTACGTAAAGACCACCTGCTCGTAATGACAGCTTTTCTTGTCTGTCTTGAGTGGTCTTTATAGACAGGTTTCACTGTACGTGATATTTTGGATGAAATATGTTCCATGAACCAATAAACAATAAAACAATTCATTGAATTTGAAATCTCACAGCATTTACCATTTCAGTATATTGCAGTGTCCGTCCGTGACAAAATTATTGTCCGTCCGTGACAATTTTCAAATTCGTTTTTAGTATATGTATATTTAATTAATCAAGATTTTATTCATACATGGTATAGGTCTCTAGCTAGTGAGATAGCTCAGCATGGTTTTTGTTTTCATTTTTGCCCCACCAATGGAAAAAAAAACTTTTACAAATTTTTTCTGTCACGGACGGACAAATTTGCATCAAGATTTGAATGACCATGCGGCACGACCATTTCTGTACAAATATTTTCAAATATTTTTTGGTTTTCAATGGAATGGTGTTTGATCTATAATTATTTGCTAACAAAACCCAAGAAAGTTTAGAGAGTGTTAAACTAGGACCAAATCAATCTTTCTAGAAAATGTCCGTCCGTGACATTAGTGTTCATCACCCCTGTTGAAAAATGGGCCAATCCAATGACTTTCCCGACCTTGTCAATTAAACAAACGTGAATTTTAGTAACTTTAGATATTAGTGAAAAACCTGAAAGTGATTTCATCATAAAAATCTGAAAATTAAATTTTCACCCCAATGCTCACTCTTAACCGATCAGGCTCAACTCTAACTAATAGTTAGAGTAACTATACAGCTGCAGCAACTGTTATGGACGAGTATGGCCAAATAAAAGGTACCAAACTACCAATCCCCCCCCCCTCCCCCCCAATGTTTTGCTCTGTATGCTAGAGGATCCATGCCTCTATACTATTCAAAATATGGGCTTCGTATTGTAACGATATACTGTAAGTCTCAGTACTCTCGATAGGCATAAAAGCGACAACTTGTGATCAGACTATTTGACGCACCTGTCCGCACTCGCAATGAATAGGGCCACATGGAACCCTAGTAAGAGTTGGATTCTGCAATGCACATTTTATGCTTTATCCTTTATTCCTTTCATACTCCTAATGCCAGGTAAAGTTCTTTGAGGATGATTTCTATACTTTCGAGCTGTATACTAATTATATTTTAGGTGACTGGTACACTTTAATGTCTAGCCAATAATTGATGTGCACTGCATAATTTAGGTGATCAGTCTTAATCGTGCTTCTTTCCTGCTACATTTTGTTGGGATTCTACATGTACATGTACGTCCTCCATCTCTGAAGGAATCTTGAATAGTTTGATCTGTCTACAAAGGCCCAAGGGGAACAACAAAAATAAAGCTGGGTTTTCTAGACCTGTTCTGCATGTGCAATGCCTAAATTGCCAATACACACTTACATGTAGGATTGTACACAGAGAAGAGAGGTTTATGCCACATTGCCACTGCTATAGACAGTGTTGCTTTTCTATAGTAGTGGCCCATGTGACCGCTCTGACTTAAAATTGATCGTGCTGACCTGAAATTGCCAACTACTTAAAAGACAAGTGAGAGATACTTCTACAGTTCTACTAACCTGTGCCATCAAAAGTTCACCATACTTCCCAAAGTAATCCTTCATCTCGTCATCTGTGGTGTTGTAGTCCAAGCCCAAGACAATCAGGTCTACGGTCTTTGCCTCGATCTTTCTCGTCTTACCAACTGGGTTCTCCCGGTTGTCTTCACCTTTCCTCTTATTCTCTGATGAGGATTGTTCTGATAGAAAAACAGATTTGCAACAGAAGCCAATAGCACTTTAGTACATGTAGAAGATCTATTCGCATTTCACAATTGCGATTGGAGAAAACAAAATATAACCACAGAGGTCTACATTTGATGCTTAAAATTCCAAATTTCCTGAATTTATGATTTAGCTGGTCATCAAAGAAGAGGGACATTCCCAGACAACTTGCAAGTAAGTGACAATCTACACGTAACTTTCACCTTTTCTATCTTGTATATCTGTTCCTGACCCTGTCTATTTTCTTCACAGGGTTAATTATTATCACAGGAGTTAGGACTCTCATAGACTCATTCAGACAAAATTTGAAGCGCACTAGCTTTGCCTATGGTCCGATCGCTCATGATGGTAATCGTTAGTTTATTTTGCAGCATCTACTAAAATTTCTCAATATAAAAAATTATGTTTTCAAAGTGGACATGAATCTGTCACCCTCATCTCAAAATCACATGCAGTTCTGACTTTTGAATAATATTGCACATTTTACTTTTGGACAGAGTGCAGAGATATCAAATTAGACATGTTAGAATAAGCTAACAACAAAACAATGAAAAGATGAAACATGGCAAACCAGTCATGCTAATACGGCACAGCAATACATGTAGGTCTAAGTTAGCATGATCAGATAAAAATCTAATTAAAAAAAAAAATTCAGTTGCAAAGTCAAAGCCAAGGCAAAACTCATGATTAACAACTATGACTCAAAGTTTGAGATGATAGTCTAAAGTTAGATATATTAGTAGAGATGTTGTAGTTGAGTGGTTTAAACACTTGACTGGAGAGAGGAGATGCAAAGGTCTTGGGTTCAATGATCCCCCCACATGGCACTTATGGGGGGGAAAAAAAAAAGTTTGGGAGTCTATAGCGTAGACAACTGATGCCTAGCCGTAATAGTGCCATAATCTACATGTATGAATATCACATTTTAGGGATGTAATCGGTCCCGTTACCCTAATCTGAATATTTACGCATCTTATGCGTGTCCGTAAGGAAAATGAGTTCCAAAAACTGAGCTGTATTTCAAGAAATTATCAGTTTTAGATCGGGATTTTTCGTTTTTCACCAGGGAAAAGGTGTCCAATCGCCAGTTGCAGTGCTACATGTAGTAGTGCAGTTGAGAAGCACACGCGATAACTCTGTTAGTCTTGAGATTTCAGTTTCTGATATCGCAGAGGTAAAATTCAGCTGGATTGCATGCCCGGAGCTGGGACACAGGTAGCCTTTTGACAAGGCCTCGTGACTTGGCTATTTTCCTCGTCATGCTGTGCCTGAGATGAGACTAGCCGGCGACGAAAAGAATCAACACGGCCCGGGTGAACGCGCGATCGAGCGACTTCAGTCGCGAGGCCTTTTGGAACCTGGGTTTCCATCGTCCGATATGAATTATTCACGAGTTGACATTCGTATGCTAACACGCCTACCGAGGATTATCGACCAATCACAACGGTATCTGCGGGGCTTGCTTTCCATGATTGATGTAGCTTGCACGGGGCGCCGAGATGAAGGCGAATTTGCACACCAAATTTATGCTGACGTCATGCGAAGATACGTTCGCTGATTGGCTCCTACCTATAAGGTAGCAGATCCTCGCTAGGAACAAGGGATAACATAAGAAATACAAGCCAGGTTCCAAAAGGCCCTCGTGACTCACGTCGCTCGATCGCGCATTCACCGGGCTGGGCGGCTAGTCTTGTTATGCAGCCACTACTAGCTTACTTGCCGAGAAAAATAGCCAAGTCACGAGGGCCTTGTCAAAAGGCTAGGACACAGGCTGAGCTGGGGCCACTGGGACTTTTGATTAGCGGGCGAATGCATGGGTCGCGCGTGTACTCCTAATCGACGTTGTACATGCGGCCAAAAACTCACCTGCTAGGCCGAAGACTGCCTCCAAGACAGCCAGAAGTGAAAATGAATATTGCCATGGACAATTTTTGATTTTTTTCCAAGATTTTTTTTTGTTATTTAAATAGCAGGTCTAACAATATTGGCTTTCATGATTTGAGTAAGACGTGAAAATAACTGTGAAATAAAGAGTCCAAAAATAGATCTAGGATTTTGTGTTAAGTGGCCGAAATCTCCCCCCCCCCCCCCCCACTCTAAAAAGAAAGCTGTCACTGCAGATTTAGACATGTTCATGATGTTAGAGCTTCAAAATGCTGCAGCTCCCTCCCCTCGCTCGGTCATTTCGCTCCATCACCTTCTACGTGCTGACGAGTTGAAAATCTAACTCCTAGTAGTAGAGATGCACGGTCGGTATTGGAGACTGTTTCCCATTTGGGAGACCATCTCTATTATCAGAGACTTATGTAAAAAAAAAATTTTGATAGCCCATTTGGAATTGGGAGGGAGACAGTCTCCCATATAGGAGACCAATTTTCTTTGTTTACATTTGCAGCAAAGGGATTAGATCTACCTTGGCTCAAAATGAAAATGTGGCCAACTTAGCATCCGTACCCAACCGCCATTAAATCCGCCTGACAAAGTGAATATTTAGTCAAGTTTCTTATTTGTTATTGTTGAAATCATGCTCATATTTAACGGAATAAACGCTATTGTTGTCAATTTCATAAGTGAAAAAGAAAATCAGATAAGACCTGAGCGGGTGTCAAACCCGCAACACTGCATCAGTGTAGAGAGAAGCCTCTGACCCGTCGTCTTAACCACTAGACCACGAGCAATTGACGGCAGAAGCGGGGTTCAAAAAGACTATGTACCTTCGCTCTACAGAAATTCTATGTCTTTGTGAATGTGCGGTCAGTCATTCCAACTCGCACAATAGGCGAGACAAGCCTTTTAGCAGCCTACTTTTTTTTCAGTAAGCTAGGCGGTACTAACTTCCGTCTGGGTACGGATGCTAAGATGGCCGAAAATGTGATAAGCAGATTCCTCATGAAAAAGTACCTCTTATGACCACCTACTTTAAAAATCCACCGTCTACTTTTGTTTTCATAACAGTTTTTGTTATGAGTGTGATCCACACACAAAACAAATAATAAGTCATGTATGATGTAAAATTGTAAGTGTGAGTGATCTACATCATACATGATCTAGACCTAGCCTACTTGATTAGATCTAGATCTATAATATGGAAATTAATTATCATTGAAATGGAACATGAACATTACAGGTAGTACTGGTAGGGTGTCTGAAGTCACACTGACATGTGTCAGCTTAAGAACGTGCTGATTCAGGGGGAAAAATGGCACAAGTTTGGGGGCAAATTCATCCTGTTATTAAAATGTGATCTGAATCAATTTTTATCCCATATTTGGAATGTATGGAAAGAGAAAATCCTGGTCATTCTTTTGACACCAAGGACAAGTTTTTAGGATCTCTAGAAAATTAGAATAAGAGATAAATTGCAAACCCTTATATTTGTGTGTATTCAGATTGCCATTTCCCCATGCATTTCCTATGGGAAACTGAAATTTCTGTTTTACACAAATTTTGTCACTTTTTCGCAATTTTGCACTGTGATCTGATATTCAAACCTTGAAAAAATTCATACTGTACCATCAGAAAGATTGTAAAATTTCCTATCTGGTCATGTAAAGGACAAGTTTTTGACATTAAGTATAAAGTCGTAAGAAGTCTCGGAAGCTCAAAATTTGCATTTGTGTGTGTCCCATTTCTTAACTACATAGCCTATGGCAGGAAAAAGCTGAAAAATGGTCTGATTTTATTCTCTTATTTTGCAGTAAATAACTGGAATTTTTCATGGAATATCATTTTTCTGTCAGTTTAATGGTTATTATTTTTCAAATCCAGAAAGAAAATTTAATATCATTTTGAAATAGATCTAGATCTAGAGTCTAGGCCTAAGTCAGTGAAATAATTTTTTTCCTCCAGACACCCTATTACAGGGGGGGGGGGGGGGGGGGGCCTAAAAAGGCATCGTGGTGTGCTTCATACCTATTCCCTTTGGAAACGTAGCAACGTAAATGAGATCTTCCCAAACGCCATCTGATCGCGGAGCATAAACACGTTCCTCAATCACACGCAAACCACGGATTCCCTGGCTCTGCGGGTTACGGTACTTCAGGCCGGTGGCACCGGGGAACTGGGCGATGATTGTTGATAGCATGATGGTCCCATCTGGCTCGATAGGTAGTTCAATAATTGAGTCCGGATCGGTCTCGTTTTCAGTCGCAGCAACACGAATAAAATCCATTGTTTGCGGCTGTAAAGTTTCCAGAGACACAGAGAACGATTACCTTATAAATTCCTTTTCTCCAGACAAGCTAACTACTGAAATTTCTGGTGGCAACCTCACCGGCTTTTCTCAATTTTGCAAAAGTAACATGGACGCGAACATGCAAATACCACGCGTGAAATTATCGGACGGGGTGAATGAACTTTATTAGTCTAGTGATGCAGACCCATTTCAGTCTTTGATGTTTATTTGCACTCATTTTCCCCCTTTGAATCTGCTTAGTTTAGTAGACGAAAAGATCTTTCATATAATCCTTAAAATATAGGATTAATCATCAAAAATCAATTTTATCAAGCAAACTAAGCAATAAAAAGGAGGGGCAGCAAATCTGGCCACCCCCCTAAAGCCGCCAATGTAGTAAAAAAATAAAATTTCTTCACCAGTCAAAGGAAAAATTTCAAGGGGTAATTCAATACTACGCTGGTATATACTATTTCATCTTTCTAAAAATGATAATAATGAAAAAATTAACTACAAAAAAAGATAGATGTCAATTGTTTTTATTAATTATTTATGATTAAAGTCTGTTCGGGGAGAAAAAAAAATGACGGTGATAATAGTCAAAATTGACTGATTGCCATATATAGCACAGACCGACAACAACAACAACAACAACAACGGTAGACAGTAATAAAAAACAAAAACAAAAAAAGAGGATAAAAGTTCAGGAAATCTACTTATTATGACACCTTTTAAAAATACCAACCTGTGATTTTACTCTTAGAAATATGTTTCTAGGAAGAAACCATTTTTCATATATATATATATATATATATATATATATATATATATACCTAGATTCAACTAAACGGTGAATTTTTTTTTTTAATTGTATATACGTATATCAACGCAAAATTACATTACAGAGAATTAATGGATTCAAATTGTTAAAATACTTAAAATTGGCATTCAATGCATTCGAGTCATCCTTTATTATATATATATATATATATATATATATATATATATATATATGAATGGAGAATAAATATACTTGGAATTGGCATTCAATGCATTCGAGTCATCCTTTATTATATATATATATATATATATATATATATAAACTATTAGAAATGTCATGCTTTTATCCAACTTCTTTATTTCCTCACGAATTTTCGACGGTATTCACACCGTCTTTATCAAGTGAATGACAGACTTTCGAAATTGTATCCATAGCGTTTCCAAAACAATGCGCAATTAGTTTATAAGTAACCGGGCGCATTGTCTTATACATATATATACATATATTCTTTAATGTTGCCCAAATGTTAAATGGCAATAAAAATCGAAAGAATTGTACTTATGAAATGCGTCACATCTGGAATCATTTTAATGATTGTGATTTCCCTAAATTCTCCATAAGTTTTGAGGATTTATAAATATTCGACAATTTTCTAGATCTAAACAATTAGGAGTATTATAAAAGGACCTTGAAAGTGGAAACACTACACCCGTCAGATGGTGTAGGGTCTGCGAGAATAGACAATTTCCTTTGTTTTGGAGTAAAACGTTCATCTCAATGATCGGTAAACCCCCTTTGTCAAGAATGAACGCACCCGGTGTAGATTTAACTCATTTCTTGAAAATAACCAGTTTACTAGTCAATACAACATCATCTACCTAGAAATGAGAACATTCTGCCTTTCACTGGGAGTATCTATTGAGCGTCCTGTCGCCGTGGTGTTTGCATTGATGCACTTGTTGCAATAAGTTTACAAGTGGATCTAGTTCTCGAAGTAGCGAATTCTTGTTTATCTATCAAACAAAATGCCGGCTAAAGTAAAGAAGAAGAGAGCGAAGTCAAAGTCACCTGGGTCAGCTGAAGAGAAAAACAGACCACGTCCAGATCCAATTCCACCGCAAGATTTTGGACCAGAAGAACCAAAACCGTCGCATCGAGAAAGTGTAAGTTTGTCATGTTTGCAACAGGTGGACAGCGCAGGTGCATATGAGTCGAGAACAGGTGCATATATTTCTATGAACAGAATAGTGCGGGTTCCGAATATATCTACGAAGATACTTGTAATAATTCATAACGAATTTTTCGCTTTTGTTTTTGTTTTTCTTCAAATGAATATTATTCCTATTAGTATTACTACTTTAGTATGGAAGTATACATGTATAGTCTGTTTTTATTTTCAGAGAGAGATTTATAATCGTAATTTATAATATAAATAATAAAATTAACTTAAATTTAAGGAAGTAAAGAAAAGACTAGACTGCTGTAGACGGCAAAGATTAATTTCGTCACATGGAGTATCTACATATGTTTGAATTCATTTTGATGTTAATTACTTCAATTCCACTCCAAGTAGTTTGTAAATTTCAATTAAAGGAGAATGAAACCGGGGGAAAAATCAATTTTAATGAAAAGAGAGGATAGAGAGTTAAGCAATTTAAGAAACGTTCCATCAAAATCGGTTACGAAATAAAGTTAGAAAAGTTTGAAAAGTCTCAATGTACTTTCTATGGCGATCCTCATATTGGCAATGTTGCTTCAAAGTGACAGGTTTAGTAGTACAACTCTCCATATGTTTTGTAAATTTGTACACAAAATTTCATATTTTCTCCATTACCTCTCAATGTGCAGCTTGTCTCCTTAGCTCAAGGTATATCAAGGGAAAATGTTGACACAACATATGTTAAGTTCACAAAAAGAAGCAGCGTCTTTAGAGATAATGGAGAAAATATGAAATTTTGTGTACAAAACATATTGAGAGTTGTACTTAATAAACCTGCCATTTTGAAGCAACATTGCCACTTTGAGGATCGCTTTAAAAAGTAAATTGAGACTTTTCAGACTTTCATAACTCTTTGTTTCGTAACCAATTTTGATAGTACTTTTTAGTTTTTAAACATTGCTTCTGATCTCTCTATCCTCTCTTTTCATTAAAATGGATATTTCCCCAGGGTTTCATTCTCCTTTAAATAAAAATATATGTAGGCAGGGCTGTCAACTTTGGGGAACTGCTTGGAGGGGATTCAATTTTTTTTGTTCTCGCCAGCCCTCCAAAAGTCGCTCAGTGGGGGGGGGGGGGGGGGGGGGGGGGGGGGGTTGATGGTTGGCTACAATTTCCTTTTTTTCCGCCTGACAAGCAAAAAAACCTCTGTGGGACTGCACATGCATGTTGCTAAAATGTTCGGCCCAACCACTTCAGCTACATATTTCTCTTCATATTTCGAATATGGGAGCATTTGAAGAGCAACAATTTTCAGGGGACATTTTTACTATGATGTTCTTCCAAACTGACATAAAAGGAATGAGAAAGCTCACAAATTATTGTTCACCTTGCCCAGAACTCAACCTTCTCTTACCTGTAGTACCCTCTCCCCTTGGTGCAACTGCTCATCTTACCCTTCACTATTACTTGTAGATGCTTAACTTCCAGTATGTTCAAAGAGATACTAGTCAAGCTTGCCTAGATCTCCTTGGTTTATTTGCAAATTCATGTATATATATATATCATATCAATTCCTTTCATAGCAAAAGCGCTCCTCACAATTTCTGTAAATTTGGCAGTTTAACGCTACGCGTACCGCCTTGACCGGACTGTGCGGTATCTGTGCAGTTCTGTGTGTAGAGAGGTCGGGCCGTATACATTATTTCTTGGGGTGCATAAATTGTCTTTTTCCAAAATGTTCACATTTACTTGATCCAGGGGGGGGGGGGGGGCGGGCCCCCTCCCTGGATCCGCCACTGTACACAACTCACAACCTCACAACTTCACAGCTCAATTGCACTTGCACTGTATTGCATTATAATTTTATACTTGGCACTAAACCCATCCCACTCATTGTTCCCCTATTTTCATAATGGTACTGACCCAATGAAAAATGCTGCTTCATATTTAATTTTTTAGATTTCTCAATCTCAGATATAGTCTATACATTTTTTTTTGTACAGTAAATGATCCCAAATCTCAATGGTATATGAAGTGATAATGTCATGAAGAGCATCACATATTTATACATACTTTACTAAAATTAGCTTAATTTCATTGCTAGAATCAAACTCTTCGAAGAAAAGATCTAAAACAAAGACAAAGTCAAGAACACCAATTCGCTCTTTCTCCGTCCACATCTACAGTAGATTTGATATACATACTACGTTGTGCTGCTGCGCTGGTCGGGATTAGTCTGAACTTTTTAACAAGTTAGTACTACTCCATTTATCTTCTTTTCCAATACTTTCAGGCAAAGCAAATGATATGTCAAAGTAAAAAAATATTAATTTTTATGTAAACATATATTTGCAATATTTTCACTTACCAAAAAAGGGTCAAAAGGCCCGGTCAAAAGGTTGCAGTTGCAGGTTGCAGACTCTCGAGTTCAGAAAAGTAAGATGTATAATGTATAGTGCAGTGCGCTCGTACGCGCTGCGCTGCGTGTGTACATGTACTGTACTTATGCATGTTCAGTTATGTGTATGCATATGCATTACGTACATGTACACGGCTAGCTGGCACAAAACCAAAACCCTGGGTCGGGCTTCTAAAATGGGACATGAAGCATGATTTGACATGAAAATTGACGGGGCTAAAAATGAACCAATCAAAATGAGCTTTATATGTATGAAAAGCTTACGTATCATATGTCATTGTCTGGGATTGAGGATTTACAAATTTGACGCAAAACGCGTTGCTGCCAAGTTGAATATTGGTATTTTGAAAGGCAATCGAGCACAGTGCGAACGATCAATGGACATTATGTATGAGAAAGTAAAAAAAGTTGATTGGATTGTAAAGTTTAACCGTTAACGTCAAAATGACGGAGGTTTTTTTTCAAGTAAGGGCATGGTTTTACATGGAATGTAAAGGAAATGTTTCCTTCTTCTCATATCTCGATTGAGGATATTATACTCCCTTTCAATTTTTAATGGTAAAGAAAAGTGTAAAAAGATGTCGAGAATTTTACAATATGTCATGTAATATAAAATGCGCGCGGGTCGGTTGATCTCCCAAAAGGAGCGCGAAGGAATTGATATGATATATATATATATATATATATATATATATTATATATAAATACATATGATTTAATCAGGTATTGCTGTGGAACATGAAATGTATAACAATGAAATGAAAACCTTGACAGGATAACCTGTGAAAGCTGATAATAAGCTTATTTCCAATGAGATCCTAAGATATATATTTAGATATTGATAAATCATTTATAATTCATACATGTGGATAATCTATTTGATATAGGCCTACATATATGCTCAGAGTAATTTAACATTTCCTCTTCAACAATGTAATTTACTAGTACTCTTTACTTCTTTTCCTATCCTCTACAATGTAGCTTCAAAAGGTGCTAACTGGAGACCGAGTAGACCTGCAAACCAAGGAGTTTATGGGATGCAGAATATCTACAAAAGTCTTTGAACAGCTTACCACACATGAGATACGTGATCTCAAAACAGTATTTGATGCCTTCGCCGATAAAAGGGGGTAAGTTAGGAGTACATTACATATATCCTCTCGGAATGAAATGCATCTTATTTATCGCATCTTATATATCAGTGAGGGAAACTAGGGGATATCATAGGAGAAACTTTGTCAGAGGTAGATGCAGCTACCCCCCCCCCCACTCATTTCTAAAAACGAGTTTTATATTTTTAAGGGGAAGCAGGGGTCAGGAAAACTTCCCGGCCCCTCCATCCTCTGTTGAGTGGTACTTACAAATGTAGGAGAGCTGGTGGGAGGAAAATAATCATAATCCAGGATCTGCATTGTTTTCATTTTGAATTGAATCATTGAAACCATTATTAAAGGGCAATCCAACCTTGGTAATAAGTTGATTTGTGTAAAAGCAGAAAATTAAGAAAAACAGGATGGTGAAAGTTTGAAAGAAATCGGACAAGGACTAAGAAAGTTATGGATGTTTGAAAAATGAGATCACTACATCTATGCGAACCTCAAATTGGCAAATTGATGAGTCAATTGTGACATTTTTGTGGACAACTCTCCCATTTGTCGTACACAAAAATATTAATTTGCGGTTTTCTTCGAGGCGCTTTTACCCTCGGGGCAGTACTCAAAATATCTTTGAGATAGCATATTGCTATAGGTCCTCATGAACGAAAAGATCCTACCGAGTAATGCATTTTGAAAAAAAGTGACATTTTAGTCATTTTGTGTGTTAGAGCAAATGGGGGAGTTGTCCACAGCTACATCACAGTGACATTACCTATTCGGCCAATTTGAAAACTCCATATGCATAGTGATTACAACTTTCAAAAATTCATAACTTTCTTATTGCTTGTCCGATTTCGTTCAAACTTTCACCAATCTGCTTCTATGATTTTTCCCCTTTCTTTCAAAGCAACTTGCTATTAAGGTTGGATTTCCCTTTAATGCTTTGTAAAAGACCCCAAATCATTCATGTTCAAACAAATGAAAGGGTGGAAATTGATAAGAGTTGAACTAAATTGACGAAACTATGTATGAGGAAGGAAGATAGCGAGGGGCTTGTGGAGATTGTCCCAATACATGTATTCTAGGCAAAAGTCATGTTATCACCTCTGCATCTGCTTTGAAACTATCATAGTGGCAAGGGATATAATTTGAAGTCACAAATATTATTTTAAAAATGTCCCAATATTGCATCCAAGAATTGGAACTAAATGATGTTTATTTTTATAAAATTAAATGTTTGTTATTCACAAAGGATGATAAGAGCTGACCATATCAGAAGAGCTATGAGGTCTCTTGGATTTAAAGTCTCAAAAACAGAAGCAGTTGCCATGGTAGCAGATATAGACCTTGATAGATCAGGGTAAGTAAGTGCCTCTCTCTCTCTCTCTCTTACTCATATTCTCTCTTATTCATTTTGAAATAAGTTTCAACTCTTTCTTTGGTCACAGGCTAGGTCAAAGATATTTGTATTGCATTTCTTACTAGTCTTCCAGTTTTGGTAGTATTATATTCTATAGTTCATATGAAAAATTGGTCTTTTACTGCGAACATTTTTCTCTATTACCCTTCTCTTATATTTCATAAATGAATGAATGACTGTAAAGCTACATGTAGTTTCAAACTTAACTACAGTTCCTCAACTTCCTCTGCATGTTATCACTCATAAGCTTGTTCCAGAGTATGTTTTGTGTGTGAACTATGTACAGATCAATATAATTATATATTTATTATTTTTAAAAAAGACAAATGGAATACATGAAATCAAACAGTATCAACAGAAGGAAAAGAAAAAGAAAAGGTAATAATCAATTATCCTTATCTTTTGTTATTTTTGTAATTTCATTTTCATATTATTATCTCTAGGACAATTGACTTCAATGAGTTCCTTCTTTTCATTATCGACAAGCAAGGCACAGCAAGAGATGTACAGGCTGAAATATCACAGGGATTCAAAATGATGGACTATGGTAAGTTCATGCATTGATTCTACGACACTTGCTCTGGTGTCAATTGCACCAGGGTCGTTACTACAAAGGAAAACTGCATTCCTATCTACAGTGGAACCTCGTTATAGAGAACACTGTTATAACAAAATCCCGTTATAACAAGGTGATTTTTCCGGACCCACTTCTTTTTATTCTATTGGCTTTTTTTAGCCCTGATTCGATATAAAGAGGTAATTTCCTTGGTCCCAAGGAGTTGTTTATAACAAGATTCCTGTGTATATCCTGAGACCGAACACTTAGTCTAACCCTAATTCTAACCCTAAACCTAACTATAATCGTAAGTGCAGCCATGCTAAAGCCAGGGTAATAATTGTGGAGTGCCAGCAGTGTGAAGTCTGGCAGACATGTGCGCTATACAAGAACCCACTATTATTATTATTAGGTGGTCTGTCGAATCGACAGATCACCTCTTAATTTCGTCAGAATTTTCTTCTTATTATTTATTATTTATTTTTATCCTAAATTTTTTGCGCACGATATCTCAAAATTGACCAGATCAATTTAAGTGAATTTTATACCAGTTATCAAGCCTATAATGAAGATGTCACACGAAACATTTTCAAGGACATCAGGTCATCATGACATCATCCAGGCGCCATTTTGTAAAATTACATGATTCATCATATCATCGCAATGCATCATGAAAAATCAACCATATTTACAACACATTAACTTCAGGGCAAGGGTCAACAGGTCATGTCATCAACGGTCATGGAAAGGTCATAACGTGCGCGTACGCGCGCGTCAAATTTTAAAATTGCTCAAAATCACCCAGGGACCAAACCAGAGTACGTTTCAGGTCATTTTAAGCATTTCAAAAATTTGCGCGCGCGTTTTTGTGCGTTTCGCCTGTACGCAACGTAGAATTGCCGTTTTTTTGCATGGTTTGTCTTCTTGACACCATTCTTGACCATTTTCAACTATTTACACTAATTCTCAACCTTTCATAATGCCATAAGGGCGCAACGAACTTTAAAATTCGTGCGTGCGTCAATAGGCAAAATAATGTAAAAAGTGGTAAAAACATGCCTATCTTGAATCCGCCATAGCTCGTTAGAAAGCCTGGAGACCCCCCATTTTTGTACATTTTCTGAAAGCCTGTAAGTTGTAAATCAGAATTCATGAATAAAATTCTCCACATGTATGTTGTGACGTCATCATATTAGCATATAAACTCAAAAATTCGATTTTGAAAAAATGAAGTCATAAATTTTGTATTCATTCGACAATATTTCACTCATACTTGGTCAATTTTCTTCCAAATTTCGATATGTTGTAGGGGAGACAATTCTCTACAAGATCAGTATTCACCATTTTTCATTTTGATAAAGGCATCATGGCGTATTTTTGCTATGAAAGGAGGCATGTCAATTTTTCACATTTTGCGTGTATTCTCTATGGGAGATGACTTTTCTCAAATCATGATTCTGCATGCCAGTCTTTTTTGAGCCGAATCTCCGTCATTTTTGCTCTTTTTACCCCAAAATTTCAGTATGTGATAGCTGAGTCTGTGTGCTACATACATACGCACACACACCTACACACACACACATATATGCATAAAGCATGTCATGATTATGCACTGACATTCTACAAGGGTAAATTTGAAAGTAACGATGGCCATAAAATGGCAGTGTGGTGGTTTAAACATGTGAAATTTGACGAAATGTGCTTACCCCATTCAGATACATCAATATCAACATGGAAAAGGGTCATTCACCGTTATCAAAATTACCGACAGACCACCTAATTCGTCTTCAGTGACGAATTAAATTTCTAGTTATTATTATTATTATTATTATTATTATTATTATTATAAACCCAATTGCAAAACTAACCCTCTATCTTTTATGAGATAAGGCCTAGAACGTATATTGCCGGAGGAAGTGTCAGGTCACCTGTTTCATTGAATCTGTCTTCCCTTTCTTACATGTTCAATTTACAGCACAATTCTTTATAGTATCCATAAGGCCTTTTAACAAGATTTGATTTTTGAAGTAAATAGCACTACAGAGGAAACTCAGTATAAAGAGGTCTGATATAACAAGGTAATATTCTGGTCCCAGCTCTTTATATTCTATTGTTTTTTTTTGACCTGATATAACAAAATTCCTGCCGTAAAAAGGTAATTTTGATGGTCCCAAGGACCTCCTTATACCGAGTATCCACTGTACTTAACTTGATTAAGTTCATACAGCACTACCGGGTACTAGTTCTATTAAGTTAAATTTTCAAGGTAATATGTATGACAAATAAAGGAAACGGTGCACTATATTCATTTTAAAATGTTCATGAGAGCTTTATCCAAAAAGTGAGATTTCCTTACAGCAATATGATTGTTTTTCTAGAGTTTTTAGATCTTTCAACAGCCAAATCGCTCTCTGCACCTGTGTAATTTTGCAGTTTGTAAAAGAAAAATAGCCCACAAAATGTTCTTCTATGATGTGCATGTACTGAAAATTTAAGGTATGTAATATGGAAAATCTGAAGCTGTTTTTGAAAGATATATTCAGAGAGAGCTCATTCCCAATATTGTGATCTGTAAACAAAGCATTTAACTCTTAAATTGGCAATTGGCAATGGAAAAATCTTGCCTTACTTCAACCCACAGATAACACAGGTAAGCTAACGCTGGATAACTTGAAGCGAGCGGCTAAAGAATCTGGTGTGAAGTTCACTGAGGCTGATCTGAGGGAGATGATCGAAGAGGCTGACAGGAATGGAGACAACATGGTAGACCTTCAAGAATTTAGTAATATCATGCTCAAAACCAACCTGTTCTGAAATTATCCACTCATTTATTATGCATGCTTCTTGATATAAAGACAAAGGCTGGTTCCATTTGCTTGCCTTGGTTCAAAAACTTTGATTTTTCTAAAGAAGAGGCTGACCATTATTGCAATGCCAATATATACTGTACATGTACATGTATGTCTCATTGAAATTGGAAGATATGGAATGGAATTTGAAAATGTCTTTTTTTCTCCAATTCCCATTGAATATTTTTAAAGCTTTCAGTGTCGTCACAGTACTGTTGTGTGGCTCCTAGGTTAAGAATGCCACCCCTCCCTTATATTGGATTGACTACAGTCTGCACCTAGAGTATTGTATATAAACTCTCAGGGAGATGGTTGGGTTAGACTACTGTACATATTCCTGACTAAGTCGAGCACATTTCCAATGAAACTGGGAAAATTCTTTGATCTGGTAGCAATTCCATCGTCATGCCAGTCTAGAATGGTAATAATATTCAGAAATGAATAATAAATGAATAGTAATTTTCAAAGAAATATAAAATACATTTTTGTTTGTAGAATATATGTATATATCAGTTAAATATTTTAAATCTCAAATGGGATTTTGTATCAGGAAGAAAGACAATTTTGCATTTGGATTAAAAATATCTATATGTACACATCAAGGAAATGGCAGCCCCAGGCATCGGTGACAGACGATAAATTTTGCTGAGAAAATCTTGATTTATACCCATCTCATATATTCTAATGCAAAAACTACGTAGGACAAGAAGAAGGAATAGATTACATCTTTGAATATAAGCACATTTACATTTTGAGGTTAATTCTCCTTTAACATTTCTGCATTACGTTTCCTGGTGAAGACGTAAAAAAAAAAAAAAAGACTCCTGGAGATTCGAGACAAACTTGAATCATGACTGAGGGGACATGCTATGCTATTTTTAAAGGACCAGTGATGTACTTTTTCTTGTAAATGTTTGTAAAAATGTACTTTATATTGTACATTTAGTCTGCCTAATCATATGTACTGATCATATCAGCAAGAATTTGGGTAGCATTTCCCTGTATCTCCATAGGTTTTCAGGATTTCTAAATATTTGGCAAATTTCTAAAAAGTTTCCTTGAATCATCCAGTCCTTTACGATGGGGTGAGGACCTTGGAAGTGGAAACGTATTTAACTAACCAATAAGATAAGATTCTGGAGACTTGCAACAAATTTCAATCATGTTATAATCGAGGGGATATGCTACTATGTATGCTTTTTGTAAGGACCAATGATGAACTGTTTCCTGTAATCTTTGTAAAAAAATAGCTATTGTACATGTAGTCTTCAAAATGTATGGAAGTACTAGTAGTGAGGAATGCATTTTATGTCAAAGTGTTACCTCATATATGTATAAAAGAGAGCTGATATGGTTTGTATTAAATGTATTTAAAAAATTGATTTCTGGCCCTTATACATGTTTTCATTTGTGTCCCTAATGGATCTAATTACAAGCTTTAACAAAGTATACCACATACACAATGCATGCACTCATGCTCTGCATTTCTATTTTCTTCTTTCTTTTGAAAGATATTTTGTTTTGATGACAACACAGAAAAACAGATGGCACTCATTAATTGAATGTGTTAAACAATAGTTTATTTCTGATTATAAATCTCAAGGCAATCTCTGTAGATACAGTTATTCAAATGTTTCACAAATGAAAAGTACAGTCTTAAAAAGGAATAATCAAGATAATCAAGATAGTGATCAGTACACAAAAGACCTAAATGAAAGAGCCCCATATACATGTAATGTTGACCTTTGACATTTCATACAGAATTTCAATCGATGCTTCAAAACTTCACTACATGTATTTCACTATCTTTTGTGGGCTTTCAGCTTTCCTACAAATCTTGTAAAATAACATGACCTGTCAACCATCTTGCCAGAGTGTAGCTTGAATAGTCTTTATTCACAATGATGGGTAATTTGAAACTGAACACAATAGCTCGAATAGTTTCAAAAAGACGAAATGCAAATTTGGCAACAGGACTGTCATGGAATTATACTATCAAACAGGATCCTCCATGAAAAATAACATCTGACATTTTAATACTGATCTTGTTTGAGTAATTAAAATGCTAAAATATATAGGTTCATGTCAATCAGCATGTTAACACAGATTGACAATAACAAACTATGACTCTGTAATTTTTTATTTGAAGATACATGAATGACCGTTTCCCAACTAAAAACAATTCCAGAAACATTGGATTTCTCAATGGAAATATTTATCAATACATGAACAAATGAGCATACTATCTCTTAGAGAACTGAAGTCATATTTAGGCTTATGATAAGGCAGAAATTACAAATATGCGATATTCAGTTGATTTAGTATCATCAAACAAGAAAATTCATGAGTTGTCACTTTATCACAAAAGTCCCACAACTGTTCTCATAATTTTACAGTTTTACATGTACATGTACAATATTCAAAAGAGTTGTAATATACCACAATAATATTATCTGCCTATCTACCCTTTGAAATGTAGAACTCTTCTCTATGATATACACATGTATCAAAATACATACTGTAGTGTTACAAAATACTTAATACTTATTTTGCAATTATGTAAATTCTGTGTTTGAATATGTAATGGAAGATGATATCACTACATGTACTGTATAATCAAGTTCATATTGTTCATAGAAAAACGAAGTATAGGATCAAGCTTTTCTCAATCAAATTATGCCATGGCAAGAAAAAAACATGAATAGGTCGAAATAGTGATATGATTGATTACAAAAACAAGGAAAAAATGAAGGAAAAAAAGTTTGAAAATAAGTATGTACCAAGGTTGGTTCCTTCCAATGGCTTTTTAATGAAGCAAATTGTAGGCCTATATATCTACTAGTAGTCCTTTCTTTACACCAAGTATAAGGAGAAGTACAATGCAACAATAATTATCCATGAAGGAATCATTTCTTTCTATGACTAAACATTTTTAGCAATACATGTCTGTATTAAGTGAGTTGCGTTATCAAAACAATGATAAAGATTATTGTAGTAAGAAGCAGGAGCATGCTATCATGATTTCCAACTAAGAAGTAAGAAACAAAACCATTGCACCAATATGTGAAAGAAAGCCCTTTCCATTATTCTAGAAAACTGAATATCATACAAAACTAATCAAAATTCATGCAAACCATAATACAATTGAATTCATATATTCTCTGTAAACATCTTAACCCTTTCAGGACAGGAATTATTTAAGGGCTAAATTGATCACATTTTGTTCTTCAAACTGGCAACAAAAATATTTTTCTTTTAATGCTACATGGTTCTAATAAGGTGTAATGTATTTGAAAACAATGTACATGGTTAGAAATATGTTGAAAAGTTGAAAAAATTGCCAATTTTGATGAAAAACAATGATTTTGAACCTGTCAATGTGTTGCCAATTTAAAGATTTCAAAGCTTATTCTCGTTTTTAAAATTCCTGGCATCAAATGCAATATGGTCATGCAACAAAAATGGACATAGTGTGTGCAGAAAATTTTGCTCTTTCTACTCATACATCTGGTATATTTTTTAGAGCTCTGAATCAAAAGTTATTGAGCCAAACCACAAAATGTGGTCAATTGTTTCGAAAGGGTTAATGCACTCTGAATTTTATATTAATTGATATTGAACAGAAGAGGGTGAAGGGAAGATATTGATAAACACAGCCAGTGAAAGAGTGAAAGAGAGGGAAAGAAAGGGAGAGGGAGAAGGAGGGGAGACAGAGTAGGGAGGAGAGAGAGAGAGTAGGAAGGGGGCGAGAGAGAAAGGGGAGATTAAGAAGTAGTTTATAATGCTGAGCTAAAAATTGTATATTTTCTAATATCTAAATATTCTTTAGCAATACAAATTTCCCCCATTCTAAAAGAAAATAAAATACTAAAAAGATAGTAAACTTATAAAAAAAAAATGAAGAAAAAAAAAACCCATTTACAGAATGTATATACACATGCACACCATTAACAGAATCAATGAACAAAAATATTAGGAAAAAAAAGCGTCCCATTTCATCAAGATTTTAAATCCCATTTTAAAGCTATAAACTGGCCATTGCTCTTGACCTTTGGTAAAAAAAAATTAAAAAGATAAAAAAAAAATTAAAATGAACCAATTTCCTATTCGACATAAATGAAACCCAGCAGACCTTCACGTCATCCTCCAACACTTTGTGGCAGACTATTTCAAAATCCTTATAACTCTTGAAAGTTTATTTATGATACACACAGGGGTATACACACATTTCTGTGAGGGGGGCTGACGTCTTTTGCCCGAATATCAAATTCTGAGTTTTTAAAAATGTGAGTGAGTGAACAAAATTTGACATTTTTCCTAATGAAAATCTCCATAAATCACATGTTCGGGCACTTTCCCGCAGCCCCCAGCCCCCCGCCTTGTGTGCCTATGATGATACATATTCTAAACCTAGTAGCAGGGACAGGGTTTAAATCCATTCTGATGCCTGATAAAATATCATGGAAACTTCTTTCAAAATCTGTTTGTTTTTAAGTACAAAAAAAATCATTTTAATTTGTATACTGTAATAAATTCATTTTTGCACAATTTCAACATTTTCAAAGTGCAATTCTTTCTAGTGCTGTATGGTGTTCGCAACTACCTACGCATTTATGAGATCCACCATGTTTACTAGATCCATCAGGCACTTGTATATGAAATGCCTTCTTTTACCATCCTCCAAAACTTTGCTCCAATACTAGTACATTGCACTAGCTTTATTTGTGCTTCTGTCACGTCACAGGTTAGTCTACAATAACATTCATTGTAATCATCCTTTAATTAAAAAAAAAAAAACCTTTCTTTTGTACAAATATCATCTCGAAATTGACACTTGCTGTCAGAGACTTCCTCAATTCCATTTATGTATACCTACAATGCACACAATTCAATTCAATCCTAACACTTTTAAGGCATTAAAAATGGTATTTTTTTTCAAATTCAGCAGCATCAAGTGCAAAGAAATGCAAAACTGTGATTGTTATGCAGCATTCAAATAGACTTTCAAGAGGAAAAAATAAATGTATCACTGCAACCTAATATCTTGCAGAAGTTCATCAAATGTTTCCAGTTCTCAAAGATAAATGGCAGTATCATGTACATGTAGAATGTAATTCAGGAGTGAGTACATGAGGTATGATGCTCTACGAAAATAGGCACAAACAAATTGATAAAAATCAGAACTGCGACAGGCCATTTTCCCTCTCTTCCTATCTTGGTGTGGTTTTAAAAAATAATGTACATGTACGGACTGCTTTGATAGAAAATGGTTCAAAACATTGTCCCCAAAATAAGCAGCCAATATCTGTATACTATTCAATATGCACAAAATGCTATACTACTTTGTATTTCCTTGTATTCATAGCCATGTGAATATCAACAGAAAGTAACAAATCTTATGCCCAGAACAGCCTCAGCAATGTTTATCAGTCAAAATTCACAGCTTACCAGCTCAATCAAATCTCTTACAAAGAGATCATCATTTTTCACACATCTAATTCTGGTTTCTTACATGCCTTTTTGACAAATTACACTGTCAGGTAACATCTTTATACTTTTCTAATCTTTTCTATTGAAATCTACAAATCAAGAAGACATAAATATATCAATAATTATTATTCTAAAAATCCACACTAAATTCATTAAACGCATAATTATAAGATGGTTTGGCTTAATTGGGACAGAGCAAGATAATTATAAAAACCAAGTAAGTTTATACATGTACAATATATTCAAAATTAATAACAAAAATCAAGAATACATAGATTTGAAAAAGCTTTAAAGGATTGTTTAAAATCATGCTTTGCTAGCAGTTCAAGAAATTTTTGTTCAAACATAAAAACAGAAGAAAAAAAAAAAAACTCTATGAACTAAACAGGATTTCAAGCATTCATGTCTGAATTATCTGTAGCACACAAGGAGGGCTTTAACATAATGATACTAAGCTCAAGATATCTTGGGCTTCAATGGAAATGCATTTCATCCAAAATTCAAACTGTATTCCATTGGTAAAGATACATACCATGCACATTTCATACTGACTGCTTATCTCAACGCAATTTGAGAGTACAAAATTACGATTGTTTTTCAAGAAAGATAAGGATATTATTTTGGAAAATCATAAGGAACCTTCATGTTATTCCTTTGAAAGGTGTTGGGTAATTCAAACTACACTCCACTCATTATAAAAGCAACTGACTTCCATGCAAACTTAAAGAATAAAAAACATTAAAACTTGTGTTGTACAATGTACAGGTGCAGAAAGTGCAAATCGCCGTCTATTCTATTAGTGTTATGAAACCTAAAACATACATGTGTGAGGTGCGCTGCTCGTAGGTAGACATCATGCAAGTGGCTATTTCCATAGAAAAAGGCCCTAAGTTGTTTTGCATTCATAAGGGAAGGTATTGAACTACAGAGTACCCTGCTTAGCTTAGAAAGCAATGCCCAGTGCACATGCTAGTGTGAATTATGGTTAGAGATACCGGTAGTTTGCCATTATAGGCTATGCATTTTCACAGTTTTGGACTAGTTTGCAGGCACACATCCTTGTCAGTCGTAATGCACAACACTGTATAAGTATTACACAGTGTTGGAACAGTAAACGTAGATGGCATCACACAGCCTGAGAATGACATAGTTGGTCTCAGCTCAAGGCTAAAAATTTTGTAAATTTCAAAGTTAACAGACTCTGTGCCTCCACACTTGGTTTGGACTGCTCTCCACTGCAAACACTACATCAATGCATGATAAATTGATATTCCTGCTCTCAAGCCACCAGATTTTTTAAATCAAAAACTACACCTTCAAATATTTATATAATGCTTGCAACATAAACATTTGCATATGGCACTTTAGTGGCTTGCTTCCTTTGATAATCTAGTAAAATTAGCTTGGCTTGACACTTGGGTCCCCTGTTCTTAACCCCGATATTCACACGATGAATCAAAATCTTGTAACACTGGAGCTATTGAGAGGTTGGTGAAAAAACCCCCACTAAGTTGCTTTTCTGGACTCAGATGAATACCACTCCTGATTTCAGATGTTAACAGCAAGCATGCAGGGTTAGTACTGACTATTACCGGTATCACAATGGCCCTCAAACGCTACTGCCCATATATCGCCCATATTCATAAAAGGGGACTGAATTAATCCTGGGAGCTGTTTCATAAAACTTCCTATCAATAACAAGTTACAAGAAGCGTTATAAGCTACTGAAATCCTTGAATTTGATTGGCTAAGAGCAAATTTGTCATAGATTTATATTAGTTGTTATCAATAGCAAGTTTTATGAAACAGGGCCCAGGTCTAACTTTGCCCACTGATTTATGGACCACACAGAGTCAACCTCTTTATTCTGCACAAATTACTACAATTCTGTTAATACAAAATTAAGAAAAGAAACAAATGTAGAAAATAAAATGATTGACACTTTCTTATTTACAGTAGTTCCAGAATTATGATACCTGTAATTTGTACAGGATGAAGAATTAACACTTGGGATTCCATAAATCAGAGGACTTACTCTACCATCTTGGTCCAGATTAAACTTTTATGAATACCGGTCAATGGCTTCAAGGTAAGCTACGATGCTATCTGTTCCAGTTCGTGCATTGCATTTAATTTCATTTCATTTCAGTCAGGATGGCACAGCACAACACAAAATCACCTGGTGATCGAAATCCAGTGACATTGCATATCTTGGTGCCTTGCTTGATTTAAACCCTGGATGGCTCCAAGTCGACCAGTGTTTCAATACCTGTAATAATAATCAGTGTGCTTCATATATTGCATCAGAACATTGGCATGATTCAAGATACTCCAAACAAACTTGGAATGGAGATATTTACATCATTCAGAGTATAACAGAACAAATATATGTTGCACTTCACTTAAACATACAAAAAAATGCTTGATTAGAATACCTTAGGCAGGACTGCCAGTCGATTTTACTGAATAAGCTATGGATAGACCCAGAAATATCATAACCCCATATCTAATGTAAGCACCAGGCCTAAAACAGAGAGGGGACAGGGCCTAAAATGAGGCCAAAGCCTGAAAAGTGGCATCCGTGCTTTCATAGGGTATGGTAAAGAGAGCCTCTGTTTCATTTGGATCAGACTTTGCTGTCCAGACAGAATGAGATCTCACTCTATGTTGTCAGCAGTTATATCTCAATGTATGGACAGCCATATGTCATGAATGATCCATGATATCCCAGGATGATATGTAATTTCATGCAGTATGGACGGAGGAACGTAATTAAAATGAAACCAGATAAGAATCAAATATATTCTCAATTCTTTGTTTTTGAGCTGTAAGTTATTTGTGCTCTCAGAAAAAATATCTACATCTACAACATGTAAATCCAAGAGTAACGTATTTTTCTACAACATAACACTGCTTCATATTATTCATAATATTAATTTTCAGGCCATGTATAAATGATTTAAAAAGCAGGAATGTAATGCATGTACTTAATTCCATATCTTTATCCTAAACTCTATTCAAGACTTGTGATTCGATCTACATGCAGTCTAAGAAATAGTGCGAATTATAAAAATCTGACTATATAAAGGCATATATTTAGTGAATATAAACTGTCAAGAACTCATATGTATCCAATATAACACTATAGGTAACAAAACATTGTAGAGTGATAGCTAATATCTAAAAATAATCATGTACATTCAGTCTAGTATGTAGAAAAGTAATGCAACCAAGTACTGATAATGTGAAAATGGTATGCCTACATGGGTAAAATATTCTCATCTCTCTCTTCCTCTTCATCTAAGCCGAGTTGGTCATCTCCCAGGCCTTTATAACTCTTAGACTGCTGCTTCTTGTTACATCGACATACAAAATCGCAACCATCCTGCAGGGGGAGAAAAGAAGGAGCGGAAAGAAAAATAAAATGGGTTAGGGTTGAAATCTCATATTAACCATCCTGCAGTACAAGAAAATAGAGGAAGCAGGGATGTAAGTGGGTAGCAAAAAAAAATCAGGAAAATATTTGACGAGCACAGTGATTCAGTCAAGTGTAGGTGTTGGTGTGAGGAGACCCCCCCCCCCCCCGAAATTTTAAAGCTAACACATACATGCACATACGTATGTATTTATTTCTTACAAAACAGAGAAGTCAATTTTGTGTGGCTTGTCGATCTTCCGAACGTAATCGCTCAAGAATACTCCGTTCGCATCCTTCTCCTCTGTCCATTTCCAAGTCCACTTATTCTTGATTCCTATGTCGATTTTCGCTATATTTGCAGTCCTGTCCACTTCCATTTTGATTTTTTAATTCCAATAAGAGGCACAAGAAAATCAGGAAATGAAGTCGAAACGCTATCACAAAGTCGTAAACTTCCAAGTATCTGTGCAGTATGCGATGCGACATCGACAGTACACAATACACAGCGCATCGCGCTGTGCACGTGTATGTGTGTGCTAGCGCTAGCTTCGCCATGCGGTCGTCCTGACAATGCACATTCCAGAACGCTTAGTCTCATACATCAGCCACTTTTCCTGTCGCCGCACGTTCAAAATACAAAATCATTACGTGGCTGTTACGCGAATTTCAGTAAAGCGCATGGTTTTACAGTCCATAGCACTTGTCCACACATACTCGTTACCAGGATTTTTATACAAAATTTGTGCTGTGCGTACGAGAACCACTTCACACTATATTAACATACTTCGTATGAAACGGCCAGTAAAAGACTATATTTCATTTGGGAGAGTTTTTTTTCCGCCACTAGGTTAATGCACACGAAAGTACGATAATGCCTTCAACACCTAATATGTCACAGAAAAAAACCCGGAAATATTTCTTTGATTTTAAAAAATCCGGAATTCCAGAAAAATCCGGAAGTCTTACATCCCTGAGGAAGGAAAGAAAAACAATCAGTAGCCAGATTGTCCAGCCTCCTCTCCTCCATACGTGACTTAATTACATGAATGTCGCCAAAATGCACCTCTGACCCTTCTCGAACCCAAATTTGGTCACAGTAGGATTGATTAATGGTTGCCAAGTTATTTGTCACAAGAGAGTCTTGTGGGTTAACTTTAATATTTGTGATGGACGACAGACGGACACCATTTGAATACATTAGTCTCGGTTCCACCTTCAGTGGGCGAGACAAGAAAGTGCTTTAGCTTTGGAATCTCATATATTGTGGGTGGATCTATAAGAGAGAAATTGGTTGGGTTTTGTAGAGTGCTGGAAAAATCTTAATTTTCTACCATGGTACTTTACACTTTCTGGACGAGTCAGTTTTTATCAGCCTACCAAGTCAATTAGCAATTTGGTGATTCTCTCGTTTGTTAATTCAGTCATCATTTGAGCATTGGAACCTGTAAATCGATGCTCCTTAAGTCCTTCAGAATACTTATTGATGGCTAATAAACAGGACTACTAAAGATTAATCTCAAGAAAGAATTTTTGTTACATTGCACGGATAAGAAAAGATGACCCTCTTCGAAAGATCCTATACAGTATGTGATTGTGAAAATGTACATGATTTTGCTGCAAAAAAGTAGTACATACCGTAAGTCATTGGGGGGGGGGGGGCTGATTTTCTTTCAGGGTGCTTTTGTTGTAAATGATATGCAGTGACTGAGGTGTGGATACACTTTGTAGTCAGGGTTAATTTAACTTAGTTGTGAAATAGTTGTTGGTTTTTGCCAAAAGTTCACAATAGCAGACTTCCTGTCCCCCTGACCCAGGAAGGACTCTTCTCCTGTTAATCTCTAGGATCTCAGGTTCAATAGGGGGATTAGGATAACAACAGAGCCGGCTCATTATTCAACTACAGTACCCCTTTTCAACAGCCAAACAACAACTCTTTCACACCTTCTTCACAAAAGCTTCACAGCAAAATCACACTGTTTTTTTTTTTCACAATCAGATTAACACACTTAGTATTGGTAGTGACGATACTTACAGCGGTCAAATTACCAAAGTTTGTCCAGAAATCAATATTTGGGATCTGCTCTCTCCCTTTGGCTCTCAGGAAAAATCTCTTGTAGGCAACCCCTAGGATAAGGTAAGCTGCAGCTATTGTTAAAGCCCTGGAATGACAACAACAAAAAAGAAGAAAGGAACAACAGTGCATATGAAAGATGGCCCATACTCACTGATCCCTCTACATTATGCAAACACCCCCACATTGCGGTGCTCAGGGATCATGGTAGCTACACATGGCACACACTCATTCAGTCATTCCCATTACTACTTTGAAGCTCATGTACAGATTTGGTAGCAAAAAGGAAATTGGAAAGAAATGTGCTAAATATAGTCTCATGTTGTTCTCCTTGTATCAAAAGATGTTTGTAAGGATCATTTTGGTATTCCATCTGTGATTTCCAGTGAATTTCAGTTTGAATGTCTATAAGGAACGCTAGATCACTGCCAAACATGCTAGGACCTTTCCACCCCGACGGCTACCTGCATAGCAATCTTGGGACTTCGCACAAAGACAGCATGTGTGTCACTGTGTGTAGCTACTCATTGGTTTTTCACGTGAGTGTATAGTTACATAGTACATGCTGGCATTGTTGGAAGCTTATGTGCCTGGCGGGCATATAAACTATTTTTGCCTCTCATTTGTTTAATATTAAACTTTAGGAGGCCAAATCTTCACAGTGTCTTATTATTGCTGGTATCTTGCTATTTATCAACAAAAACTGACAAAATCTGACGTAAAGTTTTTGAGAGCTTACCAAAACTCTACATTACCTTTAATTTGGAGATGAACAAAAATGACAAAGTTAATACATGTAGATGCTGCTTTTCTAAACGTTTGAAATGCTTACAAGATTAACTGTAAGAGCACAATCATACTACATACTACCATACTCACGATATGACGATGATTCCACCGACACCAATTCCTGATGATGATGAAGGTGGTGATGTTGAATTTGAACAAGCCACAGAACTTCCCAGTTCAAAAACATAGGCACACTCTTTTTCTCTGTCATTATTTTCTTCAACTAAAACTGGATTTACCTGGTGATGAAATATGAAAGTATTGTAATTCCATAAAACAAGTTGAATAGGAACACAGGGGTGAATAGGAACAAAAGTGGAAAAGTGTTTCTTGATACTTTCATTTTCAAAGTAATAATGCAAACTCATCTAATTCATTTTAGTTATGTACTATACATCTCTAGCTGTCCAATCATGAATAACATGATGGGAATCAATTAATATTTACAATTTACCCCAGTGTGGAATATAATATGTTTTGAAATATGTTTAAAATTGAGATGTAGTAAAAACTTTCCCTCTATCTTCAGACCTACTGAAGTAAATCATTAGATTTTGCATGAAGACCTCACAAATATACATGTAGTCTACCATCTTGCATATAATTCCCTTGAAAGAACTTGATTGCAATTTGGTTTATATTTTTTTCTTTATTTTTCTAATTTTTATTTTTTTCCTGAATAACTGGGGTGAAGAGGAACAGACTACCAAGCAGTTATGATCTATACTTCCTGATGCCAAACATACCTAAAGCACCTAAATACATCACATGTACCACAGACATGCACATGTAGTAATAATGATATTTTAGATATAAATCGAGGTATGAAAAATAAGAAAAGCCTGAAAACTCATTGGCATTCTTAGACCAGTCATTTCCAGGCCCCTAAGAACTCTGACACCCTGTTCTGGCACAGTTCTGCAAATATTTATTTTAAGTTACATGTACTAAATAAATCTTAAAACAATCTACACACGTTCTGAATAGGATTATACATTAAATACTAATGGGGGCCATTAAAGAAAGGTACCAAATTCAAAATATAGTTTACTGATTCCCTCACCCCCCCCCCCCCCCCCATTGTCCCAACAGCTATCATTTACTGCCAATAATATTATACATACATGTACATGTATGCGATGCACGTTTTCCCTATTATTTCTGTAGGCAAGCAGAGCTCTCTAGAGCCATGATGCAAACAATATTTTCAAAAATTTCTGTTGCACCAACACTTGGTACCGTTTTGATGTCTGTAGTGATTTCAGAGGTATGCCTTTGTCATTTAAATTGATGATAATGCATTCCGATGCTTCTGAAAGCACTGTCTTTTCAAAGACCTATTTAATCTAAACCCCTTCCACAATGAATTTTAGTTTCTTGATATACAAGTAACCGATTAAAGCATATACATGTATATTTCACAATTTTCCATTCTGTTCCTATTCACCCCAATGTTGGGGTGAATAGGAACAGTCACAAAATTCCATATAAAAATTAAATCTGGTATTGATGGAATTTTCTTTTACATGTCAATAAAAAGGTAACATGAATGGACATTTCATGGCACCAAAATATTTGCCACTGGCCATAGAATGAACATGATGTAAGCCAAACTGTGACAAAACTGTTCTTATTCGGGTTCGCCCGTTATTCATAAGGACCGCTATTCACAGAAAACCGCTATTCATTTAACATGCATTATGATTAGCAGTCCTTATGAATACCAGTAGTTATGAATAGTGGTCCTTATGAATGGAGGTCCTTATGAATAGCGAGGTAATTTGTCTATGGTTTGCTCGCTATTTAGAAGGACCACTTTTCGTTTAGTCACACGTTATAGATAGCAGTCCTTATGAATAAATGGTCCTTATGAATAGCAGTCCTTATGACTAGCGAGGTTACCCCTTCCTATTCACCCCGTTTTACAGTATTCAATTAAAATCTACATTTCAATGATTGATTGATGATTCTGAATGCTAAATTCGCAGATATGCTTATAGGCTAAAGGGGCCCTATGGCTTTAAATGTAGTTTTACATGATCATGAAAGAAGTTGCATTGAAAAAAAATAATCTGATGACTTACTAAAAGCCCACTTGAGTCACATAAAATAAGGATTGTTGCTCTCCTTGTTTCTCCATTACAATGTGAACCATAGGAGTCTCCATTTCGGTACTCAAGAAAGATCCAGTTAGCTGTGCAATAAATATAGAGAATAGCAAGATAAATTACAATGTGATTTATAAGAATCTCTATTCGATATTCAAGAAATACCACAGTTAGCTGTGGAATGGACAAAGAAAATAGCAAGATAAGTTACAATGTGAGTTATAGGAATCTCCATTTCGGTATTCAAGAAATACCAAAGTTAGCTGTAGAATGGACATACACTGTAGAAAATAGCAAGCTACATGTACATGTACATTACAGTGTGAGTTATAAGAATCTCTGTTTCGATATTCGAGAAAGATCCTGTAAACTGTGGGATGATCACTGAAAATAGTAAGATACATGTACAGGGGAAACTCGATATAATGAGGCCATCCGGACCAAAGATTTTTCTTGTTATAGCCGTTTTCTTGTTATATCAGAACATACATAAAAATGCACATATACATGTATGGGACAAAATTCTACATGTACACTTAATAATGTACCTAGTTCTGCTGCCGCCACCACTTACATGTATACTCATATGAAAGCTATGAATTAAGGCATTAATTTTATGTTAATTCTCAATCTGAATTAGCTAATAAAATATGGGATTATGTCGGAAAATGGGTTAAAAGCATTATTTTCATACGTGAAGTTACTAAGAGTTAAGTCCGCCACACTTCTGCATGAAATATACATGTATTGGGACTACTGCGCCTGTACTGTCAGCATAGCCCATACTCATGTTATGAAACAAAAAGTTCTCATTCATACTTCGGGGGCCGGTCTCACTGCGCTGTGATATGAACAAAAAAGACGCTACCTGCGCTGTGTGTGATACCAATAAAAAGACGCACCCTGCATCGCATGGCGATGTAGACCGTGGGCCGAGGCCTGTTTTCTTGCTTAGTTTTTGAGTTCCGTGGTCCATCTCTGGGAAGTACCTAAAAATGTGCTAGATATGTTCAAAACATGTATCCAAAACAGGAATGACATGTTCCCACGTTTGAAACTTGGGCATTAAGTAGAAAACAAAGAAAAAGTAAAGAATTGGTTGCTAGGGACATTTTTACCTTAGCAACCATGAAATAGAGAGATATTTCTTTGAATAATTTGGAGCAGATATAGCCTTTAGGCACAGAGATGGTATTTTGAGCAATGTGATGTCATGTAATGATGGTCAATCATATAAGGGTAATTCCAGCGTGACAGACGGGACATCCAACCCTCACATTTTTTATGTTTTTACTTGATATTTCATAATTCACTTAAAAGTGATGCTTAATTTGATGTAGAGATGTGATCTATAGGGTTTGGTCAACAAAAGGGGGGGAAATTTTTTTTTCAAGCCCCGCCCACAAATTGTGGGTGGGGCTTCAAGTTCAGCGTGACAGACGGGACATGAATTTACCAAGCCATTTCTGCTTCGATACTTTTCGACTAAGCTCTCCTCACTGGAAAATCTTGAAACAAAATATGTGTATTCATGTTATCACTTGTTGGTACCTTTTTGAAATCTGCTAGTATACATTTGAAATTTCATCTTACTTTTGGAGGAAAATGCCAAAAAGTGAGCGTGACAGACGGGACAATAAAAACGTGACAGACGGGACACATTGAGATTGTACACAAAATAGAATTTTTAAAGACAATCAAATTTCCAGCATTAAATACCTTATTCTCATGTTCTAAAGGGGTTAAAGGGTCATCTTTAATATCATGAAACATAATAGCAAAAGTATTTCAATTTTCATCCACCAGAAAATTTTCATGTAGTCCCATCCATACATATTTTTGCTGTAGATGCCAAACGTGACAGACGGGACATTACTTTATGAATCATAATTATCTTCATAAAATTAAAATTCCGCCAAGTTAACAGTAGAAATGAATTTCCCCCCTACCAAAGAGCAAGACTGCAAAATTTTATTCAAAAACAATGGTCTAATTTATTGCAAATGCAAAAAGTAACTTAAAAAACGTGACAGACGGGACAAAAATCCATTTGACCTTTGACCTCCATTAAATCAGAAGAATATTAGTATTTTTAAAATTTTTGTATATAGACCTAAAATTCCCCTTAGTCCTAACTAGATTTGGTTGTCTTTATTATTATAACAGATGAAATTTCTAAAAATGACTCAATATGTAATTAACCATATTTTGCCATAAAAATGTGTAATTTCATTTTTGGGTTAAAAAATGGCTATTTTGGGTCAAAATATTCAAAAAATTAAAAAACTGAATATTGTTCCATAAAATTCAAATCATGCATATTCAAGTGACATAGAAGAAAAATGTTCAAAATAAACTTTGTTTTTTCACCAAAAGTGGACATTTTCATGGAATTACCCATAAAATTCAATTTGCATATTAATTAATACCTTATATAGTAATCTATACAGAAACCAAGTATACATGTATGTGATCAATGTCTCATGAAATGATCAGCGTAATTACACATGTATTTGCTTTGTCTAAAGGGAGGACAGTGTCTGTCTGTTGCCCTATACCCCATGTATACCCCTCCCCATTCTAATCAGTTCACCCATCAGCCCCCCCCCCCCAAAAAAAAAAAAAAAAAAAAAAAACACACGCATGTACATCCATGAAGTGAAACAACATAAATGAATACTGTGTAGTTAATGTATCGCACTAAATAAGCAAGATGCTTTCAATCAAAATTTTCATGTGCCCATTCTCTCTTTATTTACACACAGCCATCCTTTTCACACATAATGATCTACACTGTATACTTACAAATATGCAGGCAAGCCCCCCCCCCCCCCCCCAATTTATAATAAACAATTGGCCTATAATGAATCCCACAATCAGCAAGATGTTTCAATCCAAATTCATACTGTACCCATTCTCTTTTTTATTTTTACACACAGCCATCATTGTCACACATACAGCTCTACTTGCATATGTACCAGCAAGCCCCCCCCCCCCCACCCCTTATTTAATACTGTATAATTGACCTAATAATTAAAACAGAATAACTAAATAGGAGAGATAAATGTTTGAGATGTACAAATTAAAAGGCCTCTGAAGGTTAATCTCCTGTTTATCCTGGATACAAGCACATGCCCCTCCAACCCCACCCCAGCAATTATCATGTATTCCTTTTAATCATTTGTTGTCCTGTTTCTCTTAATATGTATCACCTTCTTTCTCTCTCTCTCTCTCTCTCTCTGTGACCTTACATGAAAAACAATGCAGGAATATAAGCATGACACATAACTGTATATTCATGTTGCCTATTTTTATTTTTTAAATAAAATTCACTGTTGGATACTTCAATTTACAAACACTCTTGATATAATTCAAACCAGTCTTTACATACATGCACGTGCAGTTTGTATTAGCATCAAACAAGTACATGTGCGTAGGCCTGATATGTAAAATCACATTTTGCACAAAGTGTTCAACAAAGCTTGAACATTTTACTTTTCTCAGGAAGCAGTGATGTATTTCATTTATTCATGATTAAATGTGATCATGTCTTCCAAATTAAGCAGGTAACCACTGTAAGTTCTAAGCCCATGAATTGTACTTTACTAGTATTTTTGAAGTGTAAAAGTCCTACTCACAGGTGCATTGAAAACCACTTCCAAAGTGAATGATTACTACATCTCATACCCCTAAGTGGTAGCTTTTGGAGCACATCAGTAAAAAGTACATCTCAGCAACAGTCAATAACTATGTACATCAGAGATTTCACATCTGGCACCTGAAGTATGGCAACTTCATGGTCCTGATTAGAAAGCTGTCAATTCTCGAAATTCACTTCCATCTCATTCATTCAAATTTTAAAAATGGGACAAGGATTATCCCTATTACATGTAGATTAACTTTAAAAAAGACATGTATTCAAAATCATACCAAAAAAAAAATATTCTTAGTACATTATTATTGTCAGAATATTCAATCCATTTCACTGTACTTGAGAAAGGCTTTAACATGTTATTTAATTTGTACTCACAGAAAAATACAGAACATTGAATTATTTATCATTTTAGGATATTTTACTGCTCCAACTACAAATCAAAACATGCAGTAACCCATGATTCCACACAAAATTACAAAATTATAAGATAGATGGAGCAATGACTATGAGAGGGCATATGAATCATGAAAGCTAATATGCAGAATCACAGTATTCCACACAATATGACTCTGCTTGTGAGAATAACTGGCTGAAAAAATTTTAACTTTCAAAATTGTGATAAAACATGTAACACATGTTTTGGAAAATTTCTTTCTGAAGATGTTATGTGTTATGAGTGAAGCTCATCTACATATTAACTGAAAAACATACGACTTTACTCTTTTTAAAAACTTTGTTCTTGCAAATAGGATCAACCAGACTATTTTGCGAGAGGGTAAATTTTAGATTGGGGAATCGACAAGCAGCGATGATAATTATACATTCGCAAAGTGAAGGTGAATTAGCACAGCCTGCATTGCATACAGCCATGCTGGGCTAGTATGTATGAATGTTGCCAATATTTTAGCATGTTAAATTCATGAAAATAAACCCCCTGCAGAATATATGGCATATACAAAAATTTCTGTAATCTTAATGCATGTACTTCACGGGAATCACGGCCCTTCCCCGCTCCTACTACTGCAATTGATTTACAGAAATGTTCATATGACTATTTATAAAAGTTCTTCTCAAAACCTGCTTCTTTGTCCTTTGGGATGAATCTTGTTTAGTTCTGGTAGGAGGTGAAGCATGGCTGAAGTTATATCTCACATTCAAAGCAAGAAGGTCTTTCAGACAAGTCTTGAGCAGAATCTTCTCATCTTTGCTCATTTCTGCAGCTTGTACCAGCTTACCTGCATAATTTTTTTTCTCTTTCATTCTTTTTCTTGTGAATGGTTTATCCTCTGTTTTGTCTTTTTCCCCCATTTGATGCATTGGACTGGAAGAACATGGTGAACCCTTGCCTAAAGTTCACATAGCCTCAGTCATTGTTGTTGGACCTTCAAATGTGGCTCCATTACTGCTTCTGTCTCGCATGGAATACCGATGGTCCTTGTAGCTGGGAGCATTGTTTTCAAAGACTACAAGGAAACAGAAAAATATAAGAGATTTAATGCCATTAAATGAAATACCATGCTATTTGATTTAAAAACACATTAAATCCAATCACCTTCTCCTACTTTAATGTATATTGAACTTTTGAAGTGGCATTAAATCCCCATAGCATACTGCCCGGAGTGAATGGGGGAGGGGGCTATTTCAACAATAACGCTGATTGGTCAAAATGTGATTGGGTCTATTAATAGATTGTCTTCATCCAATAATTTTAGTAATATTGTAAAATAGGACATGCCATTCATTCACGCAGCATAGCAGTACTTCAATGCTAGATTACCTGATTCAACATGTTCACCTCTTACTAATACTATGCTACAAATTTGGGGTTTCGGAGTTGAAACTGAAATTTTAAATAGTATTTTCCTCTCATGTATGAATGATCTAGAATGGACCATAGCCTGCTTACACATACAAAAGCTACTGAAGGCTATTCACCTGTGAAATCTAATGTGGAGTACAAGCTTGTATGTATTGTAAGTAATATTTGTATCAATCATGCATAGCTTTGCTAGAAAGTAACTGCTTAATTCATAATAAAAATGGTTGTTTAGACATTAATATTTTCATAAAAGAACAGCCTTCCTACAATATTGTGATTCCTATAAAGGAAATAATTATTTGTGGGTAAATTCAACTGATTTTTTAGTTAAGCCCACGCAAAACTCAAACTAAACTAAAGGAGTCAATCCATAACACAAATACCAATGCATGGGACTGGTAGTTGAAAAGTTGGGCCTACGGTTCATGCAAATAAAACCTGGAGAAAATTAGACTGTTCATAATAATGCTTTCCCCAAATACACAAAAAAATAACTCTAATTAAATACCTTCATGTTCTGCTCTTTCTTGCTCCTTCCTGGCCCTCTCAATCTTAGTTTTGTTGGTGAATCGCTTGATTCAATAGTCATGGTATACGATGCTCTGTGTGGCAGACATGGTACATGCACACAAACACTCAGAGTACAGGGGTTGTGATTGGCCATTTGCACTCAGGTCTCTAATAGCCGAGCTGTGATTGGTCACTTAAGGAGCAGATATGACATCATCATTGCAGGAAAGCTGTCTGCTAATTGTAGCAACTTTATATCAAAATTGTGAAAATATGCCCAAAATCTGCAAATGGGAACATTCACCATTGCTCTTAGATATATGTCCATTAATCATTTATGACAAAATTAAGTACTTCCCAGATATGGACCACGGAACTGAAGAATTTTGAGGCTCGGCCCATGGCCTAATGCCCCAATATATCTTTACTACATGTATATGCTCGTGTGTGTGCAGATTCTCCAGCTGAATGATTTTTGTCCATTTGAGGCATAGTGAAATTTGCTTGCTCATTATAATGGGAAGATTAGCAATCTTTTTTCTTTGTTTTAAAAGCAGCAAATTTACAATGTAGTTTACAATGTAGCTTGTTATAACCAATATCTCATTATAGCCGACCTCGCTATAAAGTGCTGCCATAGAATTACACGCAAGTAAATTTGGGACCTTAAAGGGGGTACCCAATGCTGAAACAATGTTAGTTCATTTAAAAGATCATGATTTTATTAGCAGAAAATCATCTGCCTTAAGTTTTTTAAAAATTCGTGTTGCCAGAAAAATCCCCGAAATATGGTAAGACTTCAGGATATTTTGGCCCCTCAGCTGTGTCCCAATTTCAGCTTGGTAACCACAATGACGTCAAAGTGGTTACCCAGGTTCGCGTATTGCAGATGTGTTGCGCGCTAGACTGTACAAAATGCATTATACCTTGCGCGCATTTTGCTATAATTGCGCGACAAGGTAACCACTTTGACGTCATTGTGGTTACCTAGCTGAAATTGGGACACAGCTGAGGGGCCAAAATATCCTGAAATCTTACCATATTTCGGGGATTTTCTGGCAACACGAATTTAAAAAAAAATTTAAGGTAGATGATTTTCTTCTAATAAAATCATGATCTTTTAAATGAACTAACATTGTTTCAGCATTGGGTACCCCCTTTAACAATATTCTTGTTATAGCCGTTACCTCGTTATAGCCGACCTCGTTATGTCGAGTTTCCCCCTGTACATTAAAGTGTGAGCCACATTTACCATAGTTACAATTTACTCTGAAATCATAATTACATCATACTGATTGAAAAGTAAAGTTTTTCTTTTTTTTACATGGCTGAAAATTTGTTAGGGAGTGGAGGGAAAATTGCCTCCTTGCCCCCTTCAGATACGCTAGTGCGGTCACCTCACAAAACGTAACGAGAAAAAAAATGATAATAAAAACATGACACAAGAAAAACAGAGAATGAACAGTGTGGTAATTAAATGTGTTGTGCCATTGTCATTTGTTATGCCTTTAACAAATCATTCTGCTTACCTTAAATGAGACACTTGAGTTTGCTTCTTACAAAAAGTTCCAGTTCATAACAAATGGTTCGCGAACCCATGCAGTACCAAGGCGAGGGGTGGTATTCTGAAAATTGTTGTAACTTTTAATGTTAATTGTCAGAGCAAATCAAAATTAGGACAAGTCATTGGTTAATATTTGAGCACAGCTCTCTGTGTTCGCGTTAAGTTGATAAAGACATCTGTGCAGGCACCAACGATAATTGTTTATTCCGCGCAATTTCAATTTGTTATGACAATTAACATTGAAATACTTAAGTAAGATAAAAGTTACAACAGTTTTCAGAATACTGCCCCAGGACACAGTAGATCTACATACATGTACATCTACATGTACACTACTAATACACCCTCCCTCATTTCATAAAGGCATAAATCTATGAGAACATTTTAATCCCGTAACAAGATATAGCTGAATTCCAGCTGTGTTATGTAAGATCAGACACATTCTTTATTTTGTTATGTTTAAAAACATTTTGGGCCAACCAAGGGGGCTGAGGCCTCCAGTTGAGGAGCCCTGCTTTAGTGCATGTAATCAACTTGAATTTTTAAAGGGAAATCCGACCTTAATAGCAAGTTGCTTTGAAAGAAAGAGGAAAAATCAGAGAAGCAGACTGATGAAAGTTTGAACGAAATCAGACAAGCAATAAGAAACTTATGAATTTTTGAAAGTTGTAATCACTATGCTTATGGGAATTTCAGATTGGCCGAATAAGTAATGTCACTGTGATGTAGCTGTGGACAACTCCCCCATTCGCTCTAACACACAAAATGTCCAAAATGCCATTTTGTTCAAAATGCATTACTCAGTAGTATCTGTTCATTCATGAGGACCTATAGCAATATGCTATCTCCAATATATTTTGAGTACTGCCCTGAGGGTAAAGCGCCTCGAAGAAAACGGCAAATTAATGATATTTTTGTGTATGACAAATGGGAGAGTTGTCCACAAAAATGTCACAATTGACTCACCAAAATGCCAATTTGGGATTCGCATAGATGTAGTGATCTCATTTTTCAAACATCCATAACTTTCTTAGTCCTTGTCCGATTTCTTTCAAACTTTCACCATCCTGTTTTTCTTATTTTTCTGCTTTACAAATCATCTTATTACCAAGGTTGGATTGCCCATAAAGGCTGGCAGAATCATGATCAACTCAAATCACTTACTTCCAGCCACAATTTTAGTGGCAGATATTCTCCCCACTACATGGAAGGGTGCTTTCATGTCGAGCTCATACTGTTCCACTCCTACATCTGCTGCTTCTACATGTAGACCTTCAATGCCCTGACAGAAACCAATTCTGTAAGTGTGATTTTTTTCAGCATCTGTTACTTCCACTCTGTTGGAAAAGAGAGAGAGAGAGAGAGAGAGAGATCATGCTCAAGTATGCCCACTGGAAGGGTGTTACCACCCAAAGTCCTCATGATACATTGAAGAGATGATTGAATAAGGGCAAAGATATATATATGTATATAAATATATTTATATATATATATATATATATATATATATATATATATATATACATGTAACTCTAATTCCGGCGTTTAGGGGAATCCTTTTATCTCAGCCTATTGTTATCATTCGCCTTAACGCACGGTTGCTTTCGCCGTAACGTCGAATTTCTATTGTGACGGAATAAACCGCATTGATAGGATTCCCCCTAACGTAGGAAATAATCACTGTATATATATATATATATATATATATATATAGGGAAGGGTGTTACCACCCTAAGTCCTCATGATACATTGAAGAGATGATTGAATAATGGCAAAGATATATATATATATATATATATTTAATCTTTATTCAGCTTTCTCTTTCATTTTAGATCTGTGTGAAAGAACATCATAATAGCAATGTCACATGAAAAAAAAAAGATTGCTCTTAAAATGCACTCATATTCGAAAAATGACTGGAAATGGTTAAAAACTTTGGACCAAATTTTGAAGCCATTATGTGTGTATAGTTCAATATAATGTATGTGCAGTGATTTCTCTGTTTCTGATTCTCAGCAAGTTGCAGTCACCTAACATTTGTTTACTTTACTTACTATTTCCATGATTCCAAAATTATACAACACACTATTATTTGTATCTACATATTTACTACCGGTATATAATCATTACTCAACCATTCTATAGAAATTCTAGATAGTTTCTGAGTTCAGCCAAACCTGTCATTGTGGCTACCTCCTTATAAATAAAGAGCACTCTTCTGTGGTGGCAACTTAAATTCAATTCTTTCTCTCCACTACATAATTTTTTTGTGTTGTAGGAATCATCTAGAAAAAACAACTTTTTGATCTAGTGCCTCTTTTCTGTTTTCTATGGACAGCCGTATTAGTATTATTTATTACATGTATTAATTTTTTTAGTCATTAATTTATTCATTTTTTCATTAACAGGGTAGCCCATTCAACATATGTTAGTTATGTTGGTCTCGCATGGGGCCCTGGGAGTAAAATCACAAGTATAATCATACAATCAAATCAAACATAATAAAAAATAGAAAATGAGCAATTGAGAAAAAGGGGGGGGGGGGAACGAACATACCGGTAAATGTTAAAATTGTCCTCACTATATGAACACATTTTAGGAATAGTACTGCAAATGATAATACAGCGAGCAAGATAATGAGGAACAAGTAATGAAAACCAGAGTGACAAAAGGGGGGGGGGGGGGTAATAAATCTAACTGACTCAATCAGTGGCCATGGCTAGAAATTGAAAATAACTCGTTAGGTGGATTTTAGTCAAGTGAAATTTTTTGTTCTTACTTGAACTGGTAGATTATTCCATAAAAAAGGGCTGTTATAGCACAATGAATGCATTCAATACTCAGTACGGCATTTAGGGATTACAAGTTCACACCTGACAGATTGTGTGATACTGTAAATACCGTGAGGTTTTGGAATCATCAAAATGATAAGAAATTGACTCAATCTCACTGAAATGCACACTGCACACAGAAATGGGAATGGGACTGCATACACGTGCCACGAATGTTCGGCTCAAACACTTCAGCTATTTCTCGTCATATTTCGAATGTGAGGGCATTTGAAGAGCAATTCTTTTCAGGGAACATTTCTACCATGATGTTACTCCAAAGGGATATACATGTAAATGGAACGAGAAGCTTACAAATTATTTTTTCACCTTTCCCAGAACTCAACCTTCTCTGTAAGGTCTTTAAATTGTAAGGATTAATTGTAGACTGTCATTATGACAATTTCACAAGGGTATTTAAAAAAGCAAAATTCAAATTTAGCACAGCAATCAATAAACTGGTGTCTGAGGTTCACATATACATGCATGCCACACTGTACAATAGTAAAGGTGGGTTTTTCACGGGGCATGCGAACGTTTCGCAAAGGATTCAAATTTTTTTTAAATGGCAAAGTCCAACATTCGGAGAAGTTTTTTTCTCCAAATGCGTTGTGACAATGGAACCATTCTTGCGCAGTGTGTGCCTAGTTCGTACAACGTATTTGCAAATGTCGAGTGGAGCATTGTCAAACTATGGCCAGTCCACTTACACGAAGAACGCGCGACTAAAATGCGAATGGAAGTTGATAGTTGTCTTGAGTTGATCGGTCTCTTCGTGAATAGTATGCTGTCTAGTACTAGTAGTAGTCGCCGTATGAAGTTAGTCACCTCGGCCATGCACTTTATGTAGGCCAGACGACACATGGTGCAGATTTGCCACCAAACATGAGGCAAACGTGCGCTAAACGTTCGTGCAAGTGCAGGTTTTAGTTCATGTGTAGCTCGCGCAGAGTTCGGGAATACTTTGTGACATTCACAAATTAATCATCACGAACGGTAGGCAAATCAAGAGTGGGCCTCAACGTGAAAGGCTAAAGTTTGTTTCTTTGGCTATGTCATCTGTTCTCATAAAGTATGTGAACAGTTGATCATGAATAGGTCGAGAAATGATCGGACGAACTTTGCTGCTTTCACGAGACATACCTGAGACATTCTCCAAACTGTCAAAATCTGATTGGGGTTTCATGAAGATTTTGTCAATATCACGCACGTCGTGTGTAGGTTGTGCGCATATGACAAAGCTTTTGAGACATTTTGGAACCTAAAATACCAATGATGGACTATGCCATTTTTTTGACATCCGCATCCTTCTCAAATCGTTTGCGTGCCCCATGAAAACCCACCTTAAAGGCTTTACAGCAACACACAAAAGTACAATAGTACTCTACCCAGCTCCAAGAGGAATATTGTACTTGCAAGTTGCAATTCGATCATTGGTTCAATGAATTTTTAGAAATTTCAGAAACACAAAATCATGCCTTCAGTTTCATGGCCTGGATGATAACATTAAGTTAACAAAAAGTCAAAATTTCATTTTCCATGCATCATGTGCATTTGCCAAAGAACCACTTATACATGTACAAGCTTATCTGAAGATAACCTTGTACTCAGACTAGCTCTTTTATGGGTGAATAGGCTTCAATAGCTATTGTGTGTATCAGCAGGCCCTTTTCCAGGCTAGATCATTTATACAGGCACCAGGAGACAGGAGAGGAAAATAATTATTTAAAATTTCACTTTCAATTCTGAATCCCCAAATTTGTGGCACAGTAAGAGTTGAAGAGTCCCTGAATCAGGTAATCTAGCAAATTTAAGAAAATTATATTTGCTTAGGTCTAGAGCAATTTTGTTGTCTGTTTTTGACTGCTGCAACAGTGAATGTTGGACACAGTCCCACATAGGAAAGCCTATGAGTGCCAAAGAACATGATTAAAAAATAATGGCATTTGAAAGAACTGTGTGTACTTCATCAATTTCCATCGCATTAGCATTACCGATTCCCACTTACTCACAGTCACACTAGTCACAGGCACGTCGAAATCACGACAGTCACTCAAGTCACATTTTCTCTGCAATTCGATAAAGTAAAACCCTACTCAATACTGAATTGATGGGACATAATGATTAACATTTCCTTTACTCTTTAGGGATTAATTATATCACTTACGTTTTCCCTTTTAGAGGTTCAATCATTGTGAGATACTTGTCTTCAAATGATGATTCTACTGAACAATCTGAAAAGGCAGACTGCACAGAAGCAAAAATGCAAAACAAAATGAGGAAATACGACATTTTAGATACCGGTACCACCATCAAAATTATAGTCCACGGTCTTCCTTTCAGATCACGTGCAAAAACGTATACAACCGTCGCGTAGTCTTGTATTCCAGCCATATGATTCCAGCCTGATTCCAGCGGTATGCACGTACATGGTGCACGCACACTCGCAAAAAGTTGCAAGTCGCAATATATAGGTCGCAATTTGAATGGTAGCCTACGCGATTCTGATTGGTTGAAAGTTCACAAAGTCAGATCGCGGTTGAATTGTGGAGTGACGTGGACGTGGTATGGTAGTTGGGTGAATAATATTGGTTAATTATTTCAATACACTAAACTCATAGACAAATTAAAACTTATAGACGGAAAGGTAGCACGCGCGGATTTGCCTCATTTGCACATAAGCTGCAGCGTCACCATTCAGTCTAAGCGTATTTAAGCGTATTTAGGCTCCGCCCATTTGGTAACATTTCATTTTTCCCGAAGCCCCCGATACCAAAAAATATCGAGAAGTATCGAGAAACACCTTATGCATTATTCATTTTTGTTTTGCATACTCCGATTTATCAAACTTTGATTGGACCCGACCTTATGAATATGAATGTCCTTCAAAAGGAATGATTTGACCTCTTTTCGTCACTTCCGCTGTGAATTTCACGTCACCGCACAAAGTAAAAAAAAGTTGTGGAAAGTTTATAGGTGAGTACACATGTATTTATGCTTAATTTTCGAAAATTAGAATATATTTAGAACAAGTTCTGCCACTGTGAGTAATCTGTTTCAATTTCCCTACATTATGAAGGGATTCTACAGAGCTGTATGTCATGAAACAATGTGTAATCTACTCTCGAACTTTCAAAACAATTTTCATCGTCATGAGCTAATGTTGCAGCTCGATTTCCCTTACCACCCTGTCACTCGTGACGGCTTACCCGGACTTTCGGGCGGGGCTATCTCGATACGTTTCGTCTTTCGATAGATGATTACTGAATTAGAGAGTTATAGCCGAAAGATTTAGTAAACCTCTAAATAGATCGAACTTAGTCTGTAGACCCTATGCTATGTCAATGATTTGGTTATCTAAATTAGATGTAGACGCATAGACCCTGTTAATTTCTGGAAGACAAAGGGCCCAGGTGAGGCCCTTTCTAATTGATTCTGTACTAGATCTACTGTAGAAAGTCTAGACTAGGCTATTCTTGTGTGGATTTAAAAAAAAAATAAAAAAAATTTAATTTAGAATGAGGAGGGGGTTCTATGTTGATATTTTTTTCCAGAGACCAGTCCAGATCCCCGCCCAGATCCAGGTCTACTTTGAGTAAATGTTACACACACAGTTTTTAATTTTAACGCAGTGGTTCTAGATCTACTAGTACTAACGTTAAATAGATCTAGGCTTTGGCCCCATTTTTTTTCTAAACTTGAGCCAAGACCAAAGCCAAGGCAAGCATGATGAGGTTTTATTTTTTTATTTCAAGAGAGAGAGAGAGAGAGAGAGAGAGAGGGGGGGGGGGGGGTCATATTTAGTCTTGATTCTAGACCAGAATCAAAACCCAGGCAATAATATAGTGGGATGGCCTTTTTTGCTTTGTTTCAGTATCGCATTCATAGTCTCATCATGCTGACTTTGATTTCCCTCAGATAATAACATGGCAAGGAACTAACTTGTGGCTGATCTACTTGAAGATCTAGAGGATTTAAAGCCTAATAGACGTCTGCGTACTTGCACAACTCAACAACTGTTGCAGGTGCCGGATGAAGCGGACTTTGATGAGACGTGAAAAATAAACAGGTAGGTACGTCTAGACCTAACTAGTTAGACTAGACCGAAAATTCTGTCTCTCGTTGTTAGCCTCTTCACTTAGAGACGTAGACAGAAGCGGGCCATTTGATCTCCTGTGCAAACCGACTACACGCTGACGTAGTTGGAAAAATCGCTATAATTTTATTTTTCCTCATGCATATATGATTAAATTGATTAGGCCTAGGCTCTACTCATTCAAGAATCTGTTCAACTTACCAATTTGTCTGTATAATCCGTTTAATGCACCTTTTTCAGGTAATTCAGGGTCCAAGGTATTCTCTGTTTGAAAATCTTGCAGCCGTTGTGTAGTCGGTGTGTGGTCGGTTTGCTTAGTAGATCCAACGGCCCACTTCTTCCAAGTGAAGAGGCTAACGAACGAGTGACAGAATTTTCGGTCTAGTTAGACCTAGACCTATTACAGCTAAAAATTATAGGTCTGGTAGTGGTAGTGTGGGTGTATCCAGGATCAGTTTACTTGGGGGGGGGGGGGTGATGTGTTCACAATAAAGAGAGACAGTTTTTAGTTTACATTGTCCAACCAAAACAGCAACAACAAAGTCATCAATTTTTTTCTGAAGAGAATAGACATTTCATTTGTCCTCTTTCTTTATCCACCACTGAGATCTGTTTTCTTAAGTGTAGTATTACATCAGCTTTTTTAGTGTCTTTAAAAATCAATTATGAGATCTTTAGGGGATGTTCAGTATGATGTCCGTATAAATACAATTTTTAGTCCTCTTAATAATTATATTAAACATTTCATTAATTCCTGCAAATAGAAACAAATCAAATAAGATGGATGAACTTATGTTATTGATAATATTATTTATCATTATTTTTATTTATTATCATTATTATTATTATTATTATTATTAATATTATTATTATTATCATTATTATTATTATTATTATTTTCAAGGCCAAAACATTACACTTTCAGTTAAAATCTATGAATCTCTTTAGGATGGATTGTAGTTAGGATTTATCCTCTTTGAAAACAAGAGGGTGAGGATGAGTGTATATGTGATTTTTTTTTAAAATATAGGATAATGCTTCTCTACTTCATCTATTACAGATGATGATGAATGATGATGATGATGAAGATGAAGGCTTACCCACTGAGAATGAAGACAAATTCTGAGAGGAACAAATAAATACTTAGCTGCTCCAGTTTTGCATGGTAGGTTGCTGTCAGGGCGTTGATTTGTTTTGTTTTGTTTTTTGTTTTTTTGTTTTGGGGTTGTTGTTTTGTTTTTTTTGGGGGGGGGGCATGCAGAACAGCCTAATAGTACTCTTCATGATTTTTTCAACACCTCTTAATTACCAGCTTCTCCATGGTTACGTGAAGCAGGGAAAATTATAGAATATGTTGAAGGAGGGGGGGGGGGGGCAAAATGATATATTTGCCCTCAATATTATGGGGGGGGGGGGGGCAACTGCCCACTTGCCACCCCATAATCGACGCCACTGGTTGTTATTAGTATCTCAATACAATCTAGGTACATATTTTTATTTTTTTTTACATAAACATAATTTTCTTGAGACTTTACTAATTTGGTTTCTTTTAAATAGCCTTGAACATTTTATGTGTCCAACTGGACAAACTTTTTTCCTCTTTTAATACTTTTGAGAATTCCCACTTATCATTCTATTTCATATAAAGAGTCAACGTTAACTGGGTTAATAGGTAGCTCTAAATTTCAGTATTTTTTTAAAATTCTAATTGTTGCTTTTTAATTATCAAATACACAATGGATTCTATTTTCTAAAATCTTTCTTCTTTTCTTTCAACAGACATGGATTTCTACTTCAGTCTTCAGTGAAATAGCCCCCTGCTTTGATCAACATCATATTAAAATCATACCTGGATTCAAGTATAATATGCATAATTAGAATGACTGAAGGGGAGTTTAAAGTTCTTCAGTTATATCTTAACCATCTTACTCACCCCCTCCCCATGTCAAACGTTGTAGTCATATGCAGCCATTTTTGTAGTAGCTCGTTATGTGAGGAGGTCTTCCTCTTCTATGTGGCCTAGTGAGATTACAGGGCCCCTAATGATATTAAGATAAGCAGTGCTAGAGCCACTTGGGCTCTCCTTTATTAAATCTTCTCGCAGTGTACTAGTATAACAAATTAATAATAATCTAATTAACTGATTCTATGAATTTGTTATTAATTTGTTATTGAATTATTATTTTATTATTCATCTACTGAGAAAATTCATACTATTCAACATTTTATTTGACTTAAAACTACTAGTATAGAATTACATCTCTATGTGTGTTCCCCCCCCCCCCCATTTTATAGTTAGAGTTATGATACTAGTATGCAATATACATGTACGAACTAAAAGGGAAATGAATTATTTAATTTAGATTTCTTAGAACTGTCAACATTATCTTTGCTCTTAAGAGTAAAAATGTTGTCATTGGTGTGTGTTGAACATGGAACTTAGATGGTCATTTATTTCTTTTATCATTTCTTCTTTTGTGGGGTGTAGTGGGTAAATAATTTTCAAATAACACGATAAAAACTATTTTCGAAAAAATCAACTCAAGGCAATTTCAATAGCCCTGTCTATCACCTTTAGAAACATTACAATGGCGTATTACGTAATCCAAACCTGATTTCTATTTTTCGCGAGTAGTTTTTATCATGTTAAATGGTAATTCAAATAATTTACTTCTTGGAAAGGGATTGAATTAATAAGGTATGATTCAATTAGATTGAAATTCACTTTTGAAAAATGCGTGCCCCCCCCCCCCCCCGAAGAAAAGTATGCATTGTGCCCCCCCCCCCCCCCATTTCTAGAACGAAAACCTTTTTTTTTTTTCTTCCCCTTGTCAGAGAAATTTTGGAGGACTTGGGAAAACAAATTTTTTGTCGCTACCCAACCCCCCACTGAGCGACTTTTTGAGAGCTGGCGAGACCAAAAAAGTACGGGTCTCCAAGCAGTTTCAAAATTGACAAACCACCATTTGTGTGCCCCCCCCCCCTATACAAAATCATGGATCTGCCCCTGTTTGTACTACTCTCAAGAAGAGAATATTAGTTGACCTTGACAAGGTATTGTAGTATATGAAAAGAGGGTAGACTACAGATAAATTATATAGATTATGTTGGGTTTTTTTTTTTTAAAGAATAATTAAACGTACAATTAAGAAGTACGACAATGTCTAAAATTCTCTAAAGACTGTCCTCATTTCTGTACGCAAGAAAAATTTTATTAAAAAGTGAGAAAATCTAAACGTATTTCTGATTCGACGTGTGTAAACAATTGCATCTTAAATTTTGATTGTAAGAAAGATATACATGTACATTGTAATTTAAAATTATTCTGTGAACATGATAAAAGTCCTCTCATATCATTGAAATGAACCATAGGGGAGGGGGCTGAAATGAACCAGGACGTGGGATCGAGGTGTATGTATGAGAGAGAGAGAGAGAGGTGGAAGAAAAGAAGATGAGAAAGGGCGGAAGTGAGAAGATTTGGTAAAAATGAACTTAGAGAAAGGGGGGGGGGGGGGGGGAGAGAGAGAGAGAAAGAAAGAATGTGAAGAATAAAGGTGTAAGTATATTAAATCAGTTCGGGTCAGTTAAAATGGACGAATTTTCAAGGTTCATAATTCTCTTTGAAAGGTATGTTCAAAAGGCTATAAGATTTACAAACTTGGCAGCAATGCGAAAGTTGCCCCTAAAGAAAATATAAGGATACCTCTTCCCCTACACCTAATACCTAATACTTTATTCTTACTTTTGCCTTCCATCATACCCACCCCCCCCCCCATGTTTTTTATAACTTCTGTATCCTACTGGTCAAAGAGATTTAATTTCTTTGAAAAAATACTTATGAATGTAAAAGTTTTTCTCTTAATTCGTGAGATGTGATAAATATCAACAACATGAAGGCCTATTTATCTTCTTAATGAATACGGTACATGTACAACTCGACCCTTTTGTGCTGAAAATCACATGTTGTGACCTAATTATCATAAAGATTTAATGACACCATATGAATGACGCCCATTCGTCAATTATCGATGCGCCGTCATTAGCCAAGTGATGAATACATTAGCATACATGAATAAATTAAGCGGACTTGACCTTTCTTAATGCGCATGCGTGACACTGATCCACGTTTTTATTTCATTTGTGTGTAAAGCATATACGCGGTAGGGAGCATCTTACAAAATGAATAATGCATAGGGGCTTCGGGCGCGTTCAAATCGTGGCCAAATGTTACAGTGTAATGGCGGCCGCTTTAGGGGCTTGACTAAACTGTTTTCCCCCTCTTTGTTTGTTTTTTTCATTTATTTTATGATTTTTTAAAAAAATTTATTCATTTTTAAAATCTTTTTGTTTTTGTTTTTTGTTTTGTTTTGTTTTGTTTTGTTTGTTTGTTTGTTTGTTGTTGTTTTTTTGTTGTTTTTTTTTTTTGGGGGGGGGGGTGCTTGATTTATCATTTCAGGAGCGGCGGGATACTTCCCAAAGTGGCACTTTATTGGAAAACAGGAGCATCTACAAAAACTTGGAGGAAAAGACTAATATACCATCACAAACTGACATTAACCTATACCTTTTTTCATTAATGTGTATTTTCCTCAGCCTCACTTCATCCTTTTTCTTTAATTTTTCATTTCGATTCCGATTGTACAAAGTCATTTTGAGAGGACATTGCCTTTTATACCAGAAGTCACTACCGCTCCTATGTTATAACATTTATTTATCAACAAGTGGTCAGCTACAGTACTACACTAGTAGCCATGACCACACATTTATTTATCAACAAGTGGTCAGCTACAGTACTACACTAGTAGCCATGACCATCGCACATTAGGGACTCACGTACATCAACTCTCCTGCTTCACCAGCAAGGGATCGAACAAACACTTTTCATCTTCATCTTTGCTAGACACACTTCTCAAAGTTTTCTCATCGAGTTATACGATAATTTGAGGAATTCTAGGACAACTACCCCCTGGACAACTGCCCCCAGACAACTATCCCCTAGGACAATTACCCCTCAGAACAACTACCACCCCCGGACAATTCTCTCCCGTAAAAATTACCCCCAGGACAATTACCTCCCCCCCCCCCGCCCAGGAATAATTACCCCCATACAATGACGATTATACGCCCAAGGACGATACCCTCCCCCCCCCCCCCCAGGACAACTACCCCCTGGAAATTACCCCCCCCCCCCGGTATTTGTCCTGGGAGATAATTGTCCTGGAGGTAGTTGTCCAGGGGGTAGTTGTCTCGGGGTAGTTTTCCGGGGGGTAAATGTCCAGGGGGTACTTGTCTGGATCATATGAATTTGAGGACGTCCTCTCCATATTTCTGAATTTGTTTCCTGCACTTCATTTGGAGCGATTCCTACAATTCACTACTTTACATTATATACTCCGTCATCTCACCTGGAGAAATTTGTATTTTCTATTTTTATCATCTCTGCAATTTAATTACTCAGAGAACAATCCAAAATCTCGCTTGTGCTAACCAGTGGCTTATCTAGGTATTTGACGCCAGGGAAAACTATCAAGTCTGCGCCCCCCCCCCCCCCCCCCATGCCCAAACTCAGATTAAAGAGCGTTTTTAATTTAGAAATGCTGGCACTACGTGAAAATGAGTTTTGATGCATATTTGCAAATGCAAATTAATTTTGTTAGCCCAAATTTGATTAATTGTTGTATAAGCGAGGGAGCAATGCGATCAAGCGGCAGATTTTTTTTTTTTTTCCTTTTCAGCCCTCAAATTGAAATTTCTTATGTATACCCTTAGAAAAAAAAATCCGAGGGAATAAAGAGACCTAGCAATAGATTTTTTAAAGATTTCTTTCGAATGATCTATACTTTGAAAATGCTTTTATATGCACTTATATCCCATCTGGGGGCGCAAAATTTAACAAGCTCCTGCCTTATACGGGGGGGGGGGGGGGGGGGCAAAGAAACTAGAGTCAATTAATGGTTACACTTTAAAAACGCCATTGGGGCCTAGATCCTGAACACAATTATGCAAGGGAGCAAAGTGAGCGAGCTTTAGAAAATGTTCGCATTTCAAACCGTATAAAACACCATTTCTTACGCATTTCGTCCCTGACGGGGCGCAAATAACCCTCAGTGAGACAGTAAATTGTATTTCTCCCCCTTTTCTTTCTCTCTCTCTCTCTCCTTTTTTTTTTTTTTTTTTTTTTTTTTTTTTGTTGCGTTTTTTGCGCCCCCTTCAAGTGCCGCCCAGGACACGTGCCCCCTCTGCCCCCCTCCCCCCTTAGATACCACTGGTGCTAACCAAATAGTTTTGTGATCATTTCTGCGGTGATATCTGTAAATATACATTGGAATCGGATTGTGCAATATTTCAAAACTTTTGACATTTTGGAGGATCCATGTCCGGTTAACCCCTGCACGTATAAAGTCTGTAATAAGTGGTGATAGCCCTTTATTCCCATCTCGCCTTTAATTAGCAACCAACCTCTACAAATGTATTAATATCTTTTATGACTTGAATAATTTAGGTAATCATGGTAATAGGCTTAATATAGGTACATGTAGGCTTAAATCATCATCTTCCTGGACAAAAGAGGCTGGTAATGAACTGGTTAGGCCTGTTAGGTCTAATCGCAATATAGCGAGCAAGGCGAGCAAGCTATGGAAGAAAAGACACTTTTAACTGATCTTTTTATAGTGTTATATCTTTGAAAAAGGTTGATTGGGGTGCTTACATTTAAATATTGTTTATAACAAATCTGGTTGTTTTGCACTGTACACGTACATGTATTTCATGACTTTACTTAAACGCAGTGGCGGATCCAGTGGGGGGGGGGGGCGGGCCTCCTCCCCTGGGACCAAAAAGGGGCCCCAAAAATGCTGGGGTTTTTTTTTTTTTTTTTTTGCTTGTCAGAGATTTTTTGAGTGAAAAAGGGGCCCCCCAAAAATGCTGAGGACCTTTTTTATTTTATTTATTTTTTTTTTTGCTTGTCAAAATTTTTTGTAAAGATTGAGCCCCCTCCCTCAAGAAATCCTGGATCCGCCACTGCTCAAACGTATCGTGCTTTGTTAACTAATTGCATGGAGACACTGCCCGGTATTGAAAATGTACAGAAATGAGCAATTCGGGCACCTCCCTCAACGAATATGTGAATCTCACTGCCCAAATGTGAGCATATTCAGGCACCTCGCAGCCTAAATATGAGAATATAAAAAAAGGGGGGGGGGGGACTGCCCCAAAATGAGGATATTTGGGTACCTCGTACATGCATTTCATCACTTGACTCAAATGCATAGTCCTTCGTTAACTCACGAGATACATATCACATGCCCGCTACGCCCCTTTTCTTCAGTTGATTTTCCTTTTATTCATAAATTCAATGCCTACTTGGTTTCTCAAGATGGTTAATGCAAGGTCACTGTCGTAGACAGACTTGTTGAACAAGGGGGTACAGATGGGGGGGGGGGGGGGAGGTGACACACAAAATCAGTCAAGTAGTTACACACACAGTGACACACACGCACACATACACTCATTAATCCGGGGATGACCTTTTTTTTTAGAGGATGAAGGGGGGGGCATGGTCCTCTTGTGTCCCTGGCTACACCTATGGGCAAGGTTACATGGTGACTGAGGAGGAAGTAAAATATTCTTTTTCAGAAAATAACCATATTCAACCCGTTTCTAAGCACTGTCGATTTGCTGGCCCTAGCTTCCACATTGGAGAGGTGAAAAATTTCAGAGGTGAAAAAATTCCCATATTCTATTGCTCCATGTTTCCGTTGAACATTTTTCTCCTTTACGATTAATCCTTTGGGGCTAAAAGGGGCACTTTCTGGAAACTGGAAGCCATTCTTTTGCCTTTTTTTTTAAAATAAATCTTTTTAGACCCTGTGGATAGTGCACAAAATAAAATTTTCATTCAATTTTTACATACACTGTAAAAGTATCAAGTTTAAAGTGTACGTCTCAAATGATTCATGAAATATTGTGGAAATGAGCAGGACAGCAGGACAGAACTACCAAACAAACGGAACACTGAAATAGACAACAAACAGACGGACAACCTAAAAACATAATGCCAAGGACAGGTCTCGGCACCACCTTTTATGGGCAAAGGCAAAAAAAAAAAAAAAAAAGAAGTGTACTTACAACAACTCATACAAATATTCACAATGGCAAGAAATAGTACACATAATCTTGGTTGTATAAAAATCTTTCTTTTTTAATATAAGATATATGAACACATACATTTCAGTCACTATGATTTCCATGAATGATAACATTTACTCTCTGCTGACTGTTGCAAAATATTCACAATGGCAGCTATATCCCATCTTTGGTAAACAAACTATTAAATCAAATACTCATAATATATAACATGAATATCATTTTCATGGTTACGGTATCATGGTTTCAGTGCATTCTCTTAAATCTGCTATGGATTAGAGCACACAATGTGGCAGAAAATAAGAAATAAGCTTTTTTGTCTCAGATCAAAATTAGTACATGTATACGTATACCTTTCACATAAATTAGTGCATGTATGTTGTGGAATGAAAGTGTATCTCCACGAGTCCTTCGTATATAAAGATTATATACCATACACAAAAGTCAATGTCATTTTGGTCATGTGGACACACAAATGAAGATAAAAAATGAAACAAAAGTTAGTCATGCTTTAATTTTCTATCATCATTTGAATGTTAAATAAATGTAATGATTGTGACCTACTCTTTGCTTCATTTTGCCAAAGATAAATGTTTGTATAGGGTCAGGGTTACAGTTGCAATAGAGTTTTACTTGGGTTAGGATTAGGTAAGGCAAAGTAAGGCATTCGATTAAATATTACTCACTCAGGATTCCCAGAGAAATCTTTTCCATATTTTTTCTAATAGTACTGAAATGTAAAAGGATATAGTATACAAATTCATATTTTCTGACCTTGTACATTTTATAATTACTTTCCAAAATCAAAACGTCCACTTGTCATTCACTGATACATTTTACAATCTGCTTAATGCAGTATATGAATTAACAATACTATATAAATCAACAATAATAATATATAAGGAGAAGTCAATTTAAAAAAATTGGAAAAGTCAGAATGAAAATGGCTCTAAAAATTGAAGTCATGAAAAATTCATTGATGATGGACATGAGAATGATGAGGATGACAAATATAATGAGTTTTAAAAATGATGATGAAAATAAATGACATTAAAATGAGTGACAAAGGACATTAGATATGAAGAGTTTTAAAACTTGTCTAGTGCTGGCTTGCTTTTGGATTTTCAATCCTGCCTAAAACATTGCTCTAACACGAAATAAGATTTTATATCAAGTTGAAATGAACACAATAAACAGGAATTAGAGGGCCGAGGTCTCACTCAGACTAACTTCTAGGATCTCACCCCAGAGGGCAAATCTTGTTACAAATCATGTTGTAACGTACTAAGAAAGACATTTTAAGGTTACAAACAAATCCTATGGATCGTTCAATGTGGCAAAGGTTGTCCCAATTTGTATTCCTTTTCTACAAAAATATAAACCACAGAGCTCTTAGCGGAGCTCAACAGCCCTTTTCAGGGCTCTTATTCCTTGAAAGATTACATGGTGTAACCCTAAAAAACTAAACCTACAATTCAAAAATATAAATGTTGTGCAGTAGAACTTCTCAAAGGAGAAGGCTTGAACACTGCATCAATATATATCAAATCATAATTATGTTTCAATTTATCTTTCAAAGCCCAGAGGGGCATTAACATGACTTGTATTATTTTAACAAGAGATAAGGCCCTTCTCCATCTCAGTTTAACCATTGGAATGGAATAAAGGGATATTCTGAATATTTTTGTTTTACTTTTTATTTTTCAGAGAACCAAAGGGAGAGTTCTCCCTGAATGACAACATGATCAAATTGCCAATGGGAGATTCCCCATTTTACTAGTCTCAACAGTAAAAAGTAAGTTTTGTTGAATTTAACTCAAACTTTCATAGATGCCTTTTTTAAAATGTTTTGCTGTTTCTATCTGTTCAGGTCAACTTCCTATTTAGGGTTAATTTCTTTTAAATATTTTTTTTTGCAATTTCTATTCTTCATTTCAAAAATTAACGAGAAGGTCAAAACAAAGGAAAGATCTCAAGCCAGTTTTAACTACCATCTCTTTGTCTGCAAGAGACTTCAATGGTGAAAGGTAAAATATGAAGGGTAAGGGACGGGGCAGGTTCAGGTAGCATCACCATTCCATGGGGGGTTCGATGGTCACAACACGATTCTGGCGGCGTGCCCTCTCAGCTGCGAATGTTAGAAGGTGACTCTCTAAAGTGTCTTCGGGACCAGTTGTAATGAGAGATGGATCATCATTCTGCAGGGGGATGTTAAATAAATTACTTCAAAATTGATTTGAGCGATTTGCAGAAAACCAAACTGTTAAAATATCTAAAGTGCTTCCAGAGGCCTTCCATCACTAAGACTAAGCCATCACTGAAGCTTTGAAAATGTAAACAGAACTTGACGCTCAATTTTGTATAAACAATAATCACGGAAATGATAAAAGAGTGACATAATGATAGTTGGCCACATTCTCAGAATACTGACTGACACACCTGATATGCATATAAAGCCATCTCTCATTAATTACTTCATCTTTGCTTTTGAACAATATAAGTCATCTAATGCGATGAGGACTTGTACACACTATTAAAAGAAAGAGCTGTCATACAACTATTTATCCCCAAGTGTGTCAAATTATTACTCTTTACTCAATAGGCAGGGTTTTATGACAGAATAAGTATTCTCCCTAAATCATGATGCTGTTCCCATTAGAAAGAAATTGTCTTTCAGCTACCTCATAAGTGACAGTCTTGTGTTTTTAATTCTCAATTACTAAGTCCATCCAATGGGACCATAAGCCTGAAATTCCTTGGATGCTTACAAACATGCATTTGCTTAAACTTTCTTTCTTCACAGTCAAGTAAAAATACACATCAGAGTCAAGTGAAAATCAACAAATAAAATAACTTACTGCAACAGCTTCCACAAAGTTCTGCATAAGGAAGAAGTCAGCACAGCCATGTCCCGTCAGTCTTGTCCTCACAGGGGTGATAGACCATGGGTAAATCTCCTTTGTCAGACGGGTCAGGAAGTCAAATACATGGATTGATGAACCGCCTGAATATGTGATCTCTCCCTTTAAAATGGATAGAATGTAGAAGATGTAATGATTATGATGATAAGGTAGCTTAGCGAAACATCGTGGCGCGTAAGAACGCGGGAAAGACGCATAGAGGAAAACTGCAAGTTTTTTATGTGCTTGTAAAATTAGAATCAGACATATCTGAATAAAAAAAATCATATTATTTTGGTTAAAATTGTCCAAATATTTGAATACCAATTCTACATTGTAATATTTTGAGTCTGCCTTTATAGAATAAAATTATGATTTTGAGAAAATTTGTCATATGCGTTTTTCCCGCGTTCTTATGCGCCACAACGTTTCGCTAAGCTACCTAATGAAATATGAACGTCCTAAAACATATAAATTACATACATGTACAGTATGTTCAATGAAAGTCTCAAGGGTACACTTATGTCAGACAACAAATATATCTGTTTCCTTTATAGAAAAATTGAAGGCCTCATAGCATATACATGTATAGAAGAAGTAGATCTCCTTCGTCAGTTGTTTCAGGAAGTCCAAGACATGGATTGATGTTCCTCCTGAACAGGTGATCTTTCCCTTTACGATGTACACACCATGGAAGAGATGATTATATTAATATTTTCAGGGTATACTTCTGTCAGATAACAGAGAACACCTGTTTATCCAGTAGTATAAAAAGTTGAGGGGCCCATGATATGGACAGAGAAAACAATCTCTTTATTTGATAACGAAAACAATGTTTACTAACAGCATTTCATAGGCATATGCTATCAGCACTTGCCTAATTTGTTACTTAGCTATTTGGGTGAATATAAGAATAGTATCATTACAGTCTATTTGGTCAACATGTAATTAGTACCACTGTGATTTGGCATATTTCATGAAATAGATTTGATGTTAACTTGCAAGCAAGTGTACCTACATGTACATACTCAGTAGACTCTTACATGAAACAATTAAATCATTTAGTCACACCTGCATATAAACACAGCTACAGCTAAAGGAGGTATCTCACTGAGCGCCAAATGCTTACAAACGTTTCATTTTTATGATTCGCCAACTTTTCTAATGAATGTTGGCGAAAATCTGGGTTTGCCTCTGTCACTGACATTTAGTGACTTTTAGTGATGCTTAGCGAAAATTGGTAACATTCATGTGGATGTTTGCGAAGGACAGTTGGTGACTATTAGCATTTGAAAGCAAATGTTTTTGACAGTTTGGGGGATACAATTAAGCATTCTTTATATTCCATAATGGTGGTTTTATATCAAAGTGGTGGCTAGAATTAAAACAGGTTTGCTTTTATCCACTGTAATATATTCAATAACTCAGCATTGATTCTCATCAATAATGAACAAAGATGAATAATTACGCTAGGTGCAATGGGTGTCTTCAAGAAGACTCAGTGTGGTTTATCTCACCTTAGTACCAAATATTCGGACTTGTCTTTCGCACAGCTTCTCTGTGAATGCTACCATTGTTAAGGTGGCTGTTCTCCCTCCATCAAACAGCATATTTACTACCTGAAACATCAGGAAACAATATAGTTAATATCGTAAAATTACTTAAATATGTGACACGTTGTTATTGCATGACAACATTGGGAACTGAATATGTTGTGCAATTTATTTCCAATCACTTGTAGTATCAATAATACTTGGTAAATAACTGATTTTTAAAAATTACAGTGGCTAAAACAAATCCACAAGAATTTTCAAATTTTAAAACTTTGCTGGTACTAGATTAGACAGACTTTAGATTACAAGAACTACTCAAAAGGTCTTAGATCAAAAGAACTGCTTTGGAAAAAACATGCATTTTCCAAAGACCCAAGCCCAAAATATATTGATACATATCTCAGGCACCATAACTAATTGGTGACCACTTTGGATAAATCAATCTTAAACTACCTTATTAGTCACATTGAAAAATAATTTGCATCTTCAAATCATCATTTTTTTTTCTTTCTGTCAGCTATTTCTTGCAACCGTTACTCACACTAAAGAAGATTTATAAAGAATAATACTTACTTGGTTATCACATACATCATTGTCTCCTTCATACACACACTTGCCATAGGGCCCTGTTTCTAATGCTTCCCTAACAGAATCGGGAGTGGGGACGTCTGTGATGACAGATACAGGCCAGCCTATATTACCCTGGGAAAAAAAATGAGGGAAATAGAAAATGTAATACAAAGAAAACATACAGTCAACCTCTCATGAGTCCAGTTTGTTGGGACCGAAGAAAATACTTTGACTTAAATGCGATTTTCGATCGACCATGAAAGTTACACTTTCATTGATTGATATTTAAAGCAGAAGTCAATTTCTTCTTTGTTTTCCTTTATTTTCCTTTTTAACCGTTTCAGGACAGGAATTATCTAAGGGCTAAATCGATCACATTTTTTTTTCTTCATATTGGCAAAAATAAGATTTTTCTTTTAGTGCCAGATGGTTCTAATAAGGTGTAATGTCTTTGAAAACAGTACACATGGTAAGGATTTTTGTCGAAAATTTTTAAAGATTGCCAATTTTGATCAAACGAAATGATTTTGAACCTCTTAATGTGTTGCCAATGTAAGGATTTGTAAGCTTTTTCTCTTATTCAAAATTCCTCGCATCAGATGCAATATGGTAATGCAACAAAAATGGACACAGAAATTTTTGCTGTGGTATATTTTTTAGAGCTCTGAATCAAATTGAAGTTATTGAGCCAAACCACAAAATGTGATCAACTGACTCGAAAGGGTTAATGGAAATGTAATATATGATCAGACAAAATGACTGTGCCCTAATGACAGCAATCATCCAACTAAACACAAGCAAGATGTTCTCATTAAAAAAAAAAACAATGCATGTGACTACTTTGAACAATGTCCTTGAAATTATTCAATTATTAAAGTCATGAAGATGTCTGTGCATGTACTGCATGTACAGTTAACCTTACATAACTCAAAGTTGCATAAGTCGAACTTTCCTTAAGTCGAATCAGTTTTTTTACCAAACTATGCAAAACATGTTTTATTACATTTCCCAAGTCGAATTTTGCATAAGTCAAACTATTTTTTGTGGTCCCAACAGATTCGACTTAGGCAGAGTTAACTGTACAAACTGTTTGGATGTAGTCTTGTAGAATGCAAATAATCCTACCTGATGTTTTTACACTCACCATTAAGACACTTCCTAGGTAGAGTTTCTTGGCTGAGTATGGACACTGCTGTTCTATACTGCAGTCTACACACCTAGATCCTGCACCATCAGGCTATGCAAAAAAAAAAAAAAAAATATTTGGAAGAAAGTATACAGCTGGATGAATACCTACATTCATTAGAGGCCCATTACAATGAAGTTCGTGGACATCCAGTAGAAACAATCCTGTTGAAATGTGTGTTGAAAATTATTTGCAAGAGGATATCCACAAACTTAGCATTGCATGTCCCCATTTTTTTCCAGTACTGGCATACTCCCTTGTTTTAAATTCCTAATCCATCATGCTCCTAATTCAGGAACACCCATGTACAAATGCAGATTGTGTTCATTCACAAAAATATAATAATTAACCTGGACCTTATCCACAAACTAAAGGTCAATAGCAAGCAAAGCCCTAATCCTACATCATCTTGGAAATAAAGCAAAAAGCAAAGGCCATCAGAACTATTCAATATCGGTAGGTCTCTATTAAAAGCCTTTCTTTAAAATGTTGGAGCACTGCCTTTTCTGAGATTCTCACCTTATTTTCTCTCCTGAAGTGTTGTAATGACCCAAAAGAAGACACACTTTGACATCTACATTTAAGAACAAAATGATGACAAAATTAAAGAAGATCCAGCCTTTCTTTCAAAGACGTGTTGATATCACTGGGGAATGATTATGCCCTAAATGAGGAAACCAATTAAAGCAACCTACATATCCGTATTGTAAATGTAAGAAACTGCAAATTCAGTAGCACAAAAGCCACTTTCTTTTGTTACTTTCACTAGAGAAAAATGTTCACATTTAATTAAACCCACTTTGATCCAAAGCATTTAGCAATTATATTGAACTATGGGCTGTGGCTATTAAGTCACTGAAAGAAACTCAGTAAATAGTAAATGCAATGCTATTATGCACATTTTCAGATGGATGACCATTTCACATTAACATACAGATTCAGATTCAAAAGAGAAATATTCTAGGGATCCCCAAATCAGTCTGCAATGAAAACTTGTGAGACTGTAGTGGCAATTTGTAGAAGGTTCATTTTAGGAATAGTAGGAAAGGCAGTGTTTTCTGGCAATAATAATAATAATAATAATAATAGCATCAAATATTTAGAGGTGCTAAAAACAGAAGTACCACTGTCAGCGCTTCCAAAATTACAGATTTTAAGAGAAAAGGCAACAGCAACAGCAGAAAAGACAGACTCAAAAAGTAAGAGATCACATTAAAACACTGGATTACTGGGGAAAGAAATATGTTCTGAGGGATCTTTTGAAAGTGGCAAGACAGAAGTGTCTTGTAGTACTATGTAATATTTATATGATATTGACCGGCCTTGAGGGGGATACAACATATATTCCCTGAACTTGATCCATATTAATACAGGTATAATAATACTGATTATTATCTGTATCAGAGCTCTACAAGTAACCGTACATGCACAGCTGTCACAATTATTCGCTGAGTAAAATAAATTTCTAACGTAAATATTTCGTTAGTCATACGTCATGATTCTGCAAATATTAATGTATACATGTAAATTATGCAGAATTTCATATTTTTATACCAAGAAGCAATATAAATCATGATTATTTGATGATATATTGCCCCTTTTCTGAAGGAGAAATAAAATCTTTCGAAGGAACATAGACTATTCATTTTTTTAGAGAGGGGTACGGTATAGATCTACAGTTGAATGAATTGAAATTTCATAATATAATATCAGCACAATTCAAGAATATTTGGATAAGAGTTAAATGTTTTATAATTATTATGCACTGATACAAATTCTGAATAATTCTAAGCAGAAATAATACCAAAAAAAACGTCTGAGGGCATTTAGGGACGAGTAATGTGAAACACTCCTACATAAAAATCGATGCTCCATATGCTTTCATGTAGCTCACCATTATGTAGGCTGCTTATCTGACAGACAATTCTAGTTGATAAAACGTGGTGTTGATTAATTACATGTACCTACCAGAAAAATTACTCTACCAGTATTATTTGTTTTTTAAAAATCGAATTCAAATGTAAGAAAAACAACTTTTGAACAACAAAATAATTTTATTTTGAGTGCATTGTTTCTCTCTCACATGCACTCTAACTACTATAATACATAACAATGCTTAGCATTAGCCAGTCATGGTTTTAGAGTCTGTGCCACATGGCGTACATGGATCTGGAAAGAAAACATGACTGCAAAAAATTCCCAGATGTTGACAAAACGATGCGTTATGGGCCGACTTTTTTGCTATATGTGGTACAGAGAAATGTCGTAGGATTACTAGGAAAAAAACTGCAGCTGTTGCCAATTTCAGGGAGCAACAATAATTATTTCAGCTTCTCAGAAACTTCTGTTTCTCTTTGGTGTTTATACTGACCTATTTGGTCCCATCCACCAGTGAATGAGGTCCATATCATGGCAGCATTTGGCTAGAAGAGAAAACGTGGATTCCGATTCTTTGTGCCAGTTCCCTCGGACAAAGGAATGTGCGAAATGGTAGAAGCCAACCTAGAACACAAATTGATGTACTCTATTAAAGGGTACCAATCACCCAAAGATATTTTACTCTGTATGTTAGAGGTTCCATGTCATTCTACTGTATTCCTAATTTGGGCTTCGAATATCACTTCTGTAAAGAGATATTACAAGTTTAATTATACTATAGATAAGCATAAAAGCGACTCGTGAGTAGACTACTCAACGCACCCGTACGCGCTCAGCAAGATAAGGGCTCGCGCGGAACCCAACTCGGAGGTTGGGTTCCGTGCGAGCACCTTCATGTTATTGTTCATTTCCTTCAAACTCCTAAACTTTTGACCTATGAAGTTTCAGATAAAGTTCTTTGAGGTTAATTTTATACTTCCTAGCGGTATACAAATTCTTTTTTTAGGTGGTTAGTACACTTTAAAGCCACATGCAACAGGTAATTAACTTTTACATTATTCAAAATTTCAATGTCCTCTGACTCAGCATTGTACAAATATTGAAGAAGCCAAAAACATAGTACACATTTCAATGTGTTTACATTTTCAGCATCTGCTTAGGGATTTACTGGCCTCTTATTAAACTAGTGTACAGAGCTGTTGTCATCACTACTCTTCTCTATGGATCAGAAGCCTGGTTCTGTACCGGAGACAATTAAACTTCTGGAGCACTTGTCTCCCTTCCATACTAACTACAAATCAAATGGCAAGACCACATGACAAACAACGAAGTCTTGGAGCTTGTCAATATCTCCAGCATTTGAAGCTATGCTACTCTCCAGACAACTTCGCTGGGCAGGCCACCTTACATCTATGGAAGACAGGCGTATGCCTATGGCAGAGATGCCAACCTCCCAGAGCACAAATCAGTAATGATAAGCTGAAAATCGGTAATTTGGAGACAAAATCAGTAATTTTCTGTGTGATACTAAAATGGCAAGAACAATTTCCGCACGCAAGCGCATTACCAGGACATGCAGAGCTGCCAACCTTCATCAACAAACAAAAAGTACTCTAGGAAGGAAAATACAGTACTTTTGAACAATAAAAAGTATTCCATGAAATGTTGCAATAACGAGTTTCATTCATAAAAAAATGCCTTAGTAATTGACTTCAATGGTGGAAGTGTTACACCAGAGCTATAACCATGTAAAAAACAAAAAGATTAAAAAAATTTTTTTTTTAAACATGATGCAAAAATTTTCACATGCACAGTCCCCTCCCCCCCCCCTCCACCCCCCCCCCCCCAAAAAAAAACAAAATCAGTGAGGGCCCAAGGGTGTTTTCCCTGATCCTATGTAGCCAACCACAGTTAAATTCAAACACCCTAAGATGAGTTTTATATTCATTTTTTTTTTTCAAGTATTTCTATACAGTTATTTTGTCTCTCATTTCAGAAAGTGTAATGCTAACTGCTTTACGAAAGTGAGCTTCATTATATCCCATATTAATATCAGGACGTATCCACATTTATAATGCATTATGAAAAAGTACTCTCAGATTCACCCTTTATTTACACTTTACAAAATTTTTCTCCTGGGGGCCTTTTGGAGTAGACCAAGGATGAGGATAACACCAAAGACTCATTCAACCCATTCAATAATAATAATAACTAGAACTTTAATTCGTCACTGAAGACGAATTAGGTGGTCTGTCTTCCCGTTGGTAAAATTGCTAAGGTGTCATAATATTTGTGCAAGATAATATTCCTGATTATGTTGAAAATGGATGGAGACTTGCGTCAAAGAAAATCGGGCAATTTCATATTGCATTATACATTGGATATTAAACCCATAGGTTTAATACACGACAGGCAATCAGATTTTGCATAGGGTTGTACACAAACTACATTCAATTAGGCATAACACGCAAAATAAAAAAGTTTATTACATTGTTTGTGATTTTATATGTTACAGTAGTCGAAGCAAATGGTAAAATATGAGGCAAAAAGAAGAAAAAAAAAATTCAAAAAAAAATGGACGCACCGGGATTCGAACCTGGGTCGGCGGGATGGGAGGCAAGTGCTTTACCAATGGACCAAAAGTTTTCCAATAGAGATAACACGTAGACGAAAAACGAGATTCTCAAATGACATTTTGTACTTAAAAAACGGGCATGATCCCGACATCTGATCAAAAATTGGAGGGCACACTTGTGAAAGCTTATAGTCTCAGCTATAACATACCAAAATTTGGAAGAAAATCGAGCAGAAACATCAGAGATACTGCTCAAAGAAGACGGGAATGTAGAATCAAGATTTGAGAAAAAGTCATGTCCCATAGAGAATACACGCAAAATGAGAAAAATTGACATACCTCCTTTATTCGCAAAAATACACCATGATCCCTTTGTCAAAATGAAAAATCGTGGTTACTGATCTTGTAGAGAATTGTCTCAGCTACAACATATCCAAATTTGGGCGAAAAATGACCAATATTAAAGGAGTTATAGTGAAATTTGCATAAATTTGATGACGTCATTTTTGAAAAAATGAAATTTTGAGTTTAGACGCCATTTTGATGACTTTGCAATATAATTGAGGCTCAAATTACCCATGAAATTATATCTATGATTCCTCCTCTACCCAAATATGAAAAGAAATTGGGGAGTTTATGGACTATTTAAAGAGCTAGAGTTAATTTTGTAGAGGCATGTTTTTGCACGTTTTTACGTTATTTTCGCCATAGACGCGCGCACGGATTTTAAAGTTTGACGCACGCGTGCGGCATTATTAGATGTCAAGAATGACTGAAACTAATTGGAAATTGTCAAGAATTTTATCAGAAATCGATACCATGCAAAAAAAACGGCATTTCTACCTTCCGTACGTGCTGCGCACGCGCAAAACGCGCGCGCGGACGCGTGCGCGCGCAAAATTTTGAAATGCTTAAAATGACCTGAACTGTACTCTCCTTTGATCAAAAAGTGATTTTGAGCATTTTTAAATTTTGACGCGCGCGTACGTGCGCGTCATGACGTGCCCGCGGATTTTGCTGACATTTGACATTGACCCTTGACCTGAAGTTTATGTGTGTTTAATATGGTTTATTTTTGATCACTCGTTATGAAGATATGATCGATAATGTGATTTCACAAAATGGCGCCTGGATGACGTCACGATGACCTGATGACCTTGAAAAAGATAGGGGCACTTGACCTTGATAGGCCTGATAACTGACGAAAATTTGAAGAAAATTGATTCAGTTGATTTTGAGAAGTCACGGTCACAAGAAATGGGGAGAAAAATAAAAATAAAGAATAAATAAATAAAGAAAATTCGTACGAAATTAAGAGGTGATCTGTCGATACCGACAGACCACCTAATAATAATAATAATACATGTAACTTTATAGCGCCAAATCCACTCTGTGGAGTGCTCAAGGTGCATGTAGAAATTAATTAAGAATTAAACAGAAATGTTTTTACATGATTTTTAAAAGAATCAGAAGTTATACACTTTTTGATGTCTTCAGGAAGGCTATTCCATAATTTAGGACATGCGATGATCTTTCCCCCCAAGATTTTGCGACTTTAGGAATCACAAGAGAACTGGAAGTGGATGAGCGCAAAGATTTTTTGAATTAAAGAGGTATTGTATTGGGGAGCAGAGCCCTGAACGCAGTGAAAAGTGAGCAACAAAATTTTGAAAATAATGCGATGTTTAACAGGGAGCCAGTGCAGCGACTGCAAAACAGGAGAGATATGGGTACGCTTGGTGGACAGAGTAACAATGCGAGCCACAGCATTTTGAAGCTTCTGGAGCTTGGACAACAGATTTTGGGGTAAATTGTCAATATGACATGTTTTTTCTTACAATTTATATCTCTATGGGTGTCTGTGTATACATTGCACCAGCAGTATCAAAAGAATTTTTAAAAATTTACAACATCTACAACACCTGAGCCCTGAAACATAAAGCTTGAAATTGATCTTACGATTGATTGTTACGATTGATTGTACATTGTAGTCAATGGGATTGATCGTATAAATCAATCGTACGATCAATCTAAAGCTTTACGTTACAGGGCCTAGACATGATAAGTTCCTTGATCTTCTTGGTCAGTATGTAAATACTGATGACATTAAAACACTTACATACATAACTGACTTGATTTGACTGACCGAACGACTCCTGGAGATCTACAGAACTCTCACAACTTCAAAGCAACAACTCACTTTAATTTTCATTGGTTTGGTTTAATCTGTGGGCCTGGCTATTTTCAAAATTAATCTACAAACTTACTGGTTCTAGATGTTGAATGTTGACGACATCTCCTATAACACCTGACATGATGAGTTCTTTGATCTTCTTGGTAGGTGGGAAGTGCCTCAGGACATGACAGACCGCCAACATTACATTGTTCTCTTTACAGCAGCTCACTATCTTCCTGCAATCTTCTTCAGTAACCTACAAAAATATCAAAATTCAATTTAAAACTCATTTAATTCTAAAATAATATGAGATATATGATACATAAAAAATCATTAACTTAGACTGCTTCGGAAAAAAGGAATGTTGAACAGTTTTGAAAAGAGGAATGTCTAAGAAAAATCTCTTAGAGTATAATACAGTATTCCCAGAAACAAGAAGAACCAAAATAATAATATAGGTTTTCCCGGTCAAATTAATTAAAACAGCAGCCACATTGATGCACAGTCGCTCGATTTCTTTTGAATTTGAATGCTCATCAAGATCAACATTCAATAGCCTAAAATGAGCATTCAATTTGATTTTTAGGGCAAGCCATCACAAACTTTCATCATGCATTTTGATAGAATGAGTATTCAAATTAGAATTTTACTCAATGAGCATCCAAATTAACGAAGCTTTAGATCTCGAATATTTGGGTTTTTAATTTCATCAGTAGACAAGCATGTTCACGATTTATGCAATGGATTTAACAATGCCCTTGAATTTTCACATTGTTTTAAACAAGATAAGATTTAGAAACAGTAAAGTCTTGTTCTTGTAGTGTCATAGATCAGGAATAAATGATAATGATGAAAAATTATATTTACTCTACCAAAATGTAACATCATGGAACAAAACAAAGTTGATAAACAAAAGCAGGCAAGCGCAGTGGAACAATTTCTGACTAATAAGTGGGGTTGCTCGAGGCCTGTTAGCACCCCTCCCATTTCGGGGGCCCTGTGATTATCAAAAACTAAAATAAGAAATAACAAGGCGAATGGTCAACTGAAAAAATAACAGACAAAATAAAAAAGACAGACAATATGATGTGAAAGGCCACTTTGAATACATGTATGCTGTACACATTTGAAACAATACAGTATATGAAAAAATAAGGGTAGTCCCAGTAATTCCTTTTTACACCATATCATTAGATTACTTTATCATTTTGCAACAACAAATTACATTTCAAAATATTAGAATGCTTTAATGACAAAAATTATGGAGAAAAGATAGAAGTTATTTTCTTTACTTCTTGTACGTGTTTGAAAATAAATTAACATATTGCTAAATTGACGGTCTATTAATGACAAGGAAAGTAAAACTCAAGCAAGAATCCGCATCAAAGTCATCGTAAATGAATTTGAATGACACTTTGGCCTCTTTAACCCTAAAAGGGCCGGGATATTTTGGCTATGCCACAGCCGAGGGGGGGTGGAATCCACCCCCCCCCCCCCCCCCCCCGAGATCTCGACCATCGACCTCGCGCCGAAAATCAGCACGCACGTCGTCCACAACGTAATCTACAAAACTGTTTAGTTAAATGCTCCGAAAATATTTGACATTAATTAATTATGCTAATTTATGCATAAAATCAAAATTTTGCTCTCAATCATTAAATAAAGCTCAAAAATTCTAATTTTTGGTCTAGACACTCTTTCCAGTATTCTTAGCAAATATACTTGAAAAAAAATCAGTATCAAATTTGATTTCTTATGTATTTTATTGTATTTTAAGTTTCTTATGTATTTCTTTGTTATTTTTACCTTTTGCTTTTTATTGTTTTTTGGATGAAATTTGTCGGGGACACTTTTACGATCATAGACAGCATAAAATAAATTAATTTTAATCAGTAAATGTAAAAATATTCACAGATTTCTAAATTTTGGCTGAAAACACATTTTGTATTGAAATTATACATGAAGTCACGTTTATGAGCAATTTTTGGTCCGACGTGCAAGTACGAAATGTTGAGTAACTTCGGAACCGCATGCCCGGACATCGCGAATATGGTCTCAAAAGATGTGTGAAATTCGAAAGAAAAAAGTCATGAAAAGCCGCGGTGAATGCTTTGCGCGTTGTGGACATATCGCGAGAAATGTCTAGGGGGGCCCTAACCCCCCCGGCCCTTTTAGGGTTAAATTGACAGACTAATCAATTCGTCTCATTATGGTGATGCATACTAATTCAAAGTTTGAAGTTAATGGATCAAATGGTTCTTGAAATATCATGTTAAGGCTAAAAACTGCAATTTCAAAATTTACCTCAATGACCTTTGACCTTTGACCCACGTATCCCAAAATCTATTAAGATCGTCTTTCTATGGTGATACATACTAGTACCAAGTTTGAAGTTCATACCTCAAATGGTTCTTGAGATACATGTATCGCTTTAACAAGGCTAACACCTGCAATTTCTGAAATTGACCTGTGACTTTTGACCTTCAACCTACATCCCCCAAAACCTAATCAGATCATCTTCCTATGGTGATACATACTAGCACCAAGTTTAAAGTTCATACCTCAAATGGTTCTTGAGTTATCGCAAGAATGAGGCTAACACTTGAAATTTCAGAAATTAGCCTCTGTGACCTTGACCTTTGACCTACGTACCCCAAAATCTAATCAGATCGTCTTTCTATGGTGATACATACTAGCACTAAGTTTGAAGTTTATACCTTACATGGTTCTTGAGTTATCACTAGAACGAGAAAGCGGGACGGACGGACGGACTGACAACCCGAAAACATAATGCCTCCGGCACCACCTTCGGTGGGTGGAGGCATAAAAAGAATACAGGGATGTTAGAGACAAATTCAATATTTGCAAATTTTGCACAGCGGAGGGGCCTAAAGTAAAGCAAAGCTTTTGTAGATAGGCCCCTGTAATAATTCCAGTAATTCCAGTTAATTGTATGATTAAAGAACTATGTTAACCCTTTCAGGACAGGAATTATTTAAGGGCTAAATTGATCACATTTCATTCTTCAAATTGGCAACATTAATATTTTTCTTTTAGTGCTACATGGTTCTAATAGGGTGTAATGTCTTTGAGAACAACATACATGGTTAGAAATTTTGTCGAAAAGTTGAAAAAATTGCCAATTTTGATGAAAAACAATGATTTTGAAATTCTCAATGTGTTGCCAATTTAAGGATTTCAAAGCTTATTCTCCTTTTTAAAATTCCTGGAATAAAACGCAATATGGTCATGCAACAAAAATGGACATAGTGTATACAGAAATTTTTACTCTTTCTACTCATGCATCTGGTACATTTTTTAGAGCTCTGAATAAAAAGTTATTGAGCTAAACCACAAAATGTGGTCAATTGTCTTGAAAGGGTTAAGTAATCAAGTTTTCACTGTATTTTCCAATGACTGATTTTGAAACTTCATGCCCAAACAATAAAAAAATGGTAAAACTTGAAATACAGATTTAATATCTGCACCAAAGGTGTAAAATTTGATTTATTTCACTGACCTTGTTAGATTCATGCATTTCATCAATTAGGTGCATATCAATTTGAGAAATAATAATTGTTTTCTCAACCACAATGAATCTCTTTAGTTTAGCTTGTTAATCAATCTTTGTCTTAGTGTGTGTTACTCCCTTCATTAACTTACCGCCATCGGCTTCTCCAAGAGTATATGGTAACCTTTAGCAGCACAGGCTAATGTTGCTTCCTAGATATATAACAAAAGATTTGGGGTATATATAGTTACATAACTATGTGACGCTGTGATGAAGTACAATTTTAAATTGTTTCACATCATATCAATGTTGTTTCTAAATTCTAATACTTATGACCGTTTTCATCTCTTCAAAAAAGGTGAGCACATCTTTATAAGAAACAATAGACAGCAACATCCATGCATACAATATGAATTCATCTGGGAGCTATTTTGCTGGATAGATTCTCGATAATCTCAAGTTCTGGTAATAAAAGTATATTGATTCTAACAGAACCAAACAGAACCTAAACTGAATGTTCAAGACAACAAATAAATGGTTCATCTGCCAAACAACTATTTGTTAAAACTGTACAATAGCTGAAAAATTATAAAAGAGGATAGGGATTTTGAGCCAGTAGTCCCAACCCATGTGTATACCATATGGTCTAATATTATTTTGTAGAATGCACATGTGAGGTTGGCTTTCCAGTGAATGTCATTACCAGCAAGATTTTGTTCATTTACTTTATCTACTGCATGATACAAAATTCAGAATTTCTTTCTGCCATGTTCTCTCAAACAGAATGCCACAACCAAAAATTAATATTAGCTTTAACATGACCTGGGTGGTGTTTCATAAAGCTGTTTGTAAAGTTATGCATGACTTTACGAATGACTTAAATATGACAAGCCAAATGGAATGCTCAATCATTCTTAACTGCATCAACTAAAGTTGAACTGTCCAGATGTAGATTAACATGATCTTATTATAACAAACATTTTTAAGGCAAAATATATGTTTTGCAATAATTTGACTGATGTTATTGGAACTACAGTTACACTTTGTTAAAACATCATAAAAAACTTTGGGCATTCTATCTGGCACTTCATATTCAAGTTGTTCGTAAAGTCATGCGTAACTTTATGAACAGCTTTATGAAACACCCCCCAGACCACATCTATATGTTGTTAGCAGTACAACCTGCAAGCCATTTATACATTATAAATGTAAAACAGTATGTACTAATCATCTGTAGCCCACAGAGACTACAGAACTGTTTGCTTGAAAAATCATGCAAATGAAAGCATAAATATTTATGAGAGAGAAAGTACATAATTTTAATACATCGATTTAAAACTGTTTTCTTACAATGTGATGTCTGTCAGGAGTGGCAATGATGGCTGCATTGGCAAACTTATTCTGCTCTAGGAGGTCTCTCCAATCTTGAGATGTAGAATGAAAGAGAAAAGAATGTAATACAAAGGACATGCCACATATCTAGTCCTACTCTTCCACACTAATACGATTTAAATACGATACAAAATAAGATGAAACTGAATTAAAGCCCATGTTGCACAGTTTCAGCAGCAAAAAGGAAATTACAGTGAAACGTTTCAAATAGAGCCCCCCATTCTCCTTGCATCAAGAGGTACATGTGCGAGGTAATTTGATGTTCCATTCTCAATTTCTCATGAATTCTAGTGTAAACATCTAAAATACAGTCCCTTCCACTAGCATTCTTTCAGTGTGGAGGCTCTCCGTACAGCAATCTCAGCATTTCGCTTTGAGATTGTGATGTCCATGTACACATATGCAGACGCACATCCCTCACAGGGTTACACATAATGTTGAAATTCATGTGCCAGGCAAGGCAGGCCAGTCACAAAATTAATTTTTTTATTTGTTTATATTCAACTTGAGGAGTAAAAAACTTGACAGCAACTTTGTTATCTTACAATTTATCAACTAAGATCCAAGAAATCTCACAAAAGTTTTTCAAAGTTTTATCCAAACTCTACATGGGTTTATCATTTTCACCATTAGAAACCCATTGTCAAAATATTCCACTGTTCCCAAATCCCACTTCCCATGCTTCTGTTTACTTTAATGTACATTGCCTAATCATTTATTTGAAGTCTTATACTTTGTTTTAGTTAATTTCATAAGTTAAAACATTTCCTTGTCTGTAATTTTTTCACAGTATTTTGTATATAAACCCCTCAAAAAAAGTTCTGCAATTCAACTTTGAGCCTTGATATCTTTTTGGCGGCTTTTTAATCATTCTTGATTTTTAGATCATTGGAAAGTTCATTTATCCCCCTTCACATCCATGCCCCATTTGTAATGGTTATGTCATCCTTGAATGCACAGCACCCCTGAATAGAGGGCAAAGTCAAAAGTGAAAAGTTGCAAATTGAATGGCTATCTTGGCTATTGTCTATTGCTTTTGTTGCAATGTCGGGTGTGTGTGAATGATGTTGAATGGGTCATGAATGATTCAACAAGTTTATTTCCTGTTTGGTAGATGAAATGTGCCTTGCACAAGCTTTATGCTTGGCAGTGCTTACTTTTAAAGAGTAGCTTTTCGCGTATGTTAACATGCCACGTCTATCAAATGTTGAGAAGGCTCGAGCAATCGGCCAAATCGAAGCTGGTATTCCCCAAAGAGAAGTTGCTGCTCAATTTGGAGTGAGTCCCAGTACCATCTCCAGATTATTGGCAAAGTTCCGGGAAACTGGGGATGTCAAGGACAGACCAAGGAGTGGTCGTCCAAAGAAGACAACCCAACAAGAAGACCGCTTCCTGACCCTTTCTGCCCTGCGGAATCGAAGGTTATCTTCCAGGAACCTGCAAGGACGATTTGCTCGAAGATTTGCCAAGCGACTCTCCGACCAGACCATCAGGAACAGACTTCACGCAGCCAATTTAAGAGCTCACAAGGCAGCAAGAAGACCTGCACTTTCGGCCTTGCATCGTCATTCCCGTCAACGCTGGTGTTTGCAACACCTTTGATGGAACCGGGAAATGTGGCAGAATGTCCTTTTTACAGATGAATCCAGATTCTGCTTGAGGAAACTGGACGGAAGGGTGAAAGTGTGGCGTCGCCGTGGGGAACGCTTCGCTGACTGCTGCATCGACCGGGTAACAGCGTTTGGAGGAGGCAGTGTTATGGTGTGGGGTGGCATATCTGCTGAGGGAAAGACACAGCTTATCATCGTTGATGGAAACCTGACAGCAGAGAGATACCGAGACAACATTCTTCGGCCAGAGGTCATCCCATACATGCGCAATCTTGGACCAAACGCCATCTTCCAAGATGACAACGCCCGCCCACACAGAGCAAGGATCATCACCGAATACCTGCAGGAGGAGGCAGTGACGAGGATGGATTGGCCTGCGAACAGCCCTGACTTGAACCCAATCGAGCACCTGTGGGACCAGCTTGGCCGTGCTGTACGCGCCAGAGTGACAGATCACACTACACTGGCTGAGTTGCGACAGATCCTTATCGAAGAGTGGAACCTCATCCCACAGCAACGCATCACCAGGCTGGTGACAAGCATGAGGAGGAGATGCCAGGCTGTCGTAGCTGTATTCGGATCTTCTACTCGCTACTGAACTTCTGATCCTTTGCTATTCCACATTTGATGTGCATGTTACTCAATAAAAAGTGCCAAACATTTTGTCATTTGCAAATTTGTGTATTTGTGTTTGTTTTTGTTTCGTTAGAGAGGGGAGAGAGAGTTAAAGAACATGAGTTCACATCAAGAAAGGGGAATGTGTTTGTTGAAGTGAAAAGCAATCCAAGAGAAGAGGAGAGTTTGTGTTGCTTATGTTTCTGTGATAGGGTTACATGGCTGAAAATGAGATAATTTGCTGAGGGGAGACTTTTTCCCCACCGCAGTTGTGTACTGCTAAGGTGGAAACTTGCAATATTCTGCATGAAACCAAAACACAATATTAATGTTATCACAGTCAGTTGCTGATTAAAACACATTCCATCTTAAAACAAAAGAATAATTCCACTTCAAAATCACTGAAAACAATATTTGTCCACCAAACAAGGGATTACAGCAGAAACATGCACACCTAATACAAAATCAAACAAACCAAAAGGAACAAAAACAAAGAAACAAAACCTTTCATTCCAGTTAAGAACTCAGTCAGTGAGTGTGAACAATAACAATGCATTCTGCAACTTTTCACTTTTGACTTTGCCCTAGATATTTAGGTGCACTGCACATTCCGTGATTACATAATCAATACAAATGTGGTATCATTGTGAAGGTGAATATACAAGCTTTACAATGATATCAAACTTGATGATGATCATACAGTTACTAGAGAGATATAAATGCTTAAACTTGAATTGCAGAACTTTTTTTGAGGGGTTTATATCAAGAAATAACTGATTGTTTTAAGTGACTAAAAATGGAAACCTTGACCCTTTGAATTCACCAAGACATCACAAGGCATATGCACAGAGTACAGTCAATAATGACATTGAAAATTCAGAATTTTTTTTGTAGTCTACATAGTAAGGAAAAGAGAAGATCCATTTGGAGGAAGTGTATAAAGTTGAGAATGACTTCTTTAAAACCTGAAAAAATGAATTGTTATTGTGTACAGCTAGAAAGTATCAAATCAACCTCAAAGCACTTTATCTGGCATTTTATACATGTAGGTCAACAGTTAAGGAGTATGAAGGAAACAAAGGATAACATGAACATGCTCACTCGGAACCAAACTCAAGAGTTTGGTTCCGAGCAAGCCCCTATCCTGACATGCACATACGGGTGCGTCACGTAGACTACTCATGAGTCGCTTCTGCGCTTATAGAGAGTGTAATTAAAATTCCAATATCTCTTCATAGAACTAATATTTGAAGCCCTTATTTTGAAAGTATAATGACTTGGAACCTGAAACATACAGACTAAAATATTTCTTGGTAATTGGTACCCTTTAAAACAGAGCTCTTTATCAAACTGTTCTTCTTAGATCTGCCAGGTACTACTAACAAAATGTAGTAAACTAACCTTCAAAAATATTCTCAGAAGGAATGTTGAAAATCTTCTGCATGTGAGTCCGTATAAACTTCCTTTTGTCTGCCACACCAACAATCTGGTGATTTCAATTCAATATTGAACAATTGAACATTGGAACACTGAACATTGGAACAAAAAACAAATGTACAAAACTCAAGCTTCAAGTGCATTAAATCCTTTGGCTATACAGTTAGCAGACCTGCCAACCCTGAAACCCAGGAAATAGGGACAAATGACAAAGCAGAGCCTAAAAATAGGGACATTTCTGAGTTTCCTATACATTACTACAGACACATTTTTGCAAAAATAGGGACACAGTGGTAGAAGTGGCTCTTTCTTTTACCAAAAATCTGGAATGTCCCTATTAAATAGGGAAAATTGGCAGGTATGAGTTAGTTATTGCCTCAAGCATTTTAATATAATTCTGTTAATGTTTTGTTGAATGTTCACATGAAGTTTGAAAGTGAAAAGGAACTTTTTTTTCTACTTTCATTAATGCCTCTCCAGATAACTGAAAAGTAGGAATCTTAAAACTTAGTTCTGTGCCACCAGTAATCATTAATATATTATTAGTGCTATGACATATCCAAAGAGGCAGCAATCATAAATGAAATTTCCCGAGTCACATTTGGACTTCTAATTCTTTGTGTCATTGTTGTTTTTGATATCAAAATATCTCCTGTGGGAAACGTTTTCATAAAAGATGTGTACCTTTTCAGTTTCAGTAGGAAAAATAGCTAATTTTAATAAACAAGCGCATAAGCAATATTGTGTCTCACCCACTCGCGAAAATAAATGAATGTACCCCAAGTGCACCTATCACCCAAGTTTGGTTGCCATTGCAGCAACTGAGCAGAGTTATGTGTCATAAGAGAGTGTTGCAGGTAAACTTTAACGTTTGACCTGAAATGACCTTTGACCTTACCATGTGACCTCCGAAGGCAACATAACTTGAATGTACCCCAAGTGCACCTATCATCCAAGTTTGGTTGCCATTGCAGCAACACGTGCAGAGTTATGTATCATAAGAGAGTCTTGCAGGTAAACTTTAACATATGACCTCAAATGACCTTTGACCTTATCACGTGACCTCCGACTGCACCATAACATGCAGGTCCCCTTAGTGCATCTACAACCCAAGTTTGGTTGAAAAGTAAGTGACGGTTCCAAAGTTATCTCATAAGAGAGTCTTGCAGGTAAACTTTAACGTTTGACCTGAAATGACTTTTGACCTTACCATGTGACCTCTGAAGGCACCATAACATGAAGGTAGCCCCAATGCATAACTATGACCCAAGTTAGGTTGTAATCCAAGCAAGTGATGTGAAGTTATTTGTCAAAAGATAGTCTTGCAGATAAACTTTAACATATGAAAAGAGCGTCTTGCAGGTACTCTCTAATATATGACCTCAAATGACCTTTGACGTCATCATGTGACCTCCAACAACACCATAACATGAAGATACCCCTAGTGCTTCTATCCCCCAAGTTTGGTTGCCAGTGCAGCAAGAGTTGCCAAGTTATGCGTCCTAAGAGAGTCTTGCAGGTAAACTTTAACATTTGTGACGGACGACGGACGACCGACGACCGACGACGGACAACGGATGGACGCCATTTGGATCCCTTAGTCTCGCCTTCACCTCCGGTGGGCAAGACAAAAATGAATTTTAACCTATCTTACTTAAGCATACACTCATATGTGTATGCTAATACAAGAAAATATAATATTGCATGGTGCTCATGAATTATAGTATGTCTAAAATACATGTACATGTACTTTCTGTTGACAAGGGCGTGAACTCTGTTTAATAATTAATGTGAGTTATATGTAACGCCCTTCTGACTTTGCAAATATGATATGCTATGAATATGATAATACATTACCTTCAGTTTATCTGGGAATTCTAAAGCATATCCAGCGTAAGTCTGCCCCCTATTGCCAGCACCAATCACAATGGCAGTGACAAGCTTTGCCTCACTAGGTGGCTCAGTATTGTTATCACTCACACTCTCCGCCATGTTCGGTTCAGGTTCTTTCTTGTCTAACCTAAATATTAAAGCAAACATAATGTAGTTAGGAAAAGAAATGTTTTGAGGAAAATGCCTTGAGGCTAGTTAAGCACATTTTCATTCTTAATCAAAATTATCAGAAACTCTTTAAAATTTAATTGTGCTAATATCTTGCAGGCACAGACGGCAGCATATAGGCTTTTACTAAACAGTCAGGGCGCAGCGCGGCTCGCTGGGTAGAAATTTTCGAACATTTAATTGTATGGTGTCTTCAAGGGGACATATTTGAAAAATAATGGAAGAAAGAAAGCAATAGAAGGATTCATAATGCAAAGAAAAACATGAATGATAGAGAGAGGATTGAAGGGTAGGAAAGATGGAAGAGAAGATGATGAAAGGAAACAGAATACAACAAAAGGAAACACCACATGGCATTACCGAAAACCTTCAATTATGAATACTCACTCACCATGGAAACCTACAGAGAACATCTAACAAAAGGAAAGTTGGAAAGAAAAAATGAGTGGATAAAAATAAAGAATGACATAAAAAAGATAGCGACATAAGTGATAGAAAGAGAAAGATATTAAGAGTTAAAGTAAGGAAAGATAGAGGAGATGATAATTTGAAAAAAAGAATGACATAATGAAAAGAAAAATGAAAAGAAAAAATGATAAGGATAAAAACAAAGAATGGCTTAAGGAAAGTAACGAGGGAAATGCCCAGGGTAGTCTCACCTGCATTGCGCAATTATCAGGGCAAAATTTTCACTTGGTGAAAAATCAAAGGTCGGGGCACTTAAGGGATGCTGCCACTGAGACCCCCCCCCCCCCCCCTAAGCCAGGTACCCAATTTGTATAAATTAAATCCCCTTAAACTAAGATAATTCACTAAACGGTAAAGTTCATTTGAAATCAAGCTGTGTGTCTTAAAGAAGCAGAATATGTGTACATGAAATAATTGTCATTGGGACACTTCTTGGGGTACTGCCCCTCCATCAGACCCTTGAAGATAATGATCTACTATACTTGAACAATTTTAAGTCTTAAGTCTCCTCTCCCTAAGAATGATTCCTCCCTAGTTTGGTAGCAACAGGTGTTACAGAAGAAGGAAAATTTGGTGTCACCAGCTCTTGGGTTGGGGGGGGGGGGCGGGCTTTTGGCCCCCCCCCTCCCACACACACACACTCCACTCCCTCCTTAAGGGATAGATACTAGTGCTGGTATCAGCATGGAAAATCTATGTCGCCATGTCGCAATAAAATTAACGCCGATGTCGACATGTGTCGACATCTGGACATGAGTCAAACAAGTCTAAACTCGGGTCGCTCCCGTAGTGACCGTACACTATTAAACCAGAGTTACCCAACACAAATTCACAAGAGCTTTACATGGAATACATGCACTATGTCCTCACGGGCTCACACTCGCAGTCATACTCACTTACAGTTCTCAATCTATGCACACTGTCAACTATTTGCCCCAAAATTTGTTTTGTATGATCCAATTTATCAAGCATTAATGAAAGTCATGCGGTGCGAGTCAGCTAGTGTCACATATCTAGGCATGTACATGTACGTAATGTATACCGGTCGTCGCAGCTAGATATGCAGCGATCGTGTCGCGCGCGCGCGCTGCTAATGCGTATGTGAAACAAATCACGTAGGCACGCACAACGCCACGGCGAGGTACATGTAAAAAGACCCATTTTATGTCGCCATCGGAGCATGCGTGTCGACATGTCGGCAAAGTCCAAAACCAGTACTTTTGTCGCCATAGTGGCGACATCAGGCGTGTCGATACCAGCACTAATAGATACCCTATTTGCATTAATGTAGACCCTCTTTGTCTTAGGATGATTCTTACCTACTTTGGTTAGAACCCAGCCATGCATTCAAAAAATATTTCATTTTCACAATAGAGGCACTTTAAAGGGTACCAATCCCCAGAAATAATTTTGCTATGTATGTTAGGGGTTTCATGTCGTTATACTATATTCAAAATATGGGCTTCAAAAATTAATTCTACAAAGAGATATTGCAATTTCAATTACACTCTCTATAAGCATAAAAGCGACTCGTGAGTAGACTACTCGACGCACCGTATGCGCTCTCCAAGATAAAGGCTCACGCAGAACCGAACTCTGAGCATTTTCATGTTATCCTTTATTTCCTTCATACTCATTAACTGTTGACCTGTAGAATACCAGACAAAGTTCTTTGAGGTTGATTTTATACTTTCTACATTTGTACACAAATTATTTTTTTCAGGTGATTGGTATACTTTAAGGGGTACTACCCCTGAGCCCCCTTGGGGGCAAGGTACCCTGTTTTAAAAGAAATGAGGTCTCCTTCCTCTGAGGATGATTGATACCTACCAACTTTGCTTACAATCTTGCAACTGGGCTTAAAGAAAAAGAAGCAAAAATCAATCTAATTACTGCCATTATTAGTGCTTTTGGGGGTGGTGCCCTCAACATTTTACCCCCCCCCCCTTATTGGTAGGTACCCCATCTGTATTAATTTAGATCCTCCTTGCCTAAGGATGATCCCTGCCAATTTTGGTTGAAATCCACCACCAGCAAAGTTTTGAGAAGAAGTCAAATGCAAGTGTACAATACATGTACATACACATAGAGACAAAACTAAATTTTACCAAAAACTTAAGCAAGGTAAACGTCAGTAGGTGACCTTTTAATGTGATGAAAAAGTCAGATTTGGGTATTCATTTGAAAAAGGGTGACATAACGACAATCCCTACAAAGAATGATGCCAAGTTTCAAAGAATATGAACAAATACAGAGTACTTTTGAAATAAAGAAAAAAATTCAAAAACTTAACCTCAGATTAACCACGCGTATATATACTGCTGTCTATGCGTGTGACAGTGCGAGATATTAGCACAATTAAATTTTAGCATGCCGCGTCAGAACTGCTCTCAGCATTGCACTGCTTTGTGTTCTCTGTTCATCTACAGCGCACATTCCGTGCCGATCTCGCTGTCTTCGACTTTGTAATGCTAATCGTACAGCGAAAGCTACATGTACATGTGAACAGTAAGTAAATCCACATCAATGTTTAAATAAATTGTTTTTTTTACATTTCTCAATATCCAATCGTTGAAGTGGTCGGATGTCATGGATGAGCTGAAAGAGGAAGATTTTAGCAAAACTCCGAAGGTGGTTTGCAAGGTTCACTGTATGTGGAAATGGATGAATCTTACCCACTGATTTTTTTTTTGTTTACTTGTCTCTCCGTAGGGGAGATTGTCTCCCGTGTATGTTTTGATGTTCAAAGTCATATTTCATATATAACATCAATCCTGTATGGCAACATCAATCCCGTATGGCTAGAGTTGGACTGAAAATTCTGTCTCTCGTTCATTAGCCTCTTATTTTGGTAGGGTCGGCTCTTCACTGAGAGACAGAAACGGGCCTATCACTCTGCTATGCAAAGTTACTGACCGCAAACGGACAGTCCGCATGTAGTTGGAAAAATCTGTATATTTTTTTTTCTTCAAATAAATAGATTAGACCTAGGCTCTACTATTTAAGGAATCGGTTCAACTTACAGATGTGACTGAATAATCCATTTAAAGCTCCTTTTTCAGGTAATTCAGGGTTCAAGTCATTCTTCGTTTGAAAATCTTGCAGCCGTATTCTGTTAATAGTGTGTGAGTCAATGTGTATTTGGTTTGCACAGCAGATCGAACGGCCCACTTCTGTCTCTAAGTAAAGAGCCGACCCTACCAAAATAAGAGGCTAAAAAATCAATGTGTACGAGTTCGTAATGAATACATCATATTTTTTCCCTTCATAATAATTTCCCTTGTACGTAGACTAGAATGGGTGCGATGTCATCTTCATTCCTGCGCAGTGGAAACAGTTTGAATATGGCTGCAAGCACTCATCCAATGTACTAGGTTATGATTATAACCTCGTACTCCTCTTACATTACGGGTACGTTGAAACTAAGTTTCACCTAACTCACGCTCTTTTACCTCAACATGAAGTAAATTATTTACCCTGGAGGGGTGACTAGGTATTGAAGCTAGGTCTAGCTGGTAAAATTATCATTAATTTTTCAAACTTAATGATAAAAAAGACAAATCTTACCACCTTCCAAAGCAAGTCGTCTCTACTATCGGAGCATTGTCGGTGGTATGGTGGCCGTGATAGGAAAATTGGACGGGGAAAAAATACTGCCGACCCTTGTCGTTATGAGGCGCCGTTTGTGAAGTTATATTTTTTAAAGAAACTGTATATCATTTGTATATATGTTTTTCCACTTAATTGATAAAGGGAGAGGGAGAGGGAGAGGGAGAGGCTGAAAAATTTGTGGATCTGTAAATAAACTATTGTTGTAACTAAGCATGATATATGTTGGGATTTTTTTACTTATTGTATTCGTAATGCTCTTGTTTAAAGGGCAATCCAACCTTGATAATAAGATGATTTGTGTGAAAGCAGAAAAATAAGAAAAACAGGATGGTGAAAATGTGAAAGAAATCGGACAAGGAATAAGAAAGTTATGGATGTTTGAAAAATGAGATCACTACATCTATGCGAATCTCAAATTGGCAATTTGGTGAGTCAATTGTGACATTTTTGTGGACAACTCTTCCATTTGTCGTACACAAAAATATCATTAATTTGCGGTTTTCTTCGAGGCACTTTTACCCTCGGGCCAGTACTCAAAATATATTGGAGGTAGCATATTGTTATAGGTCCTCGTGAAAGAAAAAGATCCTACTGAGTAATGCATTTTGAAAAAAACTAAGTGACATTTTAGACATTTTGTGTGTTAGAGCGGATGGGGGAGTTGTCCACAGCTACATCACAGTGACATTACCTATTCGGCCAATTTGAAATTCCCATATGCATATGATTACAACTTTCAAAAATTCATAACTTTCTTATTACTTGTCCGATTTCGTTCAAACTTTCACCAATCTGCTTCTCTGATTTTTCCTCTTTCTTTCAAAGCTATAAAGGTTGAATTTCCCTTTAATGTGTCTGAGCAATTTATCTGTTGATTTAAGCTTATCACACTTTTTTTTTAATAATAACATTGTATATCTGAAAACCTTTCTATGCCTGGCTATTTATTCATCCTTCTGAACATCATTATACAAGACAGATATAAAAATTCAATTTATTAAATCAAGCCTCCACAAAGTTACCTATTCCATTTTAAGGGATAGAGTGTCAAGCAAAGATATTGGATATTGTGACAATTGTTATTTATTAATCGTAATAAGTGAATCCCCCCCCCCCCCCCCACATAAATAAATATTGTTAAATCATTTATACTTGAAAGCAAAATAGATAAATATAAATAATGGATATTGTTAAATCATCATTTATAAATAATTAAAAACATGAAAATTATTATTCATAAATACCTGTACTCATTCTATGACATTTTCATACAAATAATTCTTTGAGAATTATATACAAAAAAAAAATTGTCTAAATGATAAATTTACAAACGGCGGCTCATACCAAGGAACCCCCAAAAGTAATCTTCTATATCGGGCACAAGAGGGCAGCAAAATACATAGAAACGGTACAATCAACTGTTACCTCAGCCCAGTAACGGCAAACAACTTTCAAGCTCCAAAATTCAGCTTTTTCAATACCGGGGTGCAGAAACTTTACATCAAAGTCAAGAGTAGACCCAAGGCAATGTGTTGGTAAGTGATGTTCCAATTTTACCTTGATATTTATTATGTTTTGGTTAGGACTATTACAGCAGGCTGCACATTCAGCAGGCTACATAATCTCAAGTGGAACCAAATGGTTCTGATACACGAGTGGCTGCAAGATTTTCAAACGGAGAATAACTTGGACCCTGAATTACCTGAAAAAGGAGCATTACAAGGAATAAAACAGTCAAATTGGTAAGTGAACAGATTCGTTAATGTTTAGAGCCTAGGTCTAATCTATTCAATTTGTAAAAAATAATTAAAAAGGGGGTCTACAACTAAGCCTTTTTACGACTACATGCCGACTGATCGTCAACGTCGGCTCTCAGAAAGTTTGCACAGCAGAGTGATAGGAGCGTTTCTGTCTCTAAGACCCCGTTTTCACTCACTTTGAAAGTGGACTTCTGGAGCGGTCTATCTAAGACCCGTTCCTCAGGAATGGTTCTTAGGCGAGTGTGAACGGTCAAAGTGGTCCAGGAAGTGGTCTTCTGGACCGCTCCAGAAGACCACCTCGGGGAGGTGGTCTTGAGGAACGGGTCTTATTAAGAACGGTATGGACCGCTCTAAACGTGCAATGTGAACGAAAGCGTACTTCAACCGGAAGTGAGCTAGTGACGTTCCGCGCGGAAAGAAAAAATCAACACCCACATGCGATGCACCTTTTTGATGCCGCAGCCAGCCTCGACCCCTCGTCGGAAGTTCTAACTGTTAAATACAACTATGTTTGTGTACCAGATCACATATATTGCGTAGAATGTTTTAAACACTACATGCAGATCTTTAGCACACCAAAAGTTAACAATTCACAAGCACAAGTAAAAATACAAAAGACACTACAGACGATAAGGCAAGCGGAGAAAGCAAAAAAAAAAAAAAAAGCAAAAGCAATCGATCGGGCTAGCTATACGAGCTCTGTGGCTTATCAATCTGCTACTGGCCACAGAGCTATACAGCCCATGCCTATACTGCGTGTGGAGGAAGATATCAACCAAAAAATCTAGATCTAAATATCACCATTTCCCACATACTGTGAGCCATGCAAACCACCCTCGGAGTTTGCTAAAGGGTTACCTTCCAGGATCAACTAAGATTGTAAAAATTGAATGAATAAAAAAGAAAAAAAGCCACAAAATTGGCAGGTGTGATCAGGTTTTTTTACCTTGCACTTGTAACTTGTAGACTATATATGGGACTACACATGCAAGGTAAGATTGGTGTAGTCCCATATATACAAGTTACACAGTGTAACTTGTATATATGGGACTACACCAATCTTACCTTGCATGTGTAGTCCCATATATACAAGTTACAAGTGCATGGTAAAAAAAACCTGATCACACCTGCCAATTTTGTGGCTTTTTTTCTTTTTTATTCATTCAATTTTTACAATCTTAGTTGATCCTGGATGGTTACCCCTTTAGAAAACTCCGAGGGTGGTTTGCATGGCTCACAGTATGTGGGAAATGGTGATATTTAGATCTAGATTTTTTGGTTGATATCTTCCTCCACACGCAGTATAGGCATGGGCTGTATAGCTCTGTGGCCAGTAGCAGATTGATAAGCCACAGAGCTCGTATAGCTAGATCGGGCAGCCGGCGGGCAGCCGGCAGGCACGCTACGGTACATCAGTTTGTATTCCGCACGAAAAATTTGACCCGCTGACCTGAGCTGCCATAGCAACAAGGCCACTTTGAATCGTGGAGCGGTTTGAGCGAGAAAAACTGCTCGGAGTGTGAACGCTAGCAAACCGTTCCTCAAGACCCGTTCCTCTGGAGCGGTAGTCTACTCTAAGAGTAAGACCACTTTCAAAAGTGAGTGAGAACGGGGTCTAAGTGAATGGCCGACCCTGTCAAAATTAAGAGGCTAATGAACGAGAGAGAGAATATTCGGTCTAGACCTGCGTAGCTTTAGGACCCCTGACTTAGGCCGGGCCGGATGGACGAACGTGCTAGGGCACTCGGCCCGCGCCGGGCGGTGTACGAGCACAAGAGACCTAGGCCCAGCTAGCTAGAGGGCAGTCCGAGCTAGCAGTAGCTAGCAGCTGATCAAAACGGAATCCTTGCACTGCCCAGCGAGACTGCAAAAAGTAACAGGTAGAAATTCGTATCGAAGTGTATGTATCAAAATCAAATCATGACATAAAGAAGTACCCGCTTGTTCTTAAACGTTCATAAATCATGTAAATGACGCAGAAATTAAAAGACACTTACCCCTCTTTCTTTTTCAACTTCGATTGGATTCGGAACAATCGGGAAAACATCATCACCGACAGATGTGTGAAGATGTCGACCAAAATTAAATGTTTCGTAAACTTGTATGGTAGTTTGGCAAACTTTAAACCTATAAAAAGGAATCAAAATTTTCACAAATGGGACTTTGCATATGAAACAAAACAGTTGCAGGAAAATGAATTTTGAAAGACAAAACATCGAACAAAAAAGTTACTGAGTATAAAATGTTAAATCATGTTTCTTTTGTGTGTGGACCTGTGTCTTATTAGATCACCAACATGAAGAAGTCAGATCATGAGTAGGCCAAGTTACGACCAGCCTGACTCCCTGAGTAATTTTTTTTTTTTTAATCTACATTTAAATGCAGTGACGTAGCTACAGGGGGCATCCCCCGGATCAGTGGTGGGGGGGGGGGGGGGGGGGGGGGGGAGAAGAAAAAGGAAAAGGAGAGAAAGGGAAATGAGGGAAAGTGCATGAGAATGGGAAGAATAAGGGCGCCGGATAAGTCGATAGGACGCCTTTCCCCACCCTAGCTAGCTAATGCAGATCGAATTAAAGAGTCATGCAAGTTGAACTTCTGAGTAAGACCGTTGCCCTCCCCCCCCCCCCCCCCTCCCATGGTGCAATTGCCCCGGCCTCAGTGGCTTGACCCACGCTACGCCACTGACTTAGCAGGATGGGGTAACTCAACGCTCCCTAAATGTTTATTTGAAGGTACCTTACTAAATCAACTTGCCTTTTCTGGTTGAGTTGACCATACCCTGGTCGAAAAACCAGTTGGAATACCAGTTGACACCAGTCAACTGGTCCCAATTGATTCCAGTAAGCCAACTGGTTTCAATATGGATATTGGAATACTGGAATCAAAATTACTGGAATCAACTGGTAATCACCAGTTGGAATTTCCAGTTGAATTACCAGTTGGAATTTCCAGTTGGAAGTACCAGTTGGAATTACCAGTTGGAATTTGGAATTACTAGTTCAAATTTCCAGTAGTAACCAGTTCAAATTACCAGTTAAAACCAATAGGCAAAGAGGTAAAGTTCCAATTGGCAGTACCAGTTGATACCAGTTGAAACCAGGTGAAGCTTCCAGTTGAAACCAGGTGAAACTTCCAGTTGAAAATAGCTTAATTACTTGCAAATTAATTAGCATTGGCACTAATTTGGGCTAAAGTCAACACAGAAGCACTGATTTGTCTGCAATATTTCCAATGTAAAGGCATTGGCAATAAGCAGATGTTTAACATGTAATATGTTCAATGAGAACAGCATCGTCCATATATTTATATCTTAATGTATTTTAGTTCATGGTTAGTGTTTTTCTAATTCATGATTAATTACCTGTAATTGACACAAATTAATGAAATGACCTCATCGGTATTCGATCTTTACTTGTATTTTTGAAATGTATTACATGAAACTAAACCATAAGTCATCACAGAAATATGCTGTAAATCGAAATAAATCATAATAATAAGTACAGATCTACACAATGTAGTTATTATGCAAATTAACTGGTTTCAACTGGTATCCAACTGGTTTCCAACTGGAGCCAATGGAAAAACTGAAATATTTGTTAATTGGTATTAAACAGGACTAATTCGAGACAATGGAATAACAAAATGGCAGCTGGTAAAATCCATTAGATTTGACAAATTTTCTTATTTGAAAAATTGCGCAAAAAGTTGTGCCAGATAAACTGGGCAGTCACCAGTTGGAGATATTGGTTTCAACTGGTACTGGTTTCAACTAGGCAATTGCACCAGTTGGAGATACTGGTTTCCAGTGGGCAATTACGCCAGCTGTAGATATACTTGTTTCAACTGGTACTGGTTTCAATTGAGCAATTACGCCAGTTGGAGATACTGGTTTCAACTGGTACTGGTAATAAGTACACGTATTGTTTTCTTCCGGTTAAAACCAAATGAACCCACTGAAACCAGTTGAATCAAATTGGAAAATTCCCAACTGGATTCAATTGAAATCAATTGGCAGTTGCACCAGTTAGAGATACTGGTTTCAACTGGTATATATATCTACTGGTTTCAATTGGTATTTGAACTGGTTCTAACTGGTACTTTGCATATGTTTATTACCTTCAACCGGAATCAACTGGTGTCAACTGGTACCAGTTTGACACCAGTTGAAACCAGGTAAAATTTCAACTGGAATCAACTGGTTTCAACTGTTTTTTCGACCAGGGTAGCTAGTGCTTGAAAATATTAAAAGTTTCATATGAAATGATTTACACGTGAATGTAATTTCTGAGAAAGCAAATGCCTCATTAGTGCGTATTTCTTTGTTTCATGAGCACGCTATTTTGAAAAAGTAATTTTAGCCAGGTAAAACTCTTGAACTGCTAAAAAGAAAAAGAAAAAATGAAAAATAGGCCAGTGACAAAAATAACCCACTCCCTGCCCATGATCTGGATCATGGGTTCCAAACGGCTGATATTCTATAGCCTTGTGCAAATTTAAAAATATTCCTCATTTCGATTTGCTATATAAATACATGGAACAAATATCTTACCTTTTGAGCAATTAGCGCAATATGCAAAAGCAAAAATTTGTTTGTTTTCGAATTCCGCCCATCAGTCAGTTGGAATTAACACGGCAGTGTTTATTCTCCTCTGTGTAATACAGTACAAAACTGAGAATTATGATGAAAGTTGCCTGGATAGAAAAATGTGCCACATCTGTTCAAAGCAAACTCATAGAGTTCTACAAATGAAGCATTCATTAGCCCACTAGTATGGATGTGGTAGCTTGAAATTCATTTGCTTATAAATGTGACGTAATTGCTTGCAGTTTAATACGTGGAAATGGAAATGTAATTGAACAGACGCTGGCAGGATATTATAAGGATTCTTTTTTTTTCCTCCCAAGTAGATTCTAGATGTGTCATTGAAGCCTGCAAATTAAAGTCCGGAGTAGATCACCACTTCCGTCATCAGTTCCGGGGGCATCAATCTAAATCAGAAGCTTGTTTTGTTGTTGTTTGTTGAGATTGCTTATTAGGGCTAGGTAGGCATATAGGTCAGTTTAGAATATAAAATAAAATATCAAGTATTATTAAATGATTATCCAAGCTAGGAATTCAGATGCATATATAGGCATAATCCTACTGCAATGGCAAAAATATAAGGTAGGATCAGAGTGATTGAGGTGAGGCCTAAAATGCTAGAATCTCATAACATAGTAGCAAAAGGCGGGGGTTGGGGAAGCAGTTTGGGATTGGGGGGGGGGGCAAACATTCAAGGGGGCTCACCTTTCAAGGGCTCATGTCTTCTCACCCCTAAAAAAAAACACACACGCTTTCCCACCCTCTCACAACAATACAGACGCACGTACACACCTTTCAGAATATTTCGCTATTAAACACGTCTAATACAAAACCTCAACTACGTTAAAGTTAAAAGTTTGAATGCTTTATCTGTCTTCAGTGATCTCCATGAATACGAAAAATTAAATTTAATTCCTGTATACTCTTCTTTTATTTGAATGGAATAACATTTGCGATGTGATTCAATTCAGGTTGTATTTTTGTTTATTTTCTTTTTGGTTCCCCCTCCAATTTTACTCCTTTACTACTGATTTTTTTTTTTTAATGGGGGGGGGGGGCGAAAATGCACCCCCCCCCCTTCCGGCACCTATGCCCACCACCACCACTTCCGTCCTCGGTCCGACGCGTCTGCCACACGATATTGAGTCTATCTATAAAAAACAGAAGACATATCTAGGCCTATTCTGAAACTCTATTCCAGGGGTTCTTTAATTAAATTTGACTTAGGCTTTAAGGCTTAAGAAGGCCAACGATGTTTAATAGTCATGTTTTCGATTTTACCCCTCGGCTGAAGTGAGCTTTTTTGTGTTCTTTTAAAGGGTTTATATTATCGAAGTGTATTTCCACTATTTCAACCTGCGTTTCGGCGAGAGTTATGTTTAGCCGCGTTTCAGCCTTCATTACTTTTGTTATTGCCGGGAAAATGCCAAATAAGGCACCTCATTCAGGAGATTTTTATTTTGCCTCTATTCTGAACATTACAACGAATTCCACCCGAACGTTTTCAAAATATGATTTTTTGATTACTGTTGATTTAAGTAAGCGAATGAGGAATTACTTAAGTGTTTTTTTTATGAATCATGGTATGATAATAACATTTTGACTATTTCTGATTTGTTTAACCCTCCATTTCCAGGTCATAAAATTTTTGAAGAATTAGTTTTAGATTTTGGTATCTCATCTGGTGATAGAAAGAAATTCAACTTTTTAATGAAAAATATACCTGAAAAATGGATTAATAATGTTGATGTAGATATATTTGGGGTTCATATAACTGTTGTTCAAAAGCTCTTGAGTATGAAGAAAGTCCCAAAGAATACATACAACATTCTCATTGGCTCTGTAACTCCTGAAAAGAGATACTTATATTGGTCTGATAATGTACATGTATCTGTTTCCCCAGACTGGGAGAAAGTACACATTTCAAATTTTTCTTGTACTATTGACACAAAACTGAGATCCTTTTATTTTAAGATTTTTCATAAGGCCATTGCCTTAAATGATTTTCTTTTTAAGATCAAAAGAAGAGATTCTCCCAACTGCTCACTGTGTAATAGTAAAGATGAAACAATGGTTCATTTGTTTTGTGAGTGTGATATGGTGGTGTCAATCTGGCAAGATCTTTTGGATGTAATTTCTCAGAAATGCAAGAATCCTATCACTGTAACTAATTTTGAAAAATTATTTGGTATTTGTGGTGATAAGTTTATAACTTACTTGTTTTTGCTTTTGAAATATTATATTTACACCTGTAAGTTTAAAAACAACCTCCCCAATTTTGTTGCATTCAAAGGCTTTGTCAAGAAACAGAGAGAAATTGAGTATTTCTCAGCAAAAAAACGAAACAAACTTCCAGTTCACTTTAAAAAATGGCGTTTTCAATTATGATGTGCACTGTTTCCCGCTCTAAAAACATACTACTTGTATTTGTAATGTTTTTATTGTATTTAGTTAACTTTTCACATATTGATATGCATCTAACACATGTATTTCCTTTTTTTTGGGGGGGGGGTGCTTGTTCGCTCTTTCCTGGTTTATTCCTGTAACCTTCGACATGTACTTCATCTTCAACATACAAGCCTTTGTTGGAATTAATAAGGAATGGTAGATTTCTGTATCTCATATTTATCTGCAGGCTTGCAATTGTCAATCCCTGTTATGATTTTTTTTTTCTTTCTTTCTTTAAATCCTTAGCCAAATGTTAGACAGGATTGTTTTATCACTATATGGTATGCCATTTATGCCTGCTACTTGTAATTGTCAAAGTAAAGCACATTCTTTCTATTATTCTGCCTAATATGCATATTCATATACTTCAAGGGCACACCTCCGAGATTTTAGTTTTGACCTTTGGACCCATTTAGGGCTGTAGCATCAATGATCATTGCTCGTATGCCTTTATTTTCGGATGTATTGCACCATACTATAGGTCCATGATCTTACAATATCATGGTGTGATTGGATTGGGGGTTCGAGTGGTGGAGCGATTATCTGTATGACTGTGGGAGAGAGAGGGAAAGAGGGGGAAGAAAAGAAGGAGACAGAGAGAGAAAGAAAAAGAGTGTCAGAGAGAGAGAAAGAGAGAGAGTGAGGGGGGGGGGGGGTGGTTGACGGGTGTTTACGGCGTTTATAAGGGGCAGTTAATCTCCCCGTCCCTCGGCTTTGCCTAATCCAATCTTTTTATCGCTGTTTTGGTGCTGTACCTGTGTTTGCACGTTTCTAGAAGAGCCATTCTTGGGTCGAGCCTTGGACTCGCCTTCTTCATCTCGGAGCTTCGCCTTTGAATAATGTATATATGTCTTACCTTTGCAATGTGAAACTCTGCCTTTTTTTTTTTTTTTTTTTTTTTTTTTTTCCTCTTAAAATTTATTTTCTATTCTCTGTGTTATTGTAACTTGATCATGTTAATCATTTGTATTTATTATGATTTTTTATGACTTTACTAATAAAAACAGAATTATAAAAAAAAAAAAGGAATTACTTAAGTGAGCCCTATAGCGAAGTCTAGCCTAGCGATGCTGGGGAAGCGTCGGCTGCTTGCGGAGCTTTGCGGATGCTCTGAAATAACCTTTTAAATAGCTTGTATAGGCAACGTTAAGCAATTTTAGTAATCACTAAGAAGGTACTGAGATCCTATTTTATGTAATTTGAGACAGTATTGAGTAAAAGTGTCGAATTAGAGCATTAAAAAATCACGTTATTGTAGGATATGAGAGCGGTTTGTGTGCAATGCACTGTAGCACATATTGACCCCCCCCCCCCCCCGTTCTCCCCCTCTCTCTCTTTCTTCTCCTGGACCATTGGACTCTCTTGTCCCCCTCCCCCTCCCTCCCCTTCGTTTTGGCTTTCCTCCATATACAGGAGCTAATGGGCCAGAAGCCTAGTCCCGAAACAGTCACCCCATTTTACCATAAGTTTTGACCCCTAGACCATAAGTATATATAGGTCATTGACAGAAAGGTTGTCAGCCTGACCGTATAGCCGTCGGGTTTAGCCCATGCATAGAGCACCCAAAAGAGACCCCGAAGTCGGGTCGATTTCACCCCATCTCCCCCATGCACCAGTAGGATTCTAAGAAGCAGTCTGATTGGACATTACAAAACACAAAAAATCGACAAAAATGTCTGTCGGGATGGGGTGTCAGACGGCCCCTAAAAATTGGGGTAAATTAGAAGGAAAAGCTATGGACGTACATTCCAAAAATATAAAAACTGAAGAAAAAAATTTGTCCATCGGGAAGGGGGTGTCAAACCCCCTGAAATGAAAACCCCAAAGTGCCCTTTGACAACTCTTTGCCCCCCAAATGCTCTATAAATTATGTAAAGAAAAACAATTTTCTTACCTTCTGACTACGATAACTCAAAAGTTTTTTATTCAGTTCATTTCAAACTTTCATAACATAATTTTGAGTATAACAATCTTCCTGCGGTGCAATTTGGTTTAATTTTTTTTTTTGATTGGTAAGTTATTAAATTGTGAAAAACGTATATTGCTTTCTCAAAAGTAGCTAAAAAATATTGTCAGGATTATGTAAACACACCCATTGTCCCTCTTCACCTGTTTGACAAGGCATAATAGAAGAGGTTTTCAGGTATCGGTGGTAGATTTATTGATTGATTGATTTTTATTCGCCAAGCTTCCAACATACAACAATAGAATAGTCACCAAAAAAAAAAACAGATAAAACATTGAATAAGCTTGAACAGGATAACCCACGAAAGCTCGAGAACTTATTTCCAGTGGGGTCCTCAAACATACATAATTAATAGATTAAAATTATATTATTTACAGATTCACAAAAGGACAAAAATCGAGATTATATATAATTTCTAAAACAAAAATTAGAAAATATGAATCCACCTGGCAGAGAAAAGAAAAGTGGTCTGTACCTAGGCTATTTCAGTCATGCCATTCGCTTCTCTTCTCTAACTATCAAGATTAGTGATAGGTATTCCCTTAATATCCTCTTAAAATAAGCAAAGTATTCTATTTTCTTTATAATTAGGAAGGGAATTCAAATGTTTTATAAAACGTATTTCCAATACTACTCTTTCAGGTAAGTTAAAGTTGGATCGGCTATTTTCTTTTATTATAATTGTGCAAGTCAGTAACAAGATTGAAGTTAGATCGAATATAATAATTTGTCCTATTTCAATATGATATATTTTATGTACGTGATGCAATACGAGTTGTTTTGATCTTTGGTTATTGAATATTGAATTGTATATTTGATTTCTTGTTAAAATCACTGTTCTGTTGGAAATGAAAATAAAACTGAAACTGAAATTGGTTGATTTTAAGAAAACCAGCTTTAGAAAGTTCGCTGTTAGCCAACATGAGTTCTTGGACCAGAACAGTTGATGAATCTCACCATTTTGTTCTGTATAATTTTCAACTTCTTTTGATCTGATTTGTTTATGTTACTATACCATGCAGAGTTAGCATAGTCAAATAAACATTGAATGAGACCAGAACATAGTATACGTTTTGCTTTTAAATTCATTAACTTTAATATCTGTACAAAAATTTCAAAAGAGAATTTGCCTTTTTTACAACTGATTCTACTAGAGAAGAAAATGAAACTTGGCTAGCCCCATGCACTCGATGCTTAAATACTTCACAGATTCTCTTCTCTGGATTAATTGATTATTGTGTGTCACTCTGAATTCAAGTGACTTTTTAAAGTTACTTTTAGAACGAAACAAAATGCTTTCTGTTTTACCCAAGTGTAAAGAAAGCTAATTATCAGTCATCCAATCGATACATGTAGACAGCTCTCCACTGAATTTTTGCTCAATAAATTTTGGATTGGGATTTGAATAGAGTAGTACGCTGTCATCAGCGTACAATAATAGTTTACACTCTTTTACACAAAAACACATATCATTGATGTAACTTGTATAGAATTGGACCTAAAATACTTCCCTGCACATGAGGAACACCCCATGTTATCGGCAGTAGTTTATCATGAACTGTCACTACTTGGTGTCGATTAGACAAGTAGGATCTGAACCTAAACCTGCCTTATTAAAACTTGCCTTGCTAAATCCCATTATATGTAACTTTTTTCTATAAGACATCATGATTAACTATATATCAAAAGCTTTTTGCAGATCAAGGAGCTCCATACCAACAAAGCACCCTTGGGAAGTTTCTGTCCTCAAATAATGGGCAAATGAATTAAACATGTTTCGGTCGAATAGTCATGTCGAAAGCCAGATTGAAATTCGTAAATTATATCATTTTCTTTGAAGTATTTTACAATTTGAACACAAACCGATTTTTCCAGAATTTTTGAAGCTATACGCTTAAAACACTGATCGGTCTATATAATTGGTAATATTCATGTTGTCTTTCTTTTTATAATTTTTAAAAGTGGGGTCACTTTTGCTATTTTCATATCTTCTGGAAAAGTACTCATCAGGATCAGTGGCGTATATCTAGGTATTCTGGCGCCCGGGGCAAACTTATCAAATCTGCCCCCCCTGCCCAAACTCGGATTAATGAGCGTTTTTAATTTAGAAATGATGGAACGACATGAAAATGAGTTGTGATGCACATAACCCGGGGTTGTTAGCCAAAATGATGACTTGTTGTATAAGCGAGGGAGCAAAGCGACTAAGCGGCATATTATTCTTTCTTTCTTTCTTTCTTTTCACCCCTCAAATTGAAATTTCTTATGTATTTTACCCTTTAAAAAAAATCTAAGGGAATACAGCGACCTAGCAATAGATTTTTTTTTTTAAACTTTGAACATTCCTATTCTGGGGGCGCAAAATGAATGCAAACCCTGAAGAAATATATTTGAGGTATTTAGTATGAGGCAATTGCAAGGCAAATTTATGATTTCTTTCGAATGTTCTATACTTTGAAAGTGCTTCTTATGGACTTATGTCCCATCGGGGGCGCAAAATTTAACAAGCTCCATGCCTTATGCGGGGGGGGGGGGGGGGCAAAGCAGCTAGAGTCAGTTAATGGTTAAAACTTTAAAAACGCAATTAGGGGTGCAAAATAGCGACCGAGCTTTAGTAAATTTTTGCATTTCAAACCCTATAAAACACCATTTCTTACGAATTTTGTCCATGACTGGGGCTCAAATAACCCTCAAAGACCATAATTATTTGGGTATTTCTCCCCCTTTTCTTTCTCTCTTTTGCGTTTTTTTGCACCCCCTTCAAGTGCCGCCCGGGGCACGTGCCCCCTCTGCCCCCCCCCCCGTAGATACGCCACTGGTCAGGATAGATATGTTGATTAAATAACATAAAAGCTTATATAAAATCTTCGCACCATCTTTCAAAAACTCATGAATACAATCATTGTCTGCACTGAAAAAGATTTTTGCTAGGAGGGAGTTTGTCTACTAAATTTGGCGGCCACAAGTCATTTGTAAAATAAGAATTCGATTCATTAGCTATATCATACTGCCATCTTATCATGACATAATTTCCCATCGATTGTTACAACAGACTCTTGTTCTTTTCTCTTCTTACTCTTTTAATCCTAAGCTTTTTAGATTCTGCCAAAGTCTTTTCGAATCTTGTTTGTTTTCTTATATAATCTTGTTTCGTAAGTATTCGAGTTAACCTTTCTCACCTGTCTTTGGACGAGATTTCTCAATACCCTGCATCGTTAATAGAGAGCGTATCATCGGTTTTTCCTCATGTTTTTGAATGCTATATTTCTCTCTTGAATTAGGGAAAGAATATCTTTAGTTATCCAATTTTCTGTTCGTTGTTTTATTCTTACCCGTTTCTGTGGCGTTATCCTTAAGGTTGAGATTTGAAAAAAAAATTGTTTGAAATTTTGACCATGCCTCATTCGCATCTGTAGAGTCAGTTATTCCTGACCAGTCAACAGCAGACAATTGAAGATTGAATGTATCTTCTGTATAATTTTTCATGGATCTAATAGTACTTGTCCTGTCATGACCTATTACCAGTCTAATTCTTTTCCGTGTACAGAAAGTAAAATAATGGTCGCTAATACCAAGATCAATGATACTACTTTGACTGATTTTGTTTTCTTTGCTACAAATAACATGATCCAGTGAAGTAGACAAATATTCATGTCTCCTAAAATAATGATTTCGTCATCCTTCTTTTGTATATCAAAAGAATTGGACAGTTTCTCGATAAACATTATTTTTGGAGGTCTATACAGAACGCCCACAACAATTGGTTTTGATCTTGGTATAAGCAAATTTATCTACAAGGATTCAGCATCTCCTGTACATATATCATCAATAATATCAAATTCAATATCATTTCTGATATAGAAACATACACCACCCCCACCTCCACAGAGTCGATCACCAGGCGCGTAGCCAGGGGGAGGCGATAGGGGGCGGTCGCGCCCCCCCAAAAAAAAACGCCCCCAAAAAAGGAGAGCGAAAAAGCGGGGGAAAGTGAGAGAAAAAAGGCTAAAAAGGCGCTAAGAGCCGTTATCTTTCTCTCGAAAATTTGCTAGAAACGTCAAAGTTTTCGTGCTTCGCGCGGGAACTGGGGAAACTCCCCCTCCCTGCAGCCACCCCTGTTACATACAGTGCAGTATTGCGTCCAAATAATTGAAAAACTCCCTGCACCCACCCCTGTTACATACAGTGCAGTACTGCGTCCAAATAATTGAAAAACTCCCTGCACCCACCCCTGTTACATACAGTGCAGTATTGCGTCCACATAATTGAAAAGCAGTTCGGGCGTCGAACTACTACTTTCCGCCTAAAAAAAAAAGGTGCTACGAGCCGTTATCTTTAGTCTCCAATTTGCTATAAAACGTCAGACCTTTCGCGCTTCGCGCGGGAAGGGGGAATTTCCCCTCTCCCTGCACCCACCCCGGGGGGGGGGGGGGGCACTGCCGAGTCAAGACATGGCCTTCGTGTCTGCCAGACTGATCTTGTACTATTAATGTGCTCAGTACACAGATACCAAGCAAGCTCCTTTATTATGCCTTGTCAGATCGACAGTGGGTGTGTTTACATAATCCTGACAATATTTTTAAAGCTACTTTTGAGAAAGCAATACATTTTCCACAATTTGGGGGTATTTTCAAGATATACTCTATACCCTGGGTTCTTAATTATTTTGTTACGAGGGCCAGAAATATTCTTGAAATTACGTCGCGGGCCACAGAGTATGATATATACATACAAAGACGCATGGGACTCACGACTCTTGCCCGAATACATTGTGTATTAGCTTTCTGTTTGTTTGTTTATTATTATTATTATTATTATTCAGCGAGCGAGCGAAGCTTGCGAGCAAAAAAAATGACACTTTAGAATTGTGAAAATGTAATTTCAAATGTGCTAATTTAGATAAGATATAAAAATTACAAAGAGACCATTTCACTGCCCAAAAATGAGATGGTGGGTGCCCGAATGCAGGAATTTTTTTATATTCTAGGGGGAGAGGGCTCCAGGCCCCATCCCCCGCCACAGACGTTAATGCATACATACCTGAATGGCTCATCTAAGGACGGTTAAACGATTTTAGAATACACCCTCCTTATTTTTTTCTTTGTCTGATTAAAAAAAACCAACCCAAAACTATGATATGTGGTAGGGCAGGGAACAGATAAATATGATACGCTATTTGCGAGCGAGCAAAAAATTTGATACTTTTATTCTTAACAATAGTTAGGATTATATATTATGTATCAACATAGTTCTTAAAACAAGATTTTTTTTCTTCTTACTCAGATATTTTTGGCGGGCCGCATGAAATCGTTTCGCGGGCCACAAGTGGCCCGTGGGCCGCACTTTAAGAACAGGGGCTCTATACCATTGATAATTGATACATAGGCCTCAGACAAAAGATGGCGCTATGTTATGTGGATAGTGTTATTTTGCGGGGAATCCCCACTCGAGCTCGCCATGCTTAATTGCTTCATAGTTTATTTTGTGTGAATTAAGTACTCTACTGGTGGTATTTACAGTGACTGACCAAGGAAGTGACCCTTATTAAGTACATTAACCTACTGTTTATGTAAACTATATATATATACATATATATTAGAATACACAGGTTCCGGCTCAGGAATATGTTTAAGACCTACGTTTAGAATAGATGTACGATCTAGGTGAATTATTTTGCGAAAATATGAGTGTTTGTGGTTAATCCGTGTTCCCATCCCTTGAGCATCCCCTCCGATTCGACTGTGCTCCACTTCATCGAACTGAAGCTGATAAATTGTAGGAGAGGACGCAGATCTAGGCCTGCAAAAAGGTAGGTCTAGCTGGACGGTATTCATGGTATTCAGATTGATATAGGCAACAAATTATAGGGGAAGTAATCGGGGTCATTCTGCCAAATAATATAGGGACCTGTAAGTGTAATTTAGCGTGGGCCCACTCGTCTAGCTGTACGAGCTCTGTGGCTTATGGATCTGGGCCAGTACCATATTCTGTGCTGACCAATTGCAAATTTAGTACTTTTTCGTGTGCAAAAAGTGAAGGAAAGATCAATTACACCATGCTGGCTGATTTTATTTTCCTTACTACAGATTACGTGATCTTGCAGAGATGAGCAAGTCGATGTGATTCGCGTTGGTTCATCAATGAGTTGACTTAAACCATTAAGATTTAATAAGTCGATATATTTTTTGGAGAAAGGAGAATTGTGAAGGAGACATATATTCATATCCGCTAAAATGATAATTTCTTCATCTTTGCTCATATTTTCTAAAGAATTTGACAAATGCTCAATAAATTTATTATTTTTTTTTATAAAGAAACACCCACCACGATTGGTCTTGATCTTGGTAAAAGCACATTAATCCATAATGATTCAGTAACATCGGTTTGCATATCAACGTTAATGTTGAATGTGATATCATTTCTTATGTATAAACATACACCACCTCCAGGTCCTGACGATCTGTCATGGCGTACGACTTTATATCCATCTATATCAATTTCTTCATCGTTCACGGAGTCATTTAACCATGTTTCTGTGAAAGCAATGATTGCCAGACTCTTTCTTTTAAAAAGAATTCTTAGTTCCGAAATCTTATGCAGGATAGATCTTACATTGAGATGTACAAAATGAAGACCTCTTACTTCAAATCTTTTTTCAAATCCTGATAAAGAGCCGTTTGATCGTTTAAGCTTTTGGGCCGTAAATTTGGCTCAGAAATATTTTCGGGCGTATCTTTCGTACGTTTTTCTGTAGCTTTGCCATAGTCATCAAATAAAGAATCACAAAAAGATGGTAAACAACAGGTTAAACAAAACCAATTTTCATCTGGGTTCATGTATAGGCTAGTATATACTTCCAGAGTTACTCCTTGACAGTGAATGTGATACCATTTTTTACAACTGAAGCAGAGAAGGCCGTGCTGGTTTGATTTTACTGGTTTTTCACAGTTTCCGCACGGAAACTTGTATTTTGGGCCGGGTTTGATTCTACATCGCCAGAAAGTAATAAGAGAAGGAGAACGATAAAATCTCCAAAGTCTTGAAATTGAATACATTTGTTATACAAACGAAAAATATATAAATTTTTGTTTTTTAATTTTTTCTCGTAACAAATCGATCTGGCATTCATGTCATATATATAAGACACGACACAAAGTAGGCCCAGTGCTTTGTTGTACAGAATGACAATTTCAATTTTAGATTTTGTCATCAGGATGCAAATCATAGTATCATATTCTTGCTTCATCATAAGAAAAAAAATTATATGAACATGTTTAACGATTAAGTAAGGACCTCACAAAGCGCAGATAGTCCTGCCATTCTCCTGCTGTCGTTTTCGACCCTGTAGTCTCGCTGTGGCTTTCGACATCACTGCTTACTGCGCTGGTCGTGGGTGCAGCTACGTCGGCGTACGACCTCCCATCAACAAAGCTTGGACGTCGATGTTTGAGTTGGGGTAGGATACGCCGGATGTTGGAAGCGAAAATACCTTGGCCAACTTTGTTGAGGTAGATACCATCTCGTCCAAGATGCTGCTCGCCGATGTTGTAGTTGCTGATAAAGCCCCAGGACTTTCGTCTGGCAGTCTCCCGTAAGGCTGAGTTGACGACGTCGACTCTTTTAATTTCGTACCGGGATTCCCATCTACGATGAATAATGCTGGAGATGATGACATGGAATCCCTTACCAGCCACGTCGTCGCATAGAGCCTTGATCTTGTCATGCAGGCTGTGGGGACCTTCATGGGTGTTGTTAGTGCCAACATGAATAATCAATGCCGCCATATAGTTTTGTTCCGACTTTATGTTGTAGAATCGCACTTATGAGGCTGTTTCAAACTAATTCAGTGCAATCAAATTTTTATTCCCAATTATAGGCTCTACTTGTACTCTTCTTAAGACCAAGATGACTCGTATCGACAGCACAGAGCAAGAGCCAGTAGAGTCGGACGACGAAACGGTAAAAATTTGCTTTAATTCTTCGAAAAAACCTGTACCACAAAATTGACCATAATTCTCCTATTCAGTTTAAACAAAATCAGTCGCATATCCTACATAAAAAGGTAAAGGTTTTGATACACCACTTTCTCCCTCTTTTTAGATGGTAGGGTTTCAGTGAGAACAGAGTTCCACTGCAGTTTGCAGGAAAACATGTTAAATAGTTTTTTGGAAATCATGCCATGACTGGGTTAGTCGCTGGTGTGAGGCTACTGAAAATAAAATTATCATATCACGTCGTTGCAATATACACGTCACGTCGCCACCATGCATGAGTATGATTCGTGATCGATTTCACAATGAATGATAATGATACAGTGCAATATAATATGATTATAGAGGTATATACTGCGGTATATTGGATAAGTCCCAGGACTGTGAACCACAAGGTACGGGGTTCGAATTCCTGGACCAGCATTAGTGTCTTTTGGCAAGACATTAATCTACATTTGCCACACTCGACCCAGGTGAAGAAAATGGGTACCTGGCAGGAATTAATTCCTTGAAATGCTAGAGCGCCGTAAGTGCAGCCATGCTAAAGCCAGGGTAATAATTGTGGAGTTCCAGGAGTGTCAAGTCTGACAGACATGTGCGCTATACAAGAAGGCACCATAATAATAATGATAATAATAATAATAATAATAATAATAATAATAATAATAATAATAATAATAATAATAATAATAATAGAAATAATAATGATAATAATAATAATAATAATAATGATAATAATAATAGTAATAACAACACAACAATAACAATAATAAATATAATGATAATAATACGAATAGTAATAATTAGAATTGTAATACTACTACTACTACTTCTACTACTAAATAGATATTTGTAAAAAAAAAAATGACGTATATCATTTTGTGTTTTTTGTTTGGTTCTAGGAAAAGGGCTTCGGTTTTACAGAAGTTTTGAGTGCAAGCTTACTGGACACGAAGAAATTAACAATCAACGTGAATGCACCTGATAGGCTGGAAGATTCTTCCCCTTTGCTCTTTGGGGATGACGGTAATGCTCTGAAATTCACATTATTCTTATTTCTTTTCATGATCGATTCTTTTCATGATCGGCACAATGTGGTAAACATAATAATGACTGAGGGTAAATATTTCATAAAAAAGAAGGAGGCGAAAACCCGAAAAGCAAACCTTGTGTTAGGATCACCAAGAACAAGTATATAGAATACTAAATTGCTCTCTGACCATTGTAACATCATTATATGAATACGATTCTCTACGTCTACGTAAGGAAATCGAGGGTATGTAAGAAAATACAATACATGGGGAATGGAGAAGAAAAATAAACCATTAGAGGATAATTTCATTTAGATTACAAGGTAAATATAGATTGCAAGTATATTTTTTGAAGTCATCTAACCTATGACTTGTCACGAATCTACGATGACACCACGTTGATCGTTGATGATTAATCTTCATGCGCTATCGAATCCAATTTTGCGGGGGGGGGGGGGGGGGGACTTTCACCTCTCCCCCGAATAACAACTTTTCAGAAAATCGCAACTATTTTGTATCGAAGTTTCTTTGGCCTTTTTTTTTTTCTTAATTCTTCATTTCTTAATACTCTCTTTTGATCCCTTCACTTGTTATATACCCCCCCCCCCCAAAGAACATAATAATGATAATAAAATAATAATTTGAAAAAATGAATAAGTAAATAAAATGTTGTTACTGGACGGCTTCTCTATCGGAATAAAAGATGATAATAATTTGTTGTCCCAATATAGGGAATTTCAACATCCTGGGAGGCTTGCAGCTTACCCGTTTCCTGCCGATAGTATCAAGATTATGACAAAAACCCGGGTTCGATTCCCGGCGGAGATATTTTTTCAACCTTCGCATAAATTTCACAGGGAGTGACAGGAATGGGGACCTTTGATTAAGCTACGCAACCATTATTCTTTCATTTCCGTTCGCAATGTATTTATTTTGTCAAGAGTTGCCAACACTGATTGTATACTTGTACATTAATTTCCACACACTTTCATATATATTTATACTATATTATATAAAATATAGGTATATAGTATTTATTGCTTCAATTTGATTATCATGCCTGGACGAGAAGGATACAGAAGCAAAGCACAAAATGCCACAAATCATAGAAGGAGAAGGGGGAGATTTAAAACGTACACACAATAAATAAACATCTTATTTCGAAGAAAATGGGTGTACGAGGCGATATGCGCGGCTGAAGGGGATGCATCCCCTGAGAATCATCACGTCATATTCAGGCAGGTGTAGTTTAAAAAAAATCCTATTTCTTATATTCGCTGGACAAGATCACATTGTCGTTATGATGAAGAGTCAGGTTTGTTCGTTCGCTTTGTTAGCTCGCGAAATTTTGAAACTGGAAAGTTCATCGGGCAAGAGACGGCAACCACGTTAACAACATTCACTCGCATCGTGATAAACATTTATTTAAACACAGAAATCTTTCTCTCATTAGATTTTCATTATGTTAAGAAACTATTAACACACAAATTTTTCTCTCATTAGATTTTAACTATCTTAAGAACTTTCATCATATTTACATCTTCTCCAGCATATCTTGAGCAACAGAAACTACATAAATACCCTCCAGAACTGGCAGGGGAGCCGCAATACCGTCCACCAATAACATCATGGGAATGGAATGAAGACAGTGGTGATACTATCCTTGATCTTGTACAGTCGAACATGCCTTTTACAGATGTTATGTCTTTCGTAGCTCAATTCTGTCCCAAGTTACAGATTTTGAGACTCCATGCGAACGTACCAGTGGAAACCACATCAAATCTTGAGAGCTACACCACCATGTCCACAGACAAGGGAGAGGAGGATTTTCCCGAAATTGAAATTTATCTGCGATGTCGTCAGACTGTCCTCCCGTTTAGATCTGTAATGGGGGTTCTTTCCACTATCTTTCCAAAGATATCCCGTGTGACTTTGGATGGTGATGATCACACAAAGCTTGATATTTCGGGGTACATGCATTCGCTTTCCAATCCCTTCCTCCCAACTCTCCGTAGGTTGCGTTTAGAACAGTTTATGGGATCTCTTTGCCTGTTAACCTTTTTCAAATTTGTCGTAGCACATCTTCCACACCTTCGGTTTCTTGAAATATCGCAGTGCAACGTAGATTCTCAAACTGGAAGTGCGATGGATTTCTTTGAATCCGTTCTCTCTTATTTGGAAATCATTCCAGTTAATGTAATACCTTTTGCACGTCTAAACGAACTGGTATTCATGGCGTTCAAAAACATATCACAATTCGTTGTCGAGAATATAGCAGCTGAACGCCAAATATTCCTCCGACTAAACTGGACCAAGACAGGGCAGATACCCACTGAAAAGCTTTATTTAAAGCAGTCATCGCCCTTGAAGTCTTTCGAAGATCTCCTGGCAATTGTGAAGGAGTTCCCTCGGATAAGTAAACTTGAGGCAGATGAATGCGGTTCTTTACAAAAAACAGAGATACTCGAAATAGTTAGGACATGTACACACCTACGATATTTATCTTCCTTTGCATATGGCAAAAGCCTTATACTGGCCATTTCTGATCAATTCATGCGGCAACCTACCTCTAAATCTATCAGCAAGTTCTTCGGCAAGCAAGGAGGGGAGCTGAGACTTGAGACACACGGCATTACACTTTGTGTGCCAGAAGGGGCCATACAGGAATCAGAACAAATTCATGAAATTGAAATTGGTCTCCAGGCGTTGAGCAATCCACCATCGACCCACTTTCAAGAGGATGACATGGTTTCTAGCTTTGGATTCCAGTGCACTATACCGACATCACCAGGTTACAGATTCGCAAAACCTGTCAGGGTGACCCTTCCACACTCTGCCATCCTAGATGACCCTTCGAAAGTTGAGACAGGGATCTATAGCGGAGAGCTGTGGCCTGATACAGGTAAGAACTTCTTCAGTCATGCGTAGCTAACCTTGTCATGAAAAACATGATGTACGTACTCCCCAGGGCTATCGATCCGTGTTCATGATTGGGGGGGGGGGGGGGTAGATGAACGGCGAGGTTGCGAAACGACCGAGCGGGGGAGGGAGTTTCCCCTCCCACACCATGGACTTTTTCAAAAATCTGTCTATAAAATTTGCATTTTAGAGCATCCCAAGATGGTTTTCTGCATGATTGAATGTTGTCTAAAGTCACGGCAAATACAACAAAATATAATAATCATAACATAAGATATTTGAATATGTGTGTTATAAATTATTTGTAATGGTGCAGGAAAAAGAAGGCATAGACAGTTTGTTGTTAAATGCTCGAAGAAGAAGTTTTATTATACAAGGAAAAAAAGTGATCATTCCAGAGTTGAGGGTTCAAAACCTATCTTCGGCTTACAGCCTATAGGTGGCCATAAGTATGACCCATATTGACCCCAGTCGCATGCGCACGATATCAGAGTAAACCGCAAAGAAAGCCGAAATCGAACAAGATAAACGGAAACTAGAGGAACGAAAGGCGCGAAAATATAACAAGTTCTGATTGACAGCCGATTTTTGAGTACCGTACATCTTTTAAAAATATATTTCCATTTCATTTTTTAAAATCTTGATGATTTCTGAATGCGCTGCATGTTTACATGTATGTTTTATCAGGAGATTTGGAGATCAGTACTATTTGTTGCATTCCGCCGTCAGAAGATAAACTCCCGCGGTGTGAGGTGGATCTAGAGAAGATAACTGTCTTCATTGACCACTTTTCATTTGCATGGCCAGTCTTCAAGATCCGCAATCCCTTTGTGAGAGGCAAGCTATTGGGATGCTTGTCATTCGTACCAAGAAAGATGCCCCCGACAGAGAAGCCAATCATTAGGGTTCATCTGTTCGACAACGTGAAAGGCAATCCCGAGGTATAGCATTGTTATTATATTCCTTCAAATCATTTCAAATCATTTTATACAGCTTTGTGGAAGAAAGCAGTAAACCACCTCCTTTAGGAGTATGTATACGAATTAATAACTGTAAACCAGAAATGATATTGATGAAAGGGATTTTGAGAAAAACAGTAATAGCTTGTATCCAGAAATAGCGTCCTCTGCAGTGCGTCCCCCAAAAAGTAAACAGATGGAAAAAGTCTCCCGAAATAGATATTTCTGTAGATAGCTGACGGTCCCTCCTATACAATAACACAAAAGAATCTGACTAGTTATTACGCCAGAGTGATCTCACACCACTTTTGTGAAAGGGTGCAAAATTCAGACTTGACCAAGAAGAAGCCGGCAACACACCCACTTGCTGCCGATTGGTATTTGTTCTGGATGGTATTAACAAAATTGAGAACGGTTTGAAATTGACAGTTGGAAAAAGTCTCCCCAGTTAAGTGTTTCAAAATATTTTCATGAAAATTTCATACCTGTGGTCAGCTTTTGATCTCTTCTATCAAATGTCACAAAAATATCTCACAATATTTTATGCTTGAGCGAGCAAGAGCCACTTTTGTGAAATGGTGCAAAATCCATTCTTGACAAATGTTTGTTGTTATATGAGCCAAGTTGATATCATGAAAAGACTTCGAAATTTTATATTCTGATCATTGAAAGACTATTTGTGAAAAAAACAGACTTTGTTCAATGTATTTCCTGATATATCCCATCAAAACTTTATGGTTGAGTAAACAATACATGTGAAATTAAAAGACTTACCAAAAGTAACATATTAAAACACTCAGCAAAGTAGTTAATAACTCAGGCATAAAATATTGATGGGATGTGTAGGGATATACAGAGAACATAGCCTGTTATTTCATAAATTGTCTTTAATTGATCAGAATATGGAAATTTCTAAGCCTTTACATGACTCTTAGTTCGGCTATACAACCAGAGCCAATATTCTTGTCAAGACTGGATTTTGCACCCTTTCTCATTATTGGTCTTTGCTCACTCAAGCGTAAAATATTGAGAGATATTTTGGTGTCATTTGATAGAAGAGACCATAGGCTATCTACTGGTGAAAAAAATTCCTTCAAATATTTTGAAACATTTATTTGGGGAGAATTTTTCAACTGTTTAATTTTTTCTGGGTTGCATTGTACGTTCAAAATTTATTAAATTTTAATGCTCGTTTGCTGGGCCCCCTTGCAGTTGTAGGATTGTTGCTGTAGCCCTAGCTTTCTTTTATACATGGGTAATTGCTTTGCCAAATTGCATAGACGACACCGCCATGTCGTCTAAAAACATAATATGCGCAATATATGCTTCTGTTTTAAATAGATTCATTAACTATACATATTCAGTAAGGATAATGCTCTCCTATAGTAAATAAATCCTACATTAATCTATTTCAAAATGTTCTATTAATAAAGCAAACTATATCTATACATTTATGCAAGATGTCCAACTATAAAAGTTTATTTATCATACTCATGTTATACATTTATAATACATTTCAAGTAAATACAGTTTTATTGTTTGCAAATTTTTATCAATGTTGTAATCTTTCACAATTCAGCCGCTGGCTGCAACGAAATCATAATAAACCTTCAATTCAGTTCAGTTCAGTTCCATAGGCATATATATATATATATATATATAAATAGGTCTGTTACAATAAGTATCATTAGTCACACAACCTCTGACACTGTTCATGTATTTTTTACAATGGTTTAGGAGATTACTAAGGATGAAGCTGAGTGTGATTTCCTCAAGATTCATCCTAAGAAAGAGCTCAAGGTGAAAGCCAACGTAGATGTCACGTTTGCCATGGAGGGAAGTGATGACAATGATGTGACAAAGGTATAAATATTCACAGCTATATTTTACTGGATGGTGTATTAGGGAGACACTCAACAATGAGGTTTATTCCGTCATAATAGGGACTGGTGTATTATAGGGAGACACAAGGACAAATAAATAAGACAAAAAGTGTCTCCCAAATACACCACGTATGGTTGTATATATATATATGGAGAGAAATGTTTCTCGAACACAGCGCTGATGGTCACTTATAGTTGCTTAGTGGAAAGTATAGTGAGAGAAATCATGACTATGAGACGGTCGCAGCTTATTATTCTCCTTTATTTGCATCTTCATCAGTCCTAAAGAAGATCACAGATCAAAAGCTACGACAGTCTCATAGTCATCATTTCTCTCATTCTCTCTCTCTCTCTCTTTCTCTCTATTTCTCTCTCTATATATATCTCTCTATATATGAAGTTATTATCATTTTAAGTCATGCCCACTGTGAATTTTGACACATATATATATGCTACCCAAATGTCTTAATGATTAAGGGGAGTGCTTTTGTGTTGGAACAACCTTGCCGAACGGTTTGCCGACATTACAGAAAAGCAGCATTTACCACACACTGACATTTTCCTCCGATGTTTTTAAAATTTGCCGATATAAGGGTAAAAAAAAAAAAAAGGGAATAAATTCTTATTATCAACAACAACAAGAGAATCCTCGGAATGAACGGGCTCTATTTACATATTTGCCGATAGAAGATTTGCAACTAGAAAATTTGAGAGGTGGTGTTACACTCGCCGCCCCCCCCCCCCCCCCCCGTTAAAGGGACGCTCCTGCTATCCCTGCATAAGATTTTACTTGCTTTTTCATGAACATTTCTCTTTTTTAATATAAATTTTATGATTTGTATTTCATACAGCAGACAATTCTGTACAAGGACATCAGAAAATTAGTCCAAAATACGGTCGATTTCACCTTGGATTTCTCTGCACGCGCGAAACATTACGCATTGGTCAACTTAATGTTATCTGAGTGTGGTGCAAAGGAAAAGAAGACACATGATATTCATTTCAACGTGGATTTCTCAGGTGATTAATGGTCTAAAGACCCTGTTCTGATTTAAATGATTTCAATGACTTATCTGTAATAATACGGAAAAAAGACATAGCATGTGTCATAGCCAGTAGATCATGGATTCAGTTGTCTTCAGCAATATCAGAATATCATTCAAGAAGCATTTGTAATTAAGTGTACTAATCGTAAACGTCAAAGAGAGGGACCTATTGTTGGCTGATAAGTTGAATCTTAGACCATTTTGAATTTGTTAAATGAGATGATTTATATGCATGCAGAATGGCACATTGATCAAGTTAATCTATATCAAAATATCGAGGAAGTTGTAAAATAACATATTTCATTTTCGACTCTAGGTGACACAGCACTTTCTTGTCTGGATGCCAGGGAATATGAAGGACTGACAAGGTAAGTGAGGGGAGGGAGAGAGGATTTAAAAGTTGTAGAAATATGATGAGCAATAGCAAGGAGAGATCAGAGAGGCCCCTGGAACATTTTGAAAGGGACATTCGCTCAATAATTCGCATAATAATTCCTTCAAGAAAAAAATAGAGGTCATCACTTCTTCAAATTTGCCGACAGTGTATTAAAGAATATTTTCCAAGAAGCAAAAAAACAAACAAACAAACAAAACAAAACAAAACAAAGAAATACTCACTTTCTCTGTTTTTAAGTCTAGGTTTAAGGATTAAATATATCTTTAAATTTACAAATTTGCCGCCAGCCATTAATTTGTCGCCAATAGATAATAATTTTGACTCTGAAACTTAGATGTGACATGATAATTATATGAATATAGAAAGCACATGCAAACACTGTTCTGACATTTTTACTATATTCTTACTGGCAGTCATGGTGATGTTTGTGTTTTCGATGACTCCCTGATCGAATATTTTGAACATGGTGAAAGATTTCTATATTTCTCGTGGATTTCATGTTTTCTTTGCAGTGGAGTGAATGATCCCTTTGACCAGATCTTGCGGAAAGTAGCGAAGAAAATGTGTGATGATCAAGATATCGAGGACTTGGCTGTGGAACTGGGTTTCACCGTAGAAGATGCAAAACGCTTCCTCAAAGAAAACCATGAGCATGGCTTTAACTGGAGAGGTACCCTCAACATGCTGAGGAAATGGCGAGACGGTGTTGATAAACCGCAGGAACGTACAAAACTCAGGGAGGCTGTACTTAGTGCTGGACAGGTTCACCTTGCTAGCACCCTTCTACCAGGAGAGGGGGAATAGGAAGTAAGCTTCCAGCCCAATCAGTATCGCTTAACGAGAAGCTTGAGTTCTGGGAAAGGTAAAAAAATAATTGGTGAGCTTTCTCATTCTTTTTATATTAGTTTTGGAGATGTCATAGTACAAATGCCCCTGAAAAGGATTGCTCTTCAAATGCCCTCACATTCAAAATATGTCAAGAAACAACTGAATTGTTCGGGCTGAACATTTGTGTGTAGTCCCATATACACATTTCTGTGTGCAGTGCATGTGACTCTCGGCAGGACTGAGTCAATTTATCATTTTGGTGATTCCAAAACCTTACAGCATACACCAATTATTATGTGTTATATATAATCAACCCTTCTCAATTGCTTTGAGACAGTTCCTTTCGCAATTCAGTCTCCTGACCAGAACTCAACTTTATATTTAAAGAGTGACATAAAGAAACTGTTGCAATAACGTGCGGTATTTGTAGCAGGGTTCATGTTTGTGGAATCATCTCATTTTATAATGGAAATTTAAAGGTAATGTACAGTTTTGGTAAGCCCTCAAAAACTTTTCATCAGATTTCTTGGATTATTGTTGATAAATAGCAAGATACTAGCAGTACTAAGATGCTGTGAAAATTTCACATCCTGAAGTGGAATATGAGTGGCAAAAAACAATTTATATACCGGCCCAGGGATGTAAACTCCTAACAACGGCAGCGTGCACTATACACTCTATACGCATACAAAGCCAATGAGGAATTTGTGCATACTTCACACAGTGACACATGCTATCTCCATCATGCGAAGACTCGAGATTGTTGTGCTGGGAGCCGTCGGGATGGAAAGGTCCTACAGTAGGGCAGAATGTTGCCGTGATCTAGCGTTTCTTTCAGATATTTACACTACAATTCACTGGAAATCATTGACGGAATAGCTAATGATCTCGTACAAACATCTTTTGATACAAGGAGAACAGCATGAGACTATATTTAACACATTTCTTTCCAATTTCCTTTTTTGCTGTCAAAACTGTACATGAAAAAAGAAGGTTTATCATTTGCTCGGAGCAGTCGAGCCCCTCCCACCCCACACACACGCAATATAAACTGAAAATTTACTTTTGAAATCAAGCTGTTTCAAGTAAGGCCTATATCGAGCTGAGCTAGCATCACATTTCATGAAAAGTGTAAACTGTAGACATTGACTTTACACATTTTTTTTTTTTTTTGAATAGCATTGATATAAGGAAAAGAAACAAGCAAATCATTCTTCTTTTTCTTAAACTAGTACGTGGTGTATGTAGGCCTAAGATTAGAGACAACCATGAATTATTCAAACCCGAAGGTAACAAAAACAGAGACACAGTGACGTAGCCAGGGGATGGGGAACGAGGGAATGTGTCCACAAAATGAATTGTACAAACAATTTTTGAAATCAGAGAGGGGGTAATAAAAGAGGGAACAAGGGGAAGAGAAAGTGAAAAGATGACAATAGAGGGTTTTCGAATGTTTCAACGTGAACGCACTCCTGGATCCTCCCAGCTACTATGGACTGTTTTGTGTTAACTGCATACCGCGCTTTGTGCAAGAACGGCTCACCCGTCCACTGGCTTCTCCCTCGTCCACTAGTCAGATCGAGAACGCGACCAACATGGTATTACCGTCTTCTCTAAAACATGAACCTCGCTTCACCTAATTTGTATGCAGTTAACACAATACAGTCCATTGTACCTGGGAGGATCTAGGACGGCGTTCACATTGACACATTCGAAAACTCTCTGATAAGACCCTCCGAGACACTTTCTCGCAACTCGTCCTAATACCAGTTGCCCCATCATTGACACAAGTCTCAATTATGACTTTGTAATGTGATTCACAATTTAGATTTAGCTTAAAGTGTAGATATATAACTTAGGTCTACTTTCATGTCAATCTGGAATATCATTAAAACCATTAAAAACCTGTACGTAGCTGGGTTTTAAAAAAATGACAAATGATCTTTTAGCTGGCATAGAGTATGCCGGCATTAATCCCCCCCCCCCCCCTTCTCCATCACCCCTCGCCCACCCCCGTCTTCTCGCCAAACAAAAAAACAAAACAAAAAAACTGTATTTTTCACATTACTCCATTCTTTTATGCGTATTGAGGCTTTTAACTTCATTATTGGCTGACTAATGATGATTCAATATATAAACGTACCATATTTATATGATAAATTAACTGTACAGCTTCAGGTTCAGTTCAGGGTTTTGAAAATGATTATAATTCAATATGCAAATGCAGGGATGATACAACATTTCTCCCCCTTTCTTATTTTATGTAACAAAGTATTTTTTGTGTGTTCATTGTCATAACAAGATTTTATAATTGTAGTTATGTGTTTGTAGGAAGAAAATGTAAAGAGATTTAGATAATTATATTTGTCAAAAACAAAGTAGGCTATATTGATGTATCTTTCATTTTGTTAAAATTTAAAAAGTTAAGAATAAAACCTTTGAAATGTGTATACATATGTATAATGTGAGAAAATACATATTCTAGAGAGAGAGAGACTTGAATAAACTACTCCGTTAAACACAAATAACGTTGTTTCAAATTTTCACCTTTAAGACTTCATCGGGATTCTTTATTGTTGAAACAACGATATTTGTGTTTAACGGAGTAGTTTATTCAAGTGTAGCTGTAATGTGAGTCTCCGCCGCAGAACTTTTAAACTACTTATATATATATATATATATATATATATATATATATATATATATATATATTTAATTGAAATATATATATATATATATATATATATATATATATATATATATTTAATTTAAATATATATATATATATATATATATATATATATATACCGTGCGTCTAAAAAAAATTTACACTTTTGAAATGGCTGCCAAATAAAAAAAATATATGATTCTGGGGGGAAAAGTTTATATGTATGGATAGCTCATGGACTCAACTTTCATATGACACCAAAAAGTCCGAAAATAATTCATGCTTGGGTGAGCACTGCTCACTTTTGTAAAGGGTATGAAAATTAGGTTGCGCAGGAATTAGCCTTCCAATTTGTGAGAGGTGAGTCCTTTGGAGCTTACAAAATTGAGGGTGATATGATAAATTCATGATCAGTTGCGATCAGTTTGGGTTTGCTGAGTGAATTTTATGGTTTATTAAATCAGAATTTTATGCATGAGTGAACAGGAATTGCATTTATTATTGTAGCATTGTAACTTTCCCTGGTAGACTCAGTGGTGTGTTCATGGGAGTCAAGATGGGGTGATGGTACATGTTGCAAGGGAGGTGAGATAGGGTAGGACTTTGTTGGGTGGATGGGATAAGGGTCAAAAGGACATTATGCCCCCCCCCCCCTCTCTCTCTCTCTCTCTCGATTCGTGGGTATGCTGGTGCATATCTTGACAATTCATATGCATTGGTCTTCACTCCAAAATATCCAGACCACCTTCCCTTATCCCGAATTTTCTCAAATTTGGACTTGTTCCTATTACCCATTGACCTGAAGAATAAGTAGCCAACATCTGTGACATTCCCTTTTTTCAACCCACCTGGGTATTAAGTAAATCAATGAGATGTTCAACTAATCTTACAATAATTGAAATGCGGGGTATAATTCTTCACTATCCATTGAAGGTTTTTATTAAAAGTCACAGATGTAAAAAATAACAGTGTGTAACATGGAAATGGCACATTACTGGATTAAGAATAAATCAAGAGCTGTAAGTTGTAACTCAGGCCTCATTCATCTTGGTCTGACAGCCGAAGGTGGAGAGGCCTCAGTTTTCACCACAGCAGCGTTCTTTTATGGTAACAGAATACCATCGCAGTAACAGTGTTACTGTTGTCCTTCGGAGGTTCCGGCAAGTCTTTCCGAATGTAAGATCATGCCGAACACGCGCAGCAGTCTACCTTAATATCAGGAAATATCGGGAAACAGGGTTTCAGTTCAGTTTCAGTTTCAGTTTCAGTTTTTTTTCATTTCCAACAGAACAGTGATTTTAACAAGAAATCAAATATACAATGCAATATTCAATAACAACAAACATTTTACATGGTTTAAAATTATAAAATAGAAAGTATACATAGACATCCAGTATAATAGTATTCATTTATTTTTTTATTCTTTTTTTTTTTAAGTTAAACCTGTGGAAATGGAGGGATCCACTGAAAAGCAGAGCTTGTAGAATGTGGATCCCTCGAAATAATGACAAACGTATTTTTTTTTTAACATGTAAATATATTGACCAGAAAAGATATAAATATACAAAGAATACCAAAAAGTGGCAGAATAATGATACAATTATAAATCCTTAATTTAAAAACTTGTAACGACACGTATATAGTATGGTGAACATAATAAAAAAAACCAATATAAGACAACATAAAATAAAGCAAGGGAAGAGAGAAATACAAGGAAAGTAAATGTTGCTGCATATGTGAAGAGTAAAGAAAAAGAGAGGAGAGGTGGAGAAGAGAAGAAAGGAGAGAGAGAGGGAGAGAGCACACGATGTGCATACTACAGGGGTAGTGACCATAATTATAGTAAGTTGCAGTCATAACCAGAATCAAGGAAGGTCTGGGCGGAGAAGAACTGGAAGATCAGCGGACAACATCGCAGCTGTACGCCAAGCTCTTCAGGATCACCAAGATGGAACAATTAGCAGTCGCCGTAATGGAATAGGGATTCCACACGCAACCTTCAACAGGATTACCCGACTGGACTTGACATTTCATCCATTTCAGATGATCAAGCGTCATGAACTGCTTCAGGGTGATCGCCAGCGTCGCTTAAGGTTTTGTCATTAACTGCTTCAGAGACCTGCCCGCTTCCTGGATGACTTCCTCATAGGAGATGAGTCTGGCTTCGCCTTGAATGCCCAAGTAAATACCCACAACCTGAGGGCATATCGAGAGCAGGGACACCCTCCTGACGAGTTTCACTATGAACGTAGTGATAGCAGATCTAAGGTGACTGTTTAGGCCGGCCTCACAGGGACTGGAGACATCATTGGACAATGTCAATGGAGCTGCCTATGTCCAGATGAATAGATGAGGAAGTTGTCCCTGCCCTTGACATGATCCCAAGATACCGACGTCGTCGATACGGTCGCTTTCAGCGTGTATGGTGGGCACAAGATGGAGCTCCTTGTCATCGTTCGAGAGCAGTGACAGAGCGTCTCACCCAGCTGTTCGGTGATCGGGTTGTTTCTTTGCACCGAGATGTTGAATGGCCCCCGCGTTCCCCCGACCTTATGCCCCTGGATTTTTTCTTGTGGGGATATCTGAAGGCGAAAGTGTACACTACCCCTCCAGTCAACTTGGACGAGATCAGGAGAAGAATCACCCGCGAGATGGATGAGCTCAGGCGAGACAGAGTAAAGGTCAGGAGAGCTGTACGGGACATGATGAAGAGAGCAAGATTGTGCATCGAAAGAGGAGGTGGACATGTGGACCATTGAACTGGAAGACTTTGATTTTTAGTTCTTACAAGATGGATGAAACAGTTGCACAATTGAAAAGAATAAAAATCAACTGAAAAGAAAGACTGACATGTTCATTTTACAAATTTGTGTTACACTGTACCGTATTTCTTGTGTGAAACTCAACTGCTAAAATGACTGGTGGGTTGGTTGATTGATTGATTGACTGAGTTATTGATTAATTATGATTGATTTATTGAATAATTAATTGATTGAAATAGCTGAATGGTGATTGAATGCTTGATTGATTAATTGACTGACCGATTGATTGACTGATTTATTGTTGATTAAGTGATTGATAGGAATGATAGCTGAATGTTGATTGGTAATTTACGGTATTGATTGATTGACTGATAGATTGTGATTGAATTCGGGTGTCAATGGGTAATAGCAACCAGTCCAATTTGGGAAATGTAGGTAGAATTTGGGATAAGGGAATTTGGTCTGGATATTTTGGAGTGGAGACCAACGAATATGAATTGTCAAGATATGCACAAGCACACCCAGGAAGAGAGAGAGAAAGAGGGAGTGAGGGGGGGGGGGGGGAGGGGCATACCTGTCCTCTTGACCCTTATCCCATCTACCCAACAAAGTCCTACCCTACATCTCACCTCCCCTGCACCATATACCATCACCCCATCCTGACTCCCATGAACACACCACTGAGTCTACCAGGGAAAGTTATAATGCTGCAATAATAAATGCAATTCCTGTTCACTCATGCATAAAATGTGAATCCCATAAACCACAAATTTCACTCAGCAAACCCAAACTCATCACGATTGATCATAAATTTTTCATATCATCCTCAATTCCGTAAGCTCCAAAGGACTTTTCTCTCACAAATTGGAAGGCCCATTCCTGCGCAACCTAATTTCCATACCCTTTACAAAAGTGAGCAGTGCTCACCCAAGCATGAATTATTCTCGGACTTTTTGGTGTCATATAAAAGTTGAGTCTATGAGCTTTCCATACATATAAACCTTTCCCCCCAGAATTATATATTTTTTTTATTTGGCAGCCATTTCAAAAGTGTAAAGTTTTTTTTTTTTTTGAGACGCACGGTATATATACACATACACCAAGATTCAACCAAGGGGCGAATTTTCTTTTCATATATTTATTAAATATGTGTACCAGCGTGAACAAAACTTTGTAACAATTTAAGTAATTTGGCGCCCTCTATGTTTATATAGATAGAATTCCTCCTACCCATACGGAAATGAGGGGAAACAGTGCTCAAAACGTTATGGCGAAAAATTCCCCTTTACACCAAAATCAGTCGATTAAAAAAAAAAAAAAATGCCCAGGACTTCGCCTTAAGTAGGATTTATGTAAACAGTGGAACCTTGTTATAAAGAACACCGTTATAACAAACTCTCGTTATAACAAGGAAATTTTGGCAGTCCCAATATTTTGTATTCTTTTGTTTTGTAGCCCTGATATAACAAGGTTTTGATATAAAGAGGTCATTTCCTTGGTCCCAAGGAGCTTATAACGAGGTTCCACTGTAGGCTATATATGCATATATATATATATATATATATATATATATATATATATATATATATATATATATTGATATTGATATAAAATGTGTCCCAGAAAAAAAAGGAAACCGGATTTCATGGTAGAAATTTTCTATCATAACGAATAATTTCCTTGAAGAATTATACATCTTTGAAAAGCTACGCTCCTCTTCTTTCATTTGATACACAACTTATTATTTTATAATTCACGCATGATTGAATTGAAACAATGGAAAGTGGTGGTACCAAAATTTCATTTGCACGAACAAATTGTTACTTTGAATGAGTTTTCGGTGTATTAAACGCAATTATTTTGAAAAAAGATAAAAATTCAAAATGTTCTCCTTTATATGACACCTCATGCGTAAAAAACAAATGATGTATGTCAGAGAAGAAGTAAAATGAAAACATGATTGATTTATGCCCAAATGAGTGGATAGTTGAGTAAGAAGCCATTCAGCTCTCCTGACCTAGCAGCTGACAATGGACTTAATGCTTGAGTGAATTTACACAAACATGGGGAATAAAAATGAACATTAAAGTTGGCTGGGGTAATACAATGGCTGAAAAAGACTGCTTCGGTAATGTATGCAAATTTTATACATACCTTTCAAACAAAGGTTGTTCTTGACAACCTGAAAGCTTGCCAGAGGCTTGCCGGACATAGCAACAAGTAATGTATGCAAACTGGATTCGAAGCATTGAGGCTCATTTATAAAAAGCAGGTTAATGGCATAGCTTGTCACTAGGTGTTCAGAGAAGAAGTGTGCATAAATTTGTATACATTACAGAACCGGTCTATTAAGCAAACCATCTGTTTCAGGTTTGGTGACCATGCGTCTGACCACAGAATAAAGGGTGTTCATCTAACGGAATGAGCTCGCTCTGGGAGCATGCAGCAAGTTGCTGCCGTCTTCGATGAGACTGAGTCTTCAGACGTTCCTGCGAAGTCTAATATACGTTATGGAGAAACATAAGAAAATATCAGCAGGGAGGGACGAGCCTCAATGTCAACAGGGGTCGATCTTGTCGAAGAAGAATTGCCATATCGGAAAGAGAATGTGGCAGAAGTAAGTCGTGTCATCCATGAGAATCCCCAAGCAAGGAGCTTTGAAGAGCTGGAGTCACAACTGGCAACAAATTAATTCAAGCAGCTTCCCCTTTCTAAGGATGCACAAAAGAATCTACAGGTGCGCTGTTGCATTTGATGTCCGATGTTCGATGCCGCCAACTTCATGGGAAAGCTGAGAAGTGATTTTGTCACAAATTGAATATCGGGAATTTTTCACCTTTTGTTTCAATAAACAAAGTGAAAATTGAGCAAATGATAAAATATGAATACAAAAGCCTAACTGTGTCCAGAAATTTGGCTATATTGTATGATAGCAGTTGCAATTTTTGAAAAAGGGACAAATTTGACAATCCTAATATTCGCAATTTGACACTCTTCCCATTACTTCCGACAAACGAAAATCAAAAATGCAATTGTTCAAGTACAGTTATTTATAATGTTATTTGTCAGAATAGTGTCGAGACACGTCAAAGTCGAGTAATTTTGATTCATATTTCAGGAAATTTGCACCATTTCTTTTCGCTTGCCTCCAGTAAAGGTAAACACTCTGAACTGCTCATATTACACTGGTGAAAGCGAAAAGTAATTATCATTACAAAAGCGTATTTCCCTTTGAAAATGGACTGTAAGGTTGCAGCCAGGCAGGAATCTTTTGTCTTCTTATCTGCAAGAAAGATCCAGATAAGCACATACCTGACATATTTTTCCTGGCGGCATCGAACATGGTTCAAACGGAATGAGCTACTTGTGACTCCAGCTCTTCAAAGCTCCTTGCCCCAAGTATCCGTAATTTTCAGCCTTGTTATACCCCAAGTCCCCAACCATCTCTAATGTTCCTTTTCATTCCCCATGTTTGTGAAAATTCACCTAAGCATTAAGTCCATTGTCAGCTGCTAGGTCAGAAAAACTGAATGGCTTCTTACTCAAGTATCCACTCATTTGAGCTAAAATCAAGCATGTTTTCATTTTACTTGTTCTCTAGCATACATTATTGATTTTCTGCGCATGAACTGTCATATAAAAGACAAAATTATGACCTTTTGTGTGATGTTTTCCTTTTTTTCAATATGATTACGCTTACTACCATAAAAACTCACTTCAATTTGCAATTTGTGCGTTCAAATGAAATTTTGGTATCACAACTTTCCATTGTTTTAATTCAATCATGTGTAAACTATGAATAATAAATTGTGCATCACATAAAAGAAGAGAAGCATGCAGATCCTTTCATATACATGTATGTATATTTCATCAAGGAAACTATTCATTATGATAGAAAATTTATGCCATGAAATCCGGTTTCCTTTATTCTGGGACACACTGTACAGTGCTGTTCGGAAGTTGTGGTTGAGAGGTGTTTTTTTAAATACTTGATTACCCATGTAATTTCTAGGCACTATAATAGATGATAAAATTTCATGGAAGCATCATATTGATAATGTATGTAAATTGATATCCAGAAATAAAATATTGGTGTGATTAACAAACTCAAATGGTCTTTTCCGCCAAACATTCTTTTATCACTATACACCACACTAGTTTTACCAAATCTAAATTATGGAATATTGGCCTGGGGAAACAGTGCGGCATACCTGTTAGACAGAGCTTTTTTATTACAGAAAAAGACTATGCGATTTGTAAGTAATGTTAATTATCACCACCAAACTGATGGTCTGTTTCACTCTAATAAGGCTAAAAGATAATGAAATTTGTCGACTCAATCTTGCCGTACTTATGTTTCACTATCATAATTGTGAATTGCCCGCTGTATTCAATAATAATCAGTAAATAAGAAAATCCATCATTATCCCACTAGTATCACTTGCCAATGAATCGTACCGCATTAACACAGAATACTTTTATATTTACTGCTCCTAAATTTGGGAATTCCCAACCTTTAAGGCCACCGCACACCATACGGTCGGTCTGCGATCCGATTTCAGAAGAAAATCTAATATTTGACAAATCATTTCAAAACGAAAAATATTTTTGATTGAGGGTCTGAATAGTCATACAGATAGTAAACTCGATAATACGGCCTTTACCGAGTTTTCTAGTCGGTGGAATGGCTAAATCGGCTCCTAGTCGTAGTGACGTCACAAAAATCGTACGACTGCCTACGATTTGAAACTAATTTTGCACTTACTCCCTGTAGAAAGCTGACAGCTCACCAAAACCCTATGTTTAGTATTCATATTACTTTTCAGAACCTGAATAGGATAGATTTCATTTGTTAAAATGCCAATATTTAATGTCATAGCGATTTATTTCACAAATCGGATCGCAGACATGACAGACCGATCGTAAGGTGTGCGGTGGCCTTTAGATATACGAGATGGTAAAAGTTTCAATATACACTCAAACCTAATTTCGAAAAAAATCGGTAATTGCTTTTTATGGACACTGATCCCTCACTGATGTTTTTTTTGTTAACCTGTGTAGAAAAATCTAAATAAAACCTTTCAGATCCTGCCCCTTTCCCATCCTCCCTTCCCAATCCTCCCATCTGCCACATTATCCTTCTTGTTCCGTCTTTTGTTAAGTTTACTCCTTTAAATCTTTACCGTTTCCAGCTTTTTGTTTTAACAATATCTTTCATTGCTTTTGTCTTCGATAGAAAGTGTGTTTTGTTATGTTTGTTTTGTTTATGATTTGTTTGATTTCCATAGCCATGTACCAGTCTTCTTTCTGTATCTGTCTTCTTTTTTCTCCACCTTTTATTTCCTCCTTTTCTACTCTTTCCCCCGCCCCCCCCCCCCCAATCAGGCGGTCAACCATACACATATGCTTGGAGAAGGGAAAGGGGTTAGGATTTGGACCCCCTATCACGGGCTTTTGGAAGGGAAGCAATCAAAATTACCCCCTATCACGAGCTTTTGGAAGGGAAGCCAGCAAAATCCCCCCCCCCCCCACCCTGTCACAGGTTTTTGGTAGGGAAGCTAGCAAAATTACCCCTAAATGAAGGAAGAGTGCCGAGGAATTTTTCGGTTGTTTGAAACTAACCCTATTCCGGACCCTATTTCAGGATTGCTCAGGAAAAATTTGAAAACTACTCCTAATTAAAAATATTTCGGGGAAAAAATGCGAAAAGACTCCATATTTCAACGATTTTTCGGTATTTTTTTCCCGAACTGAGCCCCTAAAATATACCCCTTTTCCCGAAAAATCGGGAACGCTCATGCGGTACAGATGACCACCTGAGTGGGGGGGGGGGGGGGGGCGGGCTCTTTTCCCCTTTTTTTATTTTTCTTTCTTTTCCCTGTTTTGGTGACATGTTATGTATGATTTCCCAGTCTAGTTTTATGTATTGCATTTATAATTTACCCTTACCAGGATCCAGCGCTTCTACAAGCTTTGCTTCTTTGCTGACCTCTGTTTTCATTTTCATTTCCATATACTCTAATGTAGTCTTCACTGTTGTTATTTTTTTTACAACTCAAACGTTAATCCTCTTTATTTTGCTAGTAAGAATCGAAAACGTTTCTGCACTTAGTTTTATATTGTTAATTGCACAATAGTTATTGTTATATACTTCGAAAAATGAAAATGAAATACAATTAAATCTAAATCTAAATTCTGAAATCTGAAATCTAATGAGCTTGCCTGGGCTCTCAAAATCATTGTTACAGATTAGATGCAATATAAAGATAATCTTGAATGATTTTTTTTTATACTTACAAGTGTATTTTTTATTTTGTTGTAATTGATTTAAAGACTCAAACTGGCAAAAATCAGCCTAATGATATAATTTCACATATTTTCTGTTCAAATTGATAGAAAAACGACGGATATTAAAGATCCTCCAAATTTACCACATTTTGTTCTGTTTACCGCCTTTTAAAGGCAATAAGTTTTCCATGTTCACTTGATTAACTTCATGGAATGTAACTTCTCCATCCAGGATTCTTGCAGCAACCGTCCAAAGATGTTACTTTGTCCTTCCTTTTCAACTCGTCCAACAAAGGCCAATAAGGGTTAGCGTAGTGAAACTAAGCCCATGTTATATCACATTATCTTTTTTAACCACCGATCTTGCATATTATGTAGCTTTGATAGTACATGTACATGTATGTGTATTTGGTTGATGTTGCAGTGATGCTTTGTGAGGTTCGGGTTCCGTAACATATTTTTAGGTCGCATTTCTTGTGTAGCCAGGCTGTTGTAGCATCCATGTAGGTCTCCACAAAGTAAGAACTTAATCACAAAAACCGTTCCAGACTATAAGTTACACATTTCTTTCATCCATGCTTGTAAGGAGGGGTATGTAGAGCCCACATGTAGAGCCTACATATAGTCGCAGTAGAACAGCAATTTATTTTATCAGTCTCAAGAGGGCGCTTCATATAAATTAAATGTGAACGTAATTTCTGCTCTTTATTTACGATTTTTAAAGATGAAATGCGTATTTAGTGCCTGAAACCTGTATGTTATTGTTTTAATCTCGTGATAATCAAAGATAACACAGAACTACACTACACGGTGCTTGTATAAAATAATTTTTTTTAATAAAATAGAATAAAAAATGAAATGAAATAAATTAAAATAATGTAAAATAAAATAGAATAAAATCTGAAATCCAATACACTACCAGAGGTGTAAGGATATACGAATATATATTTAGCAGAACAAACGAACAAAATTAATTTTAGAACACTTTTTTAAAGTGACCCAGAACAAAATGAACAATGTGTTGTCCACTGAAATAACGCAACCTATACCCAGGTGCGTCATGGTAGGGTCATTACAATAAAAAGCTGTGACCCATACAATGCGCCTTTTTTGCACCCTCTTTCTTAGGAAATTTGGAATAACAAGTTATGTTCTGGCGGCAGCAGCTAGAGTTTCTTGAAGAGAAAAATATTAATTACCTTGTCCCTATATATTTTCATTACAATGCAATAAATTGATTTTTAAAATGAGTTGGATATTGGTAATCGTAACACCCCTTCATGTACTTGACAGGAATTTTGTAAATTTTAGAAAAAGAATTTGTAATGGATTTCTTCTCGGTGCTAGGTCATGTGACATGGGCATCATTTTTGTGACGCCCAAATGTTCATCAAACTTGCTCATTGTTCGTCATTTTACTGGCTGTGGTGTGGGTTCATTTTAGTGGTTTTATTAGTCACAAAACTGACAGAGGTGAGCCTTAAATTCAATTTCAATTTGACGAATGACACACCATAATAATTATGTTTGGATAGGGTGCGTCATTACCATTGGCACGTGCATAATTTTCTTTTTTTGTTACTAGAACTTGTCCTTTATTCTAAAAATCCAAGCCATCTTCGGTAAATAATACTTACAAGAATCAGAATGAAATTATCGTCTGTTCAGTATGTTTTAAATATATACACACACTTATTATCATCATGGACGTACGGGCACATTTTCGCGAGGGGACTGACGCATTTTGCCCGAATATCAACTTTGCAGTTTTATAATGTTTGAGAGCGAGTGAAAATGTTAAGAATGTGGCACTTTATGTAATTTCATTATCAAAATTACATATACGAGAACCTCGATGCCCAAATGTAAGGACATTCGGACATTTCGTTGCCTGCATATGAGGCGATTGTTGCCCGAAAATTGAAACACTGAAAAGCATGGGGGGGGGGGGAACTTTTAAGACAAAAAAAAATAATAAAATTCGCCAGCCCTCCAAAAGTCGCTCATTGGGGAGGGGGGTGGGGGGTTATGGGGTCCAGTGTTTCGTTCTAAAGGGGGGGGGGGTACAATGCATTGTTTTCTTTCAAGGGGGGGGGGGGGCACGGGCCGGGATCCCCCCCCTAAATCCGCCACTGTAATGGATTATGACTAGATTGAAACTATAAAATGCAGGTTTCAGGCATTTTATTTTTCTTCAACCATTAAATAGTTCATCATAAACCGCGTGGATAAAAAGTAAAAACTACGTTCAAATTCACTTTATATGAAGCGCCTTTTTGAGACTGATAAAATAAATTGATGTTCTATTGCGACTACACCTTGGACATGTATGTGAATTTTTCCTGCCATTGAAGTTTATGATCAGCTCCTCGACCCTGCCCCCCCCCCCCCTGTAAACGGTAAACTGATCATAAAAATGGAAAACACTGGTAAACCACCACTTTAATGAATTTTTACATTTGCAGTTGACATGCTTTTACATTGGTGGTAAAGGGTCTTTCGATATTTTAAGGATTTTATTGATCAGGAAACCTCACACAGACGCATACATATACATACGGACACACACATACATTTCATAATAAATGATCTTACATAGGTGCATTATGCAAGCAATGAGTTTTCAAATTTGCGGTTGACATGTTATGACATTTGAGGTAAAAATTGATTATTTTTTTACATTTGTAGGCGAAATGTTTTTACATTTGTGGTTAAACAGATTTTTTCATTTGTGGGCGAATTTTTTTTTCCACTTGTGGTTGACATGTTATGACATTTGTGGTTGTTTTGACATTTGCGGGTGTAATGCTTTTACATTTGTGGTTATTTTTACATTTGTGGTAGATTTTTACATTTGTGGGCTCTACAGGGTAGCACAAGCAGGAGCCCCTTGTCGACCTTCCCTGTGGTCAAAACACACATGTGAGTTCGACGCGAAAGTTGTTTTCCTCAGTGAAAGATACCAGTGTTCTTTCTCTTTGGAAAGTGCATAAATGGGAAATTTGTTACTTTGTAGCAATGCAATGACCCTCTATACAATGCGTCCCAGAAAAAAAGTTAACAGTTGGAAAAAGTCTTCCCAAATAAATATTTTAAACTATTCTAAGGAAATTTTCATACCTGTGGATAGTTTAGGGTCTCTTCTATCAAATGAAAAGAAAATATCAACCAATATTATACGCTTGAGTGAGCAAAGGCCAATTTTGTGAAAGGGTGCAAAATCCAGACTTGACAAGAATTGATATTGGTTCTGGCTGGTATCAGCCAAGCTGAGTTATGAAAAGGCTTAGACATTTCAATATTCTGGTCAATAAAAGGCAATTTATGAAATAACAGGCTTTGTTCTATGTATGTCCGTACACATTCCATCAACATTTTTCTTGCTTTAGTGAGCAATTAACTACTTTGTTGAGTGTTTTTAAATGTTACTTTTGGTGAGTCTTTTAATTTCACCTGGCTTGCTCACTTAACCATAAAGTTTTGATGGGATATATCAGGACATACAAAGAACATAGTCTGTCCTTTCATAAATTGTGTTTTAATGATGAGAATATGACATTTTTAAGCATTTTCATGACTCTCAACTTTGCTGATACCAACCAGAACATAAACATTTGTCAAGTATGAATTGTGCACCCTTTCACAAAAAATGGCTTATTGTCACTCAAGCGTAAAATATTGTGAGATATTTTTGTGTCATACAATAAAGGAGATCCTAACCTTTCCACAGGTATGAACATTTCCTGAAAATATTTTGAAGTATCAATAATAATGGTGAAAGCTTATAGAGCGCACACACCGTCCAAGGACGCTCATGGCGCTAGCCCAGCAACAGTTCTCTTTAATCCACGTATACTACAAATTTATGTTAGAATTGGATTTTTAGTACTAAAAACTTAAAACAAATTCACATTTGCATCACCCACTGCGACTCTCAGCTCCACCCGGTGAGGCCCGGTGCCCTCTAGCTGCTCGAGCCGTTCACTGACAATTTAAGGGACAAGCCCAGTAAGCACACAACTCACAGCAGCTTTAGCACCTGAGGTCACTAGGCCCCACACGGGTAGCCAATGAGACTAAAGGGTGATAACAAAATAAGTAAAATGTATATACACGTAAGATTTTAATTTTGATTTTAGTAAAATAAATAAATTTGCACTACTTAAGGAAATCAGGATTACAGATGGAAAAGGTAAGTCTTAAGACGATCTTTAAAGGTGGAATATTTAAATGGGGAGACTTTTTTCAACTGTCAATTTCAAATGGTTCTTAACTTCGTTTATACCAGCCAGGACAAATACCAATTCTTGTCAAGTTTGAAATTTGCACCCTTTCACAGAAGTGGTTTTCGATCACTCAAGCTTAATAACGAGTCAGAATTTTTTGTACCATTGCATAGGAGAGACCCTAAGCTTTCAACAGGAATGAAAATTTATGTAAAATATTTTGAAATACTGATTTGGGGAGACTTTTTCCAACTGTTAACTTTTTGGGGGACGCACTGTAGACACATGTAAGCTAACTAAAAACTACATGTAATAGAAAGAAAATATAAGAATAAGGTAAAGGAATACTAATTTTTGGCATGTTCTATCTCTAGATCCGGACCCTAAGCCCAAAAAGCTTGTATGGGGTAAGTTGAAATGGAGGTCTATTTGGACCTTCCACTTCAACTTGTCCCATATAAGCTTTTGGGGCTTAGGGTCCATGTAAAATCCCTGAACCTTTCTGCTAGAATACTGAATGGATATTTCAAGTAATAATTCTTCTTCAGTGGATACTTTGTTATTAATATTGATACAATTTCGAACAGAAAATGACATTACCGTTGCACTTATTGTTATGCCATGTTTAAGTTGTGGGTATCTAACCGAGCACAGTTCAAGTAAATGACACCTGGAAGTATATATATAAAAAAAAATACTATATAGTACTTATAATTGTGTAAACGAATTTGCAGCATATTTGTCAGCGCCCAGACAAGCTCATTACGTGGCAAATACACAATGAAATGAAAGCCATTCTCTAAATCCAAGGTGTAACGAAACCAATAATTATATCTATGGTGCATGTATGATCACCTATTTTTTAAAGAGATAATATAAATTTATGAATTGTTTAGTATAGAGCAACTGGGAGAAGTCCTTGAGATACGTCACATGCAGAGATGCAACTTCATTATTTTTTATCTATTATTTATTAGAGTTCAGTTTTTTAGTTATAAAAACTGCTTTACAAGCACGCCCATTATTTTTTACCAGATTTTCCTTAACCTTTCACTGAATTGTTTTTTATTAATTTATTAAGGCCAACCCAATAGCAAGGTTGACTTCCCCCTGAAGTTGTAAAACGATAAGTTTTACTGCATTTTCGCTGATCTGTTTCTCTTATTTTTCTGCTTTTGCTACAGCAGGCGATACAATCCGCGGTTCCAATCTACATTGAGATATTTTATAAAAAAAGGTACAATGAGGATTGGAATATGTTATAACACATCCAAGGTGTGTTACGTAGCTTCTCAATGCCATTGAGAAATATCTTAAAAGTACTCGAGTGTGGCAAATATTGCCAATTTACCGTGAATCACGTAGCTATATGTTCATACATACAAGCTGTGAATGTCGTACCATTAAAAATACTGAAACAGATAGTTTGATTTTTTTTTTGGTTAAATTTCATTAGCACATTTTAAACTCACCCTCCCTTTCCCCTTTTTTTTATATTCAAAAATTTACAACTATAAATATGTTCATAGAAAGGCAAAAATGCCGAATTAACATAGCACGTGGTGATTACGCAACTCTTTATTTCGCAACGAGGCTAGTGGCCAATTTGGAGATATTATGAAAGACTGAATGAATTCTGATTATAATAATTCATATTCAGAAGTTTGATAATGCACAAAAATTTGTTTCTGTTGCTCTTATATTTGTATTTATGCTTATTGTTTTTATTTTATTTGACATTAAATAATTATAAGGTGTAGCCTTCGAGGGTTGATTAGCATTAGTCTTGAATTACAGAATCTTATAGGCCCAAAGAATCGGCTGTTATTTGGGTGCGTGAAGGAATAATTTGCGTGTATTTCTATGTGTCGGGCTATGTGTGCGTGCGTGTGCGTGTGTGTGTGTGTGTTTTCAGGGTGAGATAAAGTTAGGAGAGAGAAAGAGAGAGAGAGAGAGAGAGAGATCTAATCAGTCAATATTCATTCATGCACGATGGTAAAATGTTCCTTATTAAGAAGACTAATACACATCAGTTGTTCGAGGGTTTTGTTTTATTTTGTTTGTTATTTTCCTTTGGATCTGGATATAGCTCTTGGAATAGTCTGTTTTTCTCAGACATTTGGTGTCGGGGTGAGAAGAGAAGAAATAAAATTTTAAATTTGTATGCTCGTACCACCATTGATATTATAGCCAGTTTATATTAGCTAGGATTTGTATTGTTTTTGTTTTGTTTTGTTTTTTTGTTTTCACCATTCGAATTTCTGGCCCTTTTTTCAGTGAAAATGTTAGAATCAATCATTCTACTGCACATGTATCGTTTCAAACGCTGCTGGAATAGACTATAAAGAAACGTTTTGATAGTCTGTTTTATCGTTTTAGAGTAAATTTGGTTGAATATGGTTTCAGTTTCAGTTTCAGTTCAGTTTCAGTTTCAGATTCGTTTGCTTTTTCTAAAATCTTTCTTTGAAGCTATAGCCGAAGATAAAATGAAAAGGAGAGCTTCATGATGAAAACTTACTTTGGAGAGAAATAACAATGATATCATAATAAAATAATAATTTTGTTGTTAGGCTGGAAAAAAATAAAACGCCCAAGACTAGGCTAAGCGCAACCGGCACCCCCCCCCCCCCCCCCCCCCCCCACCCACGTGCATGGAATTTTTGTTGTTGTTGTTGTTGTTGTTTTGCTTTGTTTTGTTTTTCATAGGGCACACCATATACACCCGCAATTTTCGACTGTACCGATCGATCCATCCGGTACGATCCCGGCGCGGCCCGGGCGACGGCCGCAGCCCATCCACAAACTCTCCCAAGAAAATCCTGGGAGTGTGTAATCAAACCTCCCAGGATAATCCTTGTAGAATGCGGCTATTTAGAATTAGTTGCCAGAAACTCCAAGGATAAACCTGGGAGCCTGGCAATCATATTCAGAATGTACATAAAGCTGCTCCCACATACCATTGGAGAGATGGTACAGCGAACTATGGAAGCAGGAACCCGTCAAAAACATCACTGCCCGTCATGTCGTAATTCGAATTACTACACGACGTTAAATAATTACGTCATGTAGTAATTCCATTTATGACATGACGCAAATAATTACGTCGTGTAGTAATTCGAATTATTACATGGCGTAATTCCGAATTACTGCACGACTATTTAGTGTAGCGACGTTAAATGAATTGGTGTAGCGACGTTAAATCAACCAACGGGATCGTTCGTTATAAAGCACATGCACAGCATACTAGCATACAGCGAGCGAATCATAGATTAGCGCGCGCCAAGTACCTGAATTGATTCAGAGACCTGGGCATCGTTTCATCAAACCGTCATAAGTACAAGTTCGCCGACATCCTATTGAAACGCGTGTTAATTTTAATACACGCGTTACAATGGGATGTCGGCGAACTTGTACTTATGACCGTTTGATGAAACGCTGCCCAGGTCAGGATCCTGGGTTATCATGGCGCTTCTAAGTTTGAGAAAAACAGCTTCTTTGACTTTGGTAAGTCTTTGGCATCATCGTGAAATAGGACATTTTTAAGACAAAGTCAGAGTGACTTCACATCGAATGAAATTCTCGATAAAAAGCCATTGAGAAGCGTCATGATGAGGTAGTCTGTTATAGCTCAATCAGGGAAATATTCTTAGTGACATTTCCCTGGCTCAATTTAGGCCATCGCCAGGCGAGCTATTCTACTTCTCGCAGCTAGCCTAGCTAGCCCCGGCCGGCCGGCCGCCGGCCCGAGGCTAGCTTTTAATACGGTGATCGATTTTTGTAAGTACGTACGTGGTGCAGCTCCCGCGCGCTAGCTTTGCTTTATAGGTTTATAACGAACGATCCCATTGGTTGATTTAACGTCGCTACACCAATTCATTTAACGTCGCTACACTAATTCGGAGAATTACTACATGTAGTAATTCGAATTACTACACAACGCCTATGTCATAAATGGAATTACTGCACGACGTAATTATTTACGTCGTGTAGTAATTCAAATTGCTACATTACCTTAATTATTTAATGTAGCAACACTAATTTATTTAATGTCACGACATCAAATAGTTGAGCAGTAATTCGGAATAGCGTCATGTAGTAATTCGAATTACTACACGACGTAATTATTTGCGTCATGTCATTAATGGAATTACTACACGACGCAATTATTTACGTCGTGTAGTCATTCGAATTGCTACACAACCTTAATTATTTTAATGTAGCGACACTAAATCATTTAATGTCGCGACGTTAAATAGTTGAGCAGTAATTCGGAATAGCGTCATGTAGTAATTCGAATTACTACACGACGTAATTATTTGCGTCATGTCATAAATAGAATTACTACATGACGTAATTATTTAACGTCGTGTAGTAATTCGAATTACGACATGACGGGTAGTGATGTTTTTGACGGGTTCCTGCTTCCATAGCGAACTGCCTTCAGGGTTTAAAGGGCTTATACGTTTATAATGGTGTATCACAGCATTCCGATATTAATTTGTAACCTAGCTACTAAGGCAACCCAGACTTGTGACTGAATTTTATTTCAGAAAATATGAGAGTCATGTCAAATTCTATGTAGGCCTATCAATTATTATGGAAACTGGAAGAAAACCGACAGACTTATTCTATATTTGCATAATTTTTTAATGACTATTTTTAAAATCATTTGCGAATTCATTAGTATTATTATTACTGATATTAGGCCTATTATTATTAGTATCATCCTTACTACTACTACTACTACTACGACTACGACTACTACGACTACTACTACTACTACTACTACTACTACTACTACTACTACTACTACTATTACTACCAGTGGTGAGTCCAGCCATTGAAGGGGCGCTGGCATAATATTGGGGGGGGGGGGCGGAGAGATATTACTCAATAAATTCAATGTCACTATAATTAGGGGAGGGTGCGGGAAGGGGTCGTATCGTCTTCATTTCTCGTCGTTTTCCCTTTCTTTTTCTCTTTATTTTTCTTTTCTTTATTTTATATTTTTAGCCATCAGTTGGGGGGTACGTGCCCTCCCGTGCCCCCTTTAGTGGCCACTGACTACTAATGCTGCTGCTGCTGCTGCTGCTACTACTACTACTACTACTACTACTACTACTACTACACTACTACCACTACTACTACTGCTATTACATGTACAGATGTACATGTACTACTATTTTCACGATTGCATTTTTTTAAGGGGGTATGTATGTGTCCGTCTGCAAGAAGCATATTTGTGTTTGTCATTCATTTTTGTTCATAGTAGGTCCTATTTCTAGCCATTCATTCAAAGTGAAGATGAAAATGATACAAACTTAAGATCCCATCTAACATTTCAACAAAGCAGATGGTTAGATGGGCCAACCCTCCCTCTCCCCCACCCCACCGGGCCCCTCCCTCATCAGGCCGAGTCATCCCTCATCCCACCTTTTAAAAGTATGGAAATGACATATTGCATTGGACATAATGTAAAGATGGCAATGTTACATCATTTTTATAATTATTTTAACCACATTGCAGGCCTTCATCGGGGGCTGGGAATATTTCTGTGTGCTCTATCCCCTTAATCTTGCATAATAGGCCTACCTGTAAATGGGTCTATTACAATCGTGCACACAGTAACTACAATTTGCAATATGGAGTCATATCACTGCCTATGTGTGGTAAGTAGGCTGAGTACAACGTGCATGGTTAATTTTGAATTGATCTTGAAATGTATATTTCAATTCAAAATAGGCTGAATTTGGCAGCATCCTTTAATTAATGAATAGTCTATTCTACTACACCTTACAAGATTTGAACAAATGTATTCATAAATGTAGGCCTAGTCCTATATTCCAAATTTTCCAAGAGACTGCTAATGATTGAATATTCACTTTTGTTTATTTATTTCATCTCTTTCCCCTCAGTTTGTGCATGAATAACTATGTCCCTCTATTCTTCTTGGACAATTTTAAGGAAAGGTGTAAGGAAAAAAGACTATTAGTGTGTAGTCTTTAGAATAGGCCATTTATAATCATACACTGGTGTTATATGATAACAGTGTATAAATGGGCGTACTGGATGGGGCCTGGCGGCTGCAGCGCCCTCCCCCCCCCCCCCCCCCCTGCCCCTGGATTTTCAATGTGCAGATATTCTGGCAACCAGCACATCATGTTTGGGCAGCAAGATTCCCGAATATCCTCATTTTTATTCAGCGGGATGCCTGAATATCCATCTTTTGTTGGCAACGATGTGCCCAAATATATTTTAAAAATTAAAAATTTTGCGCACTTGCTTTGCTCGTGTGCAGAAAATTTATAAACTGAAAGACTGATATTAAAAGACGCCCCCCCCCCAACATGCCTATCAGTGTACGGGAATTGGCCCTGCAACCAATGACTGAAAATGCCCCCCAATAGAAAAAGCAATGGATGGGAGGGGCAGATCTACATATATTTTCTACCCCCTCCCTCTCCCTTAATTATGCAAAGCTCAATCACTCAATCTCGTGTAGGCTTGATCTTTTTGTGCCCCTCCCCCTTTGAAGTCGCTTCCGCTTCCTCTTGACAATCTGTGCCAACCACCTATGCAAGAAGCAATCCAAGCAACATTACACAAACGACAGCTTGAATACTTAGACTAAATGCCTCACCCCCCCCCCCCCCCTTCCATATGCTTTAGGGCTAGTCTTACATCCACACTTCACTCCCAATGTTTATTTATTTATTTATTTATTTTATTTATCAATTGATTTTTTTATATGCGCACACAAGCATCCCTTTCCCCTGAAAATAAGCTTCTAAGTACCTGGCAGGTGACGATAGATTCCAGCTTGCTGTCTATCCGTTGGGTCCGGTCACAAAAAGCGTCTGCGTGTGTCTAGCTATTAGACTACACACATATTGCGTAATCACAATGCGTGAATCTCAGTTAGCCCGGATCCATCTCAATGCATGCATGGCAATCGACAACGCTCACATATGATATATCAGCCACAAAAATGTCTACTTCGAGTGACACAAGGGTACCTTTTGTATTTTCGAGGTATGCAAAGGTAGGTGATAGGTTTTGTTTTGTTTTTGTTGACAATAAAATAAAATAAGTTCTAACTTGTAGGTCTAACGACCTTACATTTGCATCGCCATCGCATCTGCAGTCTTCAGCTGCTGACACTGAGCAATCGGGAGCTCGGCCGCGGTGGAGCTCCGCTACTACTAGAATTACCATTATTAAACTTAAGGCATTACTTCACAATCACATGCAGGACTCGTCTTAACTCATTAACTTATGCATAATTTACAGTTGCCCCAGGCGTCATATGATAAATTGGTCTACGATTTTCTGCGTGATTTAATGGGGCACTGTAGACGTAGATGTAGGTGGCTACGGAATATGGGCTGTGGTTTTTGTGTTCACGTTAATCTACGAGCATCATGCCATTCCTTGTATTGGTCCTTTGGGGCATGACAGGGCAAATCTGTACAGAGGCTGCTGAGAAGATTGTACGGAAATTGTGCAATTTAAGTGCTGTTGCCGCAGCATCCGCACGGAAATCGTATGGAGCCCATCTGAAAAATGTTTTGAGGCGGCTGCACGGCCATGCCTGGCGCGGGAGCTGTGGGGTTGCCACGGAATGACTGCCCAATATCACGGATACTTCACAAGCAGCAAGCGGCCACCTTGCGATAGCTGTGCGATGGCTGTGCGAATGTCCCACGAGTCTACAATCATATTATGATGTTTATTTGTCCCCATTTTCAACGAAAAATTGTGTGTTTGCTGCATGATCAGCGCGAGGCCTCCATGCGATGCCCGTGCGGGAATTGTGCAATGCCACCTATGACATGTCTACGAGCTGCAGGCTTACAATGTTTTCAAATTTGTATAACTGCCCGCGAAACAAAATTGTCGCTCTAGGCCACTGAGCCTATGAATCCATACCAAAATCTCATTTCCTCCTCTTGCCTCTGCACGGAGGCCGCACGGGAAGGCAGCGGAATGGCACCGATCTTACAAAATAGATGAAATGAAAATTAACAAGGCCATTAATTAGGGGAAGGGTGTGGGAGGGAGTTGTATCATTGTCTTTGCTCATTCTTCTTCCCTCTCTCACTTTCCTCTTTTTTGTGTGTCTTTTCTGACTTATTCCCCCTTGTTTAACCAATTGATTGAGGGAAGAGCATGTGCCCTGTAGCTATTCAACTGAGTGTGTGTTGTTGGTTTTTTTTTGAGAAACATACCATTGATTTATGATTTATTCTGACAAGATAAACTTCACATACACTGCTCTCATAGTCAATAATTGTCATCTCTGCTGTTCATTTTTGCAATTTTCCCCTCTAAATTCCATCAATTATATGACTAAATGTTATATGTGTGTATTGATATTATCCAAAGATTTTCAAGACCTCATTTCATTTTGGATGAAAGATGGATAAATAAAGAAATAAAAAGCTACATAGAAGTCTGTACAGCTTACCATATACTCAGTCTTTGTCATGGTGGGTGACATCACTTGCCTTATCATTAATAAACAGGCCTGCCAATAACAACACTATCCCTAACCCTATCTTTGATAAAAAAAAATGTTCTGCAAATGTCACCAGAGCATAGATCAAAGCAAAATCAGTGTCAGAAATTTTCAAATGACTTCCTACAACAGGCAACCATGCCTTCAAAACTGCAGCTACCTTGCCCCCACCGTCGCTTAATGACTTTCCAACGCAAAAAGGTGACAAGCTGGAAATACCACCATGGTGTAGAGAAGATCAAGTTCAACATTTTGTTGTGATTTGCGATCTCATCCAATCAGTTAGGAGTGTGCAAGTTGCATTATAAGATTGCAAACTTAATCCAAGCCTAGTAAAACATTGTCAAAGCATACTTGCAATCACAGGACAGAAAAAAAACATCCTGAAACATCCTGATGATCAAGGTAATTGTGATCTGATCTACTACTACCGGTACTGCCTGGTCTAGCATACTTGCACTGATTTGACAAGCTTTTTCCATTCTGATACAAGGAATTATATTGGACAAGATATAGTTTGTAAAAGTCAATTTGTATTAATTTATTTATTTTTGTTGGGTTTTTTTTGTATGAGTTCATTTTGGTGCAATATTTCTGCAACTGAGATGTTGACAGCAACCATCAGTAACACAGCCCCAAATATAAAAAGTTCTTTTAAAGGGGAAGTCTAGTCTAAGTATGAAGTTGTCCCAAAGGAAAGGGGGAATAAATCAAAGAAAACCAGATATTTTTTTTTCCTTTTTAAATCAGTCAAGTGATAAGAAAGTCCTGATTTTGTTTTAAAGTTGTAATCATTAGACACTCATGATTTTCAAATTGAAAAATAAATAATAGCACCTCATTGTGATTCAGGACAGCGATCCCACTTGTTCCAACATTTATTAAGGTTGAAATGTCATTTTCCAACTTTATGACTTGGTATGACTTTTTTGGAGAACCTATCTATATGTATAACAACATGCTATCTCGAAAATATTTTTAGTACAGTTCCAAGGGAAAAAACGTGCTTCATAAAAAATTGGAAATCAATAGTCAATAATATTTGTGTTGAACAAATGTCTCCAAGTACATCATTGTAGGATGATGAATTTTTTTATTCATTCGTTTCAAACATATTTATTACAGTCTTCCTTATACAGGGCGGCACTTTACTTTCAAGGAAGAATATTGCTCTTTCAAGAGGCCCTGTCTGTACAATTAAAAACATATAAAACATTAAGCATGTATGCAAAAGTAGAATATAAAAGAAAAAAAAAACAATAAGGAACTAAGGTGTAGAATAAAAATCAAGAAAAACTGTCTAAACAACATACTTGCATACACAAGGAAAACAAGACAAGTTGAATGAACAAAGATGAGTGGCTTCTCAAAGGGCATTTAAAATATGTACCTGTTAAGTGTTGACATTGCCTCTTAAAGGACAGCTCCTGTATGGATGGTATGGTAGTGATGACAACTTTTTAAATTGCTTGTATTTCTTTTTTTTTTTTTTTTTGTTCAAACTTTCACCAATCTGTTTCTCTGATTTTTCTTGATTTATCCAGATTAACTTGTTAGAAAATTAGATTGCCCTCTAAATTCAACAACATCATTCTTTACAATATGCATGCCATGTGCAGAAGCATGCACTTGTTTAGGGTAAATACACCAACTGTACATGTATTTTTTTTCTTTCTGTTGTACTCTAAACAGACATGAAATGCATAATGAAAATTGTATCATTCAAAGCTTACTCTTTACAAAAGTAATGAGAGTCCAGTGAAAGTCATTACTCGAGTCAAAGCTTACTCTTTACAAAAGTAATGAGAGTCCAGTGAAAGTCATTACTCGAGTCAAAATCCAACAGCAATAAATAATTGCTGTTTTGTATAAAATTTATGAACAAATTATAGTAGTAAACTGTTTAGCATGTAGTGCACCAATTTTCACCTGATAGCTACATGTATGTATGTATATACATGTACTTGTGATGAATATGAATTGGAAATGTGGTATAATAATTACCTTAGACATCATTATTCATATTCTGTTAAGATATATTATTCTAAAAAACTTTACTCTCTCTCTTTGTACAAAAAGTACACAAGCTAATAAGGTGAGAGCCTCTTTTCAAAACATTGTTAGATTCCTTATGTAATGTTTTTACAAATAAAGCTGTATAGATGTAGAAATACCGGTCTGAAAACAATCAGATAGCAGACATTCTGTGATATGTCTACAGGCACAAAATAGCTAGGACTTTTTAGAGGTTTGATTGAGGTAGACCTTGTTTAGGGGGTATGTTCAAGGGGGTTAGACTTATTTAGGGGAAAAATTTTCAAGAAAAAGTGTGAAAAACCTCAAAAAGGGTGTGATTTTGACCAATGGATAAAGCCCTTTTTTATTTTTTATTTTTTTTATTTATTTTTTTTTTTTTTGGGGGGGGGGGGTTTCGGAAAACCTGTGGTCACGCGTGTGTACAGCAATATATTTGACTGCCCCTCCCCCTCCCCCTCCCCTTCCCCCTCCCCCAGGAAAATATGTTGTCCTCATTGTGAATGCTTTTTCAAAAAGCTACATTTTAGAATGGCAGTAATCCCTAGATTGGTTCTACGTTAAGTAGGCAATACTTTTTTGAAGAAGGTGAAGATGGATAAGTATAGGAGTTGCATAGAATTTCACCTAGTGTGAACTTATTTAAAAGCCAAGTCCACACTAATTTGAATAAATAGAGTAAATTAAACAAGCATAACAGTGAAAATTTCACTGAAATCAGATGTAAAATAAGAAAGTTACGGCATTTTGAAGTTTTGCATTATTTCTTGAAGCAGTGATATGCATAACCTGGGCAGTATGCAAATGAGTGAGCCGATGATGTCACACACTCACTTTTCTTTATGTATTTTATTATATGAAATATCATATATTTCAATTTTTTGCTTCAATAATGTAAAACCTGGTTTGACTCCTTATGTAACATGTAAAATCATCATTATTGTAACTTATTTTGATACAAGGGAGAGATTCTTAATTATCATATCCATAAAAATTGAAATATTTGAAATTTCATATAACAAAATATATAAGGAAAAGTGAGTGTGTGACATCATTGGTTCACTCATTTGCATACTGCCCATGTTATGCATATCATTGTTTCATGAAATAATGCAAAACTTCAAAATGCCATAACTGTCTTATTTTACATCTGATTTCAGTGAAATTTTCACTGTTATACTTGTTTGATTTTACTCTATTTATTCAAATCAACTTGATATTAGTGTGGATTTGGCCTTTAATCTCATGTGGAGCATTCTGAAACACACATACTGGAAGAATGGATGTCCTACCCCCCCCCCCCTTCTTTGATAACATAATTATTATATTATAGGTTATTTTAAAGAAATGTACCTGTAGCTTGAATTATACTAGTCACTCTCATGTTGTGGCGTGCGCCTGTAATCCAGCTAACAGTGGAAGTTATAAACTGATTCAGCAGACCCAGGTTCGAGACTGAGTCACGTCTTTTGGATGATGACGTTAAAGGTCTTTCCCCAGACGTAAATAATCATATCTGATTGATACAAGTCTCGAAAAACCCAATTATACACACACACACACACACACACACATTTTAATGTTTTTAACTGATGTCAATTTGCAGAATTTGGGTCATTAACGAAGAAGGTAAATTGTCCTCCAATATCAATTTTCTCCTGCCTGCTCATTGCAAACATTCAGATATCTTGACATTAGCTAAATAGTTATGACACAAAGCCTGATTCATTCAAACTAGCATTTTTATTTTCTTCCATTAATTTTGACAATATTCATCATCTGTTCAAATAGTACAATTTACATAATAGTATGGATATAAACAAGAACTTGCATTACAAGAAAGAAGGCGCGATCCCAATACCGGTAAGCAACCGCTTGTACATGTAGTGGGTACGCCTGAATACACATTACGCAAATACAGTATAAATTAATACAAGAAAGGAAGAAAGGGACAGACAATTAAAGAGAGGGAGAGAAGTAGAGAGAAAGAAGGGAAGAGGGTAGAGAGAGAGGAAGAGGAAGAGGACTGCAACATACATGTAGTAACAATTGAGTTGTATGGCGTGCATTAATAATACAATGGCAAGATATACATACGGTGGAGAGTACAATGTCGAAATATTCACTGGCATTCTTACAAAATGATACGGGAAACAGGTTCGGATAGTATAATAATAAAGTCAAGGCATTGGAAAGGATATCCATCACATGGATATAGGAATTGTTTGATGCAAATCAAACTCAACACTTATTTCAAATAGGCATTTCTTTCAATGAACAACATTTAAAAGAATGTTCATGACCAAAATGTTCCTTTATGATCTTATTCTTTTAAAGTCGAATATTCTAGTATGTATATAACCTTTGAAATGATGTGTTAAAGATATTTCTAGTATAATACAGTGCACATATATTGTTGTCCCTAAAATGCATCAAATTCACTTTTTTAGTTTTATGGTTCAATGATTAACATATCAAAATAAAGGAGAACATAAAGTCCTTTAAATGGAATAATTTGGCTTCGTCAATTTTTTTTTTTTTTCTGATTGGAGCTTAACACGTGTTTCATTCTTTTTACCCATTCTATATCAAAGATCAAATTCATGATTGTTTGATTGTTTCCTGTCAAGTGATCACCTTTAGAGTGCATTGTACATTAACAGAAAAAGTGTGGACAGCCATATCAAAACTACCCCAAATTAAACAGCAAATCATCATTCCCAATATTCTAAATCTTGCTTTGGATATGGCCATGAAATGAGACCAAAGTAGCAACAGTGCATTGTACCATTTGAATGGATTATACAGACTATGATGCAGCTCATGAAACTTGAATCATGCATACATTTTGGTATATACGAAGTTGGGAATAAGCTGAACTCCTATATCTTTTTGTAGCACATTCAATCCTTGGGTCCTGCCGAGTTTTTGTTTTGTTTTGAATAAGAGAAACAACACTGATTTTCCTTGAGAGACATATTCACTTTCCAAAAAATGTGATTCTGTTATAGTTATTCAATAATAGCTGATACCCTTGCAATTCTGAAATACGGTAAATGAATGTCCAACTATATATAACACTACTGGTATTTCTAAGTTGAAATTGGCTTATGCATATAAATTTGTCAGTAATAATTATTCAAACAAACAGCATTATCATCAACAATGTCACTTATACACCTGTATATAGACCTCTAATCATAAGATATTGATTTATCACCTTTTTAATTTTAATTTTCATAATTATTTTTCTTATGTGATTAGGAAGATCAACATATACATTAATTGCACAGCTTGATACTCATTATAATTTTAAACATTTCTTTATCTTTAAAATGCCTCTTGCAAAAGTGGATTTAAGGATATTTTTATATCTTTCACCCCTGTGAAATTGATTTCTTGGGGTTTTTTCATAGCAGTGATCTGAAGTATTTTCCAATAATGAGGTGTAGCAATCTACTTACATGCTACAAGAATATGTTCTTCCTGTGCTGAATCGAAAGTGTATCTTCATTTGTAAGTCAAAATTCACATGTGATTCATGTGATTTGTTAGAATATTAATATTTTTAATGAATTCTAAAATGCACAATTTTAATTTCCAGATGGGCATGCAGGTAGACACATAGTGACTATCGACACAAATGAACAAGATGACTACCAAACTGAAGAAGGTACTGCAGGTGTACACCAAGTTTGTAGATCAAGATCATCCAGTACAGCAACACTTACAACCAGGGACGGATCTAGCTTTTTTCCAAGGGGGGGGGGGGGGGGGGGTTTTGAGGGGCTGAGTATTATGATGGCGTTTTCCTATGCACATTAAATGTTTACTTGGCAGCCCAAGGGGGGGGGGGTTAAACCCCCTAAACCCCCCCCCCCCCGTAGATCCGCCACTGACAACAAAGCCATAAGGTACATAAAACTTGCCTCATCCACATTGAAATTGAAGAGAATTGCATGCAATTTAATATATTCAGTGCAAACAGAGAATTTGATAAAAGCATTGTTAGTATGCCAATACAGTGTACCTAATTGAGGTACACACAATTATTCAGATTGATCTTGAATATGTAGTAGTAGTAGTAGTAGTAGTAGTAGTAGTAGTAGTAGTAGTAGTAGTAGTAGTAGTAGTAGAAGGCATAGTAGAAGTAGTAATGGTTTATTGGAGAACGCATTCGCAACCTAACTGGCCAAATTGTAGTACCCAGACCATTGGTGTTCTGATTATTTGATAACATGATGTAATAACATTTGAATGATGGGAGAGGAGCATTATTCTGTCATGCATCCTCTAAAAGACTTGTGAGTAGTTCATTCTAAAAAAATGGTATACATCATATTTCCTTATGTAGCATGTAATTTGTGAAAGCAAAAACAAAGAGAGATACATGCAGCTCTGTTACCTCTAATACCAAGTGCAACTACAAATGCAACTCCAACAATTGACACTTGAAATGCATCAGTGCTAAAGCATATTATATTTAATTCAGCTCGCCTGCAGTTTATGTGCTAGCTTTCAAGTGCAAAAAGTTTCTATGACAAAATTACATTTTCCTGAGGCCAAACATAATTTTATTTCATAATTTTCGGTAGAAATTACATTGAGATCCCGCTCGCGCATGCGCAGTCAATTCGTTCGCCGTATGCATATCTTGGAAAGGAACTTTCCAGCAGTCGGAATAATTTCCTTTGAATTTCCTGAAAACTTCGTTTTGATACTTTTCACACCTGTGAACTTTCGGAGAGTAACTCTCTGCTGCTATCGGTGGTGTTTTTATACTGTGGAAATTAAATTTTCGACAGTTTCAGAAGACGTAAACTTGTCGGTTTGACGGCGTGTGAGCACGCGAACATGGACGGAAACGCGCCAGAAAAGCAGCCGGCGAGGCCGGGGTCGTCAGTGCCAGTGACCGGTCCCACCGTTCGGGAGCCTAAGCGCTCGGGGGGCCGTAACTCCACCGCTTCACGGGAGCCTAAGAGCTCGGCGGGAAAAGGCGATGACACATCCAGTGGTGGAATTAAACCCGCGATGGAGCCTAAGAGCTCGACGGGGAAAAAATCTTCGATGAAGGCACATTCGAGTGCTGCTGAAAGAGCCAAATCTGATGATACTTTGGCTGCTGCTAACCCAAATTCTGACGTCCAAAACAGACTTGGACACTTGGAGGATCAACTGGCACAGGTTTTACAGGCTCTCACTTCACGAACAGTTGATCATGGCTATGCCGCTACAACCTCCGGCGGTGAGGTATATTTTGAGGATTCAGCACAAGATGTGACTGAGTTGAATGACATGGGCCAATGCCCCGATACTGTGCTTGACGATGAAAACCCAGAGGAGGGAGAGTGCACATCAGAAACAAAAGTTATCCCTCCTATCGCAGCAAAATTTGCAATCCCGACGGGAATTGGAGAGCCTGTGGACGATGAAATAGCCCGTTCCACTACTTATCTTATGACACATCAGCTGGAAGAAAAGGTGCTGGAGGAAGCGGCATCAAAATATCCTCTTCCTAGCAACTGCCCTCTGCTAGATACACCAAAGGTTAATTCCACCATTTGGGACAATTTATCCCCTCCGACAAGAAGCAGAGATGTGAAACTTCAACGTGTGCAAAAGTCCTTGACTCGGGGTCTTAATGCTTTCGTTCATACACTTTCATCAGCTGATTTGTCTGACACTCAAGACGCACTGGCCCTCATTAGTAATGCTAACTTTGAGCTAAATTGCCTCCGTAAAGAGCTCCTCAAGCCGGACATAAATGTCCGCTATGCCCATTTGTGCAAGCCCTCAACTCCAGTGACTAGTTGGCTGTTTGGCGATGACCTTGGAAAGCAGGTCAAGGACCTGAATGATGAACACAAAGCAGCAGCAGGTGTCATGAGAGGCCAATCTAGATACCACCCATATGGAGGATCCGCAGGACCTTCACGAAGCCATTATCAAAATGCTGGGTGGAATAGATCCTCAAACTCAAACAGGCCCTCTTCTAGCAATACCGGCAGGCCTTTTTTAGGCCAGCGCCCTCAGGTTCAGCGGAGGCAAAGACGACCTCCAGCCCACACTGCCACCAGACCAGGCCAGCAGCCGAACCAGGGCCAAGCTCAACGCAGGCTGACAGCCGCCCCGAAAAGAAAATAGCACCTTCCAGACCCCAAGAGGTAGGTGACTCTAGCATTCCTCTTGATCACATGTCAGTAACTGACTTAGATAATATGATTGCAGATAAAGGTGGAGCTTCACCACCTGTCGGAGGTCGACTGAGGTTGTTTTATGATAATTGGTGTCAACTTACTTCAGACCCTTTCATTTTGTCAGCAGTAGAGGGCTACATTATTGAATTTGATGAGGCATTGATGCCCCCTAAACGATCTAAACCCCTCTTTCCATATAAGCATAATGCTTCAGATAAAGCTGAAATAACAGAAGAAATCTTTAAACTTGTGTCGAAAAACGTACTTGAAAAGTGCGATGAGATTGAAGGAGGTTTTCTATCAAATATTTTTACGAGAACTAAGAAGAATGGCGGGCTCCGCCTAATTCTGGACCTCTCTGAGTTAAATAAAAGCTTAGCATACCAACATTTCAAGATGGATAACATCCATACCGCTACCCTCCTATTGTCTCCAAACTGTTACCTAGCCTCAGTCGACCTCCGTGACGCATATTACTCAGTACCCATTGATGCTTGTTTCCGCAAATACCTCAAATTCATGTGGGAAGGTCAGTGCTGGAGGTTCAAAGCCCTCCCAAATGGCTTGAGTACTGCCCCCAGGTTATTCACTAAGCTGCTCAAACCAGTCTTTGCCCACCTCAGGGAAGAAGGACACGTGGTCCTTGGCTACCTTGATGATACTATTATTGTTGGGGAAACAAAAGAAAAGGCAGAAAGGGCAGTTCTAGCAACCACCAAGCTTCTTACCCAGCTTGGTTTCATTATCCATCCAGACAAATCTGTTCTTAAGCCCACCCATGAGCTCCAATTTCTTGGGTTTCATTTGGACACAGCACAAATGACTGTGACACTCCCAGCAGATAAAATGCAGGAAATTGTTGAAGTGTGTACAGAGCTGTTGAAGACACCGAACCCTACAGACAGGTAGCTAGGGTCATAGGGAAAGTGGTTTCCACATTCCCAGCTGTACAATATGGGCCCCAGCACTACAGAGCTTTAGAGAAAGACAAAATAAGAGCACTCCAGATCAATAAGGGCCATTTTGATCGGCACATGAAGTTGTCGGTAGATGCTAGAACAGAACTTCAATGGTGGGTCAACAATGTTAGGAAATCATTCTCCCCAATTAGACGGGAAAAACCTGATTTAGAGTTACGAACAGATGCTAGTGGGGCTGGTTGGGGAGCCACCGATTTACATACACAAACAGGAGGCAGGTGGAATGAGCATGAACTGTCCTTGGCAAGAGATAATCAAATCAACTACCTAGAAACTTTGGCAGCAGGCTTTGGGTTGAAATCATTCTGCTCACACCAACATAATCTTCATGTGTTGCTAAGGACAGACAATACTACTGCTTTAAGCTATCTCAATAATATGGGAGGCATCAAATCCCCTGAGTGCAATAAACTAGCTTGCTCCATCTGGGAGTGGTGCATTAAGAGAGGCATATGGGTCACAGCATCCCACTTGCCAGGCAAATTCAACACTGAGGCTGACTTGAAGTCAAGGAAGTTTAACGACAGGACAGAGTGGATGTTGAATAAACAAATGTTCAGAAATATTGTAGCTCATTTTGGGCCACCAGAGATAGACCTCTTTGCCTCCAGATTAAATGCACAACTCAAGAGATTTGTAACTTGGTACCCTGACCCAGACGCAGAGTCTGTAGATGCATTTACATTAGATTGGGGAACCTTGAATTTCTATGCTTTCCCCCCTTTTTGCCTCATTCCCAAATGTATTCAGAAGATAAGGGCTGATGCAGCAAGAGGGTTACTGGTAGTGCCAAACTGGCCAACTCAGGCTTGGTTCCCATTACTACGGGGCCTGGCTTGTGAGGAACCTATGCTAATTCCTAGAAATGAAAATCTTCTCATGCTGCCAGTGTTAAATACTCCTCACCCCTTACATGAACATCTTGATCTCTTGTGTTACAGATTATGCGGGGACCTTTCCAGAAGCAAGGTTTGAGCAAGACTGCCATTGACATTATAGTTGCTTCATGGAGAGCAACAACAACCAAGCAATATCACACTTACATCAAGCAGTGGAAAGGTTTCTGCTCAGCTAAAGGCATTGGTCATCTCCAAACCAAAGTGGAAATTGTTGTGGAATTTTTGAGCGAGTTGTACCATGGAAAACACTTGGGCTACAGTGCCATTAACACTGCACGCAGTGCACTGTCTTCCTTTTTAGTGCTGGAAGATGGAGCACACAATGTGGGAACTCACCCCCTTGTCAGCAGACTTATGAAGGGAATTTTTCAGCTTCGACCACCTCGTCCAAGGTATAAGGAAATTTGGGACGTCAGTGTGGTCTTTGCACACCTCCGCAAGCTGGCCCCGTCCAAAATTGTTTGCCTGAAAGAGCTCACTCTCAAAGTTTGCATGCTGATAGCCCTAATATCTGCCCAAAGAGTGCAGTCATTGCATTTGCTCAACCTGGACAAGATGGTCGTAAAGACGAATTCCATTGTGTTCACCATTGATGAAGCATTAAAGCAAAGTAGACCAGGAAACTTTGGATGCCAGATCCATCTGAGTGCTTACCCTCCAGATCGACGGCTGTGTGTTGTCAGGTACCTGAAGGAGTACACTCAACGCACAAAACTTTTGAGGGAAATGAACGCTATCTATTTGTAAGCTACAAGAAGCCCTTCAAACGTGTGTCATCACAAACTATCTCCAGGTGGATCCGCTGTGTCATGAAAAATGCAGGGATAGATGTGTCAAAGTACAAATCACACTCAACTAGGGCAGCTGCAACTTCTGCAGCAAAGATGGCAGATGTCCCTGTGTCAGCGATCTTGGGACAGGCTGGATGGTCCAATGAAAGGACTTTCCGGAAATTTTACAACAAACCCTTACAGTCTAATGAGAGAAACAATGCCTTCATGAAAGGACTCATGAATTAGACGCATCATGCATTTTCCTTTGCCAATTATTTAACTGTTAAATTTGTTGGTGTTCTACAGAATTCATGTTAATGAGAACTTCATGGACTGGTTAAAGTTTACCAGAACTAAAGAGTTGTTTTTATGAGTTTGCACAACTTTTAATGCTGATTGCTACAGTCATCTGCTTTATTACTGTTGCCAGAGCAGATTGTCAAAGCCGTGAAGGTTTGAACTGTTGTGTAGAAATGTGCCAGCTGGGCTTCAAAATCTCAATGTAATTTCTACCGAAAATTATGAAATAAAATAGAAAGATTAAACGAAAACTTACCGTTTGAAGTTTGATCTTTATTTTATGAAGAATTTGAAGGGAGAGATTACATTCCCACCTCTCCCTCCCTCAGAACTTCAAACCATTATCTGTAAGTCATCTTTCTATTTTCAGCCGCCACATTTCTTGCTTTCAAAATTGACTGCGCATGCGCGAGCGGGATCTCAATGTAATCTCTCCCTTCAAATTCTTCATAAAATAAAGATCAAACTTCAAACGGTAAGTTTTCGTTTAATCTTTCTATTAAACAACAGGTGAAAATTGATAAATTTTTGTTGTAAAAAAAATAATAAAAATCCATACTGTGTTTATCAGAAAAAAAGTATACCCAATTTTGACTGCTTCTAGTGAAAAATATATAACCTACATGAGCTTGGAATTTATAAAGAGTAACCAGTACTATGTGTAATATACCTTACATACCTTATTCATAACCATGGTGCCACAGGGGACTGAACAGCAGGTTTTTGAAAAGTATTGTCAAAACTCTCCTGTACCAACTTTGGGCTAAGGCAATGAATATGGGTGAAAATCTACTGTGTATTTGTTGTTCCAGTCTGAAAACAATAACAAAAGTTATTTCATTTGATTTTGTGCATTTGAATAGAAAAGGTGTTATCCAAATTCAAGGAATGTCTCATCACTAGCAACATTTATATTTCTGTTTCATGATGATATAGTTTTGGCTTCATCTATATTCCTTGCTAAAGCTTTCAAGACTTTTTATTGTGTCATTCAAAATGGACGAATTTAAACTGAAAAAGGATTTTAGACTACAGTAAAGGGCTGGTCACATTTGTCTGATAACGATAATGATAACGAGGTTTTCAATTAAAAGTACAAAGTACACCCTGCTATATTGCGAGTACGCGTGAGTTTGCTCATGTCTGTTGATAGTATGGCAGCTTTTGGGTGTAATTCTAATGAAAAATCTCTTTATTGTTATCGTTATCGGACAAATGTGACCAGCCCTTAACACATGTACATGTATGCATATGGCTTGTACCATATTTGCTGCATCAGCAGAAAATTGGTCTGAGGAGATTTTTACAACACTTTTGAAAACCTTAGTGCTCAGTTATCTGTAGCAAAAAGTCATTAAATATGGTATCATTGACAGAAAACAAATTTCTCTTCACCATGAAATACATTTCAATGCCACATTGGCTATAAATTTTTATTACAAGCAATCAAAGTTTGGTATGTAGATGCACTGTACATACATGTACAGTAAGATTTTAAAGATAAGTTTTGAATTGACAAATGTTTTAGTCTATTAGTACTTTTTGGTATGTTAACCTTTTTCTGATCATGACAACATGTTTCCCTGTAAAGGGTGAGGAATTTGTCTGCCTTGTTAAACATATTTACAGCAAAGATCAAGAAATTATGTTGAAAATGTCTTCATAAAAGAATTTAATTTTGTAGGAAATGTAGGAAATTCAGCATTGACATTTGAATTATACAAACATTAATTGTCATATTTTGAGTACAAAACCCAAAAGGAAATGGGAATGTTATGCATGAAAATGAAATTTAGTGGTACAGAGGATTTGGCCTGGTTTTTTTTTTTCTCTCTCTCTCTATCTATATATATATAAAAGCAGGTAGAACAATAAATTGCAATGAAATGTAATTTAGATGTTTGATATTGAATTTTTACTTACGCTTTGTTAGTTCATCTGGACAGCACCCTAAATTTCAGACAGTATTACAGAAATATTCTCCCAATATATGCTAAATGTACCTTTAAACATTTTTCTTGCAAAACGATGATAAGGAATGTGTCACACCAAAAGGAGAATCACGTAACAATAGCATAGTTTGGAGTCTGCTAGCTTGAAACATGTGTTGCAAACAAAATAATCCATCCAAAAGAAAAGAACTAAGAAAGAGCTGTGACAGGTTACAAACTGTATTTGCAAGTTACAGCATAAAAGAAAAACAAATAAATCAGAGGTATATCATATTCATTGTAATGAATCCACATCATTCTTAATACTGCAAGCAAATAAAATCTCTGTTTTTGTTCTCATTCAACAGATTCCATACCTGCTGATCCCATCAATTACAAGGCAAAATGCAACCACATAATCTCCTGAAATGAGAATGAGGAGGTCTGCAGACATGCAATCCAGAAGCTATGAGGGGAAATGGACCAAAGAATGGCGTATCTAGCAGAACAGATCGAGGTTGTCCTTGGCAGGAAACCCATTACAACAGAGGCCTTTCTTAGTTCTATTTCTGGGGCATAGGGAGCTAAACCTGACAACCTAAACCTCTCTGTCATGACTTAGATGGCCTAAGTAACTTTAAGGGGTAAGATCTTATGGATCAGATGGGGTGACTGTTTCAGAACAGACTACAGCAAAAAGCAGACTTGTGCTGGCATTCTAAAAAGTATGACAGGTTTTGGGGAGCAACAATTGACTTTTCATTGAAATTGGTGCTGCTGTGGTAAAAAACTTTGTTTTGAAAATGCAGTAGACAAGTCAAGTGAGAGTGTGAAGATGTCAGTGATCTTGAAATTATGAGAAAAACGTGCTTGATTTTAGCTTAAAGCTGGGCAAGAAATATGTTCTAACCAGAGAGGACTCTCTAGATAGAGGAACAGATGGAGACAGTGAAAGGAGAGAAAAAGGAAGATAGAGGGGAGAGAGAGAGGGGGAGGGGGAGGGGAGTGAAAGGGGGGAGGGGGAGGGGAGAGAGAGGGGGGAGGGGAGGGGAGAGAGACGGGGGAGGGGAGGGGAAAGAGAGAGGGGAGGGGGAGGGGAGGGAGAGGGGGAGGAGGTGAAGAAGCAAAGTAGAAGAAGTGTACAAGTAGTGAGGTATTGTTTTAAGCATGGATGTACTTATAGTGATGACAACTAACTATGGAAAAAGAGCCGATGATGCTCTTTGCCATATAATGATAGACAGAATCTGCTTAGAAAGAGATCTGCTTTGATTATCTGTAGGTTACAGTGAAATCACATGAGTGAATTCATCATGGTTTGAATTCAAGTTACTTAAGGACAGTCTTCATGTCCCTTTAGTCATTACCAAATCTTTACGAAACTGTTCGAAAGCCGAATTTTTATTTTTTATCAATTTCCAAGAGTACAGGTAGGCTACTAAATAATCAATGCAAGAAATGTACATAAAGTTTTGAAGTATCTCATATAGAGCAAATAATTTTATTTTGAGTTAATACAGACTGTCTTAAGTATAAAAATACGAAACCAGCTAGATTCTTTGGAACAAACAAAAGTTTGTATGTTACATCTATGAAAATGCTTCCTACACAAGTTTCTTTATGATTTCCCCTCGTAATAATGTACTTGTCATTATCCAATATCTTTGTAAGATGCCATAAACTTTAATGTAGTTAACTTCATTCCATATATATATAGGAAAGACTTTCTTTTTACAAATGTGTAAACAAATCTATCCTTATGTATGGCAAATGAAGTTATTGTTGTGCACTATGTAGAAATAGAAAATCAAAATTTAAGTGATTAGTCAAATTGGGGACAAGATTAAAGTGAGAGTGTGGGGGGGGGGGGGATGATCAACATGTTAAAAGGTTAAAATTTCTACAGTATAAAACATATTACATGTACATGTATCACTGTGCATTATTATACTCTTGTGATGCCTTGTGTCAAAGTTAATTAAGATAAAACTTAATTTTTAGTGAAAGGTCATTACAAAATGGAGACATTAATTTGAAACTACATGTATACATTGGATGTTAATAAGTTCATGGTGAATATTGACTTATATACAAATTAAGATACACTTTCAATTCAGGACATGTATTGATTTGTTTCATGTGTCACTTTGTGATTCTGTGAGGTTTCCTTTTTAAGTCTGATTAACATTAGATGATCTCTCAAGATACTCATTTTCTCCCTGGCAAGTGACAACAATCTGTTGGTTGTATTACAGATCTTGGGATACCTTGCTCATTGTTGTTATTGGAAAAATATGGGCTGCTTAATTTATTTTATCAATTGTAAGGGATTGTAATTGTGTCAAAGGCTGATTGTGTGCTTTTCATTTTCTTCAACCAATCAAGGTTGATAGTGCTTGTCAGATGATACTTTATCTGTATTGTCACAATTGTTTAATTGTGTTGTTCAATGTGTTCACTATGTAATATGCAGTTTTTCTTCTAATGTGTTTCCACAGTTTGCAGATTTATTGATGACATTGCTACTCAGAGCAAAAATTGTCACTTTTGAATCATATGTCAGGTACATTGCAAAGTTTAAAGGAAACCTTTAAAGCAGCACTGAAAGCTATTTCATTCCTGAAAGCCACTGCATAACAGAGTATACTGTTATATGCAATATTCAGCTTGTTTGAGTAAAAGAAACATAAACGTATAGCTGCACACCCTTGAAGTTAGTGATAGGACCATTTGAGTAGCTATAACAGTTACTCAATTTTGAGTTGTATGCACACAAGCAGTCAACACTGCACAGATGTGTCTTTTTAGAGTAACATGTATATTCATAATTGTACAGGCTGAACCTCATATAACCACTGTTTGAAATAAATATTTTTCAATCTGAAATATCTTGAAATCAAAGAGAGTGAATTGGATGTCTTTTTTTTAAATGGACCCACCGGGATTCAAACCTGGGTCGGCGGGATGGGAGGCAAGTACTTTACCAATAGACCAAAAGTTTTCCAATAGAGATAACACGTAGACGAAAAACGGGATTCACAAATGACATTTTGTACTTAAAAAAGGGGCATGATCCCGACATCTGATCAAAAATTGGAGGGCACACTTGTGAAAGCTTATAGTCTCAGCTATAACATATTAAAATTTGGAAGAAAATCGAGCAGAAATTACAAAGATACTGCTCAAAGAAGACGGGAATGTAGAATCTAGATTTGAGAAAAAGTAATGTCCCATAGAGAATACACGCAAAATGAGAAAAATTGACATGCCTCCTTTAATCGCAAAAATACGCCATGATCCCTTTGTCAAATTGAAAAATCGTGGTAAATGATCTTGTAGAGAATTGTCTCAGCTATAACATATCAAAATTTGGAAGAAAATCAACAATCTATTACTGAAATATTGTCAAATGAATACAAAAATTATAACATCATTTTTTCAAAATTGAATTTTTGAGTTCATAGGCAAATATGATGACGTCACAATATTTTTTTGGCCAAAATTTTGCATGAATCGAAATCTACAACTCATAGGCTTTCAGAATATGTAATAAAATTTGGGGGTACCGGTTCATTCTGACGAGCTATGGCGGATTCTAGATAGGCATGTTTTTACCACTTTTTACATTATATTGCCCATTGACGCACGCGCGGATTTTAAAGTTTGACGCAAGCGTGTGGAATTATTAGATGTCGAGAATGACTGAAACTAATTGAAAATTGTCAAGAATTTTATCAGGAATCGATCCCATGCAAAAAAAACGGCATTCCTACCTTCCGTACGTGCTGCGCACGCGCAAAACGCGCGCGCGGACGCGTACGTACAGAAAATTTTGAAATGCTTAAAATGACCTGAACCGTACTCTACTTTGATCAAAAAGTGATTTTGAGCATTTCTAAATTTTGACGCGCGCGTACGTGCGCGTCATGACGCGCGCGCGCGTTTTGATGAGATGTGATGTTGACCCTTGACCTGAAGTTCATGTGTACCAAATATAGTTCATTTTTGATCACTTGTAATGAAGATATGATCAATAATGTGATTTTACAAAATGGCGCCTGGATGACGTCACAATGACCTGATGACCTTGAAAAGTTTCGTGTGACATCTTCGTTATGGGCTATATAACTGGTATGAAAATCACGGAAATTGATCTTGTCAATTTTGAGATATCGTGCGCACAAAATTTTGAGGATAAAAATAAACTAGAAATTTAATTCGTCACTGAAGACGAATTAGGTGGTCTGTCTTTCACTGTGGCAAATTGCTTTGAAAGGTGTGATAATATTTCTGCAAGATTATAATCATAATGTTGACGACAATGATGATAAGATATGGTCATATAAGTGATGACAATGACGATAATGATATATTGATAATGATGATCATAATGACAATAATGATGACAATAACCACGATAACCTAAGTGGCATAGCGCCCCTACAGGTTCAATTTTATGGGCGATGTTTCGAAAAGTGCTTGAAATGGCATGAAACGTTTGCAAAATGAATTTGGGACGATTTGGATCATTTCTAAATTTTGCGCGCGCACGGACGCGCGGACGTACGCGTACGCGCGCGTTTAACGAAATGACCTTGACTGGAATGACAATGACCTTAACCATGCCAAATATGAAAGAGAAATGACATTTCGTTATGACCATAAGTTGATTTTCACAAAATGGCGCCTGGATGACGTCACAATAACCTGATGACCTTGAAAAAGATGTGGAAACTTGACCTTATTAGGACTGATGACTGACGAAAATATGAAGAAAATTGACTGAGCCGATTTGGAGAAATCGGGATAACGAACTGGACGATTTGATATTGCAGGACATGTGGAAGATTATCCCCTTAGCTTTAATACACGACAGGGAATGAGATTCTACACAAACTACTGCACACTACTTTCAATAGACATAACACGCAAAATTAGGCAGTTTTTTTACATTGTTTGTGATGGTATATGTTATAATAGTCGAAGAAGATGGTAGAATGAAAGGCAAAAAAAAAAAAAAAAAAAAAAAAAAAAATGGACCCACCGGGAGTCGAACCTGGGTCGCCGGAATGGGAGGCAAGTGCTTTACCAATGGACCAAAATATTTCCAATAGAGATAACACGTAGACGAAAAACGGGATTCTCAAATGACATTTTGTAGTTAAAAAATGGGCATGATCCCGACATCTGATCAAAAATTGGAGGGCACACTTGTGAAAGCTTATAGTCTCAGCTATAACATATTAAAATTTGGAAGAAAATCGAGCAGAAAAAACAGAGATACTGCTCAAAGAAGACGGGAATGTAGAATCAAGATTTGAGAAAAAGTCATCTCAGATAGAGAATACACGCAAAATGTGAAAAATTGACATGCCTCCTTTAATCGCAAAAATACGCCATGATCCCTTTGTCAAAATGAAAAATCGTGGTGACTGATCTTGTAGAGAATTGTCTCAGCTACAACATATCAAAATTTGGAAGAAAATCAACAATCTATTACTGAAATATTGTCAAATGAATACAAAAATTATGACATCATTTTTTCAAAATTGAATTTTTGAGTTCATAGGCAAATATGATGACGTCACAACATTTTTTGGGCCAAAATTTTGCATAAATCGAAATCTACAACTCATAGGCTTTCAGAATATGTAATAAAATTTGGGGGTACCCGTTCATTCTGACGAGCTATGGCGGATTCTAGATAGGCATGTTTTTGCCACTTTTTACATTATATTGCCCATTGACGCACGTGCGGATTTTAAAGTTTGACGCAAGCGTGTGGCATTATTAGATGTCGAGAATGACTGAAACTAATTGGAAATTGTCAAGAATTTTATCAGGAATCGATCCCATGCAAAAAAACGGCATTCCTACCTTCCGTACGTGCTGCGCACGCGCAAAACGCGCGCGCGGACGCGTACGTACAGAAAATTTTGAAATGCTTAAAATGACCTGAACCGTACTCTACTTTGATCAGAAAGTGATTTTAAGCATTTTTAAATTTTGACGCACGCGTACGTGCGCGTCATGACGCGCGCGCACGTTTTGAGGAGATGTGATGTTGACCCTTGACCTGAAGTTCATGTGTACCAAATATAGTTTATTTTTGATCACTTGTAATGAAGATATGATCAATAACGTGATTTTACAAAATGGCGCCTGGATGACGTCACAATGACCTGATGACCTTGAAAAGTTTCGTGTGACATCTTCGTTATGGGCTTTATAACTGGTATCAAAATCACGGAAATTGATCTTGTCAATTTTGAGATATCGTGCGCACAAAATTTTGAGGATAAAAATAATTAATAATAAATAAAAAGAAAAAAGAAAATTCTGACGAAATTAAGAGGTGATCTGTCTACGACAGACCATCTAATAATAAAAAGAAAATTCTGACGAAATTAAGAGGTGATATGTCTACGACATACCACCTAATAAGTATAGATTCACAGATTAAACAAACATGATAGAGGACCAATCACGCTCCCTGTATTTAGTAAGCATTCTCTCCCATTTTTCCAGTTTGTATTTCCTATCATCTCCTTGTGATGCTTGTAGTGAGTGTGCAGATATTTGTTTAGGGATAGACGTAACATAAAGAAGGGGTGTAATGTGACACATGTTTTGCTGTGCTTAAAAGTTTTGTTTGCAACAGTCTGAATACAACATCACCATGCATATGTATACAAAGTGTCAGAACGTGGGGTACTCGTTTTTCTGAAGGTTCGTAATTCCGAAAAACAAATTTCCATAGCAGGGGGTTCATAATTCTGAAAATGAAATAGGGTTCATAATTCCGAAAATGCAATAGAGCCCTACATAACTTTTCGGAATTACGAACTTTTGGAAATATGAACCCTTTTTCATTTTCGTAATTACGAACTGTGGGAGTAACGAACCCTAGGAAAATGAACCTTCGGAAAAAAAGACATGTAACCACTTGAACATGAGTCCATCGCTTTTGTACCGAACACGACTGTATGGATAAATGAAATATGGCTGTAGATTTTTATGATATTGTATACATTATTTCAAGAAGAAGTTCTACTCTTGTATGAAGATAATACTGAAATATAATCCATTAAATGTTCTAAGGCAAAGTTGCTTATTTTGCAAGTTCTATGGAAATAATATAATATATAGTGAAGTGAAAAGGGGTACCATCAAGTAAATATGATTTGAGGTATACATTTTGAGGTTTTATACACAAAATAAATCATTGAATAGGAAAAACAAAGAAAATTATGTTTGTGCTTTATTTATAGTGTTTAAATGTGTCTGGTTTGCATGATAATTTGCCTGGATGTAAATCAGTTTGTGTCTCTGTGGCTTGGATTAAGGGGTGCAGTGGCATTAAAGGGAAAGTCCACCCTGATATCAAGTTGGTTTTGAAAGAAACAGAAAAATAAAAGGAAAAGATAAGTGGAAGTCACGGAATTGCCAATTTTGGTTTGATTGATTACAACTTCAAAAATGCATAACTTTTATATATCTCATTGGGTTTTCTTGGAAATTGTTTCTCTAATTTTCTGCTTTTACGAAAATAAACTAAATAGGCCCACCAGGGTGGACTTCCCCTTTAAGGGTACTGGCATCATGGGAGGGGGGGGGGGGGGGGTGGCTACTATACTTGATGCATGAATACGAAAGTACAAGCTTAGGCCGCATATGTTTTATTTTTCCAAACTGATGGAACGTCAAGATGTCATAAATACCGTAACCTCAATGAATTTGAAAGAAATAAGAAAAGAAAAAGAAAGATATATATACTGATAACACAGCTTGTGTGTGAGATTGTTGTTTAGAAAAGAGACTAGAAATTGGTTTATAGAGTGAATGTGACGAATGTAGAGGGGAAGGACATGGAAATGAAGTACACAAAAGACAACAAGTTTTGCATATTCAAATTAACAAATTTTGGAAAACTGTAGAATATCCACAACACAATTAATCCTTACCCTAAACCTAACCCTAACCCTAATCTCAGCATCTACCCTAATCCTAACCCTAATTGTAACCCCTAATGAACTCTAACCCTAATCCCTCAACATCTATCCTAACCCTAACCCTAATACTAATGAACCCTAACCCTGATCCAGTGAGGTATCTAGATCTTGGACTAAGGAGGGACTAAACATCTCAGTTACCTGTAATAAATAATGTTGTTGGGTAAGGAAACCATTATTTTAAGGGCCGTGGTTTGCTTTTTAGAAGGAGGCATTTAACGGTAAATGAAGTAGGCCTAGATATGAGAACTTATTATCGGAGACATGGTTCGTTTCCTTGTATTCCCTACCCTACTAAATACTTTCTTCCCGCTTGGTCGAAAATCTGTCAGGAGGGGCAACTACCCGATGTCCCTTGAATCCTACTGACCTGCAACTCCTCCCCAAACGCTAGTGCCATAGATAACCCTAACCCTATCTCTGAACCTAGCCCCGAACCAACCTCTGGCACTAATCATAATACTAACCCGAAATGTTTAAAGTCAGTAGGATTAAAATTTTAAGTTAGAATATATTATCAGGATTAGAGCTAAGTGAAGGGAATAGAATAGAGTTTATATCTAGGTGTTTGCAGTTTGGTTTGGGGTCAGGTTTTAAGAGTAGATGAATACTTTGGAGAGGGATCTGGCTAATAATCAGGTTTACAGTATCAAAGTTTATGGTTTGTGGTTTTTTGTTTAGGACGTAGACCTCAGTTACGGTGTAAAGGTTATGTTTGGGGGAAATTTAAGGGTTTGGATTAAGTTTCAATTTGATGGTTTTGGTACAACAGAAACATGAAAAATATTAGAAGTATGCACGAGAAGAATAAAAGAAGAGAAACGCTGGACTGGAAGGAATTAATAAGGTTCTGAATTATTTTTTTTAAAAGAGTACCGCTGCTCAAAGTGGAAAAAGCCCTCTATTGACTCCTTTGAAATAGGAAAATCCGCAAAGTCATTCATAGTCTCTATATTCAGGCCCCTTCATAATTTCAACCTTTCTTTAACTTATTGTGTTATGGATGAATCGTCGGACAGAGAGAGAGAGAGAGAGAGAGAGAGAGAGAGAGGGGGGGGGGGGGGATAGATTCAACAGTTCCATCGGTAGAAATGTATAACACATCAAACTTTTAATTACCAAATCATCATACACACGAGGACGAATATTTGGGGGCAGGGAGTGATGTTGATATTCTGAAAATGACAGCTTTGTATGCGAGGCACGCAGCAGAGAGCAAGAAAGAGAGAGAGAGGGGGAGAGAGAGAGGAGTGCACAGGCCGGTAGATATGTTGTGTGTTAAAATGCAATGAAATTACTTCATAAATCAAGAAGAGACATTAATTACCAAACTTCAACCAAAATTCTCATCGAAAGTTCATGTTTTTCTACATTTTATCTCCTTTTTTTGAACTCTTCTTTCTAAACTTTATAAGGGTGGCCAGGTCAAGATTAAAAGAATAATAAAATTGAACACAAATAAGGGAACGCTACAGAGGCATGCCCTGACCCTCCCTTTGAATGCAGCAGAATTGAGCACATAAGGGTTAGGACGTACAGACTATTTTTACTTGCTTTGATTGGATGAAGTTTCTGGACCGTCTCGACACCGGCGTCCGGCAATACGTGTTGTGCAAATTACTCACACACGTCCTCCGAGATCCTGCATGTTCATGCACTGCTGAGCTGCTTTGCAGCGGTACGGTCCCTGAGTACTGAAAATGTGAAATGGTGCCAGTATTGCTATACGTAGACATAGGTATATGTTTCTTCTGTCCGGTCAGTTAGCCTAATTTGTAGGAAATATGATTTTTCTTTATAAGTCAAAAGTCTCTCATACTTTCTCTCTTTTTCTTGAGTTAATTTATGTATTATTTAATTGCTGTTGCCATTGTCTATGGTTTTTCCTTCATATGATTCCTATTTTTGTAATTTTCTAGGAATCAATAATATTTTGCAATTTTCTTTCGAACTTCCAAAATCTCCTTTCTGATGATAACCTGATTCTCTGTAATATTGTTCCATAGTACCGTACACACAGAAAATTTGCTGCCTTTGTCATATCATGTATCTCAGTGTTGTTTTTTATACTTTGAAGCACTTGACAATTTTTGATGATGTTACTGCATGTTCAATGAAGTGGATAAACCTGAAGATGAGGTTGGGCATTATCAGCTGGTATACACTTGAAATACAAATGTATAAATTTGCTTCTTCTGGTAACAAAATTGTTACCAGAAGAAGCAAAAGGGATGACATACAGTGTGTGTGCATGTGTGTCAATAAAAAGGAAACCCATATTCAAGTCCTAATTTCCTAAAAGCAAAGGAAAATTGCAATTGATAATCTCTTCTCTAATCTGATTGGTTGCCCCCAAAATATCATCATCGATGACTGAGAACTGGCTAATTTGGCAATGAGGATTTTGGGAAGCGTTCCCAATAGGCCGCACGATATTTTGGCTAGAGAGCCGGTTGATTTGAGGTCTGAAGGCCGGTCGAAATAAGTTAAGTGGGCCTCCACATCAAAATTTTAGTCCTAGTCTTCCCCTGCATGCACATGTAGGCCTATCTGTATGGTTATTTCACCTAGTATTATTGTGTTGATTCAAGTGACATTTCTAATCACCATAAGACCTAAAACCCACAATCAGTTATCATAAAAATTCCAGTCCATTTTCATGTGATGGTTAGCAATATAAAGAGGATTTTCTTGTACGATGACTATTTTGCCACAGGGGCAAATCTTGGTATGCTTTAGTGTGTCATGAACATTTCTAGAAACATTTGAAGCAGTAAAGAAAAGATTTTGTTACTTTGAAGCACAGTGTCTAATTTAAGACAAGTGATGAACACTAATTTCACAAATAACATTGGAAAAATGCATAAAGAGAATGTGAATATTAAGTACAGTCCCGAATAATTATGATTCAAATGTTTCCTGAATTAATCAAATTGATCATGCTCATAACATATTATTGGACACTGAGTTTATCAGTGACAGTTGAACTTCCCAACTGCATTATGCCAAATGCATATTAGATTGTCGTGGCAGAATATTCATTCCTCTCAACTATATGCCATATTCATAGTTTTATAGTTTCCATGAAATGAAAATGGTTGTAATTTTGTCTCTAATTATATTTTTCTATCAAATTTGCTCTGAACAGATGCCATCTCAAAATCACTACAGACTGAGCGTTTACATTTTAGTCAACATTAAATGACAGTGCTGCAGTTTTATGTGGTTGCATGAGATGTAGATATCATGTCGAGTCTTGCAATAATTAAATTTATGTGTTCTTGTAACTATGCAGCAATTTCAAAGGAAACAGAATCATCACTAAAAATGGATTTTCTATTGCCCATCTTTGATCAAGTGGAGAATAATGCTGGTGCCCCCCCCCCAACATTATTTCCCCTCAATAAAAAGGCTGGATCCACAGTACGCCACTGCCAGATCCGAGTGTGTGTGTGTGTGTGGGAGTGTGTGTGTGTGTGGAGACAGGGAAGTTCACCACCACTATTTAAAAGGTATGAAAAAAAGAGATTAAAAATGAAAATTGGAATGTGTGACAAGTACATGTTAAAGCAATATTATTAACTTTTTTTGGTTGTGTCCAACAACAGGACACTGAAATACTCATGCACTGACATAACATGATGATACTATAAAGGGAAATCCACACATCACCGCAAGTTCTTCCGAAGACAAGTAGAACTTAGAAGTATTGAAGTTACAAATACACTCTTAAAAAAGTTGGGCAAAAAAATGCCCAATTTTTAACCAACACTGGGCAACATACTGTCCACACAACTTTTGGTTAAAATTTGCCCAACTGATGTTGGGCAATCCATTTACTATGTTGTTGGGCAAATTAAATTGCCCATCAGTTGGTGACCCATTAGATTTTACCCAACTCTACAATTGCCCAACTGTTGGTTATATTCTCAGTTGGGTAATTATTGCCCAACCAATCTTACCCAATAGGATTGCCCAACCCTCTATTTGTTCAGCTGTTTGGTAACAAATATCATGTGGTTGGGCAAATTCAGCTGCCCAATTTATTGTTTCCTTTTTCCTCCAACCTAGGTAAAAAAAAAATGAAATCTGCTTGTTACGTCCTTCTGGGTCTAAACCTAATCAATCCTAACCTATCCTATTTTAAGCTATCCTATCCTATATCTTAAAGCTCATAGACAGTCTCGGTAGCAAAAATCATACTGGCAAGAAACTTATGTAACATAGTCACATACTATTCTCCTTTTATCATAAGCCATAAGGCACATGTACGAGATTATTTAACATTCCATTCACGATTTCGAACAAATTTTAGTGTAAATATCTGAAAGAAACGCTTGGTAACGGTTTTTCACTGCCTCACGCTGAGACCATATCCACCCGAAGGTTCCCCACACAATAAACCTAGCGCTTCGCACTATGTGTAGCGTATTCTATAACACACAGCAATCCTCGTGCGAGTAATGTGTGTGGCCGTTGTTCGAATTTACATCCCCTCTTTTTTGGGCCAGGGATTTTTATTCTTTTCACCTCTAATTCGATAAATATTTCACTTGAGGAGGAAAAAACTTCACAGCATCTTAGTTATGTTAGTACCCTGCTATTTATTAAGTAAAATCAAAGAAATCTCACGAAAAGTTTTTGAGGGCTTCCCAAAATTATCTAATACCTTTAACCTATCCTATCCTAGTCCTATCCTATCCAGTTAGTGCAAACTAGTGCAAGCTCTTATATACCCCTTATATTTTTTTATGCATTCGGTGACAGTTAGTAAATCGGGCCACCCCAAACCATACGCTACTAAAAATTCATGAATATTCATATGAGTGTTTTCCCCAATATTGGGTAAAAATATTTACCACAAGTTGGGCAAAAGCGAATTTCTAACCAACCATCAGTTACCCAACAAAATTTACCCAACTGGCAAAGGAAATGTGACAAAATTACACAACTACAGGGCAACAAGTACCCAACCCATAATTACCAAATACTGTTGGTAAATATATGCCCAATATTTAGGTAAAAAGTATTGACCAATATTGGTTACACCACTCGAGTGTCCAGTTGGTTAATAATAGCCCAGAATTGGGAATATTTTTAACCAACCAGCAGTTACCCAACTAAATTTACCCAACATTTTAAGAGTGTAGGTAAAAAATGGAATGAAAAAAAAAGGACTTTTGATATTTGAGATTACAAAAACAGTGGTATTGTATTTCAGTTTGAACTATTAATGTCATTGTGACGTGATGTAGTCAACTATACTCTTACAAATAAAATGACTGAGATACATGTATAATTTTCCAAATTCATGCATGGATGAGCTGGATTTTCCATGAAAGGAGACATATTTATATAACATGCTAGCAATACTGTAGATGAATACTACCTGCAGGGATAAATATGTGCAGAATGAAAATTTATGACATCTCATACAAGTAGGATAAGCGAGTTTTTTGTCCATCTAAGATTTGTAAGTAACAATATCAACTTTCAAACATTCATTACGTTATCTTGTTTTCAGCTTGTTAAAATTGTCAACCAAAATTTTTTGTTTCCTATACAATTCAACGTGTTACAGAGAGAGAGAGAGAGATGAGATGATAAAGGAGATAAGTTATTGCTTTGAAACAAGTCTTTGTTGTGTCAACTAATATTGTCTTGCTAACCAATAAGAGTAAACATTTTTTTAATGCATAGTAGAGGATTAATCAACACTTTCTCTCATACAAGTACCTCCAAGTTCTTCAAACTATTGATACCATAGAAACTAAAAATTTTGGCATACATTTATACACATTTACAGATACGCTTTTGACTTTTTAATGCATTTCATATTGCATTAGTGAGCAAATACTTTATTTGGTCACATACTTTTTAGTTGGTACATGTACATTCCAATCTTTAAAACCTTATCAGATCATGTTGAGATGAAATTCTATATTCACCAAGCATCTTTACTGTTGCCGTCAATTTTCCCTTAACATTTAATTTCAAATGAAAATACAGTTATATATACCTTGAAATTGGGGGGGGGGGGGGGAGTTGAAACTTGGTCAATTATAATAAATATAATCATACACAACCACACTTCTGTAGATATCAAAAGGAGTAGTCAATGTCATGCAAAATGTTACATGAAAAACACAATAAATAAATGCAATGCACTTATATCAAAGTTTTAATTCAGTGAATGACTCACACCGGGGCGGATCCAGGATTTCGTAAAAGAGGGGGCACAGAGCCGGAAAAGTATACAATCAAGGGGGAAATTTTTTTCATTGTGTACTTAAGGTATGCCAGTTGGGTTTCAAAAGAGGGGGCACAGCTGGTTTTCCCCCTATGTAGATCCGCCACTGGACTCACACACACACATATAGATTCAGATCACTGATGACTTGCCATGACCCCCCCCCCCCCAAAAAAAAAAAAAAAAAAAAAGAAAAAGAAAAAAGAAAAAGAAAAGTTAAACCTTAAATGGATATAATAGAATATCCCAATCCAATAAGTACGAATTACCTTCTTGGTTCAATAGTTTTTAACTCAACTAACTAGTAATTATAATGCATGCACTGTACCCCTGCCAATAAAACCAAGATGAAAAAGAAATTCACAAGAAATATACATTTCAACACTTGACTGTATTTTATGAATAAAAAACAAAACAAGATAGTATAGATACACCTTTAAATACATTGTAACATTTGTACATGAAGCATGTAATAATTGGACATTAGAAGTTACATGTATGACAAAAATAACAAGAAAACAACAGCAATAACTATAACCATAATATAGAAATAACATGAATTATATACTAGTAGACAACAGTGAATTATTATCAGAAAATCATGCATGCTCTATGAAAGAGTGCTGGAAAAATTACTCCTAGAAAAGTTACAAGCTGCCATATAAAAAGATGATAACTTGAGGTAGATAGTAGTTGACGTTTTCTCATCAATTAATGTAGTAAAATGCTAAGCACATAAATATTATTGCAGTGAATATACTTGGACATATTTTGCACATGTGCATTAAAACCAAGGTGTACATGTTACATCTAGACGCATAGCATTAGACAACTGGATAGTGATAATAATTTCAACTTTACTTCATGTTTCATGAATTTCGACTGAAAGGGTGTCCTCCCTACATTTCTTAAAATGATGATGAGATGAGACTGTACCCTAACACTTTGTAAGACCCAAATATACGGCTCCATATAACTGATTTATATTCACATGTAATTTGGAGCTTGGTTTGTAAGGAAACTTAACATCAAATCTGAATTTCCAATTAATGGGGATTAGACAATAATTTCCACATATACATCTATGACAGAATAATAGCGACCCCCCCCCCCCCCACCAAAAAAATCAATTGCACAAAGTCAATACAGTCTGTGCATAAAGTGTTGAGTGATCTATGAAGCCAAAATGCAGGATCAATAGATTACAGAAAAAAATACAATCTCAAATTTGTGCAGACTTGGTATATATACATGCAAGTAAGTATACTGAGCAGTAAAAAAAAAAAAAAAAAAAAAAAAAATCAGTGGAATGAGGAACTAATAAGAACAATAGTGAGCATGCTAACAGACACTTAGAAGAAATGTAGTCCTTTTAGATGATTTGATGATCTACTGAAAAGTAATTTTGACATTTTTCACTGAATGTTCAACACCAGGCCTACAAATGAATAATATAAATGTGTACAAAACCAATGTTTTACAACAAAAATATAAAATACATGTACTAATAATGAGCAAATGATAAGACATCGAACTGATTGTTCAAAACCACATAGATATAACATCCTGTGCAAATTTGATTTGTGCTCTACAGCATGTACATAATATACAGCATGTAATTTACAGCATATTTTTGTTAACTCTTAAAAAATTTCCCGGTAGAAACAACCTAATCAATGCAATAAATGCATGATGAGCAATTCAAATTACTTTGCACCAGTTTCTATCAAAACAGAATTCCATTAAAAAACACAAGATTATGATTCAATATTGGTGCATGAGTACAGAAACACTGGCATTAATTTTGTGAAAAACCTGTAGATTGTTCACCATCTTAAATTCTGAACATATAACGTAATTTTCATCACACTTGTGCATTCACAATGCTTGAGATAATAATTCTCGAACTCCCAGTCCCAATTTCATTGAATAAGCCATTACTTATTAAGAAATGGTTATACATTCATATGGCTTAACTTTTATCACAGACATTGATGGATATATGTGAAATGTGAACACCTGGATGGGGAAAAAAAAATCATAAAGTTATGTCTAAATGAAATGCGAAAGGTCCTCTACTGGTCATTAAAGTCATATGTTTTCCATTCAAATATGTTGGATACAGGGCTAAGAAAAGGAATATGGGGCAGCTTATTCATTCCGAATCAGGTAATACACTTTTTGCCTTGTTTCGTTATGTTCAATTTTGACATTTCATTAAAATCAAAAGTTATCACATCTTCAATAAAAACATGAATGCGAAAGTAGCCCCACATCCAAAAGCTTTATAGAACGGCAGCTTACAAATTACTGGCTGAAGTTTCTTAAAATTCTTGATGAAACTGATGCCATTTGGGTACCTCATGTCAGTCCAGACCTGCAAAGAGATATAAGAGATGGCAGACTGGATGGTGAAAATAGAAATGAATTCATATCAAAACATTTGAAGATGATATCTATTAGTTTGGAAAATACTTGAAGCTAAAAGCTCATCATTATCTTTGCTAAGATGGGTCTCCCACCACTTTTTTATATAAGTTACTTAAATCTGCCCTTCCAATGAATGAAAATGATACTGGCATCATAACCTACAATAGTGATTTCAAAGATTGCCTTCTTGGGCTTTTTAGAGAGACTTGTGTTACCAGAATTTTGTCTAAATGTCAAGGCACATTAAGGTTTATGCAACAAACCCTACCAATGAATTCTGCACTATGCAAAGCTGCTTACTAGCCACACATGTATGTACATAAGCAAGTGAATCAGTTTAAAGAATAGCATGTTTGAAAAGAAAGCATTGTTTGTGCTTTGGTAAAATCTCAAAACAGACGAAACCCCTAAGCAATGGGAGTTAAGAGACTCATGATCAGAGTCTAGCAAGTTATTCAAACTATGACAAAATTAACAATGAGTGCATATTAGAAGTATATAGGTATCACATTGCTTTTAAAGATATTTGGAGTTGGCATTATAACTGTACATAAAAAAATTGTAAATAATGAAAATATGCCAATGTAAATGCATATTTGCAAAGATGGTTTATCAATGCATTGCAGTGAATCTTTATGTTTTAATATTGTGGAAAATTGCAATTATTTCAGAGTTTGAATTTGCTACCCACGTGGACAAAATGTGATAGTTAATACTTGTAGACATCATCACATTTTTTATCCTCAAACAACCATATGGAATCGAATGAAATCCCTTAAATAAAAGTTACAAGCTCATTTTGACTGAGGATCAATAACCGAGTAAGGTCTGAATTAATTTTTCACATGTCACTTTATCACTGTAGACCCATCAGACAAAATAAAACAAGTGCCATCTGAGGGTAAATTTCGTTTGGCTTCCTACAGTATAAAGCACAAAATATTTGAGTTATTAGGACTCTCTTAATATTAAGGCCAGATAAGGATGCCCTCTTTCTTCCATGATGTGTATTATATCTTACGTTCATAATGACGGAAGAAAGCAAAATTTCAATTTTCAATTATGATCATCTGGGAATAGGTCCAGGGGCTGGCTCCAGTATAGGAAATCATAACAAAACTTACACTTGAAGATTTCATGAAAACAAACATGGAGCTTGTATATGAAAAGAAGACACCAATTAAAACAAACAACAACAAACAAAGGAAATACATATAAGGCATGTCAAAAAAATCAAACAAAACAAACCACTACTACATGTACCTGATATACTGCTGAATGGGGTCAGTTCTGTTTGCTGAGAAATAAGCTTGGGAGTCTTGAACTAGTTGACAGCAAAACTCTTTCCTCAGTTTTATATTACATCACTCCAAAATAGACTGTAATTAATACAAAGGAGCAAGAAAGAAATAATTACAATAAAGTACATGAATGAACATATAAATAAACAAAAATAAAATGACTTTACTTTTTCCCCAAGTGTGCATTTCACTGAAATAATCATAGACAAACTATCAAAGTGTCTACCCTGGTATTTAATTGATTTGAATAAAAGCAGAAAAATGAGAGAAACAGAATAGTAAAAGTTTGAGAAAAATCTGATAAGAAATAAGTTATGAATTTTTGAAGTGGTAATCAATCAAACACAAATTGGCAACTCCATGTCATATCTTGCGAGCTCCTCTCCGATTTGCTCAGTACAGAAAATGTCATAAATTTGCATTTTCTTAGTTTCTGATTAAGGAATAGATTTGTTTCATACAGGTTTTGTGTAAAAACATATGAGCAATGATTATATCTAAGGTGCATGTATGTTTGAATATTTTCTTTAGAGAAAATGAAAATTAATGACTTATGGGTACAGGGAAAATGGGAGAGGAACTCACCAGGTATGTCACAGAGTTGTCAATTTGTGCTTGATTGATTACAACTTCAAAAATTCATGACTTTCTTACTTCTTATCACATTTTGCTCAAACCTTCACTGATCAGTTTCTTTCATTTTTCTGCTTCCTTTAAAACCAACTTGTAATGAGGGTGGACTTTCCCTTTTAGCAATGATAATCTGGGAGCGGGTTTGATTTATTACAAGATTTATGTAAGAGACCCTTGGTATACTAATAAAATGTGTAAATGACCAACAAAGAAATAGCTCAGCTACCTGAAGGGAACCTACATTAACCTTACCCATTGCGCATTGTTTCTATCTTCTTGGGCCATTTTCATCAAACGGCAAGTCAATTCTTTTGCATTGCATTTTTTCTTTAATTTACTATGTATTTTTACTCAAACTAACAATATCTCTCATACCACAATATTATACTGAATACACTGAGTTATATTTGTCTCTACCTTGTAAGTTATATGATTACATACATGTACACAACTCGTGCACTTGTAAGCCGTAACTCAGTTTGATACTCATTTTACGCAAAATAAGTAGAATTCAATACAAGGCGTCAAGGCCTCATACTGTACATTCTCATTTTCTTTTATTCTTTTTGTCTTTTTATATCAGTAATTTTTTCTGTGACTTTCAAGAACTTTGTTTTATTATGTATCAACTTTTCTGTGTATGTGCATGTAAACAAAGCAAATTTCCATTGTTTATTATGGATAATAAAACATTGAACCGAATTGAATTAAATTGAACTTTTTAAATTTTCAGTCTCTTTTAATGCATTGTATTTTATTATATTCATCATGCATTACTGTGTTTGCATGAATATTCCAATAAGAAAATACTACAATGTTGTTAAATTCAAAGATTTACAAAGATATATTATGCAAAAGAATCTTTTGCATATATCTTTGAATTTAACAATGGGTTTCACACACACACACACACACACACATAAATTGTGTTTTAGTGCAAATGTAATGATGATGTGCTATTTGATTTTGGATTGACATGCGATTAAGAAGAATTGCAGGACCTCACAATGGATGGTCTGATTTTCAGCAAACTAGGTCTCAAAGTAACTCAAAGGTCTGCCACAATCTGTAAATTTCACCAACTTTGCAGAGAGGAGAATGACTTCTATGACTTGTTGAAATGAAAATGAGTTTTTGTCTTTCTACTTCTCATACAGCAGATTGCTATACATTTGGTGAGAGTTTTTAAGGAACACTTATCACTGGTTACAATAGTAAAAAAAAAAAAAAAAAGCCTGAAATTTGCTTTCATTAAGGTGACATAGAAGGAAACATAATGACTTTTGGATAATCCCTTGTCCCTTTGCAAAAATTCTACAATTTTGTGGTTTGGCTCAATAACTTTCGATTTAGACCCTTAAAAAAATACCATACATGAGTGAAACCCCCCCCCCCCCCCATCACTCCCTTGAACAAATACCCCAGAATCCAGGGGGGGGGGAGGGTAGTTGTCCAGGGAGTAATTGTCCTATGGCGTAGTTGCCTAGGGGGTAGTTGTCTGGAAGATCATCTCTCTATATGGTGATACATACATGTAGCAGCACCAAGTTTCTTCATTAATGGAACATCAACAAATGTTAGAAGTAACCTCTCGGACCCTTGACCTTTGACGTAGACATCCCAAATCTAACCAGAGTGTCTACCTGTCATGATACATACTACCACCAAAGTTGAATTCTTACCTCAAATGCTTCTTGAGTTATTGTGAGAACGAGAAAGCAGGGTGGTAGACGAACAATCCCAAAACATACTGCCTCTGGCACCACCTTCAGAGGGTGAAGGCATAAAAAAGAAAAACACCATTATGACTTTACATGTAAGTAGATCTGGCGATCTGTGGATCAATCATCTACATGTACATTTATACGCAACAGCCTGTACACAAGGAAGGGTGACTATTCTAGGACAAGTACACCCTGGATAACAATATCCCCTGAAAACTATCCCCTGGAAAACTACCCCCAGGACAACTACCCCCTTGAAAACTATACCCCAGGTCAATTACCCCCCCCCCCCCCCAAAAAAAAAAAAAAAAAAAAAAAGAACACTTACCCCAGGACAATCAGCCCCAGACTACCCCCAACATTTGATCCCCTGGACAACTACCCTGTAGGACAATTACCCCCAAGGACAATTACCCCTCCCCCACTCACATGAACAACTATCCCCAGAATCTGGGGGGGGGGGGGGGAGGGTTAGTTGTCCAGATGGTAATTGTCCTGGGGTGTAGTTGTCCGGGGGGGGGGGGTTATGACATTTGCTCCTGCAATGTCAGAAGTGACCTCTCTGACCCTTGGCCTTTGACCTACATACCCCAAATCTAATCAGGGTGTCTATTCACCATGATACATACTACCACCAAAGTTAAAAGTTCTTACCTCAAATGCTTCTTGAGTTATTGTGAGAACGAGAAAGCAGGGTGGTAGACGAACAATCCCAAAACATACTGCCTCTGGCACCACCTTCAGAGGGTGAAGGCATAAAAAAGAAAAACACCATTATGACTTTACTTTTTTTTTATTTTACCTCTTCAGAGGCTATTTATTCAATACAATCAACAATACATTTTAAAATACATATAAATATACATTCACTTCTGAACAAAAATCTCCAAAATCGGTTAAGATTAAAAAAAAAAAAATCAGTATTTTATCTCATCGGGACCCGCCCATTTTATATCCATTATCCAATAAAAAATGTTGTTAGTTCTCACCTCTAGCATACTCAACCAATAGAATCTCGCTCCTTGGTACAGAGTGTATTGCACCTTTACTTCATAATGTGTGTTTTAATGGAAATGGGGATCAAAGTGACACTCCTGCCCATGTACCATGCATATCAAAGTGCAAGGTATGCAAGAGGTAAGATCGTGAGACTCCAAAAAAATCTGAGATAAAATGTGGTCTCATAATACAAAGAGATAAAATATTTCACAGATAAAATGGTGCTCAGAATACCACCCCAGTAGATCTATCATCAACATGTACTTTTATGTGACCATTCTAGGACAACTATAACTTCCAGTAAACTACTCCTGGGACAACTACCCCCCAGGGAAAGTAATCCCCCCCCCCCAGACCAGTTAGCCCTGCCCCAGGTAAACTACCCTCAGGACAAATACCCCAGGACAACCACCCCCCCCCCCCCCCCACCCAGGACTAACCCCGACATTTGATCTCCTTGACAATTATGCCCTTGGACAATTAGCCGCAACCCCAGGACAATTACCTCCTGAAACTCCCACAAGGGCAACTAACCCAGGGACCATTACCCACCAGGACAACTACCCCCAGAACAACTACCCCTAGGACAACTACATGTACCTCCAAGGACAATCCCCCCCCCCTCACTCCCTTGAACAACTACCCCCAGTTGTCCAGGGGGTAATTGTCCTGGGGGTAATTTTCCAACTACCCCCAGAACAACTACCCCTAGGACAACTACCTCCAAGGACAATCCCCCCCCCCCCTGACTCCCTTGAACAACTACCCCCAGTTGTCCAGGGGGTAATTGTCCTGGGGGTAATTTTCCTAGGGGGTAGTTGTCCAGGGGGTAGTTGGCGGGAAGATCATCTTTCTATATGGCGATACATACATGTACATGTAGCAGCACCATGTTTGAAATTAATGGAACAAATTGTTCTTGAGTATGGTGTTAACAAGCAAAAACCTACAATGTCAGAAGTGACCACTCTGACCCTTGACCCTGGGGGGGGGGGGGTACATCTCATTGAGACCTGTACATCATCCGCATAAATCACTTTCTGAAAGGCACCCTAAACGAGGACTGAAGTATAGACATGATAGTACATGTGGTTTTGATACCCTATACAAGGAAACACATACATGTACATTTAAGATTTTTAGACCCTTCGCATGGATTTTATATCTTACGGTTTTTTTACACCTTATGCAAGGATTTCTTATTCTTAGACTTTTGTCTGGCCAAAAAAGAAAAGTGGATGGCATTCTCCTTTTCTGGTTTTTATTTTCTGTCTTATCCCCGTTTCCCTGGGCAGTTCTTGTCGTGAATTTACCGTATACCATCCCATCGGAGGGTTTCGGATCTGCTCTGGATTGGGTCTATCCCTATCAAATTTCATACCCTTTCTGCTTATCTTTCTTATCATCACCCGGGATCCTCAATGAATCTGGTACCCTTTTTCCAGATTTTTCCTGTTTTTGATACGCTTAATGCGATACACGCGTTACATGTCTGGTGCTGAAAAACTACCCTTTTTATGCGTTTTTGTGTATGCGGATGATGTACAGGGAGGTGATTCACTAACTGGGATCGATATCGTTCCTCAAATCAATTTTCGGGATTCCCAGCTTAAAATTAATTCCACCTTACTGACTCACTACACCGCTTTTAGGATGGAATCAATTTTATCATGAATATATATGAGTGCAAATGAATATTTATGTGCGCACTCATTCCAACCAATCAACGTACTCAAATTTCAGTCACCGCCCCTCAGTCACCCGACCTTATTCTCTACCCAGCGCGTAACTAGTGTGCGCTGCCTAGCTACTGCATTAATTGCGCACACGCATCAATTTCACATTACTCAGGGCTATGGGCTAGGGCGTGCAGGCAGGAACAGCGTAGCCACGCCCGGGTAGGGGTGGGCGGGCATGCAGTGGAGTGGCCGTTTTGTCGTGTGCCCGGAAGAAGGGCGCGAACGGGGGAAAATGACAAAATTTTCGATTTTCAGTTTTCGGTGACATATGATAGAGAATTAAAAGGCCTTTTGATTGATATGCTTCTCAAGTCATGTAATACCTTAATTGTTACGTAATACAAGAAAATGAAAATGACGCGGGCAGCCAAATGCAAAAATTCTTCCCGGCAGAAGGGCGCAAACGCCTGTGCGCGCGCGGAAAACACAGTTTTGAGAAAACGCGATCGACAATTATGCTTCATTTTGTAATCGCATTCTGAAATAATTAATAATCGAAACATCTTCTAAATTTCACCAAATGATGAAATAACACTTCCAGAATCATCAGTGTAAATATTGTCACCAGTGAAGATAAACCTTTGAAGATATGAATACATTTTCCGTTCATTACCTTCTGCTGGGAACAAATTACGCGAAATCAAGTGTTTTATTTCCCGGAAAAAGGGCGCGAACAATGCTCTGTTGTTCGCGCCCTTTTCCTGGGAAGAAAATCTGTGCGACGTAAGCCAAGTTTGCCCGGAAGAAGGGCGTGAAGCCTGCTGCGCATATACGTGTATGTGAAGCGAACGTTGTTCGCGCCCTTTTGCCGGGAAGAAAAAACACTGAATGTGCGTAATTTCTTCCCAGCAAAAGGTCGTGAACGGGAAATGTGTTCATATCCATGAAAGTCTGGCACTACATGTATTTGTAATAAAATTTACAATGATGATTCTTGAAGTGTTATTTTATGATTTGATGAAATTTAGAAGATGTTTGGATTATTAATTACTTCAGAATGCGGCTGCAAAATGAAGCATAATTTTTGATCGCGTTTTTCTCGAAACTGTGTTTTCCGTGCGCGCCACGTTCGCGCCCTTCTTCCGGGCACACGACGGTTTGTGATTGTTAGGAGTGATCCGGATCACTCCCAACCTTAAAATCAATTCAGAGACTGGAATCAATCAAAAATACCTTAGTGAATCAGTCACTAAAAGCGAGATCGCTCTTAGGATTGATATTGTTCCTAAAATTGATTTTTCCTTCTTTGGGATTAATTTTAGCTGTTGGTGAATCACCCCACAGGTCTCAATGCGACACCCCCCCCCCCCCCCGGGACCTTGACCTTTGACCTACATACCCCAAATCTAACCAGAGTGTCTACCTGTCATGATTCATACAACCACCAAAGTTGAAGTTCTTACCTCAAATGGTTCTTGGTTCTTGAGTTAATGTGAGAACGAGAAAGCAGGGTGGTAGATGAACGATCCCAAAACATAATGCCTCTGGCACGACCTTCGGAGGGTGAAGTCATAAAGAAGAAAAACACCATTATGACTATACTTCCGGCGACCTGTAGATGTACATGTACCTTTCAGCAGAACAGCCTGTGCAAGGGGAAGGATGATAATTCTAGGACAACTACCCCCTAGACAACTACACTCCAGACAAATACCCAACTACCCCCCAGAAAACCACCCCCTGGGGGGTGATTCACTAACAGCTAAAATTAATCCCAAATAAGAAAAAATCAATTTTAGGAACAATATCCATCCTAAGAGCGATATCGCTTTTAGTGACTGATTCACTAACGTATTTGGGATTGATTCCAGCCTCTGAATTGATTTTAAGGTTGGGAGTGATCCGGATCGCTCCTAACAATCACAAACGGTCACTCCACTGCATGCCTGCCCGCGCCCCAACCTGGGCGCGGCTACGCTGTGCCTGCCTAGCCTGCACGCCCATTGCCCTAGCCATAGGCCCTAGCCCTGTGTATGTCCAGTCGATGCGTGCGCGCAATTAATGCAGTAGCTAGGTAACGCGCACTAGCTACGCGCTAAGTAGAGAATTAGGTCGGGTGACTGAGGGGCGGTGACTGAAATTTGAGTACGTTGATTGGTTGGAATGAGTGCGCTCGTAAATATTCATTTGCGCTCATATATATTCATGATAAAATTGATTCCATCCTAAAAGCGATTTAGTGAATCAGTAAGGTGGAATTAATTTTAAGCTGGGAATGAAATCAATCCCGAAAATTGATTTTAGGAATGATATCGATCCCAGTTAGTGAATCACCCCCCTGGACTACTACCCCCCTAGGACAACTACCCCCCAGGACAACTACCCCCCAGTACAACTACCCCCCAGGACAACTAGCCCCCAGGACAACTAGCCCCCAAGACAACTACTCCCCCAGACAATTACCCCTCAGGACAACTACCCCCCCCCCCAGGACAATTACCTCCGGGGATAGCTGTCCAGGGGGAAGTTGTTCGGGGGGGGGGGGGAGGGGTACATGTAATTGTCCTGGGGGGGGGTAGTTGTCCTAGGGGGGGGGGTAGTCGTCCAGGGGATGGTTTTCCGGGGGCCAGTTTTCCGCAGGGTAATTGTCCAGGGGGTTGTTGTCCGGATACGCCCCAGGACAACTAACCCCAGGTCAACTACCCCGCAGGACAGCTACCCTCCAGAACAATTACCCCCAGAACAACTACATCCAGGACAACTACATCCCCCCCCCCCCCAACTCCCTTCAAAAACTACCCCAGAATCAAGGGGGTATTTGTCCTGCTGGTAAGTGTCTGGGGGTGGGGTAATTGTCCTGGGGTAGTTGTCCTGGAGGGGGGGGGGGTCATCGTCCTAGGGGCCATTGTCATGGGGGGGGGGGTAATTTTCCTTGTGGGGGTAGCTGTCCTGGGGGTAATTGTCCAGGGGGGAATTGACGGAGAGGGGGAAGTTGTCTAGCGGGTAGTTTACCGGATACAAAGGATGACTAACATTTTACGTAGGAGTTTCCTGTACAAAACGTCATTAATCTAATGATGCATCTAGGTCGAGGACTAAATACCGCAAAATTAACTAGATCTACATGAACCTAAAACATACAGTTGTTATTAACGGTCCATCTAATGTTGACTAAGACTGGATAGTAGATGTAAAATCTAACTTTACATGAATGGCAAGGCCTGTTACAACCGGTAATGTCACAATGACGCATAATGTCACAACAACACATAACAGGATACTATTTCCGGCTGAATAAACTAGTTTCTAGCTCTGAAAATAATGGGATGGATTCAGTTTAAGTGAATCAATTTAGCTATAGTTTAGAAAACACCTCAAATTAGCGAAATTTATATGTTCGCTTTGAGCCCCGGCAGATACTCCGGCAACAAGTGTGTCGGGAGTGCTAACATGTATTATGCAATTCATGCTAACAGAGCATTTGAAGGTGCTTTTAAATTATATGTAGCTGAATTGATTTACTTCAACTGAATCCATCCCCTTTACTTCAGAGCCAGATATTAGTTTATTCAGCCGGAAATAGTATCCCTTTATGTGGTGCTGTGTCATTATGCGTCACTGTGACATTACCGGTTGTAACAATGCCTAGGTATCCTAAAGGTATGTGGAATCTAAAGCTGGTGGGAATTTCTTCGGGGTGTCAACCCTCCGCATTTGGAGGGAGTCTCACGCCACGACGCTAATTCTGCTGCCGTCCTTCCAGCGTCAAAGCAGGAGACTCCCGCCCACCACGCCCTTCCTCCCGCTCTCCTGCCAAGCATGGAAATCTCCTTTTATGAAAAAACCTCCCGCCAAATGTGTAAAATTGGAGTAAAAAGGATCCTTTTGAAGAATCTGGCATGAAATCAGATATTCTATCATCAAAAAAAGTAGAAAGAAGTATTTTCCTAGAATTTTGCTGATTTTATACCATGGTGTCAACTATAGATGTCACAACTGGCGCCAAAATTGACACAGCCCCCCCACAAAGTAATGGCTCTGTATGTGGTACCTGACGAAGGTACAGTGGGAAAGGTTATCTACATTAAAATTGCGTATGCGTGAATTGACGAGCAGTCAATGCATTTTTATTTTCTTTTAAGTTCTTGAATCAGCTAGATCTAACATGTTTATTAGATATTTAATTTGGGAATCATGTACCACCTTTCCATGCCTAAATTACCATTGTCACGTTCGGAGGACATATCTCATACATAGTATATAACACGCTACCCAGAGGGGGAGGGGGGAAGGGGGTCACTCAGTATAATGTGCAGTGGGTGCATGTACATGTATGTACCATGGAGAAGGCCCCAATTTTAACACTCAAGTCAAATTGCCATTCCAACGTATACCAATTCTGTCTTGTTGAAAAAAAAAAAAAAAATAGAGAGAAAATATAGGCCAGTCTGACCCTAGTCTACGCCTCGCTGCGAGCGCATCCAGGGGCACAGCCGCTGGGCTGGAGCATGCATGTTTTTTTATGCATGCTCAGACCAAGGCATCAGACAATGCATTCCATACCATATTATTATCATTGAAAATCAATAGGGTACCATTTCATGAAGCATGATTGTCAGCAGATATCATCTATCTCACTCATCAGTTTGAAAAAAAAAATTGAAATAAATTGCATTAGTAACTGGCAATAATAGTCAGAAATTGACTGGTTGCCACTAAAACCAAGCAAAAACAACAACAGTCTCAGCACTGAGTGACAAGTTGTCATGTCAATCCCTAACCATTACTAACAGGCAGTCAGTGCTTCTTAGCCAATCAAAACCAAGCCATTCTTTTTACTGAAAATTGCTGGTGCTGACATTAACTTTCAATGAAATGGGGACCCCCAAAATTGGCAAAAGATTTTTTAAAGGAAACCAAAACCCAAGGAGAGAATCAATGTTATTGGAAAGTGAAAATTCAGAGAAGCACTTTACAAAAAGTTTCATTAAAATTGGTTAAAAAATGAGAGAGTTATGGAAGTTTGAAAAGTCTCATTTTACTTTCTATGGGGATCCTCAAATTGGCAAAATTGCTTCAAAATGGCTGATTTTGTGAACAACTCTCCATTTGTTTTGTACACAGATTTTCAGATTTTCCCCATTATCTCTCAGGGTGCTCCTTGTCTCCTCCTGAACTCGACATATGTGGTGTAAAATACATTTTCCCATTATATATGTTGAGCTCAGAAGGAGATTAACTGCACCTTGAAAGATAATGGGGAAAATCTGAAAATTTGTGTACAAAACAAATGGAGAGTTGTTCACAAAATCAGCCATTTTGAAGCAATTTGGCCAATTTGAGGATCCCCATAGAAAGTAAAACGAGACTTTTCAAACTTCCATAACTCTCTCATTTTTTAACCAATTTTAATGAAACTTTTTGTAAAGTGCTTCTCTGAATTTTCACTTTCCAATAACATTGATTCTCTCCTTGGGTTTTGGTTTCCTTTAAGTCGTTCGAAAGACCATCCTTTCCATGATAAGTTTATTTCTTAGCCCCACTTTTTTTTGTCTTATCTTAGCACATACTTACCACTTTATGGGTCTAGTGCCCCCCCCCCCCCCTATGCTATGATTTCCATACAAACTATGATTTTCATACAAAATTTTTCAAAACGAGTAGATTCTAACGTGATATACCTACCTTGTCCTTGGCATGCTTGGCTTGATATTTACATGACAATGACATCGTCATGGATAAGCACAGAAGAGACCCCAGCCAGGTTAATGACAGGACACATACCGGTACATTATAAGAGCCACCAAGCTTCGTGTGGTCAAGTTATTTCAGTCGGGCAAGTAGCCTGGACGAGTACAAAAACACAAATGACTGTCGCGGCTCCAGCTAGCATAGCTGGCAATCTGATCTGCCAGCCAGCTGGCCGCGCCGCCGGCCGCGATCGCGGCCCGGCCCCCAGTCCCGGCCCGGCACCCGGTGGTTGTCTGCTCGTCGTGATCTTTAATTGCTCACGTCACTCGCTCGAACCCCATGTTAGACAGATATCCTCGCTTTACAGTCGTTCGTCGAGAAAATATTGCATTACGCCGTTGTCTGGTATACTAGTGAAGTGGCTTCGGTCTATAGGACCTAAGCTACTTGAATGGGAACATAAGAATTCACTAAACGGCGAAAAACTGCACTTACCAAAAGCAACTTTCCAGTGAGATTCAGGAGTCGTCAACTTTCAGTACAGTTCAGCAGTCTTCACGTAACGTCTATCGTCTAGCTTGTTCCTCACACTCGAAAGTGGTAGGTCGCCCTCTTGTGGTGGAAGTTGGTGGGGGGGAGGGGTCATCAACTACTACACTCCCCCTGTTTTGAAAAACCGGGCCCCACCGGAAAAGGGCCTGGCCAACACCCAGCAGAAATGGGAGGAAAAAAATTTTCGCTCCCCCAGAGAGCCCTAAAATTTTACCCCAAATTTGGTAGCACCCAATTGTCGTTTTTCTTTTTTCCGAATTACTGGGAATATTTTTAAATTACTGCCTTAACACCCCAGAATCAACTAGGGGGAAAAATGCAACTAGAAAAACACAACAAGTGTATAAAAAAATTAACTGCTAAAAAACACTTCAGGGTTCCAAATCACCCTAACAACTGTACAAAAACATCAGCTGCAATACCCAAAAAGCAGCCTCTTAACTAGTATATACAGGTGATATACAAGACATATAAAAAATATAAACTCTTATAAACAGATAGAAAAATAGAACTATCAAAAACACACTGTTTTGGCAAACACTTTGGTTTCAAGGCAAGGAATACTTTGGTTTCAAGGTAAGGTAACACTATAATTTGCAAATACATAAAAATTTCCAATGGGGGTCCCACCCAAAACTCTCCTTGCTTCCATAGCGGAGAACTGTCCACTTATCCTTACCCGGACTAAGGCGCCATCTTACCCACTCGTGAGGTATGTTTCACGAGTCCTTCGGTGGGTAGCTGGAAAACCAATTACCCTCCTAGGTCACTCCGGCGCAGGCAAAAAGGCGTCAGCGCCGCCATTACTCGGAGCAGGCCATTTGAATAAATCCCCTGGGAATTATATACAAAAACCCATGCCAACCGGCAAATAACCCATAACCCCCCCCCCCCCCCCCCCCCCCCAGGAAGCCTAACCAATAGGTGAACCTATATGGTGCTCCTATGGCAACTGAAGGGTTGGAACCACAAGCGTTCCCACCTACAAACAAAACGAAGGAACACAAGAGTCCCTTCAGGGTGGCAGAGAACTATCCTCCCCGCCTATCTCCTGGTTCCCGGTTTAAAACCCATAGAGCGCTTGGGCATTTGCCCTAGCTTGCTCCATGAATCGAACCTGTCGCGCCGCGGCGACCAGCTCCCCCTTACCTCTTCTCCTTGCGCACACAGAGGGGACAGTAGTACCTGTCTATATGGGTACTTTCACTGGGAGTTACCCCCACACAGTCCCCATGGAACCAGTCGTCGCAACCGTCACAGCCGATCATGAACCGGGTTTCATCATACGGCTTCCTGCAGAGGCAGTACAACGTCTCCGAGTCGATTCTCCCGGACTCTTGACACCATTCCGGTACCTCTCGGTCCCAGCATGGTTTCAGGCGATCTTGATGCACAGTGGAGATCGACTTCCTGAGCTCCACCCTGTATAGATCCGGGGTCAACCTTTTGACTACCTTCCCAGGGCCCTTCCAGGGTCGACTCAGCTTCTTACATTTGCCCTTGACCCTTGCAGTGTCAAGGACATAGACCAAGTCGCCCTCTTTATATTGCCTCCGGAAAGAATGCACGTCATAGTCGCGCTTCATCCTCTGCTGGGAACTCCGTAAGGTAGCCCTAGCAGCCTCATGGGCGGCCTGGGTGGCCTTTGTCAGCCTGCTCAGATATTCCCCCTGATCCAGTGGCGTATTGTCCCCGGGGAGAGGGTACATCAAGTGAGCTGGCTGGTTCACTTCCCGCCCTAGCATTAGGCGGTTAGCTGTGTAGCCTGTGTTTCGGTTAACTGTAGCCCGAAGCGCTCCGGCAATCTGGGGCAGGTATTCGTCCCGTTTATTCTGGGTCCGCCCCACATAGCACCGAACCAGGAATCAGGAGAGCTTTACAAAGTCCTTTGAAGAGTTGACTCTCAAAGTTCCTCCCCTGATCCGTGAAGATTGCCAGTGGATACCCGAAACGGCAGAAGAATTCCCCCACCGCAGCTCGGGCAGTCTCCTCTGCAGTTTGCGAAGGCAATGGAATGCACTCCACCCATTTGGTGAACTGATCCACCATCATGAGAATGTGCTCGTTTCCCCTAGATGACTTAGGTAGGGGCCCAAGAAAATCTAGGTGAACTCTTTCCATCGGTACCCCTGCATGATAGTTCTGCATGGGACTCTTACCGTACCTCACTGTTTTCTTATTCTGGCTACAGGTCGGACAGGTCCGGACATATTCAGTCACATCCTTACTCAGCTTGTACCAAAAGTACTTGGCCCGGATATATGACTTCGTTCGGTCTCTGCCCGGATGACCCGCAGCCGGGAGGTCATGATTTGCATACAAGACCTCCTCCCTCAAAGACCTAGGCACCACCAACAGTGTACCCTGGTCCTCTCTTTTCATACAGATAGTTCCTTCAACCCGTACAAAAAGAGCTCGGTTAATCCAGAGGAACTTTTCCTCCGGCCCCCACAGCAGTATGGTAGCCTCGTCTGGCTCCTGCTGTTCTTCCAGCCACTTGGCCAGAGCCGTAAGGGCGGGATCTTTCCCCTGCTCAGCCCGCACTCGATCGGCAGGTAACTGCCCATCTTCGGCAACGCCCACTGGCCTCGCCCGGACTGACCTTATAGTGGGTTCCCCCACTACAACATCAGCCCCCTCAGGAGAATAGCAGGTCTGGACGTGGGTCACCCCTAGGCCCACTTCCAGCCCCAGTCCAAATGGGCCGGTCACCTGTGCGGCCCGACCAGCAAGAGGCACGACATCGTCCACCTCCTCGCCGAACGTGGCCCAGTTCTGGTGAGCCTTGGAGCAATACCTGCATCCCCCGCAAGGTAGCTGTTCTACCCTAAATCCCAGCCGGTACTCTTCGCAGAAGGGCTCAGGTAATGGAATCCTTGACAGAGCATCGGCGTTAGCATGCTTCTTGCCCGGACGGTGTTCCAGGCGCATGTCATACTGGCTGAGCTCTTCCATCCAGCGGGCCAACTGCCCCTGGGGGTACTTAAAGTGGAGAAGCCAAGTAAGGCTACTGTGGTCTGTTCTGACCACGAACGGTTTCCCTAATAGGTAGTGGCGGTATTGCCGAGTGAATTTCACCACGGCTAACAACTCCCGCCTGGTGACGCAATACCTCCGCTGTTCTGGGGTAAGCGCACAGCTACCATAGGCCACCACTCGTTCCTCCCCACCTTGGACCTGAAGGAGCTCTGCCCCTATGGCCTCATTGGAGGCATCTGTGTCCAGGATAAATAAATCCTGGCCGTTGGGCATGGTAAGTACAGGTGCCTCCGTTAAGCTTTCCTTTATCTCATCAAAGGCCTGTTGTTGCTCGACTCCCCAGTGGAACGGCTGCTTGCCTGTAATCCTATAAAGGGGAACGGCAATTCCAGCATAACCCTTGATGAAGGCCCGGTGATAATTAGCCAGACCTAGGAATTGTTCGACTTGCCGTGTTGTCCTCGGGGTGGGCCATTTACGTACCGCCTGGATATGCTCCTCCCGGAGTTCAACCTGGTTGGCACTCACCTCCCGCCCCAAGAACTCTACCTTCTTCTGGAATAGGACGCACTTCTTAGGCTTCAGCTTGAGCCCAAACTGAGCGAACCTACCCAGAACTTCCTCCAAATTGGTCAGATGATCCTCAAATGTCTTCCCTAGGACGACCACATCGTCCAGGAAGGCAAGGACAATCTCCCAATTGATTCCCCTTAGGATCAGGTCCATCGCCCGCGAAAATGTCGCAGGCGCGTTACATAGACCGAACCCCATACGTACAAACTCATAGAGCCCGTACTTCGTGGTGAAGGCAGTCTTCTTTCTATCGCCCGCCTTAATCTTTACTTGGTAGTAAGCCGAATTAGCATCCAGCTTAGAAAACCAAGCATTACCCACCAGTGTATCCAAACATTCTTCGATATTCGGAAGTGGGTACACATCTTTGCGGGTTACGGCATTCAGTGCACGGTAGTCTATACACCACCGGACACCTCCATCACGCTTCCGGACAAGAACAGGCGCTGAGGCCCATTCAGACTGGGAGGGTTGGATAATTCCGGCCTTTGTCATTTTGTCCAAATGCGCTTTCTCCTCGCCCGCAAAGTTTAAGGGGGTACGCCGCATCTTTTGTTTAATCGGAGCCGCATCTCCGGTGTCGATGGAATGTTCCACCCCATCGAAATTCCCCAAATCAAATTCATCCTGTGCGAACACCCCCGAGAAACGGATTAGCAGATCCCGAAGTTTAGCCCGCTCCTCATCTGTCAGATGAGTTGCCGACTGTTCATACAGTTCTTTCAGGTGTGGAGGCAACTCTTCCCTCCCCCCTGTTTTGATTTGAAGGACCGATGCGTCACTTAAGGTACCTCCTGGTATTTCCCTGTCATTCAACTCTGCTGCCTCCCCTAAAACATCAGAACAAGTTACCTCCCGATGCCTATCTGTGGGGTTGATGGCATAGATCTCTAACCCATCACCAGCACTATGAACCGAACTCGGCAACATAACAGGAAGACCGGCCTGCGGCTCAAAAACAAACTCCCCTAAGCGTTGGTCAAGGATCCCAGTGATCCTCTTGATAGCGTTAGGCGGGACTATGACCCGCTTACGCACATGAACTCGGGCAATCCGCCGTCCGGGGTCATTCTCGTACCAAAGGGGAATCTTCTCTCCTCCAAGCAGCATATGAGGCTCCTGGAGATGGATCGCAGCTTTGTGCTTACTGAGAAAATCTAGTCCAAGGAGCATTTTATCAGCTATAGGAGCCACATATATCTCCTCGGAAAACGTCTGGCTTCCTATCCCGATAGACAGCGGGCCAACCACAATCCCCTTCATCTTCATATCTCTACCAGCGGCGTGCAGGACGACGTCCCGCAACCGAGCTGGTCGTGGAGTCAGTTGATGAAATAACTGATCCGAGATTAGAGATACCTCGGCAGCTGTATCTACCACAGCACTCACGGGGTGGCCCCCCACCATAACATTGCAATCGAGGGTGGAGCCAGACTCCAACCTACACACAACTACTTCCTCATCTTCCCCTGGCTCCTGGGGAGGGTCTGGAGTAAGATCCGGACCATCCCCTACCCAACCCGGAGGTCGGATATCCGAGAAACCAGCCGGAAATTCAGGGGCAGTTAACTCCTCAACATATTGGGCTAGATCTTTTACCACTGGGTCCCCTAGAGTGATTGCCCCAGGTTCCCCACCCAACTCAGATGAGTCAGACTCCTCCGAGCTACCCCAGGAAAAAATCTTATCCCCATCTAGATGTTGGCCTCTAGTATCGTGGGCCGGGGGCTGGCCCCCTCCTCCGACCCGCTGGAGTTTCCCTCCTCAAAGTCATCAATGAAAGAAACTTGCACCTTCCCCTTAGTCTCTTTCATAGTGGGACATTGCTTCTTAAAATGCCCAGGCTCTCCACAAGCATAGCACCGATCACCCCCCGGAGACCTAGCTCGTTCCCGGGAAGCTAACGGCTTAGCTTGCAGAGAATCCAGAACCTTCCTAAGGTCCCGTTCTACACGTTCTAAATGCTCCCCGAGTCGGCGCTCGGTACCGGCGGAGCGGCGTTCTGAAGTGGTTACCCGGCGCTCCAAATCCGCAAAGCCTCCCTCCTCAGAAGACCGCTTAGGGGGTGGAGGCAGATCAACCTGACGAACCTCACACTCCCCCTCACTCGGCAAACCAACGGACTTAATTGGACGCATGCGACCATACACAGCCCGATGTACATGTTGGTGCCATTCGATCATTTTCACGGCCTCTCTAACCTCCCGAGGATGCTGGGTGAGTGCGTGACACCCAGCCTCCTTGTTAGAGCAGCCTTGGCACAGGCGGAGAATCGCCTGTTGCTGTGGGTAGGCCCGATCAAGTGTAGGGAATGCTCGAAGAGCTAACCCGAGTACACGATCAGCCCACTCCGGCAGGGATTCTGTAGGCCCCTGCTTGGCTGAAGATTCTGGCAACCCGCCCCCATCAAAGCGTTGCTCCAGCCTATCTAAAATATCGAGGTACTCCAATCCCGGTTCCTGCCTAAGGACCATACACAGATAATCCCCAGCCTTCCCCTGGAGACCCCAATGCAATTGCCTTACTCTCTCCTCCCATGTCCACCTCTGCTGGTCGGCGAAGGTGGTGAACTTATGGATAAAAGTCCCCCAGCTCCCCTTCCCATCAAAGGTAATCGTCTTGGGGAGTGATGGGTAGGTCGCCCCACCCTGGCTTCCCCCTTGCCTCGCCCCGGAAACAGGAGTTTGACGACTTCGTTCTTCTGGGAGGGGAGTGAGCCCCGAGTGACCCCCCTGGTACCCTGGGAAAGGACTACCCCACCCCTGAACCGACATGCTATCCCCTTGACTAGACTGGGACTGCCACCCATATCGGATATCCCTTGAGCTTGAATCTGAGCGGGGCGGGGCTGGAGGGTACCGCCGAGCAGTGGTGTCCCCCCTAATGGAACCTACTGAACCCCCCTCTGGGGGAAACTCCCGGGTAGGGGGGCTATGGCGTTCCGACCAGTTGGCTGGAACACCCCCCATCCGAGAATTCCCTCCAGATCCATACATCCCCCTGGGGGCCTCACCCGCCCTTCCCACTGGTTGGTACCCCATGGAATTACTTCTTGCCGGGGTTCCCCTATGAGAATTAATGGATGGATTTCTTTTCCCAGGGGCATATGATCTAACAGGGGTGTCCTCCCGGGAATTATACGGTGTATTCCCTTGATTAGCTGGTGGGGGCGGATAAACGTCGTAGGGGTACGTGTCCCCCTGCCCCCACTCCTCACCTACCTGAGGTGGAGCCCCACGGGGGGTGCTCGAAATCGGAGCTTGATGCCCCGATGGGGTGGGGAAAGAGCTGTGCTTGCCCCCACCATGAGCGCCCTCTGACCCCCGGGAACTTTCCGTATCCCGAGGGGCAAAATCAAACTTCTCAAGAAGCCCCCTAGCCCCCTCCAGGGCTGGAGTGCCCTCGAAAAGGTCTGGGGTAATATCCCCATACTCGGACCTAAGTCCAAGGATGACCCATGCCTGAGCCGGTGCTAGCCCTGGCACGTCATCTAGCTCCTGAAAAGAGCATGTATTAATGGGGAGTTTATCCCCCCATCAGCCATGGCGACAAACCTAGCCCGGTTAAAACCTGGCTAGAATTAACAATAGAACTACTTTAACTCACTAATTCCCGACGGAAGAATATCCGGCAGGAAAATGATAAACAAAATAATATCGCACTCGAGGCTGCCTAATAACTTACTTAATTAACAGCAACACAAAAAATCACCCTTCACTACTGCTTAGCTAGCCCACCATGAGCGCCCTCTGACCCCCGGGAACTTTCCGTATCCCGAGGGGCAAAATCAAACTTCTCAAGAAGCCCCCTAGCCCCCTCCAGGGCTGGAGTGCCCTCGAAAAGGTCTGGGGTAATATCCCCATACTCGGACCTAAGTCCAAGGATGACCCATGCCTGAGCCGGTGCTAGCCCTGGCACGTCATCTAGCTCCTGAAAAGAGCATGTATTAATGGGGAGTTTATCCCCCCCCCCCCCCCCCCATCAGCCATGGCGACAAACCTAGCCCGGTTTAAACCTGGCTAGAATTAACACTAGAACTACTTTAACTCACTAATTCCCGACGGAAGAATATCCGGCAGGAAAATGATAAACAAAATAATATCGCACTCGAGGCTGCCTAATAACTTACTTAATTAACAGCAACACAAAAAATCACCCTTCACTACTGCTTAGCTAGCCGCCACTCAACAACAATCAACCGCGATAATCACCCTTCACACCCGAACAGATTTTTTTTTTTTTTTCAAAGACTCCCCACTACAACGAGTGGGTGGGTCAGCACGCAACACACGAAAACCGTACACGCTCACAAAACAACAGGCTAGCTATGCACACTACAGTATAACTACTTCACGTTACCCTAGGCTATAGGACAGCAGCCTCGAAGACGAAACAATGCCCGCCCCAAAAGTCAGGCAAAAACTTAACAAAAACAAGAAATGAGCACCACACACACTCCAAATATAGGAAAAATGAAGGATAAAACGAAACTCACCCCGATCACCGGGCTCAACTACTCTGATTGGTACGCAAAAAGTTTAATAGAATGAAGCACTTGAACTCTGCCTTTGAATATGGTGGTTCATGAACGCTCGGTCATTCGGATGCCGGCGGAGAACACAAAAAAAATATCCCTCCGCCAATCCCCCCTTGTAGAAAGACTCGAGAACGCGCGCTGCTCGAGCCGCACCACAGGCTCTTCAAGGAACCCGCACGCCAAGAAAAAAGTAGTTCGCCGGCGAAAAATAATCAAACAGGTGAATAATTTCCCCTGAATGATCAAAATCACCCGCAAAATGAAGAATCAACGAAAAATAGACCGAAATCTAGCACCGCACAACACAAACAAAGCTCAAACACACGCTACAATCACTAAATCGTGCACACACGTGTCTCTCTCCCTCGTGGAAAAATTCAGGCAAGAGCGCCGAACTATACCTCGAGAAAAGAGAGAGACGGAATAAGACAGAAAGAGAGGGAAAACTTTCCAAAATCGGGCAACAAAACGAGCCCGACGCAGGAAACACACCGCCAACACACAAAACAGGATTGGAAAATTATACAGGGTGTTAAATTAGCCCTGCTTATCAAAAATAATTGGAAAATTAGGCCTACTAATTAGCTGTGATTGGTTCTCTCAAGCACCGCGGGCAGCTCCCCAACGCACGGGTTGCACTGTATAAACCAATGCGCAAATGAGGCAACTGTGCCCGCGGTACAAAAAATCAAAACGAAAAATCACCGCAAATGCCAGGAACAGGTTTGCTCGCAGCGCCAATGAAGTGGCTTCGGTCTATAGGACCTAAGCTACTTGAATGTGAACATAAGAATTCACTAAACGGCGAAAAACTGCACTTACCAAAAGCAACTTTCCAGTGAGATTCAGGAGTCGTCAACTTTCAGTACAGTTCAGCAGTCTTCACGTAACGTCTATCGTCTAGCTTGTTCCTCACACTCGAAAGTGGTAGGTCGCCCTCTTGTGGTGGAAGTTGGTGGGGGGGAGGGGTCATCAACTACTACACTAGTCTAACGCCAACGCAACAATAATAACATAGCATCCAATGAGCATTGAACGTAGATCCAACACATGTTAAGCCCGCGCCCGGCGCACACTGTACGATCCGACTGCGATCCGACTGATTTTTGATCGGATCGTGTAGTGTGCTATAGCTTATGACAGCGATCCGATCAGTCGCAGGACAATCGTAGACCAAATCGCAGAGATTCGACATGTTGAATCTTTTGCGATGAGTCGTGCGATTTTAATCTTTTGGCCAATCAGGATGGTGCAAAATGATGACGTCAGCGTCAATTTGCTTGAGATGATCTCCAAAACCAGGAAAAAGCTCATCGCACAAAAAAGCAGCTGAAGTTGTACGCACACAACGCACAACTCGCTCCCACAACTCTGGCGGGCTGAAACCTGTGTACCGTAGACTAGACTGTGCTTGCTGAACCACTTAGCAGTGAAGGTCGAGGATGTCTCCTCTTACCGTATAACTGGACGGTCTGGGCGAAACAAAATAGACTAGTTAGAAAATTAGCAAGAGAAATAATATTAGTCAGTATTCATAAGCAACAGCCAGCCTGTTTCAGGAAAAGACTTCGAGGAGTGTCAAAGTCAAAAGCGACTCAATTTACTTCAATCAAGACAAGACCAGTCCCAGCTATCCAGTTCGAGGTAAGCAACAAGAATTTGTTTTCAGATCTAACAAAATGTTAGCTCTGCAAAGTAATTGTTAAAACTAAAGTAATAAAAGTGAAGAACTTAATTTTTTTTCTTCTTCTCCTCGATCCTCCTCCTCCTTCTTCTTTTTCTTTTTCTTCCTCTTCATCTTCTTTTAAATTTTATTCTGAGTTCTTATTTTTCTCCTCCTCCTCCTTTCGTCTTCTTCTTCTTCGCAGACTCATCCTCCTTTCTTCTTCCAATTCTTCTGCTTCTTCTCCTTCTTCTTCATGGATCTAGGCTAGAGAGTCTACTCTGGAGTCTAACATGTCATTTAGATCTTGATCTAGATCTAACTCGGCTTAGATTTACATTTTATTTTATTTTTCTTTCTTTCTTTCTTTTTCCTCTTTTTCTTTTCCTCTTTTGCCTCCTTTTAATTTCCACACATGCTCAGCCCAGGAGGAGTTCCTGGAACTATTCATGGAGATCTAGATCTATGTCAATATTTTTTTAGGTAACGTTAGATCCAACAGTTCGACCTAACTTTGATCTAGTCTATTATTTAACTTTAAAGGCTAGATCCAATAATAATATAGATCTAGTAAAAAGGTAGAATAGATGATCTAGATCTAGATCTAGATTCTAACCGTGTTTAGAAACTTTAGTAGGAGAGTCTAACGCACGTTAGACCATGGTCATGGTTAGACCAAGTAACGTTAAGTCTGGTCTAGACTAGACTGAGTAAACCAACTAACTGTTAAATCTGATGATGAATAGATCATACCCACACTAACAATGGATAATTATGCCTGTTTACGCCCGTATTCATTCCTGAATTGAATTCCTACTTATTTTTAAATATTGATCTGTATTCTAACTGTTACATCCAACAACAGAATAAATCAGATTCTAGAGAAATGTTAGAAAAGGGTAAACTTCTACACAAGATCCGTTTTAACAAAAGATTATATCTGTTAGGTCTAGTCTAATTCGACCTAATCTAAATATTTCTAATTGGTAGACCTGTTTATATGTTGTTAGCTTTAACAACTTAAGTTGGATTTATAATTTTGTGTTTGGCCATTTATTATTTTATTTATTTAGATCTAAGGACATATTTATTTCTCTATCAACAAACATTTACATTGGGTATTTTTTAAATTACTTTTAGACCATCTAAAATTTTGCCTGTATTCATTGAGGGGGGGGGGGCGGCTCAATAATTTACAGTTACAGTTTCTATCCAAATATCAAAGTGTTCATTTAGGGAAAAGATATAGACTGAGTCAATCTCTCTTATACAAACTAAACTAAGTTCAATTTTAGTTCGCCATTAAATACCTCAGCTTTTGCAAGCTAAAAATGAGCATGTGATGATAGACCTCAGACTATAAACCAAAAATGTATTGTGGTTTCAATTTCAGGTACAAGTGCTGCATAAGGATGACTAACTTGGCTTTCAAGATTGGACAAAGGGGGGCTACCTACTCAAAAAAGACCTGATACAACAAGTACCCAGAAGGTGTAGTAGCTGCATAACATTTGAGGCCATCACATGTATCATCTATATTACAGGTGAGATATTAGCTTTAAAAACTGCCCTTTCTTGGGAATACTGGTATACACAACTAACTTGACTAACTTGACTAACTTGTTTCACAGTAAAACAAAATATGTTGGGAACGATTGTCATAGCCATGCTAGTGTCAAGAAGACTTCATTCAATATGTTTGATTTAAAATTTTTTTTTTTTTTAATTATTATTATTTTTTATTATTATTATTATTATTATTATATATATTTTTTTTATTTATTTATTTATTTTTTTTTTTTTTTTTTTTTTTTTTTTTTTTGGGGGGGGGGGGGATTTGGTAAATCAGAGGGGACAAGAACTGTTCTTGCGACTGCCACCCCCCCCCCCTTCTGTAACATTGTCCGTCTTCCCTGATCATATCTATACCGTTTGCTTCATGATGTCATTGCAAATTCAGATATTGTTTATTCGCCACTATACAATAAGATACGACTATATTTTTTCTTCCAGATTCAATATAAATATACTTTCAAATCATAGACACTTTGTAATAATTTATACATGTGTGTATAGCAGGACCTTTTCATTATTTTCTCTCCAGATTGATGAGGCATTGGCACTGACAGGGAGGACCCTGAATAATCTCCCAGACGTTGGCAGTCACAGACGATGAATGTAAAGAATTAAGAAAAAGGCAGAGATATATCAATATGAGGGGGGTATTGAAAATAAAAGTATGATGAAGATAATAGTCCATTCTGTGCTACTCATCCTTACGACAGAACAGGGTTGGCGGATTTAAATCGCTTTGATTTAAATCATGATTTAAATCGCGAATTAAATCACCTCGTTTTTTTTTTTTTAAATCACTAATTTAAATCATCCCTATAGACTTGTGTATTATATACAATGATTATGTTTTAAAAATGATTTTTCAAATGAAAATAATGGCAAATTTGCACATTTAAGCATTGAAAGGCACAACAATGCTGATAAATGCTTTCATAATTCCATTTTTACCCCTACAAAGCCAACAAAATCCTACTGTTCAGACAAATCTTAAATGGAAAAGAGAATTAACCCGGATTTTTTGCCAATGTTTATCACTAATTCACTTCACTTCCAAAAACTTTAGGCTTTGAGAATAATGTTTGTAATGTGATTTTATTTTGTTATCAAACAAGATTTAACTTTATATGTGAAATCTTACAAGGAAAACTTACAATGTTTAACCTTTAAGGTGAAAAGACTACAGTACTTACAAATTAACTTTAATGATTCATCTACATGTAATACAGGTCCATGGCCAAAACATATTCTCATTTTCGTTCATTCACATCATTTATCACTCACTGATTTAAAACTCTTTCACAGACAATGTTGTACTATGTCAAAATAGAGGTAAGAAAAGAAATCATATTTATGGTTGGGTAACAGGGTTGACAGTATTACTAAAATTTGTTCATGTATGCTGGATGTGGGGGAGGGGCATTGTTATAATCCATTGGCATCTTTGTTTTCATGTTTTCATGTTTTTGGCAGTTTGTCCATGCAGGTGTCCAAGCGTATCCTTGCATGCATACTGTGCGTTTGTATACGTCCATATGTTATTTCTTATTACTGCTAGAACTTCAGAGCTGCTGATTGGTTTTTAATGAAACTTGGGTCAAATATGTACCAATAAACTGATTAGACTTTGAAGTTCAAAAGTTACAGTGTAAGGGCCTTGTACATGTCTGTTTTTACCTTGTTACTGCATTGTCGTTATTGCTGATCACACAAGAGACATTCAAATTTAGATGCAAGGTTTTAGCCCGTTACAAAGAACTTAAAATGTTATGGGAGTGTGGAGGCATAAATATTGGCTGCGATGTAGTTAAATTACTCAGTTGAAATTTGTAACAATACTAATTAACATTTTTGCAAGGAACTCTGAAACTCTCCAAAACTTTAACTCTGAAATCTAACCGGTTTATCCTTGCATCACAGTACATATGCCTACTTGACAACTCTGAAGTCTATTCAGATCATTGCTGCCTAAGAGTACCTACTTGACCAAGTTTAATTAAAATCCAATCAAGTGGTCCTGAAGTTAATGTGATAACAAGAATATAACAAACCGACATACAGATAGACAGACAGATGCACTCAAAGATGGAACTCTGAATGCACAGCCCAAAAATGTCCCCCGCTCCTTTAGAGTGGAGGCACAAAGGCAATTTTGAATTTGAAATAGACAATTTTTGCTTCTTTTCGAGAGAATTTTTAAAAAGTTGATTACATAAAAATCATGTGATTCGAATGTAAAACACAGATTTCATTTTCTTAAAGCACCGATTTTAATCAACCTTGATAACTAATATGTATGAGGAAATAATGATGGAATAAAAATTCTCTATAGGCAATTTCATATTTGAAATATATGTACACATTTGGTGCCTCTGGAGGAAATTTTTTCAAAAATTGTTATTGGTTATGTAATATTTTTTAACTGGGCTAAATTACAAAGTAAACTGTTAAGAACAATGCTAGGGGTAAAATTTATGATAAGATTAAGATTGATGCTATTATTACGTTAAGATTTCTTTCTAATTGAACATAATTCCTGATGAAATTTTAAGAAAATCAAAAAAATCAAAAAAATCCGATTTAAATAAAAAAAATCCGATTTTTTTTTATAAAAAAAAAAATCAAAAAAATCGCCAACCCTGCGACAGAAATCAGACAGTAAAAAAGGCAAATATCTAAATTCTTATATTTCTTATTAATGGGTCATCATCATAGGCATGAGTTTGAGGATTCTTTTTCTAGAATTGGCGAGACTGAACAGTACAATTACATATGCTTTGCTATTTTCATTATCCAGTAAGTTGAAAAGAATACCCAAAATTGAATTTAATGCAGTTAAACATAATATTGCAAGTTAGACCAAATTTAGATTCAATTAAAAATTTCCATCTGAATTTATTGCTTACTCTATAGTTAATATATTGCTTCTTATTTCTGAAAACTTAACATTCTGCAAAGTTTGTATGTATGGAATTACACAAGATTATCTGTAAAGGGAAGAGGGCAGTTTTCAGTCATTAGATTCCCATCAATTACAGATTAACTATAATTTTGAAACGTGAAAGGCCACACTAGTCTCAAAGTGATAAAGGAGCTCCGTGACCAGCCCCCCCCCCCTTACCACCTTTCCTGACTTTAGAGATAAAATCATTATATTTGCACTGCATGCATTTGAGTCTAATTGCAAGTATATAGGAAAACTATCCCATTTGTTTCTGTCATTATAATTAAGGAAATTAATCATTTTTCAAAATTCATTGACTGAGAAGCAAGTATTTTTTTTACTGGAGGACATATAACATCATGTTATCCTTAATTAATATTAGAAAACAGCACGGAAGGCAAAAATGGAAATTATGATCGCCAGAAACAAATGAGAAGAGTTGTCCGACACTATCAAATAATGTCACCGCTGTCACATTACAATTTCACCAATTTGATATTCTCAAAGAATTTGTTATCTTAACATTCACAAATTTCTTATAGTTTGTCCCATCATGTTCATGAATCTAATGTGATCTATGAATCTATGAATTCTCAAAGAAATTGTTATCTCAACATTCACAAATTTCTTGATATATTATCAGCTTGTTTCATTCATTAAATAATTTAACAAAATAAAGAAGCTTGCTAATGAAACTTTGTTTATTGTTGACTTTCAAGGCGTCGTATGAATGTTTGAAGAACCATGCCAGAAATTGTGCAATCTACATGATTGTACATTACATGATAGATATAGAAAAAGGGCATGCTTCTAACATGTCTAAGATTTCTCATGAATATTGCTACATGCATTTTTAAGTACTTCCAGAGCAGAAAAGAACAATAGAGAACTAAAATAAAGGAGAGGTATGAAGGAAATTAGAATGAAATTACTAGATAAAGATGGTTTATGGAGAAAAACAATTAATGAGTCCGGATATGTGCCAAGAATATCTGAAAATGAATGTTTAGATACGATTGATTTGGAGTTAATTATTGAATCTGAATAGAAGGAAATTTCAGTTATAGAGAAGTTGAAAGAAAGGGATTGAGAGGAAGAAAGAAGAAAATATGGGTATACATAAGAAAGCGAGAGAGAGAGGGAGATGAATTATGGATCAACATTGAAAGATGATTTCGAAAAAAAGAGGTTTGAGTGAGAAAGGGGTAGGGGGCTGAATCATGTATAAACATTTTTTTTTAAATCTGGAACTCCCTTTCCCCTTTTCATTCTTTCCACCCTATATACCACCCTATGTCTCCCTACTTAAATCAATTTCTCTCTTTGTCCCAAGCTGTCTCTCACTCTATTAATCTTATTCTTATTCCAGGCTTTCCTAGCTATCTCATCCCCTCTCTCTCTTGCTTCATTTCTTTCTCATTCCTTTTAACTCCTCTCATTTTACTCTGTCTTACTCTTCTCACATTCTTTCTATCTCACTCGAGACTCTCCCCCCCCCTTTTTTTGGGGGGGGGGGGTGTCTTCTTTCCTTCTTTCTTTAAATTGCCGTTCTTCTTTCTTTCGAAGTCGGCTCAATGCTATTTTTCTACAATATGGGACCTGTCTGAATCTTTTCCAATTTCTTCTCTTACACTCAGTCTCACCTCCTCCCCCCCCCCCCTCACCATCTTTCTCTCTTTCTCTCTCTCTCCTGCTCTACTTTTCCGTGTCTCAGTTTTACCCTCTTCTTTCTCTTTTTTCATTTCCACCATTCTTTTCACCTCTTCCATTTCTTGCTCATTCCCTTCATCTGACTCTCTTTATTTTACCCCATCTTCTCATTCCCCCCTTAATAACTCTACAGCCCCCCTCCCTCTCTCTCTTTCATTTTCTCTTAATCCCTTATTCTTTACTCTCCCTCTCCCTTCCCCTTGATCGAAGTCCACCCCCCCCCCCCCCCCCAGCAGACATGTCGGCATCCTCTTTCTCATAATAACCCTCTGATCTTCGAGTTCTCATTCATATACCCCGGTCTTTCAGGGCTGGGTCTTGTGACTGTTATTTTAAAAACAGAATAATCTATTTGGTGTAAACGATACATGTAGGGGAGATCCAGGTGAGTTGCGCCACAAGAAGAGTTGATCCACCCCCTAGAACTACCACTTGCATTCAAGAAAGAAAGTTCAAACGCCCCTTGTTGGTAGTGTGTCACACATCTTTCTTTTCAGTTAAGGCAAAAAGTTGCATAACAGCTCTACAAACATGAGGTGAAGGAAGAACTCTAAATTGCTCCAAAAAGTGGATTTTAGAGTTAGAGGTTCGACACTTTCTATCATTTACATAATATAGGAACAGTTACTTTTGTCGCATTGTGGGCAACATGTAGCCTGTGCATTGTAAATTTATTGAAGATGTTTTGATGGAATTTGATAGAACTGGTTTGAATTCACATGTCAAAAAGGCCGACCTGGTGAGAGATGAGCCACTAATCATTAGGAGACTTGATCCATGGCTCAACTCTCCTCTGGTACACATTTAATGCCAATGTGTGAGATTACTACTTGGAAAAAAAATGCTGTATTCAGATTCTAGGACAACTACCCCCTAGACAACTACCCCCCGGACAACTACCCCCCGAAAACCACCCCCTGGATGACTACCCCCCTAGGACATCTACCCCCAGGACAACTACCCCCCACGACAACTACCCCCCAGGACAATTACCCCCCAGGACAATTACCCCCCAGGACAATTACCCCCAGGACAATTTTTCCGGGGTAGCTGTCCAGGGGGTAGTTGTTCGGGGGGTAGTTGTCCGGGGTAATTGTCCTGGGGGGTAGTTGTCCTGGGGGTAATTGTCCTGGGGGTAGTTGTCCTGGGGGGTAGTTGTCCTAGGGGGTAGTTGTCCTGGGGGGTAGTTGTCCTAGGGGGGTAGTCGTCCAGGGGGTGGTTTTCCGGGGGTTGTCCGGGGGGTAATTGTCCAGGGGGGTAGTTGTCCGGATACGCTGTATTCAAGCGACTACAGAAACTGCACATCCCTTTTGTCCTAGGCTCTCAAATGGAAATCTCATGAAATGGGAGTTAACAGAGATAATGACTACATTAAATTTTCAATGACATAATATTAGGCCTATGTAGGCTACATGAAACACAATGTCATATCATCCCACATGCGCGAGATGTGCGATCAAGGACACCAATTTAAAATACGTAATTTATTTATAAAGCGAGCTCGAAAAGTCGTGCATCAAACATTCTTATATATATAATTGTACATTTCATAGGATCATAACATCTATCTCTACATAGAAAACAGTAGCCAACTATCTACCAACTTGTATTTCAATCATTTTCGTTTTGGATTCCATGTGTTGCAAATACCTGGCATCCTAGAAACATCATTAGTTAATCATTTCAATCTGGACCTTCCATTTGAAATATTCAGTCTGTTATATGCAAGGATCATGTTCAATGTCAATGGGTTCTTGTATTGAATATGTCTAGACTGCATATTTCGTTGATTCTATTCATTAACAGTAGAACATTCTTCAATACCTTGATTGTGAGTCAGTATACACTGTCCTTTGAGAAGCCGCTTTCATTGATTATACCTGACCTACCGTGAATTTGGAGGTCACACACCAACAATTCAAAATCCAACATTTCAATGTTGAAAAAAGAACCGCACCAGAAACTGGAATATGTTTTTCGAAGTCCCTCTCCCACGCAGACATAAGTTCATTGTACTTTTTAACCGACACTGTTTCTTGTTACTTCAAACAGCAGGTACCATAATACATGTGGTTCTAAGTTAGACCTCTATCATGTCTACACGAAAATGGTTTTATGTCTTCAATGTTTATATCTAAGGGTTCCATCTTATGTGTGCATTGTGGTGAAAGTTTTGATTTTTTTTATGTTGAGTAATTAAAAAATGACACTGGCTATCGCTGATGAAAAAAAAATACATGAGTAATTGTAACTCATGCCATGGGATTGATTGCGCGGACGAATATGTTCCGTAATTATTCATTAATATTGTTACGAATGCCCCAGCCCCAGCTATCCATCTTTAAGTCAGCATAGATCGATGTATCAAAGATGCGTCTGCAATTTGGAAAACAGATCCATTTGCTGCCTGAAATAATTCATAGTTAACCATTAGTAAATGTCATTTCCATTTACAAAATCATGCATGTTATTATGGCGATTATACCAGCACTTTATACTAGGCAGTGCAGGCCAATCCACAAGCGAAACATGTCTTTCCCTACTCCCATTTACAACTCTCCCATGGGTGGCTCAACTCTCGTTATGAGTATGCTCAACTCTCATCACCCTGCGGGAGACTTGCGCCATTCGACAATTTTTTTTAAAACGGACTACTACTTTGAAATGTAATCACCTTGAATATCATAACCCACATTGTATTATAACATAGGAGCTAAATTTCAAATGAGAAGAAGTTGTCCAACCCACAATGCAGGTCTGGGGAAATATGGCCCATTATGAAAAAAGTGGCTTAACTCTCCTGGATCTCCCCTACCTTTTTTCCCGACTGTAAAACAGCCCAATTTGTTTTGTAAAACAATGTTATTTTCAGAAAAGATACTTGTCCTCTTAATTGATATAATATACAAGACATGATGAAAATGGTTACTCCAATGCAAAATACGCACGCGCTGCAAAATCATCGGATATCGGTTTTAGTGGAATCGTATAGTCTGCGATGTCCTGCGACTGCGATCCGATTGGGCTCACAGTCGCAGAGCCATCGGATCGCAGTCGGATCGTGCAGTGTGCGCCGGGCTTTAATTGGATGTGTTATAAAAGCGGTCAATGCACAATGGTACCGTTTTTCCAAATTTTGTCAATGCCATTGAAGCCGCAGTTTGTATCGGGTGCACACCCGGCGAATAGTTGACTCGATCGGAGATGAGAAGAAAGTTGAAGACTTGACCACATGATGGACGGGAGAATGGTGCCTCGACCGTGATTAGCGTGGGAGTTGTTGAATTGACTCGACCCAAGACGAGATCAGTGTGGCCAGCGAAAAAAAAAAACTATTCTGCTAGCGAGCAGCGAAAATTCTGCTAAATCAAATATTTTAATGCTAAATCAAAATTGATAAAAATTGTACTCAAAAATTCTCTGAGAAGCAAAAAAAAGGGACTTTTTACTCAAAAATTCTCTGACAAGCAAAAAAAAAAAAAAAAAAAAAAAAAGGGTTATCGGCACTTTTGGGGGGACTTTTTACTCAAAAGTTGTATATTATCATGATAAAGCATTTTCATGATATTGGTAGGAACTAATATATAATATTTTTCTACAACTTACGCTATTCTAGATTTGTATTCATTTCAATTCACCGCCATCCAGGTTACCTTGAATTACTCAAAATTTTAAAATTATAAAAAGATATCCGAATTCTTCGTGCTCCTATATAAACGCTTCTTTCTCCTGTTCCAAGTAATAGCTCCAGTAGGGTTATACACCATCGCACATGTACTGATTCTGTTAAGATAATATGCTATTATGGGGTATTAGTACGTATAATTTCGAACCCATGAACATAGTATGTGCATTTAACAGAGTCATTTCCATATTACTGGAGGGGGGGGGGGGAGATAATAAATTTTTCGAAGTCAAAGTAAAGTAGATAAGTAGAAATGAAGTCAGCTTACCTTGTGCATCGATGAGCGAGGGCCCCGTGACTAGAAGAAGAAATACTAATTGGCAAAGGCAATTACGAACCTCATGGAGCGATTTTCGAACGTGATTATCCATACTACCGATACATATAGATAATATAGACGGAAAATATCGGGAAATTCTCCAGAAAAAAAAATGTATTCGCTGACAGCACCGATAAAGAGAAGAAAGCAAAATGCAAATTGATTCAGTATAAGACTTCAACACAATACTTTTCTTCTGAAAATTTGTATGCCGCTTTGAATTCATCAGCAGAAGGCTCAGAAGTGAGTCTCGATATTGATAAATCACTTCTTGATTCCGACTATAAGTACTGTCGCATAACATATTTCGTCACGACGTCATATTGTGGGGAGGATGTTTGGGGACAAAAAATGGGTTAATCTGAATAGATTTAAAATAGGTTACAAATGCAGTTGTCATGACTTTGTTTCATGAGTAGATAAATAACCAAGGACTGAATGTTGACAGTCCTGACAGCTTCGTGTTCCATGATTGACAGATCATAATTGGTTTGACTGTACCGCAAAACATATTTGTGGCAGGTATTCAAATAGTAGAATTCAGTTTATATTTGCTTAACTTAGTTTATGAAGAAGCAGCAATTAGTGTTAACCTATTTATTCCGCATGAATTACTGTAATTCTGTAACAAAAACTTAAATGACATGAACCATGTGAACTCATTGGCCCGTATTCTGAACTCCGGTTTAACTTAAACTCCAGTCTAAGTTAAACCAGAGTTTAACTATAAACCCGACTTAGACTGCATGTCGGGTTTAACTCCATTTCTGTTTCCGAAAGTCCGGTTTAGTTAAACTAGAGTCTAGTCTAAGTTGAACTGTGGTTTAGTTGCCAAGGAGATGTAGTCTGCTGCTACTGTACAAGCTCAGTAGAGCTCAATTTATCTTCAAGAAGGCTGAAATTTGATTATTCCTTTAATTTTTAAGATGTTTAATCAAGAATGTCATGAAATACTCTATAGACAAATTAAAGGCATACCATTTGGCACTTCATTTGTCATGATTACTGGCATGACTGGAGTTTTCTATCGTAAATGAACGACTGTTTAAGATTAGGTTGGTCGGTTTATCCTGCGTTATTGCATGAATACTAGGGATACCTAGTCCCCCCCCCCCCCCCCCGAGCGACTTTTTAAGAGCTGGCGAAAAAAAAACAACAACAAAAAACATGGTAGACTCTAGATCTAAAAGTTAGATCTATCTAGGCCTGCAACAGGCCGTCGGAGCCGCTACGGTAGGTACGGTATCGACCGTACCACTTTTCAGAAGAAAAAAAAATGGTGAAGGAGAAGAAAAGAGAAGAGAAAAGGAGAGAGAGAGAGAGGGAGAGGGGAGAAGAAAAGAGAAGAGAAAAGAAGAGAGAAGGTGGGAGGGTTGATCGTAGGCTTATCACTATCTTAATGGAAGAAGACGAACATCGAAGTGACTTTGCCTTTTTTCCATTATTATGAAACGCATTATCACATAAACAGAAGAACAGCATAATATATGCCAGATTCTGATCAGTTACTTACCTGTGAGTATTGTTAATAAAACATCTGTAAATGTATGCTTAAACATTATGTAACATTTTCGACCAGGGACGTCGTAGAACATTTTGAATGGGGGGGGGGGGGGGGTGACACCCAAATTAAAAAAAAAAACAGAGGGGAAAAAAGAGAGAGGTAGTAGTAGCAGTAGTAGTAGTAGTAGTAGTATTTATTTTCCGTTCACTTAAAAAAATACAAACATATACAATATAAGTATTTACATTTGAATGAAACGGCTGGATAACCCATATTCAGCTGTGCCAGGCACGACACTATTTGTCTTCCATGGGGTCCAGAGGGAAGAGGGAAGAGGGAAGAGGGAAGAGGAAAGAGAAAAGAAAAAAAGGGGGAAAAGGGGGAAAAAAAAGAAGAAAAAAAGGGAAAGGAAAGGAATACAAAAACAGAAAGAAAAGAAGGAAAGGAAAAGGGAAGGAAAGAAAAAGAAGGAAAAACTTGCTAAAACACTGGAATGTTAATTATGCGGGCAAATGGCGTCCCCTTCGTCAATGGACTGCAGCCCCCCCCCCCCCCCCCCCCCGAGGATTTTCAAAGTTCCAATAGTCATATTCGGGCAACGAGGTGCTAGAATATCCACATATTTGGGAAGAAAGGTTCCCAGATAATTATGTTACTTTTTTTAGAGAAAATTAGGAAATGTGAATGAGTTTGATGTGGTATATTGATATGAATGTGAAAATAAAACTCAGATTAAGACTATGATTTACGACTATGTTAGGCTACGATTTTGATGCCGACAATAAATGAAAAATACCATACCAAAAGTAATTCCCTTTTCCCTTTTTTTATCAAGAAATTATATTAGCTCTGTAGCTTGACAACGCAGTGTCAGTGATAATAATGACAAAATATTGCACAAATGAAATACGAGATCGATAAAGGCATTGACATGTCAAGAGATTTAACTTTTGCATAGAAATAAAAAAAAATGATACAAGACAGAATTAAAAGTCCACGAAAAATTGCTGCTGTTAATTTAAAGTTCAGAGTTCGATTAAAGTTCCAAGTCTATAAATGGCTGGCTGTAACTTACGGCTGGCGTAGCGAGCTAATGAAGACTTGTAAGTGAAGAATACTGAAGGGCGCTCGACGACGGGAGTCGGAGACACTGGGGCTCGACGAGATGTCGCTCGGAGACTTGATGTAAAAGACCGCTGATTCGGGACTAAAGAGTCGCAGGTCCATGATGGAGGAATAGATGAAAGAAGAATAACTGCAGGTCCCTGGGACGGTGAGTTGTCCGAAGATGGACCGAGAGATGAAGTGTTCTGAGTTCGCGAGCCAGTGAGTCGGGGCTCGGAACTGAAGGATAGCACGAGCTCAAAAGACGTGACGAACATGACGAAGCAGTGAGTCGTTCGCCGTCGATGAGGAACAGGTCATGCTGAAGCGATGAGGAGCTTGTAAAATGTAGCTATACGGCCACCAGACGGATCAGTCTTGAAGGTAGACTGAGACTACTGCCGAAGGTAAACCACAACCAGAGAAACTTGCAGAGATGAAGTGAGAATAGTTGACTCGATCGGAGATGAGAAGAAAGTTGAAGACTTGACCACATGATGGACGGGAGAATGATGCCTCGACCGTGATTAGCGTGGGAGTTGTTGAATTGACTCGACCCAAGACGAGATCAGTGTGGCCAGCGAAAAAAAAACTATTCTGCTAGCGAGCAGCGAAAATTCTGCTAAATCAAATATTTTACTGCTAAATCAAAATTGATAAAAATTGTACTCAAAAATTCTCTGACAAGCAAAAAAAAAAAAAAAAAAAAAAAAAGGGTTATCGGCACTTTTGGGGGGGACTTTTTACTCAAAAATTCTCTGACAAGCAAAAGAAGAAGAAGAAGAAAAAAAACACTTATCAGCATTTTTGGGTGTATTTTTACTCAAAAATACTACGACAAGCAAAAAAAAAAGAAACACCTGAATTCTGCTGAAATTCTGCTAAATTTTGTCAAATTATGCCTAGCATAATGCTAGATGCTAAAGCGGTCAAAATTCTGACAGAAAGCAGAATTCTGCCAACTCTGGCAACGTTGGACGAGATAGGAGATGTTGCCTCGACCGTGTAATGAAGGGGAGTGAAGAAAAAAATCCAGATGCAAAACGCGCAGTGAAAAAGGCGCACCGGCGAGAGCGAAATCCAACGCTGATTGGTTGACCGCGGTGAAATAAGGAGATCGACGATTGGCCCGCGATCGCGTAAAATTGGACGCGATATAAACGGATTAATGATTGGTAAAAATTCTCATAACGACAAGAAAAACATGAATAAACATGGACATTACGTAGGTTGAAAAACAAGTTCAAACTGGTTATAAAAATCTGAAAACTGAACTTGCATGAAAACAAAATGGTAGCCATTTTGGATATTTTTGTGAAATACAAAACGTAAGTCGTTACACTTCTGTACATTTTCACTAAGAAAAGTTCAAAAAATTTAGAAATTGAAAAGCTGATATTCGGGCAAAAGGCGTCCTACTCCGGCAATGAACTGCAGCCCCCCTCCCCCCCCCCCCCCATATATTTAAAGATCCGATATTCAGGCAACCACCTCTTCATATTCGGGCAGCGAGGTTCTCAGATAATCATGTAACATGTGTGACTGTGTAACTTCTATACATTTTCACTACGAAAAGTTTTTTTTTTTTTAAATCACGCTCGCTTCGCTCGCTCGCAAAATTTTTTAAATTGAAAAGTTGATATTCGAGCAAAAGGTGTCCTTCTTCGGCAATGGCTTGCAGCCCCCTCCCCCCCTCCGAAGATTTTCAAAGATCCGATATTCGGGCAACCACCACTTCATATTCGGGCAGCGAGGTGCCAGAATATCCACATATTTGGGCAGCGAGGTTCCAAGATAACTTCCGTACATTTTCACTACGAAAAGTTAAAATAAAAAAATTTCTCGCTCGCTTCGCTCGCTCGCATGAAAATTAGAAATTGAAAAATTGATATTCGGGCAAAGGGTGTCAGCCCCCTCCTTGCGAAAATAGGCCCGTATGATCAAGATCTCTACCTCTGCGATTTTCTTTTATTATTATTTGTAGGGGAGAGAGGGATTAGGGTGCAACATATTTGTCGGCAAATTTGGGTATCACACCCTAAAAATTTGTCGGCAAATATGGGTGTCACACCCTCCCCCCCCCCCCCCCCTCCCCGATTCAAAATGATCTAGCGATGCCCCTGAACGCTCGAGGAGTTATTATTATTCCACTTGTATCATTTGCAGGGGGGTGCAAGGGGGCTTCGCCCTCTTGCACCCCCACGAGGGGCTCTGCCCCTTCGAACCCCGCTGGAGGTTTCACCCCATATATGTTCTGCACACTAATTGACACACAGAACACATGGCAGAAGATCATAAAATGAGGCAAAAAACATAAGTAATATCGTATAACCTGCTCTCTCGTCACCCTTAGTCTTCATGCCGTTGGCGCGAAATCGGTGTAAATTGTCTTTTTCCCATAGGTTTCACATGTTCGGTAATACAATACCTTTTACAAGGGACCAAAAACACCGCGTCGTAGAAGGGGTTCGCTCGGAAGTTAAACCGGAATTCAGAATGTGATTTTCTTAAACTCCGGTCTAAAGGGCAGATTTAAACTACACTTAGACTCGAGATGAAGTTAAACCGGAGTTCAGAATACGGGCCATTGAAATGTGCACAGTGTAAGGCTTATTATTTATATATATATATATATATATATTATATATATATATATACTTCGCCTTACATGTTTTTTAATCCGTTTTTAATTGAACTTCTGTATACCTTGATCAATTTTTGATCTGTGCAAATATTGCATCGTTTTAATAGTAATCAAAAAGAGCCTTGGGAAGACCAGCCTGTTTTTAATTTTAAGTGATTTGTATCTTGCCATTATCCTGTTTTATACTATATTATGTTATGTTATTTTTATCTGTTTGTTTTGTTTTATGCTGATTCAGGCCACTCTGTAAACATTCGTGAATAAATGAATAGAAAAAAATAAATAAATAAAATGATAAATTGATGTCATAATGTTACCTAATGGAGCCGAGCTGGCCAAGCACTGTGTAAAGGTGACTCTGTATACCAGTGGCGGATCCAGGGGGGGGGGAATGCTGAGGACCTTTTTTTAAATTATTTTTTTATTTGTTTAAATTTTTGTTGTTGTTGCTTGTCAGAGATTTTTTGAGTTAAGAAGGGGCCCAAAAATGCTGAGGACTTTTTTTTTTTTTTTTTTTTTTTGCATATCAGAAAATTTTGTGAATGTTGAGCCCCCTCCCTCAAAAAATCCTGGATCCGCCACTGCTGTATACAACACAATATCCCACTCTTCATTGGGGCGGTATTCTGAAAACTGTTTTATCTCTAGTACAGTTAAAATAAAATTGGTATTCTGAAAATTGTTGTAACTTTTGTTGTAACTTTTGTTGTATCTTTGTTCGCTCTGCGCATGATCCTGATTTACATATGCGCGCTGAAGATGATATCATTGTCAGATATTAGTCCTGTAAATACTATTCTGACAATAAGTTAGATCCTGTATTGAAATGTAAATGTATCAAAGGCACAACAAAATAAACAGGCGACTTCACCAATACATATATAGTAAAAATAAATTTAATTCAGAGCCATCTGCTCAATAATGTATGAACGTGAAATAATTGACAAAGTAAAATAATTTGTATTCAACAGGAAATAGAATATACAAGGTGATTAAATAATTCACAAGTTCCACTATCAACAATGCAACTAAAGGTAATTAAATGATTCCAAGTTCCAATATTATCAATGTATAATCAAATGTAATCACATTGTGCCAAGTTTCAATATTATCACAAAGAAAAAAACAATATATTGCCAGCAATGACTATTTCATCCTTCGGAGTATTATTATTTAATTATGAAAGAATGAAACTACCTACACTGGACCAGTAATTGGTGTGTACACACACTAAAAAGAAACACCCGCTCTAGAGTCCATGTGAAGGGTTCATGAGGACAACCTCCTCTTTGAGTCCACTGAAGAGATGCATGAAGTGACCACTGAAGTAACCCGATGTGTGAAGTAACGTGCGAAGTCTGACCGGTGTGTCCCTGACCCGCAACTTTATGAACTTGAGTTGAAGACTACCAGTTAGCTACGATGTCTGTGTATATCGACCTTGAGCACCAATCCATCGATGAATTAGGACTACCAGCCAATGTAAGTATCTACGAGTGACTACGAGCCCAGCTCGTCCCTAAAAAAGTAAATCGAAACAAACTAGCCAACCATCTGCCAAATAGTCAAAGTCTAGTTGTAACAATATTATCCTAACAATTTACAACATTGGTTCAAATCTCTCTAAAGCTTGGCTTCCTTGAAATAAACAATTGAAATAGGCAAGATTTATAAGCGACTATGTACGGTATCTTTCATCTGTAAATTCTAAAATGAAATAGCTGTCTTTAGATACATCACTTCTATATAGTACAATTTCTACTCAGGATATCTAAAGCAGAATAAACTTGTCAAGTTTAACTCTTCCTCATTCAATACGATAAAACAATCATTTGACCTCAGATACATGTGTAGCACATAGAAAAAGACTTTCCGTTCATGCAGTGTAAAAATATAATCATGCTTTCAGATAATAAGAAATATGAAATTAACTGCATTTAATCACTAGTTTTCTTATGTGCAAAGTGGATTTAGTATATTGAAAAGAAATGTCCCTAGTCATAAATCAAGGATACCGTTTCTTTCCGGTTAAAGTTCACATAAATTAAATGAATGAAATAAGACAACATTTAACATACCCTTTTTTGGATTTCCTTCACTTTTCCCAAAGTTAGAACTTAACATTAAAATTGAGACTTTGCGAATTTCTGCAAGTCTCTACATATATTTTTAATACATTAAATTACAAAATAAGATAACTACTTAGAACAAAAATACTACTGTAACTTACAGTTCAGATGAAAACCATAATGCAAGATGAGGTGAGGGCTGAGGAGGCTTTCTACCACGGCCTGTACTGCCTGGAACCTGCCGGTAAGGAAAACTCTGCTATGCCAGCAGCATGCATAGCCTGCAACAATCACCATTCTTG